>OZ010794.1:262814409-264065756 GCA_963932465.1 Maratus speciosus | reverse complement strand
GTTTCCTGTTACGATATTTTAGTCATAGTGTACTGACGGTACTTTAAAATACCACCTTAATTAATTACCTCTAAATAATTAAATATCTCACGGGTGAGGTTTTTTTTTATGTTTATCCTTTAACCCCTTGCGGGGCGCCGTTTGCAGTCTGCAAACGGCTAATTTTAAAGCCCAAAATTCAGAATGGCACCAGTAATTTTTTAGTACAAGTTCGATCTCAAAATAAGCGTGAAAAAAAGCTTTTGATTATTTGCAAATATATTCGTTCGTATATTGCGGCGTGAATTAATTATTTGAACATATTCGGAGCAGAAAAGCCTTGCCCCTGAAAGGGTTAATTTCCATTCTAGTTACTGAAAAATTATTACATGAAAAAAATTGCAGTAGATCATAATGCAGTAAATAAAGGGTTAAACGGTAAATATATATATATATATATATATATATATATATATATATATATATAGTAGAAACAAAGAGAAAATAGGAAAATGCAAAGTGAGAATATCGGCTGTTTAGAATCGTACTCTAGTTTACTCAAATATTCACGACTTCATATCTTGTTCCTTATTATAGGTACAGTCTCCAGCATGGAACTAATAATAAAGAGGAACTGACATATCCTTAAAATAGTGAAGCTTCAACAGTAACCGCTTTCGCAGGAGTTGGTTATTGATGAGGGAAACTTCCACCAGTAAATTTAAATAGAGATTTTCTCTTTGTTTAGACGCCTAATTAATGCAAAATTTCAGTCATTATACTGTTAATTTTTAAATGTGCCCGCTCTAGCTGTTTTTTAATATAATTATTCCCTTTTTTACTTACCCATCATACGTAATAAAGGGTAAATCTTGTAATCTTTTTAAAAATAGATTTTTTTTTTTTGACGGATTTACCCGTTTCGGACACTGGAGATTCCGAAAAGCATATTTTTAGAAAAAAAAAATTACCATCTGTCTGTGTGTGTGTCTGTAAACGCTCTGTCTCCAGAACAAATTGAGATAGAGACCTGAAATTTGGTGTGTACTTAGGAAGTAATAATGGAAAGAAGCCTATTGAATATCAGTAACCTCGATTATCCAGAACTATATTTTCGGACTCTCGAAAAATTCGTTATGATAAAAGGTATACAAAAATTTTCGAAATTGTTTATTTGAAGGAGTGAATATAAAAGACAATAAAAAAACATAAATTTTGCATAAATAATGAAGTCGATCGGATTATTAGCTGCCGAGATATTTGTAATCATATTTTTCACGATCATATTTTCTCTTCAATTTTTTATGACCCTGTATTTCATTCAAATTTCAATTCAATGATATATTTTAATTGGAAATGAGACGTTTAATCCGACGCAGTAAACTGTTAGTTAATATGATTATAATTTTTCGAGTTATAAGGATGTCTCTTTTACGCAATTCAGTGCTACTCGATTATCCCGCCGACCAAAAAACTATCGCCAAACTATAAGATTAAATGCCAATAATGTCTTATATAAATGTCAAGCATTTAATGCATCTCCATACCTATAAGTCTCGGGGAGACCCTGTTCTGTCGCCCAAACACGGCCAAATTGGCGGTATCTCTAATATTTCGCCAAATTCCCATTGACTTCCATTGTAAACCAATAGTGTTTATTTGCTTACAGAAAATCAACAAATTGAGATATTTTAATGTAACAAAGTGTAATATTAGCTTTTGGGATTATATTAATTATATTTAAGGGAGCCCAAGTAAATTAAATTATGAGTAAAAGTAACATGATACAATGCTTAGCATGTATCACAAGTTTTATTTTCATATTTTATATTATGTATATCCATGATGGGTGAGTATTACGGTGGCCCCCAACGACTAGTTTTTTCTTTGTGGTCATTATCCGTAAAATATCATTGGATTGGAAACAAAATATTAGTAAATTAAATTAAAAATAATATATAATAAAATCCTCATAGATAAAATAATAGATAAAATAGTTTCCATAGTTTGCAATTTTATTTATTTATTTATTTATTTATTTATTTTTTTACACACGAAGAAAAATCAATTCTTCTTTCAAATAATTTATTTAGGTAAAATTTATTTGCTTTGAAAATAACAATTTAAGATTTTTAATTATTCCCTGTTTTTATAACTTTTTCATATAAGTTTATTAACATTTAAAAGAAAGCAAATTATTTTTTTTCCAAAAATTTTTCTACAATTTAATGTTTTAATTTCTATTTCACCGAAGAGCACGTAAATTTAGATTTATGTGAACAAATTGTGAAAGAAAAAGCTGTTAATGCCATGTTTTTGTAGATGTTTTTAAAATGAAATTAAGTTTCAGGCAATGTAACCACTTCTACTTAAACGAACTTAAGAGAATTATTTCATTAATTCATTTAATGTTACAAATGTATTTATGTTACAACAAACTTTTGTTTTAAAATTACTAGATTTTTCTAAATTCGTAAAATTAAATAATGTTACAAATTACTTAAAACCACGATTTTTGTCTTAAGTAAAACATAATAATGTTTTAATGGTGTATCATTAAAGTAACAAATTTGCATTTGCGGAGCGAAATAACAATTTAGTTTGTAGTTTAAACAGTGCAAACCGAAAATGTAATTACAAGTGATATTTATGTATTTTTGTCGGTTTTATTAAACTATAACAGGGTTCGTACGCTTCAAGAATTTATACCAGAATATTCGTAAATTAATATTTGCCTTATGTAAAGAAAATAAAATATCTTCAGATATCGCGCCTAGTACTTTACGAGATTTCTGGTACTAAAACATCGAAAATCCCCTGAAACCCTTTATGCGTACGAACTCTGTATAAAATAATGTAGTCGTGAAAAAAAAAAAGTAAACACCCCCTACTAACTCCTCAATAAATTATCATAGAAGAAAGTTACTGGTACCAAACGATTGGAAATAAAGTCTACTTTTAAATGATGTATATAAAATTTGCTTAAGGGGGCACTCTACATATTAAAACGAACCATAACTTTGTTTTTCTCAATAACAGTACACAATTCTGACAGCATAAATGAACTCTACATCCTTCAATTAGCCTAAAAACAAATTTTTATGCAATCCGTACGATAAGTTTCTGAGAAATAAATTGTTTTAAAACGAGCGTATTTTAGGGGGTGTATCCAAATTGAAGTTCCGTACTCGATTGTTGACCGAGAGAGCCTCCTTCTTGATCAAGGCATCTTAAGCAATCACTGAAGACTGCTAGATTACAGAATAGCAGAAGAAATTTCGAAATATCTAGTCACTTCTATCATTTATGGCCACTTAAAACACCATTGTGCCGTTTTTTAAGAATAGTTTGAAAACTAATTGGAAGAAAAATGTGAAATTTTGGATTTCCAAAAAGCAGGACTTAATAAATCTACATCCGTCAAAAAAATTGTGGGCTGCATTTCATAATTTTTTCGAATATTAATTTCATAATTCATAATTCATATCACAAAATTATAAAAATTGCAAATTCAACTTATTTATGTTTGGTTATATTAGTATTATTGCTACACAAAAAACTAGCACATTAGGAGTATAATTTCAGGAGATATAAATGAAAATATGAAAATGTAATTTAACATTAGAAGCACTAAATTTTGAATGTTTATAATTCAAAAACTTGTCATTCAAATGACTTGAAATTTGGTGCCTAGGCATAGTTTGTACAGAAGATTTGAAATATCTTGTTAAAATTGGGTATTGCCATTGAAAAAAAATGAAATTTGGGTTCGTTTTAATATGTAGACAGCCCCTAAGAAAATTTTACATACATCATTTCCTATCTTTATTTCCTATCGTTTGGTACCAGTAACTTTCTTCTACGATAATATTTTGAGGAGTTAGTAGGGGTGTTTACTTTTTTTCCCCCCACGACTGTATCTTCAAGTTTTCAGGAATAGGAACGGTTTCGATCTTGCACTATTTTTTTTTTTTATTACCTTTGTGACAAATTACTGCAACCATTTAAAAAATAAATTGTCAGATAGCATGTCTTTATGACATTTGCAAGATAACGCTAATACGAAATTTTTCGTAATGATATGGTGGCATTTATATATATTAAAAGAAAAAAAAAGCCTCTCAGAGTACTATATTTTTTATCACCAATATAAATATGTATAACGTTTAAAAAGCAAATAATTACTACGAATTTAGCATTGCAATTACATTAAAATTATAAATTATTTATTTTTTTATAATATCTAACAGTAATTAAATTAAATTTGAAACTTTAGTATTAAAGCATCATTAAAATTACATTTTTATAGCAAAATGATAATGTAAAATACAATAAAATTCAGCAGTACCTTGTTACAACGACCCCTGTAATTGCACTTATACCAAAGTTGCAGTTACGATTCTTCCAAGGTCATTGCTAATCTTATATGGGGCATTCTCACAATCTTTTGACTTGTGGGAATAAATATCTGGTGAAATTAAACTTGCTAAAATAACATTTTAATATGATAGACGAATGTCTTACTGATTAAAAATAAAGAAAAAATGGTCAGCAGCGAAAAAGTTTTATTTAACACGTTGAGTGTCCCGTCAGTCACCGGTGACAAACACTGGACTTTCAGTTTAGGCCGCGTCAGTCATCGGTGACAGACACTGGACTTTCTGTTTAGGCCGCGTCAGTCATCGGTGACATACACTGGACTTTCTGTTTAGGCCGCGTCAGTCATCGGTGACAGACACTGGACTTTCTGTTTAGGCCGCGTCAGTCATCGGTGACAGACACTGGACTTTCTGTTTAGGCCGCGTCAGTCATCGGTGACAGACACTGGACTTTCTGTTTAGGCCGCGTCAGTCATCGGTGACAGACACTGGACTTTCTGTTTAGGCCGCGTCAGTCATCGGTGACAGAGACTGGACTTTCTGTTTAGGCCGCGTCAGTCATCGGTGACCGACACTTATTGATTGTGTAACGGGAGTCTTATTTCGTGGCCCAAACTGAAAGATAGACAAAATAGACTTGGCATTCAACGTGTTAACTGAGGTTTAAGTTAAGCTTTCGAGTTTAATTTTCCTTACCATTTTACCACTATAACTTTCTATTTTTTTCTAAATTTTTACTTATAAGGAATTTGCATAGTACCCACAGGACATTCAACTAAGAAATAATAACAATGTTGAATTTTTAGTACAAAATTTTGGTATATTATTGTTTTAAAGGGATAGGAAGGGAAAAAAGGAGATGGTATAGGAAAAATGGGACGGTAATGGAAAAAATAAAAAGAAAAGTGCCCAGTTAAACTGATGGCATTGATCGCACAGGCTATTCACACTAATTGTATATTATTTTCTTATTTCTAAGGATAATGCCCCTCAAAAACTAAATGAAGGGGATTAGGCCCCGTTTCCCCCCATTTATACTTAACCAATGAACCTCCAAATCAAATGAAGGAAGCGCCACATCGGAATAAACTGGTATATCAAATTTGAAGTAAATCGAATAATTCTGCATGAAAAACCCATTTATCTAAATTAAGGGGGGACTAGACCCCGTCCCCCTTTTATACTTAACCAATAAACCTCCAAATCTAATCAAGGCAGCTCCTTAACATAATATACCGGTATACCAACTTTGGAGCAAATCGAATAAAACTGCATGAAAAACCCCTTTATCTAAATTAAGGGGAGGGGGGGGGGGATCTAACTCACCTTTCCTCCCGTTATACTTAACTAATGAACCTCCAAGTCTAATCAGGGAAGATCCTTAACAAAATAAATCAGTATACCAAATTTGGAGCAAATTGAATAATTCTGCATGAAAACCCCATTTATCTAAATTAAGGGTGTGGGGGGGGACCACCCTTATCCCTTTATACTTAACTAATGAATCTCCAAATCTAATCATGGCAGCTCCTTAACATAATAACCCGGCATACCAAATTTGGAGCAAATCGAACAATTGTACATGAAAAACCCATTTATCTAAATTAAGCGGGTAATCTAGCCCCCCCCCCTTTTCCCCTTTATACTTAATTAATGAACTCCCAAATCTAATCGGGGAAGTTCTATAATATAATAAACCGGTATACCAAATTTCTAGCAAATCGAATATTTCTGCATGAAAAACCAATTTATCTAAATTAAGGGGGGTAGCCCCTCTTTTCCCCCTTTATCCTTAAACAATGAACCCCCAAATCTAACCAAGGCAGTTCCTTAACAGAATAAACTGGTATACCAAATTTGGAGCAAATCGAGCAATTCTACATGAAAAACCCATTTATCTAAATTAAGGGGGGGACTGCCCCCTTTTCCCCCTTTATACATAAGTAATGAACTCCCAAATCTAATCAGGGAAGCTCCTTAACATAATAAACCGGTATACAAAATTTGGAGCCAATCGATCAATTCTACTTCAAAAACACATTTATGTAAATCAAGGGGGTGACTAACCCTCCTTTTCCCCTTTTATCCTTAAACAATGAACCCCCAAAAGTAATCAGGGAAACGTCTTATCAAAATGAACTGGTATAACAAATTTGGGGCAAATCGAACAATTCTACTTGAAAAACACATTTATCTAAATTAAGGGGGGATAGCCCCCTTTTCCCCCGTTATACTTAAGTAACGAACTTCCAAATCTAATCATGTAAGCTCCTTTGTGTAATAAACCGGTATACCAAATTTGGAGCAAATCGAATATTTTTGCATGAAAAACCCATTTATCTAAATTAATGGGGGGACTAACCACCCTTTTCCCCCTTTATCCTTAAACAATGAACCCCAAAAAAACTAATCAGGGAAGCGCCTTATCAAAATGAACCTAGAAAACAAAATTGAAGCAAATCAGATATTTCTATCAAGTGTTATCGCGTTACGTACGTACATACGTACGTACATACCGAACAGGCGGGCACATAAGCTCTCAGGCTTTGATAGCCTGTGAGATAAAAAGGGATGGTAAGGATTGGACAGTAAGCAAAATTACTACTATTTTTAGGCAAATCATGTTAAGACTAAGTGATAGCCACAGTGCTCATTGATTTTTAGAAACAGTTATTTACATTGGATTAAATTAAAAAAAAAAATATATATATATATATATATACCTCGAAAAGTGCAGGAATAAACGTTGGGTACGGTACGTCTACGAATAAAGACACGATGCTTGAAATTAAATGCTGAATTTAAATTCTGATTTAAATTCTGCAGTAAATTTCCTGTCAAAGAATTTTAGACATTCTTTCTCTAGTATACTGCTGCATGAGAAAAACGTGAAAAAAATTCTGTGGCTGCATCTAAAGTGATTTTCTGTATAAATTTAGTAAGAGGGATGGTAAAGAATCTGAAACCCAGGGACAGAGTTAAAAAAATAATATCAACCATAAAAATGTGTGCAGGATAATTTTTTGCAACATATTTATATAAAATAATTATCCCAATTTCTGGAAAAAATTGCATCGAATTACTTTTACTGAAACAATTTCATATAGACAGCTCCAAACTTAAAAATCAGCATCAGAGACACGGAACTGTATAGGAGTTATCCTGGCATTTGGGACCCCGACATCGTCCGAAACTTATTTATCTCGCTAATATTGTTATGCAATCATGCAATGGGATGTTCCCCAGTATATGACATAAAAAAAAACCCACAATAATATGTACTAAAATAAAAACTATTATTCAGGGACATAAAAGTCAAAAGGTTGTGAGGATGGCCCATATACAAGACATCAGTATACGTCAATCACCATATATACGACATGTACTCGTTTATTGGTCGTACATGTTATTTGTATATACATCACATATATTCTTTGTAAATTATTATAACTTGGTCATACACATCATAACGTATTATATACGTCACATGTGACTGCAACGTTATGTAAACCATATAACTTGGTTTACAAGCTTGGTCGTTTGGCAATCAGTATTGAGGACCATTATAACAAGGAAATACCCAAAATTCTATGTATTATACAAATGCCTTAGAAATCAAAACCAGATGTTAAATATAAGATTAAAAATAAACCCTCAAAGAACGCATTATTATTCTAAAGGTATGTGAAACATTTGAGCAGCACTAACACATGATATATTTTGCCTAATAGAGGGGGAATTAATATTACAAAACAATGCTGGTTGTTCAGGCACTTCGGGAAACGAATAGTAATTATAAAGCTACTAAAACGTACACTATTGTATAATCCAAAATATATGGCATCGTTTTTCGTATGTTTCAACCTATTCTTTTGCGCAACAAATAGGGTTATTTTCAAGAATGAACGGAATCCGTAAATGCAAGCAACATGCGGAACGTTTGGCGAGTAATCGCTACTGTTTTAAAAACTGGTGTAAAGTACGAGAACAGAGAACAATTAATTTTCAAGCGAATTTATAGAAGATTTCAAGCCGATATCTACCGTAGGAAATGCAAAACAAAGATAACTGCTTCATTGACAAAGTTACGAGAAGCAATCTGACGCATTGTGTGTTTTCATCTTGAAAAACCTGTTTAATAAAAAAGATCAGATGTTGCCAAAGATGAGATAGTACGTGTGATCGCAGCTTAAGACAGCGCATTTCGCAGGAGCTAATATCTCTTTGTTAGAATCAGTGTTACCAGAAACTTGACTTAGTAAACGGTCTTGTTCAGGTATCAGGTGGAAATTCTGCAAACAGGAATAAACTATAAATACAGAGCGTAAAATGGAACGTAACTACAGGCCTCGTACCAGTCTCTTTTTATAGAGGCTAAATCAAAACTTTTACCACCACTATTTCCTTGCGAAAATTTTTGTTTTAGATTTATCGTGAAAATGTCATAGAAATCCACTTTGAGATAATAATTCTATTGCAACTTATAGGCTGGTTCCGTGGGGGTTCGTAGTGTAAGTCACATAGATGATAACCACTGAGCTTGTTAGCCGCCGTTATTGTATTAACATTTGTTTCGCCTTATTCAATTAATGAGATATCTCTGATAAAGTAACCCACATTTTTCAGTCTAAAATACTAGTAGTCAAAAATTATAGCATGTGACTTATACTACAAATACTCAGGGAACTAGCCATGTGCCATTAAAAAAAAATTAAAAATTGTGATAGCTGACACAATGACCGTTCGGAGGCGAAATTCCGTACTGCGCGAAAAAAAGCAAAAATTTTTGTATTGGCAATCTTAGAAATTCTGCATTTGCTGTATCCAAGCAGGTTCTTTACAAACGCTCCTTTCAGAAATGAGCGTCGGCCACAGTATGTTGGAACATAGTGCAAGGTGACGTTTGCCACTCAATAATGTGTATTCATCATTGATACATATTTATTTGTCGAGAAAAAATCCTGTGAACGCATACATAAATTAAGACAAATTAAGTCAAAAGACAAATTAAGACTTACTGAAAATTCAATATTCCCAAATTCAAATATTTGAATAAATCAGCCATTTTCATGAACATTACACAATTGACCATCCTACGAGTAGTTGAATAAAAACAGTCAGTGGTATAAAGTGAAATTAACCCCTTGAAAGGCGGTGATGCCGTGACGGCATCACATAATTTTAATCCCTAATTGCCACATCGGCACCGGAATTTTATAATGAAAATTTCACTTTTTTTAAGTACGCGAAAATATACTTTTACTTCTTTACAAATATATCCTCTTGTAAATACTGGTGTCATTAAATTATTTCAACATTCTACGAATACAAGTAGCTTGCCCCTGAAAGGGTTAATCTATGTGCATCAATCTATGTGTATCAATTAATCTATGTGTGTTTTGGCTATTTTTTTTTTTGGTATTTTCCTTTTTGGGTACTTACTTACTCTTTCATACTAAGGACATTATTTTCTGAGTCACTTTCGACAGATGTAATTTCAACATCGTCGATATTATTTTCTGAAGCATTAATTCTCGGGATCATATCAGATTAAACAGCTACTTTACCAGACGGTTTACGTTTAAGATTTATAGACTTAACAAGAGTGATTCCTCATCAGTGTGTTTATGGTTAATAGTGTCATTATTTTTAGCTTTGCCAACAGAATCACTCTCTTTTACTCTTTCAGGGGCAGACTACTTCTGTTGCTAAAATATAGAAGTAATTGTTTGACACCAGGATTTAGAAATAAATTTATTTGAAAATATTTACAAGGTTTTCTGCGCGTACATTATAAAAGCAGAATTTCATTTTAAAATTCTGGTGCCAATCTGACATTTGGAAATTAAAATTAAGCAGGATATATTATTTACAGATAGGTTAAAGTTAAGTTACAATTAAGTTAAGTTTAGTATTTTATCAACAGGATGAACATTACGATTGTTTCGATTAAAAATATATACTTAATTTTGTACGATAGCCCTTAAATTATAATACTATATACTAACCTTTTAGCTAATGATCGAGTTTCGGTTTCTTTTACGTATAATGGGATTTAAGGGCGATATAATTAGTCTGAAAATCAAAATACCTCACTCAAATTTCGATGTGAAAATAGAAATAGTAACTTACAATTAATTTTACGCTTAAATATCAACATATTAACACGAAAATCACGCAGTCGTCGGACACATATCCCCTTGAGTCCCGTTACAGTCATTTTGAGCCTTTTTGCCGCTAAGCATCAGGGGGTTTTTAACCGATTTTTCACACAGTCAGCGGGCACGTATTTCAAACAAAATCGAGTTAGAGATAAAATCATATAAATTTCAGGTTCATTTACTATTACTATCACGGGCCCGGGCAACGTCGTGGGGTTGGGGGTGGTCAGCTAGTCTCAAATAAAGTAGCACCTTACCTGTAAGTGGTTAACCCCTTTATAGTCCAAGAGCTGTTAAACATTTTAGGGAAGGTATTTGAGGCACAATGAAAATTTGTGCAACACTTCTTTTGTAATGCCTGAATACAAAATCGAATGTCTGGCTGAAGGATCGTGGCCCAAAACCTGTGCCAGACAAAAAATGGCACTTGACACGTGTCTGGCACAGTTTTTGTGCCGACTAAAGTATCTGTCATTTTCAAAATATTTTTTTCTAAGCATAAATATTATTGTGCCTCAATCTCAGCGTGCCTCAAATACCTTTTTTGGGTAGGCAAAAAATGGCACTTGACACGTGTCTGGCACAGTTTTTGGGCCGATTAAAGTGTCTGTCATTTTCAAAATATTTTTTTCTACGTATAAATATTATTCTGTTTCAATCTCAGCGTGCCTCAAATACCTTTTTTGGGTAGTGTCAAAAAAGTGGCACTTGACGCGTGTCTGGCACAGGTTTTGGGCCACGATCCTTCAACCAGACATTCGATTTGTATTCAGGCATTGCAAAAGAAGTGTTGCACAAATTTTCAGGGTGCCACAAATACCTACTCAAAAATGTTCAACAGCTCTCCTACTATTATTGTTTCTTTTTTAACACAAAATATTACAAATAAGGAACCGAAACCCACTTTTTTGTACTAAAATATTTGGTTTTGTACAATCGAAAAACGTATGTCATATAAGCCTCTCCGGCGCGAAGTAATTCTGTTTATAAACTGATGAAAAGATGGACTAACACCAGAATTTATAAAGGAATTTATAAGAAACTACGAACTTGCTTATTTACACGTACATTATAAAAGGAAAATTTTAATTAAATATTCTTGGTGCCGTTTGTCAGTTTTGGAATTAAAATTAGGTGTTCTTTTTTAAGGACACCGCCCGTGAAAGGGCTAACAAACCAAAGATTACAGTTAAAATTAAACGGTATTCATAAGCTTTTAGCATCGAAGATGGCAAACTCATTTTGGCCGAGCGGCATTCTGGCAAAACAGTTAAGGGGTTAATAAAGGGAAAAGTCTATTTCGTAGATGACACCTACTTAACCACATCAAGGGCGGTGGTTCATTTTTTGACTACTTAATTTTAATACCTAAGTGCCACATTGTGAAGAAAAGCGTTTGCTTATGTTGAAATAACTTTGATTGTAAATTCTACATCATAAGTACATTGCCTCTGAAAGGGTTAAAAAGTGACATTCATCGGCTGAAAAAAACCATTATTCCTTATTTGATATCTTCTGTGTTTTGTTTTAACCCAGGAGGACGCACCTCGGGCCTAATAGACCCGGAGTGCGTACGGTTTTTATAATTGTCACGACTATATTTTTAAAGGTAATCTTGAACTTTGTGTTTTGCAAAATTGTCTGCGACTAAATAAGGTGATGATTATTATTTGTATTTATTGGTGACAAAGTTAAAACCATTCATACCCTGGGTATGCGCGCGTTCTCACGGGTTAATTTTAAACGATATGCGAATATTTGCGAGTGTGGATTTATTTTCAGGGTCTACATAAAATCATGTCAAATAACTAGCGTCGTAATCACTGATCCTCAAGAACAGTAAACCTCTCATTTTTTACTGCTCAAAACGAAATATTATTTATCGATATTGTTGATAATTGAGCCTTTTTTGAACTGAAGTTCTTTTAAAATATCTCTTTTCAAGATATAAGTAAAAGTACTTCGAATTGTATCGAAATATGGAGTTAACAGTCAATTGTTTCCCTTGACAATTATTCCAGCAACACAGTATTATCCAAACATGAAAAGGTCAACAATGATTGAATATAAACCAAAGTTCATAATTTTTTCAAGTACAAAAATATATAGAAAATATACACCAGAAAAAACATTAGAAAATGTTGTTTTATAAAAATAAAGTACCAAGAACAGATGCTCGGCTGCCATTTTGAGGTGTTGTTCATGTCACCCAACTGACCTCATAAAGTCGTTGGTAGCGGCAAAAGGAATATAGTAGAAATTACAAGTTTAGGCATGCAATTGCTTTCAATATTACACTTAACCCCTTGGGGACGACCGACTGGTATACGTGTCGAGTAAGATGTTCAGAATCCGTGATTATTCTCACAAGTAAATTTTTATTGTAAGTTTTGCCTTATTTAATCCCAGTATTTTCCCGATTCAAGTAGGAAAAAATTTCTGTTGAAAAGTTCAAATTGTTTACTGGCACCACTTAAAAAAAAAAAAAAAAAAAAAGATTCACCTTATTTAATGACAGGTAAAATGATACCAGAATAAAACCAATTACACTATTTTATAAAACTGGTGGGAGTCAAACAATCTGAATAAAAGACACAGCCCGTTAGTATCACGGAAGCGAGAATTAACCCAATCAGGGGCGCCATTTGCAATCTGCAAACAGTTACATTTAGTGCCCAAACTGTCAAATGGCACCAGTAATTTTTTTAGTACAATCTCGATTTCATAATATACGTGAATAAAAGCTTTTGATTATTTTGAAATAAATTAGTTCGTAAATTGCGGTGTGAATTAATTATTTGAACATTCTTGGATCAGAAATGCCTTGCCCCTGAAAGGGTTAAGGGGTTAATTTAAATTTGAAACTTTTTTTTTCTCTGTTTCCTATAGTTAGAAATATCGGCATTGCATTTTCTGAACATTTATATCAGGGGTGGCCAACTGTGGCACGCGCCACACCACTAAAATTTTACAGTAATCATTGCCTTATCTAATCATCGAATCTCTGCGATTCAAGAAGTCGAATTTTTCTGTAAAATTTCAGTGGTATCAGGCGTGCCACTGTTGGCCAGCCCTGATTTATATGAATATAGACTGTAATCAGCTATGTGTTTGTGTAGTTTCCCTTATTTAAATCAATTTCGTGGCCATCATGCGAGAATTCTGTGTTTTAATGTTTGTTTTACACCATACGAATAAATCGAATAAGACCTTTATTTTTCGCATTTAAGATCTTTAATTATCATCATCAAACAAAATTTTACAAATAATATTTGAAATAATATAATATACATTAAATTTTGACTAATAATAATTTTTTTGAGTGTTATATATTTTGAAACACATAAGAGAAATCCCAGCATTACAATCAGCGCCAAAAGCCAAACGCAAACCGTAATATTCAAGGACTTCAAAAGGAAATACCAGTTAAATTTTTCTGGTTTCAGAAGTTTTTACAGCAATTAAGTCTCCAGCCCGGAAATATGACGGGCATGAAAAATAACGAACGACACCCCACCCCGTGATATTGCCGGGAGCGAGAATTAATGGGTTAAATTTGAAACTTTTGTTTTCCTGTTTCCTATAGTTAGAAATATCGCATTGCATTTTCTGAATATTCATATGGAATATAGACTGTAATCAGCTATGTGTTTGTGTAGTTTCTCTCATTTAAGCTAATTTAGGGGCTTGTAATAATGCAATTAAATTATTTGTCGTATAGTAATGGCTATAAAGACGGATAATAAAACAACAGGACAAAATTCCTTTAATAAGTTCCAAATAATCAGGGGTCAGAACATATAGGACAAATTTTATTGTTCTTACCAATATATTTTATCAATAACTTCAACGGACATTTTTATAAGACATGCAATAGGAATATATCAGGAAGATTGTTGATAACAGATACTGGTAAGACGAATAAAATTTGTCCTATATGCTCCAACCCTAGAATAATGCATCAAAATATATAAAATTCAGCATGAGTGTCATTAGTGTATTATATTAAAAATAACAAAAATGAGCGGATTAAAAATAATAAAATACTAAAGGATAATACCGGAAATACCTAAAAAGCAACAGAACTATTGTAATAGCATTTTAAATGATGGTTTGTAGAATAGAAATTGATTTAACTGTGTGAGTCATTGTTGATTTTGACGCCACAAAAGTACGTCCTATATTTTTTACTATCATATCATGATTCGACGTTTCGAGTAACCTTCGATTCTTATAAGCAGTATTTTTTAATTTATCTTTTTAACACTTTTCAAGATAGTAGAAAAGTGTTTACAACTTCGGTAATAAAGAAATAAATAATAAAGTAATAAAGACCAGTAATAGAGATAAGAAAAATTTCTCTTATTTAATTAGAGCCTTTTCAAAATTGCGTAAATGAAGGTAACTTCTTTTTAAAAAAGTGCAAACCGGATAAAATTTATATGAGTCACCAGACAGCAAAGGGTTAATGTCTAAACATAACGAAAAGCAAAATTAAATGTATCTGTTTGAGAAATATAAAAAATAAAATAAAATAAAATAAAATAAAAATAAAGTAAAGCACTTATTACACATTTATTATTTTTTCGCATTTTCACAGAATTAATATTTTTAGCCTTTAGCAGTGAAAAATATTTTACGACTCCCAATTCCTTTTACTTTCTTATCGTTTGATGATGGAAGATTAAAACTTTTTTTTTTTTTTACATTTATGCATGAAGTTGAGAAAATTACTTTCATTCTAGACTCTATCTATCACGAGGTTGTTCTAACATCCTGTAAACTGTTCTCATATAAACTTTTACTAAGATATCAAAAGGTCGTTTTTCAGTTTCTGTGTTAAGCGTGCTCTATTTTATATCAAAACGGAATTTAATGAATAATTTGACTTTCTATATAGCCAAAAGACAAGTTTATGAAATTTTGAAAAAAAAATAGCATCTTAAAAATTGTGTGAGTTTAGTTGTCGATTTAAAGCTATCCCCAAAACATTTTCCCCTGTGATCAACATAT
This sequence comes from Maratus speciosus, assembly GCA_963932465.1. Classification (NCBI taxonomy): domain Eukaryota; kingdom Metazoa; phylum Arthropoda; class Arachnida; order Araneae; family Salticidae; genus Maratus; species Maratus speciosus. Next base: position 264,050,224 of record OZ010794.1, on the reverse strand, counting down.
ATTTTTCTGATAGACTCATAGACTCATCTTTAAGGAAAAAGCTTTTAAAGTAATGTAAAGTAATAGTATAACTATTAGCACTTTCGTTGCATAGTTTCTTTTTAACACTAGAACGGCGGCAAGGGGTCATTTTGACCCTTGCGGAATGAATACATGTCGATTCGAACCAGAAATTTTTTTTGTAATATAAGATTAATATATGCTGCACAAAAATAACTTAAATAAATAAGTCAAATAGCTTTAAATGAAAATTCTGATGTGAAATATTTTTATAAAACTTGACTAAAATTTCCCGCCGTTCTAGTGTTAATCAAAATATGTTAAAAAATTTTGCAAAATAGTTACTTTTTTAATATAGAATTTCATCATAAAAAAAAAAAAAAAAAAAAATGGAAATTGTGGGTTTCGCAAATTTTGTTACTTTTACGTCTCGTGGAAATCGCAGCGAGAGTGTTAAAGTAATTTGTAATCGAATTGCATTTCTATTTTTTAAATAATAATTGATGTGCATAAGGAATGATTTTGAAATTCGAATGAATCATTCGGGCATGCACAAAACATTATTGCCAATCATCGTATTCTTTTTTATCAAATACAACCACAAATTTTATAAAAGATAAAATTAATTAGCTCTTTGTTTTACAAAATGTGAGGTTTCAAAATAACAAAAGAATACGAAAAGTGGCAGCTATTCTTTTTCTGATCCGTAAATGATTCATAAGATTTTTAAAATCATTACTTAAGCCCATCACTAAATATATTACTTCTTTAGTTATGATCGGTTGCAATATGATAATGCCTTTTCAGCGGCTGTCTTGTGCAGCATTCGATTCAAAGAGCGTTAAAAACTTTAACCCTTTGAGGAGCAATCAATTGTGTCCCTGTAATGTTGAATTTCATCCGGATATTTGAAAATAATTCTATTTCAAAATAAGGAAAATCAAATTTTCAGCCCTTTTTTTTTTCACCAAAAATTATAAAAGTAAAACTTAATTAACACATTCACGCCAGCGCGGTGGGTCACACTCGACTGTCTCAGAGCTGCCAGGTCTCCGGCTTTTTGGATACCAGTATTTTAATACAGAAAATGTTGTTTTATTTAATTAGAACAACCGGGCAATTTAACACTAGAACGCCCGGAAATTTTACTCAAGTTTCATAAACTTGTTTGACTCCAGAATTTTTATTGAAAATTATTTGACTGATTTATTTGACGTAAATTTTCGTACTTTAAATTTAACTTATTTTATGAAAGAATTTCTGGTTCCAGTTGACATTTAATCATGCGGCCGGAATTGTATCGACTCCTTCGGGTGTTCTAGTGTTAAAAGAACAACATTTTCTCTAAAATAACAGTGGTGTGCAAAAAGCCGGAGTGTGTGCAATAACTCTGAGACAGTCGACCGTGACCCACCGCACCGGCGTAAACGTGTTAAAATTTCTGGTTCAAATCTTAATTAAAATTAAATGGGGTACAATATATTCCACCACCCCTTAAGGCAGAGGTGACCAACTGTGGCACGCCGAATACCACTAATGTTTTAAAGAAATAGTCGATTTGTTGATTCGCAGCGATTCGGTGATTAGATAAGACAATGATTACAGTAAATTTTTATCGTGTCAAGCACAGTTGGCCGCTACTGCCTTAAGTGATTAACATCACTTTTTGAAAATTTCTTTGCCTATATCGAAAAATAAGAAAACACTATTCATTTTTAAGAATTTGGAAAAAGAGAAATTGCTAATTTCACGCGTTACGACTAACTTACTAAACAACTCTGGGGCTATACAATCCATGAAGGATACGCGCCGACAGGGACTATTTCTATTTTCTTGACCTTGGGCCCCGAGGTGCCCAAGGTAACATGCGTCCCGGTCAGGTGGTCATCCAGCTGGACCTTCGGCGTTTATTTTCCAAGCAAATACTTGTTTTATCGACCCCAAAGGGTTGAAGGGCTGACGCATGGAATTTTTTTTTATATTCTGTTCGCACCACTATTTAACCCTAGAACTACCGAAAATTTTACTCAAGTTTTATAAAAATATTGCACATCAGAATTCTTATTTAAAACTATGGAACTTATTTACTTAACTCATTATTGTCTGGTTTACACATTTAGTTTATTTTAAAGAAATTTCTGGTTAGAATAAATATTTCGAATGTACCCATCGGGCCCATTGGACCCGTCTGGTAGACGGAGGGTTAAAAAAATAATACATTTTGTACTCTTGCAAATGTTGCCAAAGCCAGCCTATTTAAAAGATTTTTTTTGAAAAAGTGGTGCGAAATAGAATAAAAAAATAGTCGTTTCTGGCAACTCTCTGAGCCAACCTTGCCCAAATGGAAGCGGAACTGTCGACCTGTAGCGCGGCAGTCTTATACTCTGACCACTACGCCACTGAACTTACGTCTGGCGTTATGACTAAACATGACATAAATTTCAAAATTCTTCTTTAAAATGAATTTTGTTTACATCAAAGTTTTTATTTTTTCTTTGCTGAAGATTAAGTTATTTATGTATGTGCTTTTTCTGTTAATTTTATTGTAATTAGCATGATTATTGATTAACTTGCATAACACAATCATAAGAACTTTTAAATATACTCAGATGTTTAGAATTTGTTGAGGAAATTAGTTTTTTAAAGCAAATGGTTTTTATGAAATAGGTTAATTAAAAGTTGAGTTATTCATCTGCCATTTTTTACTTGTTGTAGTAACTTAAAAAGGGGAATTACAGTCGGAGATTTTAAACCTTTATCAACGACTTTTAACCCTTTCCGGGACAGGTAATTTTTGTTGTAAAATGATGAAATCAATGACTGACACCGAAATTTTAAAACGACTTTTTTAGAAATTAAAAACATGTTAATTTTATTGTTCATTGTAAAAGCAAAATTTTACTAATATATTCTTGGTGCCGTGCGTAAGTTTGGAATTAAAATTAAGTATCCCGACCCGGGCACAGTGTGCCAAAAAGGGTTAAAGATACATTAAAAATATGTGAATGTCAACTACTATTGGTCAGTGCTGTATAAAACAGGCTTATCAATTTGACGTACAGTATATCAAATCATATTCATATTATTACTTAAGTTATTTTCGACCAGATAGAGAAATCATATATAAAGATGATGAAACACTTTTCAACAAATTCCGAGTAGTATAAAAAATATATATATATATTATTTAATAAGGTGAAAGATGATGTATATGTAAGAAATTAGGAAAGTGCTTAGCACAGTTGTAATTCCCTTTTAGCATATTCCGTGAATAAGCGGATATGTATTGGAATTCTCTTTTGCAGCCCTGTATATGATCTATAGGATTTTTAACCCCTTAACGGTCGCATAATATTTTGAAAAACCATAAAAAAGTACCTATTTCTTTAATTACAGAAATTGAATAATTATAAGGTTTCTAAACAAAATATGCAATTAGTTTTTTTTTTCTTTAAAGGCGAAAAAAATATGTTATAGAACAAATTCACATTTGTAGAAAAGCCATCATGCGACGATTCTTTGTTTTAATGTTTGTTTTACACAATACAAATTAATGAGAATAAGACCTTTATTTTTCACATCTTAGATCTGTATTTATCATCAGCAAACACATTTTTGCAAATAATATTTGAAATAATATATATACATTGAATTTTGTTTATTAATAATTTTGTTGAGCGTTATATATTTCGAAACATGCAATACAAAGCCTAACATTTCGGTCCGCGCAAAAGCCAAACAAACCGGAATTATTCAAAGACTTCACATTGAAATGCCAGTTAATTTTTTCTGGTTTCAGAAGTTTTTCCAGCAATAAATCTCCAGCCCGGAAATATGACGGGCACGAGAAATAACGAACGACACCTCAGCCCGTGATATTGACGGGAGCGAGAATTAAGGGGTTAAGGACGAAGTAATATGTAAAATGACAGATAAATTATAAAATTATGCCACAATTGAAAACGCACTTTTAGCAATTATTGCTCATAGACTGTACTGTAATGGAATTCTTTTCTGTGTCCTTGTAAATGAACGAAAATTGCTTTCCATATTTTATAGTAAGCATCTTGTGGTGCCCCTTAGTGATTTATATTAATTTCAATACGTTTGGAATAGTATAACAACATTAAAATACTCAATTAAGGGGTCTCAGGACTCTTAAAATTGGAAAAAATGAAAAAAAAAGGACCATTTTCAACATTTAATATCTTAAAATGTATTTGATATTAAGACACAATTTTAAATGGGAATGAAAGATACAAGTATATTCTTTCATTTCAAATATTTGAAAAATTGCAAGATGCAGAATTAGCATTTACAGGGGACTTCAAACTGTCAGACATTTGACGAGCAGAAAATCGGCATAACAGCTTAAGCGCACGATTACAAAATACATTTTGCAACTAGAATGAAAATTTTGGTGCCTACTTATATCTCAGATTATAATAATGACACTGAACCTAAAAAAATTTGTATTTAAAGCATTTTTATATTTTTAATACAAAGTTGTATTTAGCTAATGCAAAATTTAGAAAATTGCAACAATATAACCCCCTAAAAAAATCTTTTCTTTTTACAATAAAAAGGAAATTTTAGGTTCAGTTTATACAGACTAACATGAAACATATGTTTTGAAAATTTCATGAAAAAATATTCAGAAGTTTTTGAGATATCGTGCGCGTTATGCCCAAAAACGTCATTTGGAGAAAAATAACTTCAAAGTTTTGGAAACACCGCTTCAGCTATTGAGCGAGTATAATTCTAAATGACATAACTTCTGTTCTAATGGGAATTTTAAGATAACAATTATATCAAAATGTTCACAAAACATAGAAGTTTAACATCTAAAAAAATTAAAATTTCGAAAATTTTAGAGCTTTAAGAGTTCTGAGACCCCTTAAAATACATAAGATACAAACAGGGATGAGATTTCCGCGTTTTTGCTCACCAGTACATTCTTAGAGAAAATGTTGTTCTGTTAAATCGCAAAAATGTTCTGATTAAATGAAATATCATCTTCTCTAACAAAATACTGGTGTGAAGAAACGCGGAAATCTCATCCCTGGATTCTGAAATATTCTGATAAATGTAAATACACTGCTTACAAGTGCGTCAAATATAATAAAATTCTTTAAAAACGCATTAAAGTGGTTTTAAAAAACCAAAACGTTTTCAACCGAAACTTACTCGGCCTTCATCAGTGAAAAACTAATATCTGTCTCTCTGCGTCTTCTGGCCTTGCCTAGAACAGACCATTTTACTTCAAGGGTGGTATGGAATATAAGGTGGAACGAAAAATGTTATTCGAAATTTTTTTTCTTTCAAAAAGTACAGGTTTATCAATCATGTATTAATTCTTTCCAGACTGCGTGGATATCCAAGGTTCGCACACTCCTTGGAATTTCCAAGGACTCTTCCACCACTATTAAAGATAAGAAAATTTACATTTAATTTTTCAAACACAGAATTCGCAATCACCGCATTTATTCACAGATTTTGAAATATTTTTCTGCAGAGAACTACTTTGAAATTACTGTTAAAATTTAGTGGTACACTTGTGCGAACCCTGATATCATATGATAATATATCGTTACAGACTATCTCTTTATTAGATATTTTTTCTAGAGATTCTCTTATGATAGCTTCTTGGTGATTACTTGTAAGAAAGATAATTTTGGCTCTATTGAAATCTACTTTTATAGGCTGAGTTTTTGCTAATCTTGAAGAATTTTTTTAATAACATTTTCCATTCCACCTTATATTCCATACCACCCTTGAAGTAAAATGGTCTGTTCCGGGCAAGGCTAGAAGACGCACAGAGACAGCTATTAGTTTTTCACTGATAAAGGCCGTGTAAGTATCAGTTGAAAACGTTTTGGTTTTTTAAAATGACTTTAATGTATTTTTAAGGGATTTTATTATATTTGAAGCACTTGTAAGCAATGTATTTACATTTATTTGTATCTTATGTATTTTATTTATTAATCAAGGTGAATTTTGCACTGAAATTTTAACTTTTTTTATTGAATTAAAATACGCTGCAGGCAATTTCCCCCTTTCCCCATAGTGCATAATGCAATGGTATTCTTATCAGAGCTCATGTAACCGAACTATAAATTCTACACACTTCATTCCCAATAATGCACATGCCATGGTAAACCCCAATAAAACATATAGATTGTATGGCAATCCTATTATATTTACACCCGTTAGAACCCGGAGAGTTCGCAAACTGCCAGACAGACAAATCGAATTTAAACACTTTTCAACAGCGTTGGACTAGATCTGTTTTTTTTTTTAAATTATTTTTTATCCATGGTTTGAACTTATAACATATTACACTAGATTAATTTTAACACAATTATTCTAATTCGTAAATAAATCATATTAGATGTAAATTTCCGAACTGGGTTGGAAATTTACATGTAATATGAATTATTTACCAATTAGAATAATTGTGTTAAAATTAATCTAGTGTAATCTCGTATCCAGCGTTTTCTGGAGTTCCATTACCTGAGATTTATTCTGTTGAGCTGAACCAGGTTTCAGACCAGATGCTATAATCATTAAGGGGTCTTGTACCTTTTAAACGCGTCGAAAATTAACGAAAAACTTCAAAGTTTGAATTAGTCTATCTTCAAAGCCTTTTTATGTATAAACATGAAATTTTGGATATTGATTAAACAGATTGTGCTTTGTAATATGCTACCATTAGAAATTTATTAACCCTTTAGAGAATTTGTGTATTGTTGAAATCAAAATAGCTCTTTTTTTACCTCATAAGTCATTGAATGTCATGAAAGTCAGATTCGCATGAAATTCGGTAAAGATTCTAAACATATATGTGTGTTTAAAATGATCTACTTTTAGGCTAAAATTATTTCATTAACTATAATAAAAAAATATTTTCGTAAAACAAAATAAAACATTGGTATTTTTAATGAATAAAAATAGTTATAACTAAAAATATTACCATTGTAAATGCTTAAAAGTAGATCATTTTAAACACACATATTTGTTTAGTATATTTACCAAATTTCATGACAATCCATACATACTTTCTCAAGATATCATGCGCGCAATGACTTATGGGGTAAAAAAAGAGCTATTTTAATTTCAACAATACACAAATTTTGTAAAGGGTTAATAAATTTCTGTTGGTAGTATATTACAAAGCATAATCTGTTTAATCAATATCAAAAATTTTACGTTTATACATAAAAATGTTTTAAAGATAGACTAATTCAAACTTTGAAGTTTTAGGTTAATTTTCGACGCGTTTAAAAGGTACAAGACCCCTTAAGGTTAGCTGGGTGAAAAGGTTCCACCAGATTCGTCCGGGATATTTCAGATGGCAGTGCACTGGAGGCTTCAGCCAGGAGATCCCTGGTTCGAATCCTGGTCCGGTCATTTTTTACCCAGTTTGGAAATTTACATATCATATAATAACATATTAGTTAAATTAATTGCTTTCGACAGTAATGTTAACTATTTTTATAAAATGTCTTTACTGTTAACGGCATTTTAGTGAATGATAGCAGGCATAACAAATTCAAGGGACTTACAACAATTTTACAATGTATTGTTTAAAAATAAATAAATAATTCCTACCAAATGATAAAACTTGAATTTAAAAATATTGACAGCTTAAAGTTTTAATCTGGCCTTAAAATTAAAATTTAATAGAGATCATTACATTTTTAAGCATATGTGATTGTTACTTTTCGACATTTAACCCTTTCCGGCACGTTTAAGTCTCTTTGTAAAGTTTTGAAACGACTGACTGTCATCAGAATTTACAAAAGAAAAAAAAAGTTGAAATTAAGTACTTACTTACTTTATAAAATTTTAATTTAATATTCTCGGTGCCAGTAAACTTAAAATTAGGTGATCGTTTTTGTGGACACAGCTCGCGAAATTGTTAAGCAGGAAGTTTCGCCTATGGGCGTCAGGCCTAGGTGCCGTCTCTTTTAAAAGAGATTAAATAAAATATTTGAGTTTTCTTACGAAACTTTTCGGTTTAGATTTATTTTTCAAATGCCCTACAAACTAGTGATGGCCAAAATGAATCATTTTTCTATTCGAATGAATCATATGCTCCAAAGCATAGTTGTTAGTCTTTTTTTTTTAATTCCATTTCTACCGGAAATTTTGTATCGAAAAAGAAGCCTCTTATTTTAATTGGAATTAGCTCAAGAACAAATCGATATAAGTAAGCGTACAAGCTTAATACTGGAATCTGGTGTAAATTAACACAGTTGCGCCATCTTGCGGACGGGGTGATAATCCACATACGTAGGTTTTTAGTGTGACGTCATATATGACCGGATCGAGGCTAACGAGAAAGACAGGCTGCCGCGGTGGGTCCGATTCTTCTTTTTTATAGACCACTGGAGTCACGTGATGCTCGAATGCGCCAATGAAGGTGTGCGAAAAGAGCATCACGTGACTCCAGCGGTCTGTTAAAAAAAGAAGAATCAGACCCACCGCGGTAGCCTGTCTTTCTCGTTAACCTCGTGACAGGATATCTACCATCTGCGTATATTTTCCAAATCTTTAGTCACTCGTGAAACTGAATTTTGCTTACCACATTTATTGCAAAATAACGGTGTAGCGAGAGAGGCGTCCAGATGCACTTAACACCACGAAGTTTCCTTCGCCTTTTCAGTATGACATCACAATAAATTCAAACAAAAATCGTCATGTTATTTAATCGTTGACACTGCTCACAAATTCTGCGATAATATAAATTGAAGATTACTTCTTTAAAAATAGTGGTGTGACATGTAATAACCGTATGCACCCTGGGTATTCCATACCCTGGTCGTTAAATAAAAATTCCGTAATGAATATGTTTATAAAAATTCACAGTATATATAATATGTAAAGTTTTTTCTTTTTTTATTAAAAAAAAATTTAAATACAGTTTAAAACTTCATGCACTACAAATAATAATAATAATAATAATAATAATAATAATAATAATAATAAATAGTAAAAATATATGCAAATCATGCAATGAAAAGTCTACTTACAATGACATTCATTACAATGCTGCCTTGGTTAAAAATTAGATCTAAGAAGGTAATCTCTTTCAAAACATATCAACGTAAAAAAGCAATTTAAATTCTGATTTTACTTTCATTTTGTACACCATTAAAAATTTATGCGTCTTAAATTAAATGTTGGATTTATATCAGTAATGTTGTTAAAAACTTAAATATTAAAAGAAATAATAAAAAAAAATATTTCGCGAAGAAAACAGATGAAGTCTTTTTAAATAATCCTTTACATACATATCATATCTTACGGAATCCTGTTTTTGAAGCAAAATTAAATTATATTTTAACCTCAAGCAATAAAACTGTTGCATAATAAAAACGTCAGTTTAGTTTATATTTTTTATTTATTTTTCTTGTTGCTGCTGTAGTTTAAACGGAAATAATTTAAAATTTTGGTCTTTTTTTAATTAAATTTATTTTTTAAGTATATCTATTCTTTTCCAATTTTTTTCGCTAAGCTTTGAAGTTAATAGTATTTCATTTTCTAGTCCAAATAATGTTATTCTCTCTTCATAAATAGTTGCATTTTCTCTCAACATTTAGGAAGAACATTTATCATTTGAATGTTTCAAATACTAAATAATGTTTTACAAAAGAAATTTTTCCATTATACTTATTCGGGAGGATAAAAAAAAATGTTTCAAAATTATTTTATAAATCATAAAATTGCAGAAAATTAATATACAGGTCTTACAAAAACTGCATTTGAAAGTATATATTTATGTCTATTAGATGGTGTAAAAATTGTGCACAGCAGGCTAATTTCTTCTGTCTTATCACACACAAACAAGGTAAAAACAAGAAGCCTGTGTTAGGAACTGGGTCTCGTTTTAATCGCACTAGAGCAATATTTAATTACATAAATTACAGGTTTTTGGAAAACTTACATTTCCTACTGGATTGTAGGCGTAAGAAGGTTATCCCTAAATTCATTTCCATACGTTGTAATTTATTTTCTTCAAATATGATTGACAAGGTCTTATTTCGTTCTAAATTAGCTCTTTTAAGAGCTTTGATTCATGAGACTCGCCACAAAATTGCTCATATAGAGTGCGAGTTATATTCTTTACATATCAGCCTCGCTAATTCTACACCTGATTTTGAGTCTATCAACAGAAGGTCACGGAGCAGAGTTCTCACAGCTTCTTCTGTTCATTGTTCGGTTTTAAAGACGAAATTTAATACACTTTGTGAAAGTTCTGTCGCTAATAACTCCAGAAATTTGCCTCTTGTTAACCAAAATTCTGTTGTCAATCTTTCTAGTGTTCCTTTCAGTAACAATCAGCTCGATGCTCTCAAATTGAATAACAATTTTTCTGTCTCTGCTATTCCTTCTTTACCTAAACTTATTGTTCCCATTGAAAGAGCCTTTAACCCCTTGAGGGGCACCGGTATATATCATATACCACCTACGATTAATGAAGTTTTACACCAGAAAATTTTTATTAAATTTTACTTTTCTAATTTTGGTGGAAAAAAGCCGTAAAATTGCTTTTACTTAATTTGAAATAGAATTTTTCAAAGATTCCGGTGGGAATTCAGCATTTCACAAACGTAATTGCTTGCCCCTCAAGGGGTTAAGCATAGCGCTCTATATTCTTCTCAAAAAGAATCCATTAGGCATCTCATTGCCAATACTGTTGATTTCAATTCTAATGATTATAAGCCCAATCTTAAACATCCTGTTAAACAATGTCTGAAAAAACTGCGTTCTGATCCAAACTTAATTATTACTAAGGCCGACAAAGGTGGTCAGATTGTTCTTCTCGACAAATCTACGTATGTGGAAAAATCCCATAAATAAATTAATGAAGGTCCGTATGTGGATATCCGCAAAGACCCTTCCACTAGTCAAATTAACACTATTAAGTCTGCCATCAAGTCTTCTTCCATTATTCCTGCTAACTTTAAGAAGTCTCTTATTCCTTCTATTGCGCATTGTGCCAGGTTTTATGCTTTACCTAAGGTCCATAAACCTGACATTCCTTTTAGACCTGTTGCCTGTAGTATCGGTACAGCTTCTTATAATCTTGCCAAATACTTAGTTTCTGTGTTTTCTCCACTTTTGAGCAGTAACTGTTTCACTGTTAAGAATTCTTTTGATTTTGTTAAAAAACTTCATATTTTTAAGCCGCAGGGTCACATGATGGTTTCTTTTGATGTTAAATCATTATTTACAAACGTTCCGGTTGAGGGGGCTTTAGATTGCCTCAGGAAAAGGCTTTGTGAATTCCATTTCTCTTATTTTGAAATCGAGGAGCTTATCCTTCTAACTCGCACTTGCTTGTCGCAAAATACTTTTGTTTTCAATGGTAATTTCTTCCGTATGATTGACGATTTGACTATGGGTAATCCTCTTAGTCCGATTTTATGCGATATTTATATGCACTATTTTGAGGCCAAACTTTTTGAAATTTGAAAATTTTCGTTCTATGTTCGTTATGTTGATGTTTATGTCCTGGTTGAAATGAATTCGGATATTAATCATATTCTCTCTATTATGAATTCCATTGATCCCTGCATTCAATTTACCTCTGAAATTGAGACCAATAACTGTCTTTCTTTCCTGGATGTCCTTGTTATTCGTTGTGAAAATGGCTTTCAGACTACCGTCTTTCGTAAACATTTTGCTGTCAGTCTCCCACCTCACAGGTATTCTTCTCATCCCCCTAACCAAAAATTCGCTGCTTTTAATACTTTTGTTTTTCGGGTTACCAATATTTGTTCCACTCCTCAGTTACTTAGTGCTGAACTTAATTACCTCAAAGCTATTGCTGTTGACCGCGGTTATCCCTCTAATATTATTGATTCTATTTATAAGAAATTGACGAAATCCATCCATTCTGAAAAGCATTGTAATTCTAACTCTAATACTTCAGTTGTGTTACCATTTTTTCCTGAAGTCTGCTAAAATCCTAAGAAGGTTTGATTTTAATGTTATGTTTTCTCCTGTTAATAAAATCACTTTTTTAAATCTCAAACACCCCGTTGATCGCCTAGATAACTGGGGTATTTACCAAATCTCTTGCCAGTGTGGCCTTTCTTATATTGGCCAGACTAAACGTACTCTTAGATTTCGTTTAAAAGAGCATGGAGGTTATGTTAAAAATCAGAAGCTCAAACGTTCTTCTATTGCTCAATGTTCTTGGTCTTCTCAACATATGTTCGATTTTTCCGCAGCCATCATTATCCAAAAATGTTCTTCTAACCTTGATATTGATTTTTGGGACGCTTACCACATCATTAAAAATTCTCACTCTTTAGTCAATGACTTATCTAGTACTCCTGATTTTCCATGTATTTGGAAAGCATTAATTTAATTTCCCCTTTTTTGGTTTATTTTTCTCTCCTTCTACGGTAGATTTCGCTACTCTCCCACTCAGTCCTTTCCACTGCTTCTCTCTCATTGGTTGTTTTTGGCGCTTTCGCTACCCTCATAGGGTATATAAGGCAACGCGTCTCTGTCTCTGATTTTGCTCAGCCTTGCATTTTCTAGCACGCTGTTCCCTTTTCCCTATCTTGCACTGAAGAAGAATCTCGCTAGTAGATTCGAAACAGCTGTTTGCTGCTTTTTATGTATTATTTGTGCATTTTAAACGTTGGTTTTTTTTTTGCGTTTTAATATATATATTATTTTAAATATTATTTGAAAACCTGAGCAAAGTAGTAAAAATTTATAAAAGAAGGATGTTTTTCGTATTCCTTGTATGGAGTAAAACAAACATTAAGTTGTAAATTTCGCATATGATGGCTTTTCGGCTAATATGAATTTGTTCGAAAATATCTTTTTTTTTCGCCTTAAACGTACAACTAATTGCATATTTTATTTAAAAATTTTATAATTACGCAATTTCTGCAATAAAGCAATAGGTACTTTTCTGATGACTTTTCTTATAGGTACTTTTCTTTTTATATTTATTAAATCATCCTCAGGGAGTTAAAGTAATTTTCTTCACCTCATCTAATGGCAGAATTAGCTGCGATTAAAGATAGCGAAATAAACTGTAAGAAATTAGTGGTGTCCAGATCATTTGGACTCCTGATTTACTCCAGGCACGTAACAACATCATACTTGCCAACTTCCGACATAACTTCCGTAAAATGTGAGTTTATTTAAACCAGGTTAAACAATTTTCGAACCCGAATTCTTTTTAAAGAAACGATATCAAACATGTTCCAATGGGAAATTAAATAGCTAATGATACATCTAAAATATTTTCCGGTTCGAAACCTGTTTAACCTGGTTTAAATTATCTCACATTTTACGGAAGTTGACAAGTATGCAACACTAGACGTCACAGAAAAATCGACCTGCATTTTCTGAAAGTTGGGTTTTTGACGGTTAATCCTAGAGTTTTCTTGGTCCTCATGGCAAAACCATTTCGACGATACTACTCTTTACAATATCAGATCTCTTTTTCAAACTTCTTTATGTATGACATTCTAGAAACATTGACCCATATGTCGTGCACTATTGGATTCGGGAGGATATTTCCTAAATTTTACTCGAACCTCAAGAAAAAATATTTCCAACGACGTAACTCTTGACGACATTCAAAACTTTCAACTTAATATGTTCGCTTGCTATGTTCCCATTTGAACAAAGCTTTTATAGAAACAATTAATTAAAAAAAAAAACCCTCTAACTTTAAACCTTTTGGTGAATTGTGTATTTTTCAGGTATCATCATTAAGAACTAACTCCGTGCTTACTATACCAGTTGATTCAAAATTGCTATCTTGATTACGTAGCGATAAATTATTATACCTGCTGATTTAAAATTATTATCTTGATTATGTCGCAATAAATTCGTTTTTAACAGGCTATTTCCATGAGTACTTGTAGTGTAAGTCACCCTCTACGATTTTTAGCTACCAGACAAAAAAATTTTAGAACAGAAAATTGTGACTTATTTTATGAGAGATATCTCATTAATTGAAAAGATCAAGCAAACTTTTCCAAAATATGACCAACAAGCATAGCAGTTATCGGCTATGTGACTTACACTACAAAAACCCATGGAACTAGCCAACAACGATAGGAAGGAAAAATAAACACAATCAGGGATGAGAGTGCTCCGACCCAAATGGTTCATTTACACCACTAAATTTTCGAAGTATTCGTTATTTTATCAAATCTCAGAAATTTTGTCGGTAAATAAGGCAGGAAATACCATTAAAATTTAGCGGTAGCAAGCAGTCATTTAGATCGGAGCGCTCTCATCCCTGTACAATGCACAAGGCTGTTAACCCTTTCAGGGGCAAGGCAATTTAATTGCTAAAGTGTTGAAATTAATGATTGACACTGGAGCTTGAAAACAAACTTATTTGTAAATATGAAAAAGCTATATTTCACATATATAATACACCGAAAAAAATTTTACAAAATGCTGGTGCCATTGTAGCATTTGGGAATTAACCCTTTCATTCCCAGTGAGTCCAAATAGAATTATGATTTTCTTTAATTTTTAATATATATCTGGATTCTCCCATATTATTTCAAATGACGGAAATAAAAGCTACATATAATCCCTAATAGATAAATATTTTTGTTTGTCTTCCACAGATGGCAGCACTATGCAAAAAAAATATTTTAATATTTCTAATATGAGATTCTGTTCATTTCGCAAAACGAGTCATGAATAACAGTCTTTTTTATAAACTTTATAATTAATAAATATTTTTATTTTTATATATTATATTAAAATATGCTTCAATAATTTATTTTGTCTAGTTCATATAAATATTTTATGAAAAATTTTGTTTGAAATGCTTTTTAAAATGTTACGATTCCATTTGGAATCACTGGCTGTTTCGGTCCTGGCTACAACTCAACACACCCTTTCATTCCCAGTGAGTCCAAATTGAATCATGATATTCTTTATTTTTTTTACTATATATCTGGATTGTCCCATATTATTTCAAATGACGGAAATAAAAACTACATATAATCCCTAATAGATTAATATTTTTGTTTGTCTTCAACAGATGGCAGCACTGTGCAAAAAAAATATTTTAATATTTCTAATATGAGATTTTGTTAATTTCTCAAAACGAGTCATGAATAACAGTCTTTTTTATAAACTTTATAATTAATAAATGTTTTTATTTTTATATATTATATTAAAATATGCGTCAATAATTTATTTTGTCTAGTTCATATAAATATTTTATGAAAAATTTTGTTTGAAATGCTTTTTAAAATGTTACGATTCCATTTGGAATCACTGGCTGTTTCGGTCCTGGCTACAACTCAACACACTCTTTCATTCCCAGTGAGTCCAAATGGAATTATGATATTCTTTATTTTTTTACTATATATCTGGATTGTCCCATATTATTTCAAATGACGGAAATAAAATCTACATATAATCCCTAATATGAAAAATTTTGTTTGAAATGCTTTTTAATAGTAATAATGTA
Source organism: Maratus speciosus (assembly GCA_963932465.1). Classification (NCBI taxonomy): domain Eukaryota; kingdom Metazoa; phylum Arthropoda; class Arachnida; order Araneae; family Salticidae; genus Maratus; species Maratus speciosus. Next base: position 264,034,740 of record OZ010794.1, on the reverse strand, counting down.
ATAAGTAATCTAATGTGTAGGTTTTAAGTAATAATGTAATAAGTATAATATTCTGGGTTACTTCACATGAAATGTGAGTATTATTTAATAGTAATAATGTAATAAGTAATGTGTAATAAATAATCTAATGTGTAAGTTTTAAGTAATAATGTAATAAGTATAATATTCTGGTGTGTTAAACTATATTATTTAAATTGATCTTCAAGTTGTTATTAAATAATTTAAGAATTTTTGTTATTAGAAAACATTTCCATAATGTTGTATTAACAATAAAAATGTTTAATGATATATATAAAATATTCTGATGCACAGTACAAATTTCCTTATATAAAGTTTATTATACGTCATGTCCCAATGATGCCAAATGGCGTCGTAAACTTTTTCGATTGATGTGTTATTTAACTCCCAATGATGCCATTTGGAATCATTTAAAATTTTAATGAAAAATTAATTTTTTTTTGTATCATTATTTTTTATATCGAGCATAAAAGTAATCTATTTTATGAATTTCAGAATTTTAGCATAAACAGATAATTTATGGGACTGAAAGGGTTAAAATTAAGTGGTTTCGTAGAAATACCACCGCCCCTCAAGGGGTTAAAAGATGTATTTGAGTAATTGTGTAATAGCCCTAAGTGAATTACCTGAAAAGAAGACCAAATAAATAGTTTTTGGCATATTCTCATAAAAAAGATGTAATAAAGAGATTTGTTAGGAAGTAGCCAATTTCAAAACATCACGGTACGGGTTCTCGAACTAACTATCAGTATCTCAACAAGATTATCTTTATTTAAATATTCAGCAAATTAAAGATAAGTGTTGAAAATGAACGGAACAAGACAGTAATGTAAACTGAGCTACTTAAAAAAACTACCATCCTACAAAAATTTAAATATAGTAATTCTTGTTGTATTCAGTGTCACTTTCAAAATATCACGGTATGCGTTCTCGAACTAACTAATAGTATCTCAACAAGATTCTCTTTATTTAAACATTCAGCAAATTGAAGACAAGTGTAGAAAATGTACGGTAATCAGACAGTAATGTAAACTGAGCTACTTAAAAAAACTACCATCCTACAAAAATTTAAATATAGTAATTCTCGCTGTATTCAATTTCACTTTCAAAACATCACGGTACGAGTCAGTGTTTTTTAAATTTAGATTTCTTGATTGGCACCATTTTTTTTGAAACACTAAAATTCGTCTTATTTAACGACTTAATAAATAAGGCGAAAACCAGGGGAATTTTACAATTTCAAAAAAGTGATACCAATCAGGAAATCTAAATTTTAAAAAAGTAGCCCACTGGCAACACTGGTACGAGTTCTCGAACTAACTATCAGTATCTCAACAAGATTCTCTTGATCTACTGCATTATGATTGACTGCAATTGTTTTCACGGGGTTTTTTTTTCAGTTACTACAATGAAAATTAAAGGATAAACATAAAAAAATACTCACCCGTGAGAAATTTAATTATTTAGAGGTAATTAATTAAAGTGGTGCTTTAAAGTACCGTCAGTACACTATGACTAAAATATCGTAACAGAAAACCCACAATATATTTCAAATAGCACCAGAAAATATTTTCGATTTAACAAGTATGTAGAATATAGGCTCTTTCATATTTACAAATAAATCTTTCGGTAAATTCCGGTGCCAAGCATTTATATCAACACTTTAGAATTGAAAATGCTTTGCCCCTGAAAGGGTTAAAAAAACCATTTTTTTAGATTTCGATCTTGTTAGCAGTCCTTTACTTATGCGACGTCTATATCCCAGAAGCAACATGTTCTCTCGCATCTCCACATATGCAATATATGAATTTGCATATGCCATTTCTAGCATAGCAAAAACGAGCCGGTGCCACAACTTTTTTCAATTTCCTATAAAAATTAACAATGAAACAGAAAAGAAATACCAGGCAAATCATTACTACACTACATTTTAGAAATTATATTTTAAAGCAGATAAAAATGATGGATAACTACACAGACGAAAGGAAAACAAGAAGTTTTTCTCCAACACCCAGTGTACTGACGGTACTTATAAGTACCACCGAGTAATTCAACTCTTAAATCAAATACATACATCGTTCACCTAAAATAGCTAGTCAAACTGTATTCTAAGATCATAATGAACACATAAAAAAATCCAACACTTATCTTATATTTTTTTACTATGTTTGCAGCTATAAAAAGACGAGGGTGACAATCTGTACAAAATGTCGGCACAAAACACATCGTTTGTGTCAAAGACAGCCTCCTTCCTCGCTAAAATAACAAACTACTGCTGCCATGTATCCGGATAAAGTGGAGTTAAAAGAGTGTTTTTTTCAAAGTACCATTAGAATATTAGTCATATTCACTATGGAATGAAAGTTTAAAGTGTGTGGTACTTATAAGTACCGTCAGTAGATAAAGGGTTAACAGAAACTTCTGTAATTTTATAGACGAACTAATAGTAGATTTAAAGGTGATGTTAACTTGGAACGGAATTAATTTTCTTAATTTAAAGTTAAATTTTAACTTATTCATATGTGCATCTCTGTGTAGTGATGGGCTAACATATGATTATTGAAATTTCTGTCAATCGCTAGTTCCTTTTAGGAAATTCAGGAATAGGTATCAGGAAATAAATGACTTTTTTACGCACCACGGTATTTTCATTAACCCCTTGAATGATGGTTGTATATGGGATGAAAGTTTAAAGTGAGTGGTACTTATAAGTACCATCAGTAGATAAAGGGTTAAGCATTCAGCCAAGTGAACGCAAGTGTAGAAAATGTACGGCAACCACACAGTAATGTAAACTGAGCTACTTAAAAAAAACTACCATCCTACAAAAAAATATGTATAGTAATTCTTGTGATATTCAATGACAAAATTTCTGTTATTAAATAAAACAGACATGGCGTACCGAAATTCTAGTAGTATGATAACTTTTTTTTAAATAGGAAAAGTTGCAAAGTCGACAATTGTTGTATGAGTGACAATGGACAAGTTTAAATTGTATAGATGAAAACATATCCGTTTTCTTTTTAACCCCTTAACGCTCGAATTAAATTACAGTTGAATAATTCAAATTGCTTATTGGCACCACTTTTATGAAAAAGAAATATTCACCTTATTTAATGACAGTAAAAACGATACTAAAATATAGCCAATTTCACTATTTTATAAAACTGGTGGAAATCAAACAATTTGAGTAAAAGACACAGCCCGAGAATATCTCGGGAGCGAGAATTAAGGGGTTAATACTTTTATTCCCGAATAGAAATATTTGATTTATTTAAAAAAAGAATGTTTGCGATAAAAAAAGAAGAAGAATATGTTTCTGAAAGAATAGTACTACATAAACGTGATTAGGGAGTGGCAGCTATGGCAGCGTCTGGCCTCAATTGGCATAGCTGTCAACTTTTATGCTTTTTAGCTACCAAAAAAATTTAATAGAGATTTTTGCTTGTTTAATCATGACATTTCGACGATTAAATAAGGCAATATTTATTAAAAAATTAGGGTGGTACGATGAAAGCGTCAAAGTTGGAAGCTGTGAATTTAAGTACAGCACTATCTCTTGGATGTTGCCCGCGTGATCAGCAGATAGGACAAGAGTTATAGAAAGTTTTTAACTTCCTCCCACTTTGTACTCGGTTAGTTCCATGGGTTTTTGTAGTGAAGCCACATAGCTGATAACAGCTTTGATTGTAGGCCACCTTATTTTCGAAAAAGTTGCTTCGCTTTAATCAATTAATGAGATATCTGCGGTAAAATAAGTCACATTTTTCTTTTCTGAAATTTAGTAGCTAAAAATCGTGGCAATGTGACTTACACTACAAGTACTCATGGAACTAGCCACTCAAGATTATGTCTTATAGGGTGACCGAGCCAGTAGTTGATCAAAAGATGTCAGTGCTACGGGGTTTTTATTATATTTCCTTCCTTTTACGTTTTAGAAGTAAACTAACATGATTGCTTCAACCCTTAATGAATGTGCTATAATGGGCAAAAATGAAATCTGCGGAAATTAAATAGCAACAAAATTATAAGTACTTTCTTTAATTGCCATTTTTCCAGTCGTTGATCAATCGAAGAAATCAGTCCAAAATTGAAAAATTAATCTTTAAAATATCAGGCTTGGACTGTGATTAACAATAATTCATATACAACTATTATTTTAAATAAGCAAGATGGAAGTGGATTATTTTAACTTGCCGTAATTGCCTCCAACTAATCAAAAACTAAATTTTTACACTTTATAATAAAAAAAAAATCATAAAATGGCTTCTCTTACAGAAGGCAGCTGGAAACAATGTTACAACTGGTGCCCCAACATTTAAACAAAGATATTATGTCTAGTGCCACGTGTAAAACTTATTTCTGCCTGAAATGGAGCAATATTTAAAAAAAATGTGATCACCTACTGGAGGGGTATCAACTACTAGTATGGTCACCCTATTTGTTTACAATGAAGTTATTGTCATTTGTATTTGGAAAGATAATGTTAAATTACTAGTATATTATGTTTACATTACGCTCTATCATTCGATTTTTTTTTTACTTCAATAACTAATAAAATCAAGTCTAAAAAGTACATATTAAATTCGAGTAGTGATAGACACTGCATAATCAATATAACAAACTCATTAAATTATCAGAAACAAAAATTCAGACTATGTAATTTCTGCCAACTGCTACGATTTTTGCACACTACATTTTACTTAGCTTTATTGAATCTCAGGATTCTACAATACGTCGAAGCTTACTACATTAAAAGAGTTACGCCGACAATTCGTAGTACATCAGGGTGCGCACGCTATTAAGCCACACCCCATTTTGTAATGACTCTGCAACCAGTAAGCGCATAAAACTATCTTCTAGCTAATGAATCGTGAAGAAAATTATCTTTATAATAATACTGGTGGTAGAGTGCTTACAAAGTGGGGCGTGGCTTAATAGCGTGCGAACCCTGTATATGACTATATTTGGCTGCGTAGAAAATATCTACAATCCTTATTATGAATAGTAATAATCTTATATTTTGTACAAAAAGATGTTCCCACATAAATAAAATCAATAAAAGCATGGATACTTTAGCTTTACAAGAAATAATAATATATTAATATTTTTAAGAAACTTAGTAAACCTAGGAAAGAGTTATTTTATGCTATTATCTTCCCTACATTTAATACTCTTTTCTCTTTCAAAATAAAGATAATCCTTTCTCTTAGCCTTAAGCGATGAAAAACTTATTTTCTTTTTCAGCCCTAATTCCATTCATTGATTATTGATTTATAAAACAGGATTAAACACTTTTACTGAATTTAATTTTGCCAGAAAAGCTTAATGTGTGGGGCATTCTGGCGCAATTTAATCAAATTACTGTCATTATTATTTTGCTAACATTATTTGTTTAAATTGAATATCTCAGATTGGATATTTTTTATGAATAACTTTGTTGACTTTATTGCAGCGAAAAATTAATGTTTTTTAGTGTTTTAAGTGCAGTATGGTATAAAATTTTTTATTATTAATATTTTATAATATTGGTGTGTAAATAAATTGTCTGAATTATGGAAATATTTTAATCAATTTTATAGAAAAAACTTGGATATCTGATGGGGGGGGGGGGGGTTGCTCGTTTCTTTCGGTAATGAAACTGTGAGCTTTTTTATACTGAGTTAACTACTATGTGATATTGGAGATTTGTTTTTAAGAAAATAAAATACAATAATTTTTTTAAGTGACATATTTTCTGTCTTTTAAGTATATCATTTTTGTGAATGATCTTTTCTCATTTTTCTTAGAGCCAAATTAATTTTAAGTTCATAAAAATTCAGCTTTTTTCACTTTTGAAATTTTAATCTTTCGCAATTTTCTGAACGAAAGAAGCAAATGGTAATTTCTCGGAACAATATCTGTACTACATAATGAAATTGCAAATAATCATATGCAGGACTGCACAAAATAATCAGAGTTCCTTTCCACATATGGATGATAATTGAGGAATAAGAATCGACAACGCTGAAAGTAGAGAAGAGGACATTTTTCAAGAGAACGAAATGAAGAAAAACTCCTACTTCTGGTACTTACAGAGTTTTCCAAATATCTCCTTTAGGACTCTCGGTACTTATAGCGTTTTCCACTTCACTCTGTTTGGGCTCTTCTTTCAACACTTTAACCTCTTGGGCACCTACGATTAATGAAGATTTGCACCAGAAATATTTTATTAAATTTTACTTTTGTCACTTTGGTGGAAAAAAAAAGTAAAATTGCTTTTTCTATTTTTGCAATAAAATTTTTGGAAGATTCCGATGTGAACTCAACTTTACAGAAACACAATTGCTTGCCCCTGAAAGGGTTAAATGGCGGTACCTAGCTTCTGTTCGTTTAGTGTTTCAATACCTAATATTATCATTTGTAAATATTTCTTTTATTTATTTATTCAATATTTTTCACTTTGTATAAAAATATCCCATTGATATAAACAATAACAACATGATCAAGCTGTGCAATAGCCACCTGTCGCCGAGCATCTTATCACTGGCACTTTCAGCATCTCCACTTCATTTCGCGTGGCACGTTCAAACAGTGACATTTTTCTACACTTCTTTCAACAATTTATCCCCTTCAGGGGCGGTGGGATAAAATATATCCCACCTAATTTAAAAAAGATTCTCACCAGAAAATTTGAGCTAAATTTTATGTTTTTAACTTTGGAGGAAAATCGTTGAAAAATTGCTTTTCCTTATTTAAAAATAAAATTTTTCGATTATTCCGCTGAGAATTAAATATTTAGAGACATTTTTGCTTGTCCCTCAAGCGGTTAAAATTGTATTGCCATTTCAAGGGTTCTCGTGTTTGTTAAGCATGGCATTTAAGACATATTTTCGTAAAAAAAAATGTATATATATATATGTGTGTGTGTGTGTGTGTGTGTGTAATTTAATAGATTACAACGACCATTTGGATTTTTTTTTTACTTAATATTTACTTACTTTTAATTTTGGGACATTTCGACAAGAGAAGCCGAGAAAGATAAGAGGTTAAAAATCGAAAGCAGTTCCACCGAATCATCCACAGATCGCGACAAATCACCTTCGTAACAAAATTTAACCGAAAAATCTAAATTTCGCCCACCAAATTCCGTCGCATCCTCTTCAACAAAGATCGCAAAGATCAAACTTCAGACGACCAAAACCTTCATCGATAAACTCTCCAAGTCCCGTTTAGAGAAGAAAAACAGTTTACAAATCGAAACCAGTTCCACCGAATCATGCATAGATTACGACAAATTATCTACGTTGAGCTCAATTTTTCCCGATTAGACCGATTGTAAAACGCCGTGGCTAGTGGATTGGAGACCCTCGAGACCTGGCCTTTTACTATCAATCGATTAAACATTAGATTGTTTCCTTTTTTTGCGTTCTTCTATTATTCTCCAATCTATTTTCATGGGTTACATAATCAGTTGAAGAACTCGATTTTCATGGCCTACATAATGAGTTGAAGACCTTGATTTTTGCTTTGCAAGACGATTTTCATTTCTGCTTCGCTCTTTGGCTTTGGATTTTTCCATATCTGATAATATGCGCCTACCCATTTTGTAACTTTTTAAATTTTTAACGATTTTATGCCTTTCGATTACCTATTCAAAGAATTTTTAACGATTTTATGCCTTTAGATTAACTATTCAAACAATTTTTAACTATTTTACGCCTTTCTATTACCTATTCAAATAAAAATTCTTCTAAAAGTAAAGAACATCGTTGAATATCGTTAAAAAAAATTAAATGAGAGCAGGACCTAATTACCGACGGGGCACATTCTTACCAGTAAAAAGAAACAGGAAATTTTGCCTGATTCATGGTAGAAATTTTACATAAATACGAAGTTTAGATAAGGCGAACATTTCTTTTAAAATTTATTGGTGTAAGTGTGCCCCGTTGGTAATCAGGTTCTGAATGCGAGCATCATTTGGCCCCATCCTCGACCGAATACAATAACCATTTCCAAATGGTTAAAAAAAGAGAAAGAATTTCGATTTTTTAATACTTTTAGCGTTTTCCTTTCTTAGTCCTCAAGTGCAGCAATTTGGTTTTCAAATTGTTTATGCATTTTCTAAATTCATTACTTAATATATATTCTTATAATGTGCTCTAAGTTTCATTACAATGTTCTGAAGGTTTTGGCAAGCGTTTCCTATTCTACTCTTGTCACACGACTTCTTTTTGCTGTCTGTTTTTGAACTTGATGTCCTTCCCCTAAATAATCTCGGCTCTGAATTTTCACAGGAAAGTGGGAGTTCAAGCATTCTCTTTACATGTATAAAAATGAAAGTAGATTTCTAGAAATTTGAAAAAAAATATTTCAAGTTTAAAGGTTATCTACTTTGATACTTGCCACCATTAATTTGCTCTCTAATGCAGAGATATCTCTGGCAAATATTAGGTAGCTTCAATAACAATGTGTGAAGTTACCTATTGCGGTCGTAAAGGAAAAAGCCATTCCTGAAACTTTTGGTATATTTTAACCGATCATGACCTCCAAACCCCACAAACACTGTTACTTTAAATGTTAATATATATATTAATAAATAAATAAATATATATATATATACATTATTTGCGTTGTGCGAACTCGTTTTTATGAATCCAACTTGGTTGTAGCTGACTAATTTCGCTAAAATAGATTTAAATTTAGTATTGGCGAAAACTGCTAGGAATTAATCTTCTATATTCGGCCATATATCTTCTTCTATCCTCGCATTATAGCATTATGTTTTAGAGTTAAATTAACACTAGAACGGCGGGAAATTTTACTCAAGTTTTATAAAAATATTTCACATCAGAATTTTTACTTAAAACTATTTAACTTATTTATTTAAGTTATTTTTGTGCAGTATATATTAATCTTAAATTATAAAAAGTTTTCTGGTTCGAATCGACATGTATTCATTTGGCAGGGGTCAAAATGACCCCTCGCCGCCGTTCTAGTAATAACTAAAATCTCAAAACCTAAAAATAGGGAAACTACCTTTTCCTCTCAGTACAATGGAGTTAAGAATAAAGAGAAGTAGACATATAGTGTACTGTTTACCAGTTGCGAGTGAAGTAACTGAAGAGGTTCTCACAAGATGGTGGCTGTTTTTTTTAGGGTTTCGTTCATCTGACGAAACCCTATTCATCTCACTCCTTTGTCTGTCTGTCTGTCCGTCACAGAGCCCGTTCTCAGAAACTATACATGTTAGAGACTTGAAATTTCGGGTGCTTATAGCTGAATACCTCACATCAAAATTCAAATCATAAAATTTAGAAAAAGTCGGTAATTAACCGAATTACGGGATAATTAACTTCTAAAATTAACCAATCAACCTTTTGAACGCAGCTAAGAACGCACCTTCTCCAAATCAATGTAAATGAAAGTAATGTATCAAAGTAAATGTATCAAAGTAAAAGAGCGGATGCATGGTTACCATGGAGGAAATTAAGCAATAAATGAAGTGGAAATTTAAAAAGCGAAATCGCGTCTCTCAAAGTATTGGTCCTACAAATTCGTAAAAGGTATGTGAACTTTATTTTGGTATAAAGTTCAAATTTCTGCGTTGGGTATACCGCAAAAAATCCACAAAAAATCGATCGATAAAAATTTAATTTCTGTATTTGAAAAGACAATGAAAAGAGATTTCATTGCAGCGGAAAGCAAGTTTTGTCATCTTTCAGGCATATCGGCGCTGGAGAAATTTAAGCAGAGGATACTTTAATACGAAATTTAAACTTTTTAAATATTAAATTTTTAGATTAATTTTTTTTGTACATCCCGACGTAAAAACTTTCGCTGATTTCATACATACTCAGTTCAAACTCCTCGCTTAATTACAAGCTGAGATATTAATTATTATTTCATTAATTGGATCATTGTTTTAAAACTTTCCTTTCAACGGGTTTTTTTTTTTTATCTCAGACATGACGTAGCACTTGCGGTTTTTATTTTAATACGAAATTTAAACTTTTGAAATATCAATTTTTTTTATAAAATTTTTTGACATCCGGACGGGAAAACTCTCGCAGATTTCATACATACCCAGTTCAAAGAGCTAGCCTAATTAGAAGCTGAGATATTAATTATTATTTAATTAATCTGTTTCATTTGTATATAATGCATAGATTAAAATGGAGGGACGTGCTTTTTTAACCACGTTTGAAAGGAATATTAAACGAAACCCTTTGTGTGATCTATGATCACACTTACCCACTTGTTTTTTAATCGGATCAACAGGTTCTGATTATCGTAGCGTCAAACTTCACAGCAGTAAATTTCAACAGAAAATTTCGTCTTGTTTAATCGCCTTATTTATGGAATTTTTTCTCAAAAATAATTTCTGTTTCCTTTAACTGGTGTCAATTGGCCGAAGTACTATATTCTTTTTCACTGATACTGACAGATTTGTCAAGGTTGTCAGAATATGGAGGAAACGCAGGGCTTGACTAATGCCAAAGTAAGTTTCCACCAGTAAGAATGAATATTTGTTTTTGACATTATTTATGAAGGAAATTTTGCCATACTAAGGTTTTGAATTAAGGAGAAAATTTTTATTTAAATTTACTGGTGGAAGTGTCCCCCGGTGGTAATTTACCCCTCGAAAGAGGTTACAGTTGAAACTTCACTATTTTAAGGATATGTCAGTTCCACTTTATTAATAGTTCCATGCTCGGTACAGACCGGAACCACTTTCTAATCTAAAGTTTCCCTACCTTGTCACTTGCATAATTAATTTTCACTTTACTACAGAGATGTCACTGGCGACTATTAAATAATAATGACGGACAGAATAAATGCTTTTGTTATTTGAATTAATCAATCGTGCATGCGCAAAAACATAATTTCCAACCCTTGTCTATATTTTTAATTAATCACCTAGAAAATGTTGTTAAAAACAAAAGAAATAAAACTATAGTTGCCAGCTTTCGTAGCTTTTTTGATCAATTATATTCAAAAATTTTGAAGATAAAAGGATTTTTTACAGAGTTTGGGGCAGGATTGCCTGTTTCGCGTCGCTTTTAGTTAAAAAATTCTAATTCACACTAGAAAATACTGCAAAATTGTTTTCAAATTTAATTAATGACAGAACTTTTCTTGATTACTTAACCCTTTATCAGGTAATGATAATATACTTCACACTTAATTCTTATTGAAAACAGAACGATTCGGAGTGGAATTTTTAATGAAATATTTTGTTTTTATAATGCATGAGATTTATTTAGAAATCATATATTTTGTAGATTCTGGTGGCAGTGAATCTTTTCGACAGTTCAGCCACAGAATTGACTTTTCCGATAAAGGGTTAAACCAAAATTCTTTCTCAGGAATTTCCGGTCTGAAGCACTGTCATCGAAATACTCAAGGCCAGAGGACATGAGTGTGACGTCTTCACTAATCGACCGACTTCTCACTAGTGTTGGAATTCACACCGGAAAATTTTGAATAGCAATTTTCTTTTATTTTATTTGTGGAATATCAATCATCTTATAAAATAATAATAACTATTTAAACTTACTGATGAGAATTCAAAATTCCTAAATAAAAATTCAGCCAGATGCGGAATGCCACAGTGTTGCAGCATCTGGCTGATTTTGTATAGGGGGATTCGAAATTCTCTCCAGTAAATTTAAATGGTTATTATTGTTTTATAAGATGATAGATATTCCACAAATAAAAAAAAAACAAAATTGCTATTCAAAAATTTCCGATGTGAATTCCAACACTAGTGAGAAGTGATGACGTCACAACTATTGTACCCTGGCCTTGAGTATTTCGATGACAGCATCTGAAGTGCTGCCATCGAAATACCCAAGGCCAGAGGGCACTAGAAATCAGTCTATTAATGATGACGTCACAATTCGTGTCCTCCGGCCTTGAGTACTTTGGCGGGATCGTCTGAAGTCGAAATGTCGGGATAAAAATGGAGGACAAACTGTCCATCCTCTTTTGGCAGATTTTTGAGTTAATTCTAATTAAAAAATGAACTTTTTTTACGATTCAAAATTTCTGGTAGAAATCCAATTTTAAAAAACAAAGGTTCGCAGTTTTGCTTTTGTGCATACCCGAAGTATTCATTCGAAAAGTAAAATCATTCATCCTGTTCATCACTATTAGGTAGCTTCCATTACCAAAAGTAAGAAGACGACTACTGAAGGGACCCACCAGTGACCGAGAGGTTCTGCTCTCGAAGCTAGTAGACGGGAGGTGCTCTGTTCGAAGCCAATTGCACCCGTCGACCTAATCGTTCGGAGTTTTCGTGGTTTTCTTCGAACCTTGGGTTTTCCAAGTGTAAATACGTGTTAGGTTCGTTAAAATGACCCCCACGCACTCCCAACCCTAGGGCCTATATCCCTCGTGCTGATAATTGACCGTCATAAACACAACCAACCAACCGCCTACTGAAAGTGCCCGGGGGTAGGGCCATATTACCGACGGGGCACATTCTCACCAGTAAAAATAAACAGAAGATTTTGCCTCATTCCTGGCAGAAATTTTACATGAATACGGCGTTTATATAAGGCGAACATCTCTTTTAAAATTTATTGGTGTAAGTGTGCCCCGTTGGAAATCAGCTTCTGCTCGGGGGGCTATTTTTTTTTTTAATTCTATTTGCAGAACATTTTCAAATATTTAATCTACACAAACCTGTGACAATTTCGAGAGAAATCTACCAGAAAGGAAGAAACTGTAAATAATGAGACCCCTGATACTCTAGCTTCGAGAAAAAATATTAACCCTCCGTCTACCAGACGGGTCCATTGGACCCGACAGGTACATACAAAATATTCATTCAAACCAGAAATTTCTTTAAAATAAACTAAGTATATAAACCAGACAAAAATAAGGTAAATAAATAAGTTAAATAGTTTTAAATAAAAATTCTGGTGTAGAACGTTTTATTAAAACTTGAATAAAATTCCCGGTAGATCTAGGGTTAATTTAACGATTCATAACTGCCAATCTTTCGGCTTTTTAAAAGTCAATTAAACGTACTTTGAACAGGAAGTATTGTTTAATCAAAAGAAATAAAAAAAAAGTTCTAGAGACTAATACATAAATGTGTATAAATAAATAATTTTTTGGTTCCTCATATGTGTTTTGACTAAAGAAAGCCAGGAATATTTGAAGATATGATAATGAAAGCATAGGAAAAATTTGTTTATTCATTTATGTATTTTAAAAAATTGAGTTATTCTGAATAAAATCATCGATATATCAAATATTGAACCAAATTGATTATCAGTAAAATAGTAAAATTTTATCTTGAATACCACTCTTTTCGAATAGCATCTGAAAAAAAAAAATACTGAAGCTGTTTAGCAACGTGATATTATATATTTTTAACATAAGAACTTTAAATGAGGAATATAAAGAAAACAATTACTAACAATTGCGATTAGTACAAAGAAAAATACATTTTCCGATAGTTTATTGTTAAATCTCTTAAGTTTATAAGTGTTTATGTTTACGCCCCTTAGGGATGGACTTAACACTAGAACGCCCGGAATGAGTATATCCGACTCCGACCATATGATTAAATGTCGACTGGAACCAAAAATTCTTACGTAAAAGAAGTTAAATTTAAACCACGTTGATTTACGTTAAATAAATCAGTCAAATAATTTTAAATAAAAATTTTGATGGGAAATATTTTTATGAAACTTGAGTAAAATTTCCGGGCGTTCTAGTATTAATAAAACTAAAATCAAACTCTCCATTTAATTTAAATGTTTTGTTTGTATGTTTAAAAAAATTTTGCCTTGAAAAACAAATTTGAGACTAATAAGTAAAAGTATTCATAAATATTTACTAAATTTACATTCAATCATTTATGTTTTATTTTATCCCACATTTTTTTTCCTTTAAAAAGTACACATCCAAACGCATTAGATTTGATAAATCCTATTAAGTCATGAATTTCTTTATATTTTTCCTTTTTTGATTGAGAAAAAAAAGAATGCATTTTTTCCCCATTCATTACATATAAAAATCGTTAACAGACAAGAAAAAATAAATATGGAAAAAATGAATTTCTTTAAAAATATAAATATCTTTAAGTATGGTGTTTTATTTTGTATTTCTTAAAATGGTGTAATTTCTTTACAGAAAATAAAAAGTTTTAATTCTGTGTTTCTCAGTTTAAAACATTATTTACAATTAGAAAAAAAATGTAATGAATTTTACTGTTTACATTTAAAAGAGTTTTTCGGTTTCTGCAAGTCGAAAAATAATTTACAGACATTAATTATTCCTTTTGAAATAAGGGCATGTTATATAGTTAAAGATAAATATAATCTGCTTCGACAATGACTGCAGATTTATTTTTATAGAATCGAGTAAATTAAACATAAGATTTTCAAGCAAAAATGCCTTATTCTCTTTAAAATTCATTTTAATCGTAACCGAAAATGTTTGGGTCGTTTGTTAATTTTTAGTCTGCTATTATTAGCTTGTAATGTTTTAGACAATTAGATTAGATACATCTTCATTTTAATAAAATCTTAATAAAGAAAGTCATATTTATTTATAAGTAAATGATATTATTAATTTGATTATTATTTATAAAATGTATTTATTTATATTATTATTTATAAGTAAAATTTTAGAAAGGATAAAATTTTCAGAACTATTAGAATTTTCTTTGATTTTTGAAAAAAAAATTGTTTTTATTAGTAAAACAACTTCTAAGAATTTTTATTTACCTATTAATAATTATCAATGATCAGCCATACAATGATTTTAAGATAGTTGTATGCTCTGTACTCTTTATCGGAAAATGTCTACAAGTTCTAACCGTGGAACTAGGAATTAAGAGAAATCGACTAATCCTAAAAAATGGCGAAGCTTCCACTGTAACCAGTTGCGTAGAAGCGAACTTTAATTGGTGAAATCTTTTACCAGTTAAATTGAATAGAATTTTCTCCTTACTTGTAGTAAAAGAGGTCGTACTCTTAAGGAATTTTTTCAGTACAAATATCACTATTTGCTTATAGAAAATTAAATCTAGGTTAAACGCGCGAAATTCCGCCTTTTTAAAGAAGAGATTTGTCCATAAGAAAATACTGGTACCGAAGAATTTCCTGGTTGTGAAATTTCAGGACAAGTACGAACCCTGGTAGTAGGCCTTATTCTTTCGAAATTTCTGTCATAATTAAGACAAAAATAAATATTCATTTTTACTGGTGGAAGTTTCCCACGTCCAAAACATGGAACTATTAATAAAGTGAAACTGACATATTCATACTTACCAATTTTCAACTAAACTTCCCTAAAATGCAAGTTAAATTGACCCATTTTAAAAGCTTTAGTAACCACAAAATTTATTTGATGCATCATTATAGATTTAATATCATGTTTCTCTATTAAAACTATTTGAATTAATCTCTTTAAAAAATTTCTGGTTCAAAACGTGTTTAACCCGGGTCAATTTAACTCACATTTTACGGAAGTTTAAAGGAAAGTTTACAGGTATGCGTATCCTTAAAATAGTGAAGCTTCAACTGTAACCGCTTTCAAGGGGTTAATTACTCAACGGGGGGAAACTTCCACCAGTAAATTTAAACAGAAATTTTCTCCTTATTTCAAAATCTTAGTATAGCAAAATTTCAGTCATAAATAATGGCAAAAATAATTATTAATTTTTACTGGTAGAGACTTACTTTGTCCTTAGTCAGGTCCTGCGTTTCCACCATATTTTGACAACCTAGGCAAACCTCCAGTCAGTGTCAGTGAAAATGGCTATAACACCTCAGCAAATTGACACCAGTTAGCCTTTTCAGGGGCGCCGTTTGCAGTCTGCAAACGGTTAATTTTACTGCCCAAAATTCAAAATGTCACCAGTAAATTTTTACTACAATTTCGATCTCAGAATATACGTGAAAAAGTCCTTTTGATTATTTTCAAATAAATTTGTTCTTAAATTGCGGTGTGAATTAATTATTTGAATACTATTTGAGCAGAAATGCTTTGCCCCTGAAAGGGTTAAAAGAAACAGAAAATTTTACCATTACTTTTGAGAAAACATTTCCATGAATAAGGCGCTTAAATAAGAAATTATTTCTATTGAAATTTACTGGTGGGAAATGTGACGCGGCGATAATCGGAACCTGTTGATCCGATTAAGAAAAACATCCACCATCTTGTGACAACCCCTTCAGTTACTTCACTCACAACTGGTAGACAGTACACTATATATGTCCACTCCTCTTTATTCTTAACTTCATTGGCGGAAATGTGGCTCAGTGGTTCCGCCATATTGTGACAACGTAAACAACACTTTTTACAGTAAAACAGTTTACAGTGACAGTTTACAGTTAAGAGTTTACAGTGAAAGTGGTTATAATAACGTCGGGTCAAAGTTCCTTCAGAAAAAAAGAATAGAATTTTTGCCCTGCTTATGACAAATTTTGCATAAATGAGTCGTTTAAATAAGAGGAAAATTTCTACTAAAATTTACTGGTGGAAGTGTTTCCCTCTGGTAATCAGGCCGTATTGATCCGATGTAAACAAACAACAGCCTCCATCTTGTGACTACACCCACAATTACTTATCTTGCAAAGGATGTACACCGCACTATGTTCCCTCATCTTTGTTCATAGCTTCTTTGTTATATCAGGGTAGGACTTTTTACTCTATACAGAAATTTATTGTTCCCAGCGTTTTTTGATGACGTTATCAAAGATAGCGGCGTCCTATATTTTTATATACTTATTACAATTACATTAAAAATCTATTTTGTAGTGTATTTAGTTAACATGTCTAATGGAAATCTACCACAAAAATTTTATTTTGAAATTACTGGTGACAAATAATTAAAAAAATATAGAAGGCTGCGATCCCTGCGTTATAGAGCATGGCTTCTTTCCAGCGGTTAGTGCACTAAAAAAAGGGAGAACTAGTTGGGTACTACTTAAGAGATCTGGCGTTTGAATCCCGACTCAGACTTAAACGTTAGTAGTGCATGCATAGCTGCCAACCTTTCACTAATCTTCCGTAATAGCTGGATTAATTTGACCCAGGTTAACCACTTCCGAACTGGAAAATTTATTTCACGAATCTATATTTATTTAATTCAAGGTTTCTACGTGGAACATATTTAATTTCATTTTTTTTAAATTTCCTGGTTCGAAACGTGATAAACCAGGGTCAAATTTATGCACGTATTATGGAAGATTAGTTTGAGGTTGGCACCTATGCATTAGAATCAACTTAACGCCTTGGGGACGAGCGACCAGTATACGTACCACTTAAGGTGTTCAGAATCCTTCATTATTCGCACCAGTTATTTTTTATTGTAAAGTTTACCTTATTTAATCAGAACATTTTCGCGATTCAATTACTGAAAATGTATCTGTTTTGAAAAACCGGTGGTAAAAGATGTAATATTAAGCAAAGGGCTCCCGTCGCGAAGGGGTTAAAGTAAAGGTCCTGTTTTGTTTTACCCCTCGAATACAGAAACACAATGCCCAGTCGAAAAGGAAAAAAAAGAATTTGTTAACCCATTACCTGCTAAAGGTGCGTTTTCGCACCGTTAAAAATAAATTTAAATTTATTATTCAGATACCATTATTTTTCAATTTAAAAAATTGCCTTGATTAATTGCACAAAGTTTGAACATTAAATAAAGTGAAGGTTATCTTTTCATATATGTGGTTGGAAACGTAAAATAGTAGAAGACCCCTATCTTACAGTTTCTGCAGTTAATGGGTTAAGAAAGAATGACATCTGGCTGATATTTAAACCCCCTTCCCTGAAATAAGGAGCATGTTAATAAATAAAACACATCAAAGTGTTTACAAGTACTACGGCCGCAATACCCTGAAAGACGTATAATCGGTAATTTACCGGTAAATTACCGATTATACGTCTTTCAGGGGACCGTTCTAAAACGACATATAACTCAGAAAGATGCACAATCGGAATTGTACTCGCAAAAGGTGCAAAATCATTGACTGTAGAAATATAATGCTGCAATCGTACAAATTTAAACAAACATAATGCAAACAAAATTGCTGCTATTTTTGGCTGTTTCAGATGCGATATATATTTTTATATAAAATTTTATATAAAACCTTGAAGAAAAGCATTGAATAAAAATTTATAGAATTGAAAAGAAAAGGGAGAATTATCAAACTCTGTATCAGTTGCACACCTTGAATTACACTTTTTTGATTGTATTACTAGTCATACAAATAGACTTTAACCACACAATTCTTGCTCCCGTGATATTCACGGGCTGTGTCTTTTATTCAGAACCTTTGATTACCACCAGTATTATAAAATAGTTTAATTAGCATTATTACGGTATCATTTTACCTGTCATTATATAAAGTGAATATTTGTTATTCAAAAAAGTGGTGTCAATAAGCAATTTGGATTTTTAAACAGTAATTTAATGCTACCGTTAAAGAGTTAATTAAAATAATCGCAATCGTCCTCCGAGGCACCGATTTTCTTTGAAACCCAAGCAAAGCATTATGTATGGCAGGGGTGTCAAACTGTGGCCCGCCGGATTCCACTAAAATTTTACAGTTATCTTTACTTTATCTAATCGTCGAATTGCTGCGATTCAACTTGTCGACTATTTCTTTAAAATTTTAGTGGTAAGCGGCGGGCCACAGTTTGACACCCCTGATGTATGGAGTTAAGTTCCTGAAAAGCTTTCTCTCTAGTATTGTGAAAAACAAATAAGGTTCAAAGCACGTCAGTGCAGTCCAACACATGTTTGATAGAAGGTGGGATAACTTCGCTTTCTTTCTTTTATGCCCTACTATTGCTAGCAGAAAAGGAAAAAAAAAACGACGCTGGGGTAAAAATTCGGCAAAAACCGATTACGGCATGAAAAAAAAAAAAAAAAAAAAAAAGAAAAAAAAAAGACTTATAACCGAAGTTTTGCGTCGTATAAACGAAATAGTATAACATTAAAATATATAGAGTGGTATCGGGAACACACTGAAACGAGTATAAATGTACAAGAGGTATAAATGAGAAACGTATAAACGGTGCTTTACTGTATTAACCTTTCAGGGGTTAGTAATTGTGCCTCTGTAACATTGACATCACAACGGAATCTTCCACAAATTTTATTGCAAAACAAGGAAAAACAATTTTACGACCTTTTTTACCGCCAATGTTAGAAAGGTAAAATTTAATCATTTTTTTTTTCTGGTGCAAATTTTCATTAAACGTAGGTGGAATACAATATATATCACCGCCACTCAAGGGGTTAAGCATTCTGGCGCGTATGAACTAACAATAAATGACAATAAGTCTGTTTTTTTCTTATTCCTGTTTATTACTTATTTTTATTTAAAAATTTTATTTAATTTAAAACTATTTACATATACTTTTATTTATTTTTTTTCTGTATAACACAAATCCTTCGAACGTTTTACGTTTAAATATTAGAAAAAAATTATAAATTAATATGTCTCTCTCATTTTCTATTTTTAAACTAAAAGATTGTTGAAAAAACAAACGTAAGTAAATTAAAACATTCAAATATTTCTTTTTTATTTTTATGAAATTCTCCAAATTCCTTTTACTGTTTGTTTTCACTGAAAAATAACTTAAATTGTAGAAAATATTTGTAGCTTAATTTCTTATGTGGTTTTCTTTTTTCCCGATATAAATCCGAAAACAATATGTATAATCAAGAAATACTGAATGCGAGAATGCATTTTGTTTTGTTCTCATTAGACTTTAGAATAATTTTTTCTGGGACTTAATTTTTTTTCGATTTTAGTAATTACAAGCAAGTCGAACAATGACCGAATTCTTTGATATCACCAGCGCATTTTTTCTCTAAATGAAGATTATCAGCTTATATTTAAGCATTTCATTGTACGGATTGTTTCTAAATTAATATCATGGTTTTAATGCTTGATAGTATTTATTGCATAAAACTTAAAATTATAATTAATACATGGTTCGTACGGATACCGTTATTTCTTCAGGAGAACTACCAGTATATTTTTATAGAAAAAGAAATCTAGGTTAAAAGCGCAAAATTTCGCCTTCTCTTAAGAAGACATTTTTAATAAGAAAATACTGCTACCGAAAAATTTTCTGATCTGCAAAATTCAAGGAGTCATACGAACCATGTAATACATAAAATGAAAGAGCAACTCAAACAGTTTTACCTACAAAGCTTACAAGTGTTAAATGTCAGCACCTTTCGTCATACGGCATACATCAAGTCGATAGCTCAGTTCTTCCCAAATGTTGATTAGCAAAGAAGTTCTATTAAGACGCTCACAAGATCTGACGCCATGTGATTTCTACCTGTGGGGTTTCATAAAGGATCGTGTGTATGTACAGTCGTGGGAAAAAAAAAAAGGAAACACCCCCTACTAACTCCTCAACAAATCATCGTAGAAGAAAGTTACTGGTACCGAACGATTGGAAATAAAGTCTACTTTTAAATGATGTATATAAAATTTTCTTAGGTGGTCATCTACATATTAAAACGAATCCTAACTTCATTTTTTTCAATAGCAATACCCAATTTTAACGAGATATTTCAAATCTTCGGTTCAAACTATGCCTAGACTCCAAATTTCAAGTCATTTGAATGATAAGTTTTTGAATTATAAACATTCAAAATTTAGTGCTTCTAATGTTAAATTATATTTCCATATTTTTATTTATATCTCCCGAAATTATACTCCTAATGTGCTAATTTTTTTGTGGTAATAATACTAATATACCCAAATATAAATAAGCTGAATTTGCAATTTTTATAATATTATGATATGAATTATGAATTATGAAATTAATATTCGAAAAAATTATGAATTGCAACCTACAATTTTTTTGATAGATTTAGATTTATTAAGTCCTGCTTTATGGAAATTTAAAAATTTTACATTTTTCTTCCAAGTAGTTTTCAAATTATGCTTAAAAAACGGCAAAATGATGGTTTTGGAAGTGAGTAATGATGGAAGTGAGTAAACATTTTGAAATTTATTCTGCCGTACTGTAATCTAACATGCTTCATTGACTCCTTGAGTGGCGCTTAAGGTGCCTTGATCAAGGAAGCGGCTCTCTCGGTTAACAATCTAGTACGGAACTTCAATTTGGATACAGCCCTTAAAATACACTCGTTTTAAAATAATTAATTTCTCGGAAACTTATGGAACGAATTGCATAAAAATTCGTTTTTAGGCTAATTGAAGGGTGTAGAGTTCATTTATGCTGTCAGAATTGGGTACTGCTAGTGAAAAAAAAAAGTTATGGTTCTTTTTAGTATGTAGGTGGCCCCCTAAGAAAATTTTATATACATCATTTAAAAGTAGACTTTATTTCCAATCGTTCGGTACCAGTAACTTTCTTCTACGATAATTTGTTGAGGAGTTAGTAGGGGGTGTTTACTTTTTTTCCCCACGACTGTACATCCACTACCAGCTGACCATTGCAGCTGTTGCAACAATGACCCCACAAACACTAATCAACGTTTGGGAAGAACTGAACTATCGACTTGATGTGTGCCGTGTGACGAAATGTGCTCACATTGAACATTTGTAAGCTTGTGGGTAAAACTGTTTGAGTTTCTCTTTCATTTTATTTATTATTTATAATTTTGTTTGGACCGAACATAGCGAATTTTAGGGTTACATTTTTGGCGTCACCTACAGTCACCACACTTCATCTCTATTATTTCTCTTAACTCTATGAAATTGAAAAATTCAGCTGCCGCGATTATAAAAATTGTATTAAAAACTACAAAAAAATTAATGTTTCAAAAATAAATTGAGATACAGCTTTCAAACAAATCGCATTTAAAAGTACATTTTTTCCCTATACGACGATGTAAAAATTGAAAATGTGCGATGTTTAGAAGTTTAAAAATTTGCAGTAGAGAAATTTCATTTGAAATTTCAAAGTGTTGCCAATTGCAAAATGACGTCAGCGTTACGCACAGATATGTTTGTCCTATACAAAATATAATAGATAGTTAATTAATAACCATTATATTTCCAGAATTCTAATTTGTGTTTATAGTTTAAGAGAAAGCGCAGATTTCGGACTATAAAGAAGGAATGATTTTTTTTTTCAAAAAAATATGATTGCAACAAGGAGAAGGAAAATTACCGCTGCCATCGAAATACTTATGGTCAGAGGACACGAATTGTGACGTCATCACTAATTGGCCGAGTTCTCACTAGTGTTGGAATTCACACCGGAAAATTTTGAATAGCAATTTTCTTTTATGTAATATTAATGTAATTTAATTTATGTAATTCTTTTATGTAATTTGTGGAATATCTATCATCTTATAAAACAATAATAACTACTTAAACTTACAGGTGAGAATTCAGTATCCGTAAATAAATGCGCGATACCACAGTTTTGCCGGGACTGCCTGATATTTTATTAGAAGATTCCAAATTCTCACCAGTAAGTTTAAATAGTTATTATTATTTTATAAGAAGTTATATATTCCACAAATAAAATAAAATAAAATTGCTATTCAAAATTTTCCTGCTTGAATTCCATCACTAGTGAGAAGTCGGTCGATTGACGTCACAAATCTTGTTTTCTGGCCTTGAGTATTTCGATGGCAGAGAAATTACACGTAGAAGGAATATTATATGTTTCCCTTTAAATAACAAATGTAAGAGAATTTTAGATAATGTTTTATGCTAGATTAGTGTTCTTTAACCCCTTAATTCTCGCTCTCGTCATATTCTCGGGCTGTGTCTTTTACTCAAATTGTTTGATTCCCACCAGTTTTATAAAATAGTGAAATTGGGTATATTTTGGTATCGTTTTTACTGTCATTAAGTAAGGTGAATATTTCTTTTTTATAAAAGTGGTGCCGATAAGCAATTTGAATTTTTCAACCGCAATTTAATTCGAGCGTTAAGGGGTTAAAAAACTTTAATTTTATTAAAATAAGGTTACAAAAAGGTCATTATTTTTCGTTTCTTTTGGTTTATTATTTAAAATTGAAAACAAAGTAATTCTTTAATGATTGTATAATTTACATTATTTATCAATGGTATTGTGGAATTCTTATAACAACTATTTTCGTGAAATAAATTAATTCAAATAAAAAGATTTGGGCCCTAAATTATAGTAATCATAAAAAAAGTTATTTTCCTGTTTACAAAACTAAATTTAAATCTTTGAAGTATGTTAAAAACACAGTGGATAAATATATCTCTTCAAATGCAACCCACTGATCACTATATGTTTCATTTTCCTTTAAAAGAAAAAAGTTAGATTATAAGATTTTAACTTTAAAAATTAAATTCCTGTGAATTTTTGTACATACAGTGTGACTTCAAAAATCTGGCATTCTGGAATCCAGCATCAAACCCATCTTATCCCTTACTTTTTCTTTTACACTTTCAAGTTATGGGAGAAGAAAAATAGCACTTCTTTATGAATTAAAAACTTCAAGATCGAAACTAAAAATGAAAACAAAGAATATTTGACTTTACTTTTACATTTGTCAGAGGCAATTATTTTCTGAACAAATTTTCTGGGAACTGCACTGTTGCTTAGCAATGGTAGCAAATTTGAGGGCAACACTGGCGAATGCATGGCACAATATATGGCTGGAACTAATTTTCGGCATGGGTGACATCTGTGATGAGGAAGAATTCTTTCAAATTTGCGGTGGAAAGTCTGCAATTTATGAACTGGTTGAACATGCTAAATCTGAAAATGCATTAATTGTCGAAAAAAAGAATACAGTAAATTGGCTAAGCAATGACGAAAATGCATCAACAACAACAAGCAATTAAACTTACAGCGAGATCTCTGACGCTGTGCTAAGTACAATCACCGATAATGCTAGTAGCAGCTCAGATGACGAGGATGAAGAACCGGAAGAAGAAAAGGTGTCACTAGAAAATGCATAAATTTGACTGGAGTATTAATATATGCTTTGGAGAAACAAGACTATTTCCGAAATAGACATTCTTCATTTGTATAAAAAAAAAAAAAGAAAAAAAAAGCATGTTAATGAACGGTCAAAAAATTGAAACAAACAAAGTTGACATCGATGTTTCCGAAATTAAAAGAGAGGAAATAATTATACTCTTTATTAGATTTTATTATTCTGTAACACAGAAAATATCTTATAAAGTAAGATTTTTTTAAAATTTAATTTTCTCTTTTTCTTACATAACTATCACTTAATAATGAATTAAATTATGGCTAAAGACACTATTAAGAATGTAGTACTACTTTTGATATTCATAGTTACAACTATTGATATTCCTTCAAAAATCTGGAATTTTAAAAATCCGGCATAGTCTCCGTCCGGATGATGCCGGACTTTTGAAGTTTTACTGCATTTAAAATGTAAGAGTATCTTTGTTATGAGTTGCATTATAGGCTGTAATTTTATATTTTAACCACTTTTATGTTAAACCTTTTAATACTTTTAATAGCAGCTACCACCAACGTTGTCATTTAACCGAGATTTGCTGTTTTTTTTTTTTTTCATATTTCTTTTATTACTATCATTTTTCTTAAAATAATAAAATTCATCTTATTGCACATTAAATATGGCAAATATTAATGTTTAAAAAACATGTATTCTGCAGGGGCTAATTACCACCAGAAATATTTAAATAGAAATTCTCTGCTTGTTTATAGATCTAATTAATGCAGAATTTCCGTCAAAATTATAATAAAAACAGATTTTCATTTTTACTGGTGGAAGTTTCTCTCGTTGGTCGTCAAACCCTGAGTTTGCACCATATTGTGACAAATTAATCATCTTGCTGCGTCATTGTTCTATCAAAATAGCTTCAAAAATTGCGTATTTATAGAATTTTTATTCTTATGTTACCAGTTTTCAATTTTTTTTTTTTTATGTAATTTAATCGGGAATATGCTCCGATTAAATAAGCAACATTTACAATAAAAATTTAAGGCTCCAGTCCCTGCCGGCGAAGACGCTCACACGCTAATGATAATCCTATGGGGAGGGATTTTTCTAATATCTCGTTTGCATTTCGACATTTCTATATATATATATATATATATATTTTCCATTGGACAGCCGAGGTCCGTTTCTACATCTCACTTTTTCTACTTTTTCGAATTTGGTTGGAGATATTTTTTATAAAGTTAATTTCACTTTCAAAACCGATTCTGAAAATGAAAGTGTCATTCCAAAAAATATCTGCAACCAAAATCGAAAAGTAAAAAAAAAGGGGTGATTTAAAGACGGACCTCGGCTATCCAATGCAAAAAAAAAATATTTAAAAATGTCAAAATGCAAACGAAATATTAGAAAAATCCCTCCCCATAAGATTAGCATTAGCTCCTGAGTGCCTTCGCTGGCAGGGACATGGATAACTGGTGGGTTAATTATACTGGTGGGAATAATCAAGGAGGTTTAATTAGGATGAAAAAATGCATCCCCGATAAAATCTCGGTTGCGCAATGAGAGGGTTAAACAATTTCCTGTGAGTGTGACTGAAAGAGCTTAAGATACCGGGGCCAACTTCCATATTTAAAACGAATAGAAAATTTTTACTCTATTTACAGATATAACAATGTGTCAAAGCAAAAAAAAAAAAAAAAAAGTGCTGCATTGTGCAATGTTCAACATTTATGAAAAAATCCCGTTCTGCTCGAAATCCGGACAAATATGAATCTTTCAGAATCAAGTGTGACCTCCTCTGGCACTGATGTACATTTGGTAGCTGTTCTGCATCCTGCCACCCAAATAGTATAAGAGCAACAGAGCTAGTTGAAGTTCGTGTATGGTTCTTGGAGGTTTTTGAATTCATTTGTCGAGTGTCATCCGAGATATGCTCTAATGGAGTGAGTTTCGGGAATATACAGTCCATGTTCAGACAAGCGTCTAGCCCCTGCACTTTGGCTAAGATTTCAAAAAGTGGATCGCTCTGCGCGTATGCGTATTGTGATTTGCTGTGAGAGAAATGAGGTTAATACAGTCGTTGATGATAAGGTATAATGGTTAGAGTATCCACATAGTAAGCCCATGGTTGTCGGTTGTGTCCTCGTTCTTTTAGACTTTTTAAGAATTTTGTTTTTATCTCTGTCGATTTATTATTAGTTACTCTGATTTTTCTTTAATATATTCTTATTAATGAAACTAATTTTTAATATTTCATTTTATTCATTTATATATTTAATTTTAGAAATTTACTATAAGTTATAAAATATTAATCGATCTAAAAAATGATAATATTTTATTAACTGATAGTAAACTAATAAAAATAAATATTAAAACTTAGTTTGATTAGCAAGAATCGATATAAAAAATTCAGAATAACTGGTAATAAGCCAATAAAGATAAATTTATAAACAAATTAAATTAAATATTAAAACTCAGTTTCAATAACAAGAATCGATTTAAAAAATTCAAAGTAACTGATAATAAATAATTTAAAGTTACAACATAAAAATATTTTATGTAATTTTAAAATATGTTATAATTTCATTAAAATATATGTTTCATTTTAATTATTAAAATATAGCCCTTGGGTGATATTAAACATTAAAACTTAGTTTCATTAAGAAGAATTGATTTTAAAAATGATATTATTTTATTAACTGATAGTAAATTAATAAAAATAAATATATAAAATTAAATATTAAAATTTAGATTGATTAACAAGTATAGATAAAAAAAAAAATAAGAGTAACTGATAATAAATCAATAAAGATAGAATACACTCAAACGACTCTATTTTACACTCATTTATTTCGAAGCAAATCACAATACCCATGTGCGCAGCGCAATCCATTTTTTGAAATCGTAGCCAAAGTGCAGGGGCTAGACGCTTGTCATGTTCAGTGCCTGATTACCAACGGTGCACAGTTACACCAATAAAATTTTAAAGAAATGTTCTCCTTATTTAAGCGCCGTATTCATGTAAAATTTCTGCCATGAATGAGGCAAAATATTCTGTTTCTTTTTATTGGTGGTAATGTGTGCCGTTGGTGATCAGGCGCTGTCCATTTCATGCTTTGAATACCTATCCCTTCTAGTGTGTCAGACACTTTAGTTGTCCAATGTGGGCGGAGATTTTTATCCGTGAACAGGAAGTCTGGATTAAAAGCAATACGAAAATAAAAGGACATGATCCAGAAGAATTTACTGATGTGATGTCACTATGATATAATACTGCTGTGATGTCACTGTACTTCTGTAAATGATGTGATAGAGTTCTGCAGTGCTCATAATACCTGCCTACACAATTACAACTTAGACATAGTGAACAGTTTCCTGTTCATCGTGCTGATGGTATCCAGTTCTCCTCTATCTCGACATTAGCTGGTATCCAGAATCTTGATGACGAAAATGAATTAAACAGAGAACGTGACGCTGAATTACTGATACGGACACCAATGAACATGCTCCTTACATCAGTGCAATCTCTTTTGCGGACGCGACGCGAGGCAACGGCGTGAATCTAACTGGTTTCCTTGCATATAAGCAAGCATTATTTAATCTCCGGAAAAGGTTCTTGCAAAAAACTCGAGGGCCGCGATGACAGCGAGGACCCCCTCGGGAGCTCAGCTTTCGCTTTAGAGTGTTGGTGCAATCCCGAGGTGTAGAAAACGCAAGGGCCAGTAGCTTTGGGAAAGATATAGCTGTCTGACCGTGAGTACAATTTCTGGCCCTTTTCACACGAATCCTCTTAAAGAATATGATTCCTGACACGGCCACCTGCATGCTTTTCCACAGCAATTCCGATTTCAGTGGCATTTGTAACCGCGAATTCACACTCTTCGACACACTTACTGTTGTGCTACTTGAGTAACACTTTGTCCTGTCTCGAGACATCCAAGAACTCAACAAGCATGGTATAGACTCAAATGATGTGTTTCAGACATTCTGCAGCCGATATTTGCCGTCAAAAATGAAGATTAACAAGTTCCTCTTAAGAAACCGAAAGCTTGATTTTCCACTTAAAAGTTACTGCTTGAAATAAGGATTAAAGGATCCACTGATTTTTTGAACTGGTAAGAAATATATCTTAGGTTTTAATGCCTTGTGCTCTTTTTTCTAAGATTGGACAACTGTGCGAAACGAGGTTTTTCATAAATTGACTGTTCCTTAGTATTTGTCTAGCAGTGCATAATAGTTATTTGAATAGTTATTTGAATAGTTGAAATTATCATTTATAATAGACGGTCATGTATCCAATTCTTTGCGTGACCCTGTACATAATTTTATCTATGTTCTACAAACATTTCTTAGTAAACTAAATGCCGTTCAGCGTAAAAATGCATAACTCATTTAAAAACCACCTTTAAGCAATTTACAATCATACCCAGTAATGATTATGAATTCTTTTGTGTAGCCCTGTATATGAATTACAGCATTTATGGACACCATATACAATGCATAAATATGGTGAAACATAAAAGCACATAACATAATTAAAAATGCATTTCCAGCAATCATCGCTACCGTGCAGTACTTCGGATACAATATAGTATCCAAATATTATGTGTGTCCCTGTAAATGCTGTGCACTTTGTATTATACATGAAATAAGTTATAGTAAACCTCAGCGACGTATATCAATTTCATTATACATGAAATAATTTAACATAAGTAAAATACGCCGGAAAAAATTCCCTCAACCCGTGTATCATTATGTAACGGAATTCTTTAGTGTGATCCTGTAAATGAATAATAATTATTCTTTGCACCGTATGTTCTACGGGATGCCTATTTTAGTGCACTTGATAAATGAATATAAATTTTATTATGTTTGAAAGCATGCAACGTCATTATAAATCATTTTAAACAATTCTTCCCCATAGGCCGTGATGTAACGGAAAACTTTTGACTGGCCCTGTATATGAACTAAACATGATACAAAGTTCATTTGAAATACAGTTCGTACTGTGGTAGAGGTAACTAACATCCTGAAATTTCAGAACGATCCGAGTATATTTACGGGAGTTAGAGCGCGTACAGACGGACAGACAAACCGAATGCATAAACTCTTTTCAACTTTGTTGGAAAGTGTTAATAAAAATAACCCCGTGCCTTTGCCTTAAAATCTGCCCAAAAAATTGAATTGAAGTGACCAAGGTGAGTTATAGTGTACAGACGTAATCAAGCGAATAAAACTTTCAACTGCCTTCTGTATGACGTTCAGCATTTTCCCTCCGATCGTTATTTACGATAAACTTATTGACACTTGTAATCAGAAAATTATTTTTAAGCATTCTTTATGTACTGTTATTTTAAACAAATAGAGAATTTGTACGAACCCCTAAAGTAGAGGCTCTACAAAGGAGAATTTTCTTTTTTAAATAATCCATCCTATGCTCTGTTTAATAACAAAATTAGTGTACATTAAATAAACAATTTCATGTAAAGATTTTGAATACTCTTGATAGATATTGTTGAATACCAGTATTTTTGCTTAGCTTTATTCAGTATTGGAAAATGTTGCTAATACTGCACTTATTTAACAAGATAATAGTATATTTAATTACTGGTATCCCGTCTGTTATTCATATCGATTTTATATTACGGTATATCGAAAAGTCATTTAACCCTTAAATGCCGGGTGTTGCTTTTCGGCTACATACCCAATTTAGGCTTCAAAATACTATTAGAATAATATTGAAGCTATAATGCCTAATGTTGCCCATAAAAAACATTCTGAAAATATTATTAATTCGATTTTCAACATGTAGATGGCAACACTTGTGCTGTTTAAGAATAAAGATAGATTTATTTTTTCAATTGTTGCTACTTGTTCTTTTTGTTTTATTTGGAAGCTTGCGAAATACCCTATTTTGTTCAGAAGTGAGCAAGTAAATTTTATTTCTTATTATAGTTCCTAAAATTCTTGTGTGTTTAATATTATAGAATTTTATCAAGGAAAATTATTTTTTCAATTAAAGACCAGTATTGCCGATTAGTAACAAACTGTTTTTTAGCTGTAAACCATACTTAAAACAAAATAGGATTTTTTAAAGTATTTTTTCCCATGATTTATTTAAAAAATGAAAGCCGAAAAACATTATTACAATGATTTTTGAAAAATCCGGCATTTAAGGGTTAATTCAGTTTAATTCCTATAAATTTTGGGCAACCAACCAGGGATGAAATTTCCGCGTTTTTGCACACCAGTATTTTGTTAGAGAAAATGTTATTTCACATAATCGAAACACTTTTGCCATTTAACAGAACAACATTTGCTCTAAGATAATACTTGTGTGCAAAAAAGCGGAAATCTCATCCCCGCAACGAACATAAAATTGAACCTCACTTATTTCGATCACGTTAACATCTGAATTTAATAAATTTGATCTATACTGTTTTATTTAATGCGTTAAAAGATACCATCAGCAGTGATCGTTTTCAGAATCAGTTTTAGAATCGTTTGATAATCAGTTTTAAAATATTTAAAATATATTTATTAAAGGTATAAACCACTTTTTCTGACTGGTAAACTTGCAATTAAACAGAGAATAGCTGTCATTAACTATAGCGAAGAGTTTTATATAATAGTCATAGATATTTTGTATAAAATAATTCTACAATTTGAAAATACTGATTAAAATACAGATTATTGAATTGTATTTTGGACATTAGGATTGATACCACTTTTATTTTGGAGGTAATAACATATCATAATTTCATTCATCTGTCGAGCTTCATCCAGGGCCTGTCTATGTATGACAGACATATCATGCTACCTAAGTTCCAAAATGTAAAGGAATTTAGTGAAGTTAAACAGCAGCAAGGGTCTGGCCCAGTGTTTTCCAACATTATTCGGGCCACACCCCACCGAAGCATCTGGAAAATCACGATGCCCTCTAACCCATTCTGTAGCATACATTTGTCATTATTTAACCCCTTGAGAGGCGGTGGGATAAAATATATCCCACCTAATTTAAACAAGATTCTCAACAGAAAATATTAACTAAATTTTATATTTTTAACTTTGGAGGATAATCGATGAAAAATTGCTTTTCCATATTTAAAAATAAAATTTTTCGATTATTCCTGTGAGAATTCAATATTTAGAGACATGTTTGCTTGCGCCACAAGGGGTTAAAAGGTGAACTTTATTCCCGTGGAATAAGCTTCATAGAACCTTAATAAATATTATTCTTCACATTTTTTAACCTCTGAAAGAGGTTAATTGTATCGCACTTTTGTTTTTAACATAATTCTACAAATGTAATGAGGCTATATATTTTTCTCTTTATGCCAAAAAAGTTTAGTTGTTCCTCTTCTAAGTACCCTCGGTGTCAAACAAATGTTTTATATGGACAGATTTCATCTTCACAAAACGCTCGAAGAGACTCTTACAATTATAATTAAAACTGATAACATTGTTACATTTTAATATCGCATTAAAAGCTGATGGAAAAGCTTTGGACAATAATTTGTTTTTGTATTGAAAATACAATATCGAAGAAGCATTTCAAGATTCTTAACTTTACTAATTTTAAGTAGTCGTTGATTCCCATCAAAGCACATTTCTCTGTTTCCCTTTCCCATTACTGTTAGTTGACTGCCTTATACAGTTATCAGATTTTAAAATTTTAAATGCATATGTTAAATATTTATTTATTGTGTAGCAAAGCCTGCACTAGAGTCATGGCTATTTACTATTTATACCTTTTCTAATACTGTTTAAGATTTGTAAATTTTATAAAGTTAGTTGCACCGCTATAAGATTATTTCAAGCATTTTTAGGTTTAATATGTTCAAAGCGGTTGGTTCCAGATGTAGCTTTAACCCCTTCAGGGGCGGTGGGATATATTTTATTCCACCTACGATTAATGAAGATTTGCACCGGAAATTTTTTTATGAAATTTTACTTTTCTAACGTTGGTAGAAAAAAAGGGTCGTCGGAAAATTGCGGTTCCTTATTTTGAATTTTTTTTTTCTAAATTTCCGGTGGGAATTCAGCATTACAAAAACGTAATTGCTTGCCCCTCAAGGTGTGAGTAATTTAAGTATTTTAAATAATAAGGCTCAGCATGAGCATACAATTTAGAGTTTTTTAAGCCCCTGACTTTCAACTGTCCTTGAGATAATAGGGAAGTATGAGCCGGCGCTACTATTTTTCAAATACGTTTTTCTCAAAAAGTACATATGTTAAAAAAAAAAAAAAAAAAAAAAATGAAACCAACGCCAATTATTGAAGAATATATTAGTTCACATTATATATTTCTTTCACAATTTTACACAAATTTTAACATAGTAAAATAAACAAAAATATTAAAAAAATATATTAATGTAGAAATTTATATTTACACCGACCAAAAAATTACAGAATAAGGCTCAAAGTATGTACTTAAAAAAAAAAAAATATTAAAATCGAAGGTGTGCTTTTTGAGTTATAACAAAAATAATGCCAGCAGCTCGCTGAAAAATTCGTAACATTCCTTGTTTTTATTTGCAGAAATACTCTGCTATCTATGCATTGCTCGATTCGTGACATTTTCACTCTGGCAGAATGCGCAGTGCTTCAAAATAAGAGATAGTTTCCATACATACCACTTCTCTATACTAGGTTTATTTCGTGTTCATATATATTCTGTTATTTTGGCGTACTGCGCATCCTTCTCGCCTAATAATATCAAGAACTGACATCAAAATGGTAACATTTGGCTACCATTATTTTCAGATAGAAGAAGGCTATGGGGCTGTACAGTGTACAGTCGTGGAGAAAAAAGTAAAAACCCCTACTAACTCCTCAACAAATTATCGTAGAAGAAAGTTACTTGTACCGAACGATTGGAAATAAAGTCTACTTTTAAATGACGTATATACAATTTGTTTAGGGGGCCATCTACATAATAAAACGAATCTAAACTTTATTTTTTGTAATGGCAATACCCAATTTTAACGAGATATTTCAAATCTTTGGTTCAAACTATGCCAAGACACCAAATTTCAAGTCATTTGAATGATAAGTTTTTGAATTATAGACATTCAAAATTTAGTGATTCTAATGTTAAATTACATTTTCATATTCTTATTTATAACTTCTAAAATTACGTTCCTAATGTTTTAATTTTTTGTGTAGCAATAATACTACTATACCCAAAAATAAATACGTTGAATTTGCAATTTTTCTAATTTTCTGATATTAATTATATATTATGAAATTAATATTAAAAAATATATGAATTGCAACCTACAATTTTTTTGATGGATTGAGATTTATTAAGTCCGGCTTTTTGGAAATCCGAAATTTCAGATTTTTCTTCCAAGTACTTTTCATAGTATGCTTAAACTAGTTGGATGTGCCAATCCCAAAACTTTCTTCTATCTTATACATCTTAATATTTCAAAAACTAGTTACACATGTTAATACTTCAATATTATTAGTTCATTACTATACCAACTTTGATTTTCATCTTAAATTCCGCTTCAGTCAATTAAATGAACTGAAAACGAGTTAATCTATATCATGATATTTGTTAAAATTAATAGTTTTTCCTTATTCTGTTGTCATCAGCGAATAGCCGGCTTAGCAGGAAGTGAGTTCTCGCCTTTGCACGAGCCGCCGATGGACAATAGAACTACGAAAAATCAAGAAAAGTTTCCAAATTCAAGGAGGACCTGTTGGCCAAAGCCAAAAACATGCACAAAAAATGTGGTTAAATTGTATGCATAATTTTATACACTTTTCGACCGTACAATAAAGAAAATGGTACAGACATCGTAATTAAAGTGCCCCCTTCCAGCGGAATTTTTCCAAATTGAGGGAGGACCTTCATGACATGACCAAAAAGAAACACAAAACATTTGTCTCAATTCTATGCATAACTTCATACAGTTTTCGATGGAACAATATTCAAAATGGCACAAAAATCGCTATTAAAGCGCCCCCTACCGGCGATTTTTTTCCAAATTAAGGAAGGACCTGCTTGCCATATCCAAGAACTTAAAATAAAAATTTGGTTCAATTCTATGCGTAACTTCATACACTTTTGGATGGTACAATATTCAAAATCGCACAAAAAACGCCGTTACAGCGCCCCCTACCGGCGAATTTTTTCCAAATTCAGGGAGGACCTACCTACCATATCCAAAAACTTAAAATAAAAATTTGGTTCTATTCTATGCATAACTTCATATACTTTTGGATGGTACAATATTCAAAACCGCACAAAAATCGCTATTACAGCGCCCCCTACCGGAAATTTTTTTCCAAATTCAAGGAGGATCTGCTTGCCATAGCCAAAAACTTAAAATAAAAGTTTGTTTCAATTCGATGCATAACTTCATACACTTTTTGATGGTACAATGGCGATAGACAGACGGACACACGGACAGACAGACAGTTTCTATAAACATGTTTTTGGGGATGTTTGACCCCTAAAACATGTAAATCCGTCGAAAACCGGAAGTCGAAAAAAATTTCGATTACAATACTTTCTTCTATTGACGATAGAAGAAAGTAAAAACGGTAAAATGATGGTTTAAGGGACTGTCTATGATTGGAGTGACTAAATATTTTGAAATTTTTTATGCTATCCTGTAATCTAACAGGCCTAATTCACTGCTTAAGGTGCCTTGATCAAGAAGTGAGCTCTCTCGGTTAACAATCGAGTACCGAACTTCAATTTGGATACAGCCCTTAAATTACGCTCGTTTTAAAGTAATTAATTTCTCGGAAACTTATGGTACGAATTGCATAAAAATTTGTTTTTAAACTAATTGAAGGGTGTAATTTATGCTGTCAGAATTCTGTACTGCTATTGAAAAAAAACAAAGTTATGGTTCGTTTTAATATGTAAATGGCCCCCTAAGCAAACTTTATATTCATCCAGGGGCGCCATTTGAGGGGTTCTGGGGGGGGGGGGCACAGACCCCCCAAGGAATTTGATATTTCATAAAATTTATCAACCATTAAATGTAGGTATGAACCGAATAGTGATTGTGGCTGAATACCGAATATTTGGCTTGCAGGTAAACCGAATACCGAATATTCGGCCAGCCGAATTAACTGTTAGGCTGAATACCGAGTATTAGGCCAGCCGAATAGTATCTATTCGGCCGAATACCGAATATTTGGCTGGCCAAATACTTTTATATCTCAGTGTTTAGAGTTAAAAATTTAAATTTTAAATAATTTTTTGTATTATTTAGCTCAGATACTTCTATTTTGACAAACAAGACTATTTTTTAAAGTAAATTTTGTACTAAAAAAAAGTATGTTATTATTTAAGAAGAGGATGGTTTAAAAAAATTTTAAATAACAAAATATAAATTCCATGACTTCAATTAATTCAAACAAATGAAAAGAATTCTCTTACATTGAACAAGAAGCAACGTATCATTCCACTTCTTTCATCAAAAATG
Source organism: Maratus speciosus (assembly GCA_963932465.1). Taxonomy (NCBI): domain Eukaryota; kingdom Metazoa; phylum Arthropoda; class Arachnida; order Araneae; family Salticidae; genus Maratus; species Maratus speciosus. The sequence goes on along the minus strand of OZ010794.1, from coordinate 263,999,397 downwards.
AAAGGTGTACAAACCGTAGCAGAAGTTTCGTTTATAACTGTATACAAATGAAGATATTTTAGCGAAATTTGCATCACATTAATTTGCTTGTATAGAATGTGATGATAACCTTGGAAGTGACTGGATTTTGGCCAATGGTACAGTATTATTGTTAGCTGCATTTTTAATAAAGTAATGTCTAGCTCAGTGCTGTTTAGATATGAATGGTTGCTATTTCCAGAACTTCTCGTCATGTTATCATATTTCACAGAAATCAAAGTAACTCTGTTGACAATATAGTTACAATAGCGTCATTATTGTTAAAGTAACAAAAGAAAATTAAAGTTTGACTTGGGGATACACTGTATTTCTGACTGAATAAGTGAACTGCGATCCTGATTTACTGGACAAAAAAATTGCCTGCTTTGATGCTTATTATTAACCCTGAAATTTTCTTACATTTTGTTTAGAAACACCATGTTTGCGAAAAAGCAAAAATGGATTATTTACCAGACAATGCTCAGTAACTTGAATTTCCACATTTATTAATTCCCATGAACAAATGAAATGTCATTAATGATTATTTTTTTTAAGTGACATTTTTGAAACAACGAATTAGTTATATAAAATCATTCTCTTTTATTTAAAGATTCTAATTATTCTGAATATCTTTATTAATTGACAGTTAAATGTAGAAGTTGTGTAACGTTTAAAAAAATATTTTTAAGAGGTTGTTTAAGTGTTCAACAAACCGAATAGTTTGATATTCGGCCTAACTGAATATTCGGTAGTATGGCCGAATAGGCCGAATATCGAATAGATACCGAATATTCTATGCATCCCTAATCAAATGTCAGACTCAAACAAATATTAGAAAATTGCTCAAACTCTAAAATAACTCATCAGATTTTGTTGTAATAAAAACATACGCATTAAATAAATTCTTATGCATAGACATTAATAATTATAAAAAAAAGCCTTACTATTCGAACTCCCTCAAAGTGGGACATATACCTTTAATGCGTACTTTGGTTAATTTTAAAAATACATGTGAGAATTGTTTTTATCAGTTGCTTCTCAGCTGTGTGCAAATTGATCTTGGAAAAACTCGTCAAAATCAACGATACAACAATCACAATGATTTTATTCTAGCCAATTATCGAATAAGCACAAAGAAAATAATAACATTTAAATCCCACTGATGACGGTCTTGTGACGATTGAAAACTTTCTGGGTTTTTCTAATGTATTTTAAATAATTTTAAATTATATGTATGCACATGAAAGTAATTCTTGTGCATTTATTTGTGCTCTTTATATGAATATTAATTATAAATTTTACCTTTTCTGTAGAAAAATGAAGTATATACTTAGTATTCATTAATGTTCAAATATGTAGTTTTTTATCTGAAAAAAATTCAGAATTTCTTTGAAAAATCAGATTAATATGAAACAATCTCATAATAGTGAAAACACAATCCGAAAAAATTAACGCTTTACCTTCACTTGCAGAAAATCACTAATGGAAATTTTCTTATACTTACAGATCACAAAATTTGCAAATTTCGTGACCTATTCATGACATTCGTCGGCTGAATATCTCACGACGGATTAAATTTCATGATATTTTTTTTTCACGATCATCTGCTGAAATTTGCGATTTTTTCCACATCGATTCACGGAATTCACGATTTTTTTCTGAAAGCGTTATATGAAATGGATTTTTTTCGCGCGAGTCCTTGCCGAAATTCACAATATTTTCCCGCGATCAACTGACGAAATTCGATATTTTTTTCGGGATTTTTTTTGACAAAATTCTCGATTCCTTATCACTATCCTTTTTTGAAATTCGTGATTTTGTTTCTGCCACCGAGTAATAATATTTCTAATTTTTTTGCGCGAGAGTTAGACAAAATTTTGGACCTTATTAAACGGACGTTTGACGGATTTCTCCTCGATTTTATTGCGCGATTGTTCGACTAAATTTTCGTGATTTTTTGACAATATTTTGGTGAAATTCACGATTATTTTCGCAATCCTTTTACGAAAATCAAGATTTCTGTGTGTGCGATCACTTGACGAAATCTGTATTTCTTATCGCGATCTCTGATGAAATTAGCGATATTTCCCACGGTCGTTTGAAGAAATTAACGATTTTTTAAGCGATAATTTTGAGACATTTTTTTTTTTTCAAAATTCCCAAGATTCGCAATTTTTTTCTGCGACCCATTGACGAATTGATTTTGCGGGTTTTGAAAGAAAGAAAAATTGAGGACTTTCACGAAAATTTAAAAAAAAAAATTGTGGAATAATGACATGCTTGTGAAAGAAGTTATGTAGATAAAATCACGTAGAGCATGTTTTATTGTGCGGGTTTTTTTTTTTCTGTGTGATTTGTGCAGTTCTGCAAGTTGTGCAATTTTCCACGTTCCCTGTTCCTCAAAGAAAAATTTTCCTTGTCCTTCGTCAGGAAACTCGTGAAATGGCGCCCCTTTAAGTAAAAATTCGAAAGGGACTAGAAAAAAGCTCCATTTAAACAGGCTTCCGTCTTAGCAAGTATAATTGTATGATGTTTAACCCCTTGAGGGGCAAGCAATTACGATGCTGAATTCCCACCAGAAATTTAGAAAATTTTTATTTCAAAATAAGAAAAAGCAATTTTACGTCTTTTTTCCACCAAAGTTAGAAAAGTAAAATTTCATAAATTTTTTCTGGTGTAAACCTTCATTAATCGTAGGTGGGATAAAATATATCCCACCGCCCCTCAAGTGGTTATTCAACGAAATTTGATTTTTTCCCCTTCTAGAAAGAAATCTGCTATAGACAGGATTAGTTTTCACAAGTTTTGCTCTAATACATCTCTTTTCAGAGCTATAATTATATAGCGGATGGTCTAACAGTGAGTGAGTATACCTGCAAAAATGAAATCTATCTATAATAGAATCCTGTCTAAAAAGAAAAAAAATCATGTCCAATATATTAAAAATTTACCTTCTAAGACGGATACCTGTCTAAAACAAAATATTTCATCGATTCTGAGTTTCCGTATTCGAAGTTTTTAGTGTTATTCTAAGCATAAGTCAGTAAACCTTCCTCATAGGGGGGGGGGGGTTAGACCCCCCTGTATCCTACCCTTAGCTATATAGCATCCCTCAAAAAATGTTTCCCCCCCCCAAGAAAGTTCTGAAATGGCGCCCCTGTATTCATCATTTAAAAGTAGACTTTATTTCCAATCGTTCGGTACCAGTAACTTTCTTCCACGATAATTTGTTGAGGAGTTAGTAGGGGGTGTTTACTTTTTTTTTTCCACGACTGTACATATATAACGTATCCCTTTAACCCCTTCGGAACGAGCGCTGTTTACAGAATTTTTAATCTTTTATCACCAGTTTTTCAAAACAGAATTTTTTGCCTAATTGAATCGGGAAAATGCTTGCATTAAATAAGGCAAAATTTGCAACAAAAAATTACTTGTAGAACAATAAGTGATTCTGTAAAGCTTAAGCGGCCTTATAAGGATCGCTCGTCCCCAAGGGGTTTAGGGGGAGTGTGGGTGGGTGGGATCTGGCACTTACTTGCCATCGAAAAATATCTGTAGGAGGAGGGGTTTTGTCATTTGATATATTTATCATTTTTAACACTAGAACCGCCATTAGGGATCAATTTGACCTCTACGAAATTAGTAATAGTAGATTCGAACCAGAAATTTTTTTAAAGATATGTTAACCCTCAAATGCCTGAGTATTCAAAAACCATTTTAAACATGTTTTTCGGCTTTATTTTTTAAAATAAATTATAGGAAAAATGCTTAAAAGAATCATATTTTGTTTTAAGTATGGTTTACGGCTCAAACTCTGTTTATTACTAATCGGCAATACTGGTGTTTAATTGAAAAAATAATTTTCCTTGATAAAATTTTATAATATGAAACACACAAGAATTTTGAGAATTATGATAAGAAATAAATTTTACTTGCTCACTTCTGAACAAAATAGGGTATTTCGCAAGCTTCCAAATAAAACAAAAAGAACATGTATCAACAATTGCAAAAATAAATCTATCTTTATTCATAAACAGAATAAGTGCTGCCATCTAAATGTTGAAAATCGATTTAATAATATTTTCAGAATGTATTTCATTACCAACATTAGGCACTGTAGCTTCAATATTATTCTAATAATATTTATAAGCCTAAATTGGGCATATTGCTGAAAGGCAACACCCGGCATTTAAGGGTTAAATGCATGCAGCACAAAAATAGTCTAATGAAATAAGTTAAATAGTTTTAAATAAAAATTCTGGTGTGAAACAATTTTGATAAAACTTGAGTAAAAAAGCCGGCGATTCTGGTGTTAATCAAATCAAATTTACTTTTTGTTATTTTTTTTTTTTTTTACTTCTGTTATGTTATTTTTTTTTAGTCTATTTTCTTATTTTTATGAAAATACAAAGTTATTATTAAAACAATTTAATGATTATAAAATCATATCATTCCAAAATAAGGATTAACCCAACGTTCGCCATTGATACTCGCCTGCCATATGCGTATATAATTCGTTTTTAGAGTATCCAGATTCGAAATGATACTTATTATTTTTGCTAGTAAAAAATGGGGAAGAATATTGTCCACCTGTTTTGTTTACAAGAAATCCTGTTTAGGAATTGGGAAGAGCAAGAAGACAATATCACTTTTCAATGCATTATGTAAAAAAGAACTATTATTAAAAACTTTTAAATAATAAGTATTTCTTTAAAATGTTATTTGATATAAAGTTATTTCTTATATAACAGTGATATTTTATGAATTTATTTCCTTTAATTAAATCAGTAAAATATGCGAATAAAAAATGTACAACTATATCTGTATAACATTGCAAACGTATAAAAAGAAGCTGGAAAAAATATTTTTAAATTAAAAATGTTTTAAAGAAAGCTGATAACCAGCTGTGCAGCCCCTATTCAGCTTCACTTGCGCAATCGACTAGACAATCGACTTGATATTATTATGCGAGAAGGATGCTTAGTACACCAAAATGACAAAGTATTTACAAACACGAAACAAATCTATAGAGAAGTGCTATGTACGGAAACATTATCTTATTTTTGCGCACTACGCATCCTGCCTAAGTGGAAATGTCACGAATCGACCAATGTATTGATAAAAGCGTATTTATGCAAATACAAACAGGGAAAGTCACGAATGTTTTAGAAAGTTGCTAGCATCATTTTAGTTATAACTCAAAATGCGCATCTTCGATTTTAACGAAATTTTTTTTCTCAAAAGAACATACTTTGAGCATTATTTTGTAATTTTATGGTTGGTGTAAATATAAAATTAATATATTAATATTTTTTTAACCCCTTAACAGTGTGGCCCGAACTGGATTCGGGCAAGAACACTTTGCTTGTTTCGTTATTAAAAGCATTTTGATACCACTAATTTGTAACTGTAAATTTATCTTTATTGATTGTCAGATTTTTTCGATTAATTATGGTAAACATTTTAGTATGGAAAAAGTGGTGTCCAGCCCCATTTTTAATTTTTTTGTGAGAAAACTAATGTCACTGTTAAGGGTTAAATATTTTTGTTTATTTTTCTATGTTAAAATTTCTGTAAAAACGTGAAAAATATTTCTGATGTGAACTAATATATTCTTCAATAATTGGTGTTGGTTTCATTTTTTTCAACTTTTGTACTTTTTGAGGATAGCGTATTTGAAAAATAGTAGCGCTGGCGCATACTTCCTCGATTATCTCAAGGACAGTCAAGGTCAGGGACTAAAAACACTCTATATTGTTATCTCATGCTGAGACGTATAACCACCACATGTTATTTCAAACATCAGCCGTGGGGGCCATTTCGCTATGCTTATCCGGCTAGACAGTTTAAAACGCGATGTATATAAGATATTGTGTCTGAAAACTGTAATAGGCTAGGAAACTCTAGTATCTCACCCAATCCACAGCTGCCAATCAACTCCCAATCTTCTGTATTATGTGCATTAACCCTCTCGCTGCGTAATTGTTTTATCAAAATAGCCTCAAAAATTGCGTATTAATTCCTTCGCGACGAGCGTCTTTTAAGAATTTTTATTCTTCTTTCAACGGTTTTTCAAAACAAAAATTTTCGTCTGATTTAATCGGGCAAATGCTTCGATTAGATAAGGCAAAATTTACAATAAAAAGTAACTGGTGGGAATATTCAAGGGGAGGTTAATTAGACGGAAAAAATGCATCCCCGATGAAATCTCGGGTTGCTCAAATTTTGCTACTTTTACGTTGCCCGAGAAATTCTCGGGTTGCGCAGCGAGAGTGTTAATTTGACCTAGGTTAACAACGTTTCGAGCCCGAAAACTTATGTGATAAAATCCTTATTTATTTATCCCTAGAAGTACCGGAAATTGTACTCAAGTTTTAAGTAAAATATTCCACACCAGAATTTTTATTTAAAACTATTTAATTCATTTATTTAACTTGTTATTAAGTTTGCTTTTTATATGTAGTTTATTTTAAATACACTTCTGGTTTGAATAGCTATTTTGATTCTATATGTCGAGTGCATTTTATCCGTCGGGTAAGCGAAAGGTTAATTTATATCAATTTATTTATCAGCGTTGATATTTCTCCGCTTTTTTGTTTACCGGTATAATATTAGAGAAAATGTTGCTTTTATAAATCGCATTGTTTTCCTATTAAATAAAATGATATTTCCTCTAAGCTTATACTGGTATGTAAAAAAAAGCAGAGAAATCTCATCCCTGATTTACCCAATTACCAGCGATGGATTGTAACTGCAACTAAATCCAGGGATTACAGTAAGAAAACTATTGACCCCATTCTTTACCCTCCAGCAAGAGTTTCTTTAACAACTGTCACCGTTTGCAAGTTACTAAATTAAAAAAATAATCAGTCTATTCAGTTCATTCTAGGGTAGTTCACGCGCTGCTGATTAAAATTCTCAATAGGCATAATCCTGCAAAATGGCGAGTTTCGATGCTATGACAGTTGGAATGTATTAATTCAGATTACATAACTGCCAACATTTCATTTTTTCTTTAAGTTAAATAGTTTGAACAAGACAAACATACTATTTAACAAAATGTTTACTGCCAAAGGTGATTCTTAATTAGTACTTTGTATTTAATAAAATTTTTTAATTGAATTTTTAAAAAACAATGAGATTAGCAGGTCTGATAATGTAGGGTGTCAAATTGTGGCCCGCCGGATACCACAAAAATTTTATAGTAATCATTGCCTTATGTAATCATCGAATCCCTGCGATTCAAAAAGTCGACTATTTCTTTTAAAAAAAATAGTGGTATCCCGTGGGTCATAGTTTGATACTGATAATGAAATGTAAATATGATATTATTGCCAATCGACATAAATCAGAAATTAAAGAAAAATGTAAGTTAATTAACTCCTTGAGGGGCGGTGGGATGTATTATATCCCACCTACGATTAACGAAGTTTTGCACCAGAAAACTTTTATAAAATGTTACTTTTCTAACTTTGATGGAAAAAAGAGTTAAAATTGGTTTTTCTATTTTTGCAATAAGATTTTTGGAAGATTGCGGTATGAATTCGACATTACAGAAACACAATTGCTTGCCCCTGAAAGGGTTAAAAACATTTGGAAATACGTTACAGGTTTCTGTCGGCCACCACCTTTATTTTCTAATTTAGGAACTAATTTAACCTCTTGGGTACGGATTTATTTCAGGGCTGCCACTGGCGTTTTTTTTTTTTTTTTTTTTTTTTTTTTTTTTTTTTTAATTCTATCTCGTACCACTTTTTCAAAACAAAAAATCTTTCATATACACGTTGACAGTATGTGCGAGAGAAAAATACTACAAAAATGTTTTCCTTTAAATAGTGGTGTGAATAGAATATAAAAATAGGCTACAGTGGCCAAATGTATGACGAGTCTCAGTCGCCAAATGTATCCAAGGTGTAAATATTCTTCTTTTTCTTTTGTTAATTTTCTTTTACTTTAAATTAAGGGGGTCCGGGACACATTTTCAAAAAAAAAATATTTAATGAGTTAAAATTTTGAATTTTTTTGTGATGGTTAACCATATCATTTGTAAACAAAATCAAATGATAAAACTTCTCATAGCTTTTTAAAAAATTTTTTAATTTAAAATTTATGAAAAAAGTGGTATAACTTAAAATCGTTATAACTCGAAATATTATTTGTAGAATTTAAATTGTTTTTCATTTAAATAAACAGAAATATATATTTTTTAATTTAGAGCCAGCATTTAAAAAAATATTAATTTAAAAAAAATTAAAAATATTTAACGAAAAAATTACAAAAAAAGTGGTGCAACTTTTAAAAAAAATCATGTTTTCAAAAGTAAGTACTTTTTTCAAATATGCTGGCTCAAAAGTAAAGTAAAATAATTGAAAAAGATATGTTCCGAGTTTCAACCCTGTATCTTTAACGGTTCTCGAGTTATAAGAATTTAAATATAAGAAATGGTGAAAAAACCTATAATGAAGAAAAACGCAATTTCACAAGAACTCGTTTCCTTGACAACCATAGCTTGAAAGGCAAATTTTGAAAACAAACCAAAACGAAAAAATTAATATTTCTTGTTCTAATTGAGATAGAAACATGATTTAAACATCATTGTAAGTAGAAAATGGCAGAGAAATTTTTAATCCAATAAAAAAAATGAAAATTTGAAGATTTTTGTGTCCCGGACCCCCTTAAATCATTTATTTATTTATTCTGCTATATATTTAAATATATTTCTTGTAAGTTTAACTTTTGTTAATTTTAAGATTGATTATTTTTCATGCAGATTTATGCTACGGTTAAACTCAATTTCTCAATGTCTGTCTGATATCATACCAAGTCGCTTACATATCTCGTGGATATAATGTTGCGTCGCAAGTAGGAAGTCGAACACGAAGCTTACATTGTCCTGTTGTTCAGGGAACATTTCGAATAATTTATCCGGTTAAAAATATGTTTATCTGACTTAAAAAGTTGGAAGGTGGAAGCTATGTAATAATGTTTTCCTATAGCCATAACATCAAACTTAGCCATTATTTACGATTGTGGCCATTGAGATATTTGATCGCATGAACTACCACATATCATAATTTTAGCCAATTCCACACGGGCAACATTTACATACACATGGACGGATCAAAAATTAATGCCTTGTGTGTCTTAAAAACTTTATCAATGAACACATAACAGCGGAAGTTATTATAGATCAGAGCCGGACCTGTCCTCTACCCAAAACTACCGTTCAACATAGTCACCATACATTTGCACACATTTGTGGTATTGGTCAACCCATGTATCGAAACCATTTTTGAAAAATTTAGGGTTTGGCTTTTTTTTTTTCGGGGGGGGGGGGGGGGGGGAATTTGGTATTATTTTTTAGGCACGGCAATATGAGACGTTCGATGCGTCATCAACATTCTGAACAATTTATTAGATGACGCGTCTGTCTCATCTAATCAATTCATCAACATGTTATCGATTTGAATCTGTGACTCATGTTGTTGGTCAGCTCGGTTTATCTGTAGTTTCCGTTTCTCCGTTTCTAAATTTCCTCACCCAATGCCGAACATTGCTAATGTCCATCAGAGCGTCCCCATAAACATTTTCCCTACCATTATGGATTTCCTTAGGTGCACAAACTTCTTTTGCCAGAAATTCAATGACGACTCTTTCTTTTAGCTTCAGATCCATGGTTCTAATAGGTCAATAAGAAAAGGAAAATACTATATAAGTTGAGTAAGATTACCTCTATAATATCATGCATAGATAGTCCAGAAATACAATTTAGAGAAATGGAGGCATTCCTTTTTGACTCACCCTCGTAATTTATGCGTGATGATTTGTAACAAAATTCAAAATACATTATGCATTTTTTAGCCATCCTCCAACAGATTATTATTAGTTAGAAATTTATTTTCGCTAAATATTATACTTTTTTTCCATAAGTTTTCTAATTAATCTTTATGTTTTTTTAAAAATTCATTTAATTTAATTTTATTTCTTTAAATTTTGCACGACAAACATAAAGTTGAACATAATTTATTTCGCTCACTTTACCGTCTAAATTCTATAATTTTGCTCCATATTTTTTATTTAACCCCTTGAGGGGCAAGCAATTACGTTTGTGAAATGGTGAATTCCCACCGGAATCTTTGAAAAATTCTGTTTCAAAATAAGTAAAAGCAATTTTACGGCTTTTTTCCACCAAAGTTAGAAAAGTAAAATTTAATAAATTTTTTCTGGTGTAAAACTTCATTAATCGTAGGTGGTATATAACATATACCAGTGCCCCTCAAGGGGTTAATGTGTTAAAAGACATCTTGCAAACAGTTTCTGGAATTCTAATTAGTGTTGTCAGTTTGGGGATTTTTTTTAAATTTTATATATATATATGTATACAGTAAACTCTGTCTAAGGCGGAATCGATCGGGACCGAGAACATTTTCCGTAGTGGACAATATTCCGCCTTAGACAAATTTTACTCTATGTGTATGGATTCGCAGGGACTTGAAAATCTTTCCGAGTTAGACAGATTTCCGTCTTACACAAAGTACGCCTTACAGAGAGTTTACTGTATATATATATATATATATACAGATTTTTATTTTATCATAGTTATAGCTATTTTGTTCAAAAGAATTCCTCAACAAGAAAACACTGATTAACCCTTTATCTACGGCATTATGATCTACTGCAATTTTTTTCATGTAATATTTTTTTTCAGTTCCTACAATGAAAATTAAAGGATAAACATAAAAAAATACTCACCCGTTAGAAATTTAAGTATTTAGAGGTAATTAACTAAAGTGGTACTTTAAAGAACCGTCAGTACACTATGACTAAATTATCGTAACAGAAAACCCAAAAGTTATTTCAACTGGCACCAGAAAATATTTTGGAAATAATAATGATATGAAATATAGGCCTTTTTCATATTTACAAGCAAATCGTTTGGCAAATTCCGGTGCCAATCATTTATTTCAACACTTTAGAATTGAAAATGCTTTGCTCCTGAAAGGGTTTAAAAAACTAATTTTTTTTTAGGTTTCGATCTTGTTAGCAGTCCTTTAGTTTTGCGACGTCAATATTCCAGGGACAACATGCTCTCTCGCATCTCCACATATGCAATATATGAATTTACATATGCCATTTCTAGCATAGCAAAAACCAGCCGGTGCCACAACTTTTTCGATTTTCTATAAAAAATAACAATGAAACAGAAAAGAAATATGAGGGAAATCACTACTGCACTACATTTTTTAGTAATTGCATTTTATATCCGATGAAAACGATGGATAACTACACAGACGAAAAGTAAACAAAAAGTTTTTCTCCAGCACTCATTGTACTGACGGTACTTATAAGTACCACCGAGTAATTCAACTGTTAAATCAAATACATACACCGTTCAACTAAAATAGCTAGTCAAATTGTATTCTAAGACCATAATGAACACATAAGAAAAATCCAACACTTATCTTTTATCCTTTACTGTGTTTGCAGCAACGAAAAGACGAGCGTGGCAATCTGTACAAAAAGTCGGCGCAAAACACATCGACTGCTTCAAAGATAGCCTCATTCCTCTCTAAAATAACAAACCTAGAACTACCGCTGCCATGTATTTGGATAAAGTGGAGTTAAAAGAGCGATTTATGCAAAGTACCATTATAACATTAGTAATATTCACTATGGTATAAAAGTTTAAAGTGAGTGGTACTTATAAGTACCGTCAGTAGATAAAGGGTTAAAATACAGATTATTGAATTATGTTTCAGACATTAGGGTTAATACCACTTTTATTTTGGAGGTAATTACGTATGATACTTCATTCATCTCTTGAATGTCTTGTACGCGCCTGACTGGAATCTTGAAACCTATCAAGCTACCTAAATTCCTAGCTGCAAAGGAATTTAGAGTAGTTCTACAGCAATATTAAAATCTCAACGCTCGTTGGGTATTGAAACTAAAATCGAAAAGAGGTACGGCAACACATGTGTCTTACCAAATCTGTAGGTGCCAAACTCCCACTAATCCCCTGCAATACGGGGATGAATTTGTGCCAGTTAAACCATGGAGTTATGAATAAAGAGGAGGAGACATATAGTTCAGAGTCTACCGATTGCGAGTGAAGTAACTGAGGAGGTTGTCACAAGATTAAAATCGGATCAACAGTTTCTGATTACCACCAGGACAAATTTCCCACCAGTAAATTTGAATAGAAAATTTTGTCTTATTTAAGCGACTTATTTATGGAAGTATTTTCGGAGAAATATGGTAAAAATTTATTTTTGTTTTTACTGGTGGCGGATTTCCCAGGTTTTATAATATTTTTCACTGACACTGACAGGAGGTTGTCTAGGTTGTCACAATATGGCGGAAATGCAGAGCATGACAACAGCCAAAGCAAAGTTCCACCAGTAAAAATAAATATATGTTTCTGCCATTCTTTTTTACTAATATTTTTCATTATTAATGCATTTAAATAAGGATGAAAATTCAATAAAAATTTACCGGTGGAAGTTTCACCCGGTGTTGATCAATTCCTGCGAAGGCGGTTCACTATTTTAAGTTAATGTCAGTTCCTTTTTATTAATAGTTCTATGGTTAAACTGCGTTTCGAACTAGAAAATTTATTTTAACAACCTATGTTTATTTAATTTCTTGTTTCTAATTAGAACTAATTTTAATTTATTTCTTTAATTTTTTTTTTTGTTTCGAAACGTATTAAAGCTGGGTCAAATTAAAACAAAGATTTCTGCAGTTTTGATGGAGGTTGCCGTTGGCAGCTACTCCAATCTCCTCAAAACCAGTGTTACAACTCCGCATCTTTTTATTATACAGACTTATTGGTTAGCACCACTTTTTTAAATTAGTATAATTCGAATTTTTAATCTGTCATTAAATAACGGGAATATTTCTTCTTCAAGAAAGGGGTCGCAATCAAGAAATCTGAATTAAAAAAAAAGTAGCAATCTGGCAACATTGCACAGAACTAGTGTTGCCAGTTGTCCCGCTTAAATTAGGGCTCCAAATGAACTGGACGCGATTAATTTCTTATAATTTATTTTTTCGTCAGTAATCTCAGATTATTCTGCCGTTAGATAAGGCAAAATAATTACTTAAAATTACTGATGATCAGAGCATTTGAACCCCTATTTACGCGCGAAACTGTGTTGTCAGTGGGCTTCTTTTTTTAATTCAGATTTCTTGATTCGCATCACTTTTTTGAAATGGCAAAAATCGTCTTATTTGATTACAATTACATATTAATTATGTCGAAAAGAAGGGAAATTTTGCCATTTCAAAAAAGTGGTGCAAATCAAGAAATCTTCTTCTTCTTTTTTTTTTTTTCTTTTATGAAGCCCACTGGCAACACTGGTGGAAAGCATGACAATACTACTCAGAAATCTGGTATAATCTAGAATCGATTGTTACATTTGAAAAGTTATATTCAATTAGTTTTCACGCAATCATAATTAGATTTCTCGTTTTTATCTCACTGAATAAGTCATTATTAAATGTTTGTTTTCTCTCCATTTGCGCTTTATTATCTAGTTTCTTATCCGAGCTTTAACAATAATGAGTTCGAGTAAACACTTTGTGTTGAGAAATTTTCAAAATACGCTAGTCTTTTAAAATTGAAACGGTTATTGACAAATTCGACTTTTTGAAAATGTATAATTATTCCACTTAAGATCAATCATATGTTTTTATAATGGATTAAAGTTGCAAGTTCAGGTAATAAAATAATAATAAAACAACTGTCATAAAAAATGTAAAAAAAAATATTAGTTTAAAATTTAATGGTGCGTTAGCGCACCATTGGCCGAATGGATTTTATTTCTCAAATAAAATATTACTTTTCATGTACGAAACCTCTTTTTTTGTCTTAATGAATGTAATTTAAGCATATTTGAATGAAAATAATACCACATTTCATAAAATTTCTATGCTTGGGCTAAAATGGGTTAATGGTTTAAAGTAGTATCTTTAGCACATTTATGCATTCTTTTCAGAAATTTATTTTTTATTCAGAAATTACAAATTTTTATCAGTAATTCTGAATTGGGACTTTTGTTTAATTTAATGAAAGATGTTTAATGATAAAGCGAAGTAAAAATTCTTTTTCCAGAATTACCAGTATGGTTGGACTGGATTTAAAAAAATCCTGAAATATGTGGGCATATTTCGGGTCATCAAGTTTAAAACTTGTTATTACAAAAGTGCTAGATTACTAACGAGGCAATCACTAACCATTTTACTAACCATATTACTAACCAGTAATTTTTAATAGAAAATTTCATCTTATATAAACACGATATTATGGAAGATTACTATCATGAATAACAAAAACAATTCTATTATTTTTTACTGGTGGAAGTTAGCTTATTGATAATCTGGCCCTTTTGCAGTCACAAGTTTCACACTTGACGACATAATGTAAGTATTAGGTGTACCGGAAAATTCTGTCGCCTAATGTTCTTTTTTTTGCCTACTTTTTTAAATTTCCGATTTCTCCATTAGCACCACTTTTTTGAAATGGTAAAATTCCCACAGTTTTCGCATTTAACATTAAGGTGAAAACAATGGGAATTTTACCATTTCAAAAAAGTGGTATTAATGAAGAAATCAGAATTTTTAAAAAAGTAGGCGTGAAAGAACATTAAGCGACAGAATTTTCCGGTACACCTAATATATATTCTCTGTTGATGCAAATAAGGGAAGCTTTAAAATACTCGACATTCTGGGAAATATTGAAAATTTTTTTTTAAATAAATAAAATCTACGGTTAAAAAATTAACACTTTAACTTCGGGTTCGGACATACATGTCCTAATGTATAACTTTTTTGAAAAATAATTTCTGCCACAAGCTGATATTAAAACACCAGAACATATAATATCAGGCAATATTTACCAAAAAATAAGTTTTTTTAAATTGTGGTGCTTCTGAATGTAAAATTAATCGCCTATACTGAGCCGTAATCAAAGTGTTGATCTCGATTTCAGTTATAATATTTTATTGTAAATTTCAACGATACTTATGAAAAATGATGAAGGGATTTATAAACTGTTACAAATTTTGAACGTAAATACGTTGTAAAACGCATATGTAAGAAATATAGCATTCATATAGTTAGTTTTTATTTCCCATATGTAATCATTGATATTCGGCTTATAAAATTTTAAGAACTAACGAATAATATCCAGATGAATAGTTATTTAACCCCTTAATTCTCGCTCCCGTCATATTCTCGGGCTGTGTCTTTTACTCAAATTGTTTGATCCCACCAGTTTTATAAAATAGTGAAATTGGCTATATTTTAGTGTAGTTTTTCCTGCCAATAAATAAGGTGAATATTCCTTTTTCATAAAAGTTTGCCAAGTCAGCCAATAAACAATTTGAATTTTTCAACCGTAATTTAATTCGAGCGTTAAGGGGTTAAACATATTTTTAAGATAATAATTATTTAAAGATTTCGTATTTTTTTTTAAATACACTGATCAACTCCTTTTAACCCTTTCGTGACGGGAGCCTTTTACGAAATATTTATTACTTTGCTACCGGTTTTAAAAAACAGAAGTTTGTGTCTATTCAAATCGGGATAATGCTCGGATTAAATAAGGCAAATTTTACAGTAAAATTTTACTGGTGACGATAAACGAGGATTCTTAGGCCTATTTCCGGCACGTATACGTGTCGCTCGTCCCCCAAGGGGTTAAAGTGTTGATAGAATTTTAACGGTTATTTTATTATATACTTTTATTGAGTACAAAGCAACTTTATTTATTGGATGTTAATGGATATGAGTAATTTTCTCGAACTAATACAACGCGTTATCTTGAAAAAATAACATAAAATTCAGAAAAACACAAAATCTAAAATTGTCCAGCATTCACATGAAACGGATCAGATTCCGCAGTTTGCGAAATCTTCCATTTTGAAATCAGGATGTAACAATTATTAGGTAGATTATTCCTAGAAGGCTGATTTATTCTGATACCATAGCGGACGCTGAAGGGAGAGGTTCCATTCCTGATGAATTCAGTCTGCTTTTAAGAACTAACTGGAATTTTAACTGTACTTGATTCAACTTGCTGTATATTTTGCAAAGATTATCTGAACTGATAAAATCTTCGTTTTTCTTGGTGAAACGTATACTATATGTATTTAAAATGTTTTTAATATTTTAATATTTCATAAATTTTATATTAATGTGTATTTAAGTCTGTTTTACATTATTTATTTTACTTAGTCATTTAAAATTTAATTTCAGACGTTAAATGTATGTATATTGCGAAGTCATAAATAACTTTAACATATTCGATGATGTATTTCATGCACTTTATGATTAACCCTTCACTCCACGACGTGCCACATCTAGCACATACCTAAAAACACTGTAATTCTTATTATGTGCCATGAATTTGGCCAATATGATCTCTATCCCTGATAAGAACATTCCAAAGAATGGAATAACACTTATTTTGTCCATGTCAGATGGCTGCATTTGACAAAAAAATAGAATTTGTTCTTCGGAAACAAAAAACAAAAATCGATCAAGCTTTTAAGGTAAAATTTACTTTCATTGTTTTTACTGAATACTGCAAAATATTAATATAAAAAAAGTTGCAGAGTGTTAAGGAGATAAAATTAATTAATTTAACCTAATTTAGTTAGCAATACAATATTGTAAAACCCTAATTGTGTACATAGGGTGCGCCATAAAATATCAAATTTTAGCAGAAAATTTGAAAATGATTTTTTTTTTTTTTTGCTATTTTTCCCATTATTACACCGATATATAGATTTCAAATAATTTTTTTCATAAAAATAGAAAAAATCGTGCAGTGAAGTGTTAAAAGGACTCATTATTTCATTGAAAGGATACCATTATTTCAATGCATAAAAATGATTGTATAGTCACAAAAATAATATGGATACAGAACAAACATGATATCCTTGATGCTAACTCGTAAATATTTTACTAGATCATACAAACCAGTGAAGCCCAACTATTGAAGTACAAATATCTAAGAAGGTATATCAACTCTTTAATCAACCACTTAGAGCTGTCCATAAAATCTGAAGGAGAATAAGCACAAAAGCTTTTATTGCTTTTCTGTAATGTTTATGTTCTTTTATAGGCGCTTTGGGAGTTTTATATGTAGAGTTTTTAATGCATCTTCTTATAGATTTGTTGTTTGTTATACGACAATAATGGGATTAATGTTAGGGAATGATATTGTCGGAAAAAAAGAAATGAACGTTGTAGATATTTTTTTTCTTTTTAAGGTTCCGTACTTAAGGGGGCTGGTCACTCAGCTTCGGAATTCTCCTCCGTAATGTTAAATCTATGTACGTTTGATGCATTTGTATATTTAAAATATCTTCTCGGGAAATTCATATTTTTAACATCTGTATTCTGTGTAGTCTTCTTAACCCTTTAAGGGGCATAGTTTGCAGTCTGCAAACGGTTGAATTTAATGCCTAAATTGCCAAATGGCACCAGTAAATTTTTAGTACAATTTCGATTTCATAATATACGTGGGGGAAAAAAAGCTGTTGATTATTTTCAAATAAATTTGTTTGTTAACTGCGGTGCAAATTAATTATTTGAATATTTTTTTTAATCAAAAATGCCTTGCCCCTGAAAGGGTTAAAGGATGTCTCTTTTCTTCTTAGTTTTCAAAATATTTCTAAAATGTATGTTTCATTTAATATTTTATGTGTTAAAAATGGATGAACTGTGAGTAGAATTTTAATACTTTATATAAAATTAAGTCTATAATACTTTAGAAGTATTTTGAGATCTAAGAAAAAAGGAGACATCTTTTAGAAAGTGTACACAAAAAACAGAAGTTAAAAAGATTAATTTCCCGAGAAGATATTTTAAATATACGAGCGCATCAAATGCCCATAGACTTTACATTAGTGAGGAGAAATCGGAAGCTGAGTGATCAGGGTCCTTAACCACTTAATTCTTGCTCCCGTGAATATCACGGGCTGAGGTGTCGTTCGTTATATCTCGTGCCCGTCATATTTCCGGGCTGGAGATTTATTGCTTTAAAAAACTTCTGAAACCAGAAAAAAATATCTGGCATTTCCGTCTGAAGTCTGAGTATTATCGTTTCGGTTTGGTTTTTGGCGCTGATTGTGATGTTGGACTTTGTGTTGCATGTTACGAAATATATCAAACTAAAAAAAAAAAAAAATATTATAAATCAAAATTTAATGTATGTTATATTATTTCAAATATTATTTGTAAAAATTTGTTTGATGATGATAAATAAAGATCTAAGATGTGAAAAATAAAGGTCTTTTTCGCGTTAATTTGAATGGTGTAAAGCAAACATTAACACGTTCACGCCGGCGCGGTGGGTCACACTCGACTGTCTCAGAGTTGCCAAGTCTTTGGCTGTTTGGATACCAGTATTTTAATAAAGAAAATGTTGTTTCATTTAATTAGATCAATTGGGCTATCTAAAGGAACAATATTTTCTCTAAAATAATAGTGGTGTGCGAAAAGCCGGAGACTTGAAAACTCTGAGACAGTCGAGTGTGACCCACCGTGCCGGCGTGAACGTGTTAAAACACAGAATTTTCGCACGATGGCTATTCCACAAATGTGAATTTGTTCTATAACATCTTTTTTTTTTCGCTATACCGATTGGTATTGCGAAGCAATCCTTATTTTCTAGCCAACATCAGACGCAATTGTTTCCTTTCTGGTTCGTTTCGCGATCCCTTATTTTCTATGCATTTAATTTTTAGATTACACTTGGTAAAAACGTGCTTCTCCCCTCCACAAAATTTTTGACGCGCCTTCAATTTTAAAATTTTTATTATGTGTTATAAACTATCTTAACCCCTTGAGGGGCAAGGGATTGTGTTCCTGTAATGTTGAACTCACACCAGAATCTTTGAAAAATTCTATTTCAAAATAAGTAAAAGCAATTTTACTGCTTTTTTCCATCAAAGTTAGAAAAGTAAAATTTAATAAACTTTTTCTGGTGTAAAACTTCATTAATCGTAGGTGGTATATAATATGGCATAGATGCCGTATCTTCCCTCAGCCGTTGTTGTTTTGAATTGTTTGGCGTTTTTTTGTTGGCGTGTTGGCGGTGTTTACGGATATGACAAACTCGATATGGAAACCCCGTGTGACGTGTCGTGTTCTGACAACCCCTGAGAAGCTTAGAATTTTGTGCATGTATTTTGATATCGTGTATCGTGTTCTATCGTTGTCTTTTTATTTTTATGTTAAATTTATTGGATGTATTTCATTGACTATAGTTTCTGTAGTTCGTTTAAACGCTCTTGCTGAAGGAATTAAGAAATATGAGGAAATTTTGACACGAAAGGGAGGTTTGTTTATAGCGTGTCAATGCGTATTAAGCCAATTTTGGAAAATGACGGCGGTGTTATGAGAGATATTTTGTGCTGGAGGCTTCAAGAAAGCAGATGTCTGTTAAGGTACGTTGATAATTTTATGTATATTTTGTTTCTTTAAGATTTTTTTTACATTTTGAGATTGCTGCAAAACGAGAACTGCTGAATTTTGAGAATGCTATACCACGAAAATGCTGAATTCTGCGATGGGTTTTTTTTTCGGTAAATGAGCGCGAAGTGCTCTTGCAACTATTGCTGATTGCCAATTTAGGGAGTTTCGTTTTTTATGTATATTTTGCTGCTTTAAGAGTTTTTTACGTTTTGAGATTGGTACAAAACGAGAACTGCTGAATTTTGAGAATGCTATCCCGCGAGAAATGCTGAATTCGATGGTGTTTTTTTTTCGGTAAATGTGCGCGAAGCGCTCATAGAAGGATTACTGATTGCCAGTTTAGCGAATTTTGTTTATTATTTACATTTTATTTTCGTTAACCCAAAACATGCGTATAAACCGGTGCTTGGCGACATTTACTACTTGGCGGAAAAGGGGTTTTCACGCCAAGAAGAATTCCAAGATGGCGGCCGGGGGGAACTTATGACATCTGTTCCTATAATATATACCGGTGTCCCTCAAGGAGTTAAAGTTTCAAACATTCAAACATATCGTCTTCTTGTAATTCTTAATTTTGTTGGCGCCCCTCCCCCTCCCCTTCCCGAAATGTGACGCGCCATTCTTTCTTACATTTTTTATGTATTATAAACTGTCTTTAAAGTTTAAAAGAGATCGCCATCGCTTTGATAGATTCCCAAATTTTAACAAAATCGAGTTCTAATAGTTTCGCATTCCACCACCAGGGAGCGCACTCTATTTTTAACAAACTGTGTCTGAACGAAACTCCGCTAAACAACCTATAAGTAGATATATTACTCGAGAGGATGGCGATCGTAAGCAAGAGTTTATTTGATAAAATTACTATTCGAAAATTATGATAATTTGACATTTTTATATCAAATAAATAGTTTGAATGAGTAATATTGATGCTGTATTTTTAAATATTCTGGACCGTACTGAAGAATGCTACTATTAAAAAAAGCACGTAACTGCATTTTAAAATGAGCATTTAATGGAAGGAAATCATTTAGTGAAATAATAATTAATATCGCAGTTTGTAATTAATATATAAGAATAATTTTTTAAATATCTGAAAGGGGAATTTTTTTTCCGTCTGGCTGTTCAAGCTTAGAGTTTTTTCGCCCCTTAGATTCTGAGATGGGAGTCCCTTTTAAAAATACCAGAACACTTTATTGCTTAAAATCTGCATCTAGAACCCCTGCCTTTCTCATTGTGGCAGCCCGTGGGCATGAAATAAAACGAATCTTTTATTTATCGATTTTTAGCCGATTTTTTCGGTTCTACCTTACGCATTCTAAAGATTTTTTGAACTTCTGAAAGTAGATTTTTTTCTGCGTGCCTTTGAGCGATTTTCGAGTTTCTAGGTTCGATAGTTTCTGAGATACGAGTTGATTTAAAAAGCCCTAGTTCACTCATTCGATGCAGTTTCGGGGTATCTACGCAGATTTCCTTTGGTCCATTTCTAAAACATTGCTTTTTATATGTATAGAAGGATAAGCATATTGAACTATAGATCTAAATCCATACCATTTCTCTTCGGGCATTACCGTATCGGAAAATGGAAAATCGAGAAAAACATTTATCATCTTGAAAGCTTTTTTTTTCCCCAGAGAATTGGAGTTCTGACAGTATAGAGTGTGTCTGATATATCAATGGAAGGGCATTTTATGATTTTTTTTTTTTTTTGAATGTCGTAAAGAATTTCGAGAAATCCAAGAGCTAATTGTAAGAACTTGTCACAGATGTATATACCGGGTGTCCCAAAAAATGGCTGATGATTTTAAAATTCAATAACTTCCAAACGGTGACAAATATTAAAAAAATATTTTGCAGGAGGGTTATGTATGATGTCAGGAGTTTTTGTACTGTGATTCTTGATTTTAGTTCGAATTTCAAACCATAGATGGAGCTGGGAGCAATAGGCGCTCAGTCCAGACCCTATTTTTGGTACTTCGGGATCCATTCAATACATTTTAATCTCCTTTTATCGCATGGAAGCAGAGAGAAGCCAAAAAATCGAGTCTGGTTTTAGCGGTTATTACTTGCAGCGCCATCTATCAATGTAATTTATAACTAAAACTGAGATTCGGAGCATAAGAACTCCTGACATCTTACATAACACTCCTGCAAGATTTTTTAAATATCTGTCACCGTTTCCAAGTTATGGAATTTTAAAATCCATCAGTCATTTTTGGGACACCCGGTATATGAATTACATTTTAGTGGCATATTATATTTTTATTGACATTACAAAACAACCCATGTTACTATAAAATGAAAAAAGAAATGTTTTTCCTTAGAGTGGTGATAAATGTATTTTTAAAGACAAAATTAAAGGTTTTTTTGGAAAATTACAATACAATTTTTTTACAATGACGTAATACAGCAGACACAGACAGGCGCAAGTTACGCATTTTTCAACAGATTAATGAGTGATAAGAATTTGTTTCGGATTTAGATGTGTAGTGATATACAGAAATTAATCAAACAATTTATTTTGTTTATTATTTATCAGTAATCATGCTGAAATCATTTCTATAACCATGTGTTAAAGTAGTTTTCTTAATAAGTATATTAACCCCTTGAGGGGCGGTGGGATAAAATATATCCCACCTAATTTAAACAATATTCTCACCAGAAACTTTTTACTAAATTTTATATTTTTAACTTTGGAAAAAATTCTCTGAACTGAACAGGTAATCAGCATTGAGGGGTTTCCTAGCTGATGACAGCTTAACACCCAGACTAGGAAATTGAAATGTCTTATGTTTTAATGAGGCATTGGGAAAAAGTTAAACTGTAGCAAAGCTACTAGAAGAGTAAAAGAAGTTAACAAAAGAAAATAAGAAATTTAAGAAAAAAAGGAATAAAATTAAAAAATTGCTTTTCCTTATTTAAAAAAATATTTTTTAATTATTCCGGTAAGAATTCAATGTATAGAGTCATTTTAAGGGGTTAAAGTATTCTGCAATTTCTGTAGGAGAGAGTAGAAAAATCTTTCAGTTTACTCATGTTATTTCAGAATTTCCGAAAAACGAAATTTCAATTTTCGACCGTCGAATGTCTTTTTCACAATTGTGAAATTTACTTATGAAAAATTACAAACAGCATCTATCCATTTGAAATGTAATAAAAAAAAAAAAAAAAAAAAATGAAAGCCTCTTACACCTCTTTCTAAAGATTTGCGGAACAAAAAAGCTGCTACTGGCACCAATAAAATCAAACTTAAAAATATTTCTAAGCATAAACTGACAAATGAGTTTAACGAAATCAATTTTCAAATATAATTACATAAAAGGAAATACTTTTTTCTATAATTAAAAATCAGTACTTAAGCTTGTAGCGGGTGGTGTCCGCAAAAAAAAGCACATATATTCTAATAAATTCGTTTGTAAATTCCGGTGTCAGTTCATCATTTTTCAAATAGAATAACCCGCGCCGGAATGGGTTAAGCCTTTTCGGCACAGGCAAACTTTGTTGTAAAATGATAAAATCATCGACTGACACCGGAATTTACGTACGACTTTTTTAGAAATTAAAAACTTGTTAATTTACACTTTCACTGCTAATGAAAATTTTACTAAAATATTCTTGGTGCCGATTGTAAGTTTGTAATTAAAATTAGGTATCCCGACCCGGGCACACTGTTCCGGAAAGGAGTAACTCATTCAGGAGTGCCGTTTGCCGTATGCAAACGGTTAATTTTAATGCCCAAAATACCAAGTGGCACCAGTAATTTTTCAGTACAACTAGGGTCTTCTGCCCCCTACGAGCTACGCTCGTCAACCCCCGTTCAAACACCGCAGACTCTAAAAGCATGCTAATTTGACCGGCTTTAAAAAGGTTTCGGAAGATTGAATTATAATTAAAAAAAGCAGTGGCGATCTCCCTATAAACGAGTTTCTATTCCTTTCACTTTGATTGAGGAATTTTAAGGCCAAATCAGCTGCTATTAAAAGATACAATGGCTGTTTCCGACTTCGATTAAATAAAATCAATTAAACATTTCAAAATAAGCAAATATAACATGAATTAAGTAAACAGAGTCTTTGTCTCCCGGAATTTTTTAACAAAGCTAAAAGAAAGTTTTTTTTTTTTTTTTTTTTTAAATAAGACATTTTAAATGTATCGTTTTTAATCTGACGTAATTTTCACCAAACTTTTTTCTCTCTTTTTAATATTCAAGTAAAAATAATTTTGTTAGAAATGAAATATTATTTGCGCTGTCCTAACAAAAATAGTCGAAAAGATCATCTCAAAATATCAAATAAATGTCTAGCTCAATTTTTAAATTTAAACTGTTTTGCAATATTATTTTTTGTTGATTTTACGTAATAAGTGTACTGTGACGTAATTTATCCTATTTAAGACTTCTAATGCATGTTAATGACTTTATTATTTTACAATATTCTTTCTCTTTTAAAATTCACGTGTAAATATAGTTTTTATGACGTAATTTTCAATGAGTTTCTGCTTTTTATATTTTCTGTTTATAATAGACACGTGTAAATAAATTTTTAATTTGAAGCAAACATTATTATTTGCGCTCTTTATACAGTTAGCAACAGCTTAAATTAATACCATTTTCCAAATTATGTAAAAAACGTATTTCGAAATGTTGAAAATTTGAATTTAAAATAGAAATAAAACCTCAAAAAATGAGTCAAATTAAACAAGTAAATGCTGTGTGCACACCGGGAAATTCTAATGCATAATATGATCGAAAAAATGATTAAATTCCCATGTATAGTTTTTGCTCCTATAAAACTGTTTTAACCCTCCGTCTACCAGACGGGTCCATTGGACCCGACTGGTACATACAAAATATTCATTCAAACCAGAAATTTCTTTAAAATAAACTAAGTATATAAACCAGACAGAAATAAGGTAAATAAATAAGTTAAATAGTTTTAAATAAAAATTCTGGTGTAGAACGTTTTATTAAAACTTGAATAAAATTCCCGGTAGATCTAAGGTTAATGGAACGATTTTTACAATTTTAGCATTAAATATCTCTTTAAATAATTCTTCGATTTGAAAACTGTCTGCATCAGCGTGTTTATTAAACATTTCTCTATAATACCACAGATTTTCATATTTTTGTATGCAACATGTTCCTTAATATTAACGAAGAAAGACTTCCGATCACAAAAAATTCAAAACCGGTGGCGGTGACAGCGTTAGTTACTTTTTTTTTTTAAATAGAGATATTTCGATTTTATAATATACGTGTAGAAAAGCTTTTGATTATTTTCAAATAAATCTGCTCGTAAATTGCGGTGTGAATTAATCCTTTGAACGTTTTTGGAGCAGAAATGCATTATCCCTGAAAGGGATAAGAGATTATTTTGATATTGTATAACAAGGAGATGTCCTGTTTTTCCTAAAATTTAATACATTTATACAGTTCTGCAAGTGGGCTAATTTTTTTAAGTTCAGATTTCTTGATTGGCGCCACTTCACTTGAAATGGTAAAATTCTCCTTGTGTTTGCCTTAATTAAAATGTCTTTAAATAAGCCGATTTTTACTATTTAAAAAAAGTGAGGCTAATCAAGAAATCTCAGTTAAAAGACCCACTGGCAATAGTGCATTTATAGACATTTTATTATTTGGATAACTTTTAACAGTCAAATGATTGTTGCTTAAATTTCCATAATCTCCTGCTATTTTTCCCAATAGTGATCTTTTTGTCGTAACTAATGGTAGAACTTCTCCAAACTAATGAGTCAAAGATAATTATTCGATTAGATATATTAATAAATCTGCCATTATATAAGGCGAAGAAAATTACTTTAAAATACTGGTGTCCAGACGCTGCCATCGAAATACTCAAGGACAGAGGACATGAGTTGTGAGTCATCACTAATCGACCGACTTCTCACTAGTGTTGGAATTCACACCGGAAAACTTTTAATATCAATATTCTTTTACTTAATTTGTGGAATATCAATCTTTTTATAAAACAATAATAACTGTTTAACCCTTTCGAGGACGGTGTCCTTGAAAAAGGACACCTAATTTTAATTCCAAAACTGATAAACGGCACCAAGAATATTTAATTAAAATTTTCGTATCATAATGTACCTGAAAAAAAGCAAGTTCTTATTTTCTAATATATATATTCGGTTATAAATTCCGGTGTTAGTCCATTATTTCACCAGTTTATATGCAGAATTACTCCGCGCCGGTAAGGGTTAAACTTACTGGTGAGAATTTGGAATCCACAATAAAAAATCAGCCAGATGCGGTAACACTGTGGAATTCCGCATCGGGATAATTTTTGTAGGGTGATGCCGAATTCCCATCAGTACGTTTAAATAGCTATTATCGTTTTATAAGATTTTAGATATTCCTGAAATAAAATTAAAGTAAATTGCTATTCAAAATTTTCCGGTGTGAGATTCCAAAACTAGTGAGATGTCGCTCGATTAGTGATGACGTCACAATTCATGTCCTCGAGTATTTAGATTGCAGCAGTCCAGAGCATTTGGTGCCCCTATATACGCGGGTCTCCTGGCAAAAATATTGGTGAGTAACGTTGCCAGGTGTCCCGCTAAATCGGAGCTCCAAATACTCTGGGCACCAGTATTTTAAAGAAATTATCTTCGCCTTTTCTAATGCTATAATTAACTGGTATTAAAGATGGCTTTATAAACTGTAAGAAATTAGTAGAACCCAGAGTATTTGGAACCCTGATTTACGCAGAAAACCCGGTAACGCTAGTGGCGAGAGAGAGAGTCACCTCTCGATTGCAAATTGTTAGAAAAAGGTCTGTGTACTTTATGATCCATAAAATAATAAATTTCAGAAACTTTTTCAGAAAAGTGTGATAATGAATTGCATTTTATATTGTATGTTGGAGTGTTTTTCGACTATAAAATATTTTTGAGAGCTGCTCCCCTAGAATTTCATGGACCGATCTTATGAAAGTTTCAAGCAAACAATTTTTGGTATTTTTTTTTACTGTTACCTAAATTTCTCTGTTAATTAAATTCTTTTTCCAATTTTTATAGTTATATTGACAACTACTTTTTAACATACAATCATGTTAAAAATACTTTTACTTAAACAAACCGTGCCTTTTGTTTTTCCTTTAACACAGAAAAGAAATAAATCTACAAATCCTCTTTCAGATGATAGAAACATTTTCAATTTATTTCTGTTGTTTTCTTTCCAAATCTCGGGAGAACGAAAATTGAATTTTTAATATACGAATAAAATGTTTTACTTACTTTATCCAGTTAGGAAATTTACTTATTATACTTACAATATTTTAAAAACATCTTCCATCGAAATGAAAAGCTTTTAAAAACTAATAGTTTTTCAATCTCAAACTTTTAAGTTTATAAAAGTTAATAATGACATTAAAAACTGCGAACTTGAAACGTTAATATAAATTGAAGCATAAATACAAAGAAGAAAAATTTTAACATTTTAGAGGTCGAAGTCAGATCCATGTACATATACATATATGTGTGTTTGTGTGTTGTGCTAATGTTGCTAGGTGTCCCGCGTAATTCAGGCTGAAAACACTCTTGACAACAGTATTTTAACACTAAACAGACCGGAAATTTCACTAAAGTTTTATAAAACAATATTTTACACCGGATTTTTTTATATAATTTTGCTTAACATATTTAATTAACATTTTTCTTCTTTGAGTACTTAAAACTTATTTTACAAAAAATTTCTGGTTCGATACCGGAATATGTTCATGCGGTATGGGTAAAAATGGCCCCTCACGGTCTTTTTAGTGTTAAAGTAATTTTCTTTGCCTTGGCTAATGGCAGAATTATCTGCGAATAACGATGGCGAAATAAACTGTAAGAAATTAGCGGGGGCCAGAGCATTTGGAGACCTGATTTACGCTGGGCACCGGAAACACTAACCGTGCGTGCGTGCGTGTGTGTGTGTGTATGAGAGAGCGAAAGAAAATTGAGCAAAGTTTAAGTGCACTTATTGTAATATAAAGTTTGGAATGCAACTCATGAAAGACTAAGGACCGCAATGATAGAGGATATTATTTTTAGAACTGTTTTTGTAGAAAATGGGTCTTTTTTTATGCAAAGCTTAAATAGTTGTATTAACACCTTAATTCTATCTCCCGTGATATACACGGGCAGTGTCTTTTATTGTGATTGTTTGATTCCCACCAGTTTTATAAAACAATGCTTTATTATGTAACATTATACCTGTCATAAATAAGAAGAATATTTCTTTTCAAAAAAGTGGCGCCAATAAGAAATATTAAATTTTTAACCATAATTTAATGCGACCGTTAAGGGGTTAAGTAGTATTTTTGTTTAACCCTTTAGTGCGCAGCTTTGCATATATGCAAACAACACTGTTTTGAATTTAGTAGAGTTTTTTTTTAATTCGGATATACCTAATTCACAGCAGAAAATTAAAATAGCAATATTTACTTTAAATAAAAAACAGATATTCCGTATTAAAATAAAGCGAAATTAACCATTGAAACTTTCTGGTGTAAAGTCAGATTCTCTGAACTACGCAATTTCTAGAACGTATTCTATTATGGGAATTAAAAGGTTAAAGGTTAAGTTTTATCCTTCTATATATAAAAAAAAGTTTTGACTTGGAAACGGACCAATGAAAATCTGCTTAGATATTCCGGGTAGATCGGCATCCTATTTGAATGCTTAAGTATGGCCTTTCATCTCTAATATTAAAAAAACTGTTGCATACAAAAATGTGAAAATCGGTGGTATTATAGAGAAATGTTTGATAAACTCGCTGATGCAGACAGTTTTCAAATCGAAGAATTACTTTAAGAGATATTTAACCCTAAAGTTGAACAAAATCGTTCCATTATGAAAGTTTTATTGGAGCAAAAACTATACATGAGAATTTAATCATTTTTAGATCATTTTATACATTATAAGTTCCCGGTGTGCAGATTGCATTTATTTTTCTTATTTGACTCATTTCTGGAGGTTTTATTTCTATTTTAAATTCAAATTTTCAGCATTTCGATAGATATTTCTTACAAATTTTAGAAAATATTATTAAATTAAACTGTTGCCAATTGTATAAACAGCGCAAACAATAATGTTTACTTTAAATTAAAAATTTATTTACACGTAACTATTACAAACAGAGAAAAAAAATTTAAAATTTTATTT
Source organism: Maratus speciosus (assembly GCA_963932465.1). Classification (NCBI taxonomy): domain Eukaryota; kingdom Metazoa; phylum Arthropoda; class Arachnida; order Araneae; family Salticidae; genus Maratus; species Maratus speciosus. The sequence continues at coordinate 263,970,726 of OZ010794.1, read as the reverse complement.
AAATGATTACATGTTAAAATCAGGAAAATTACGTCATAAGAACCATATATACACTTGAATTTTAAAAGAGAAACAAAATCTTAAAATAAGAAAATCATTATTATGCATTAAAACTTGTAATTGGAGGAAATTACGTCATATTTTAAATGGCCAAAAATATGGCAAAACAATTTAAATTGAAAAATATATTTGCGCGAGATATTTTGAAATAATCTTTTCAACTATTATCGTGAATTCGAAGACAGCGCAAATAATATTTCCTTTTAACATGAAAAGTATTTTCAGGTGAATATTAATAAGAGAAATAAAACTTTGGTGTAAATTACGTCAGATTTGAAACGATACATTTAAAATGAATTATTTAAAAGAACTATCTTATAGCGGTGTTAAAAAATACCGGGAGAAAATGACACTGTTTACTTAATTCATGTTACATTAGCTTATTTTCAAATGTTTAACTAATATTTTTAATTAAATACGAAAACAGCCATTATATCTCTTAACAGCAGCAGATTTGGTCTTAAAAATCCCCAATCCAAGGAAAAAAAATGGAAACCCCATTTACAGAGAGATCGCTACTGTTTTTTTTTTGTTTTTGTTTTTGTTTTTTTTTCCAATTTTAACTCAATATTTTTAAAGCCGATCAAATTAGCGTGATTTTTTAATTTTGGTGTGCCTGAACGGGGTTTGGCGAGCGTAGCTCCCCTAGTGAAATAAATAATTATATAAAATAAGGTATTTGGAGACATACCTATTAAATTATTTACTAATTTGCATTATTTTAGTGTAAAACAGCCACACGACAGTAGTTTTTACTTATATTGCAAATGTGCAACAGAAGAAAAGATTGACGTATTATATGAAAAATGTATCTCTGATTTTTTTTCATTATTTTTCCTGTGTTATAAACCTTTCAGAGTATCATATATAATTTTTTCGAAACAAAATAAAAATCGCACATTTAAGGGTTAAAGAGACAACGAAAAATTACTCTTCTGTCATATTAAGACTGTAAAATAGACACACGTTTCTGTTTATTTGTCCTGACCCATTGTGCAATTATCTGATTCTTAGCTCAATTGTAATCAATACTGTGGTTAAGATCTTGTTCTGTTTAACTAAATTTCATATATATTCATATATATATATATATATATACCTTTTTATAGACTAATTTTGGTTCTTCTGTACATTTATGCATTAGCTTTAGTTATAAATACATGATGGATGCAGCTATTTTTAGCATTTATTTCTTTATATAATTTTTACTATTCTTATAATTGTTTTCAATATTAATGCAGCGTTTTTACTTCCTTTGTAATAACTTATTTGTATTCTTACCATTTTTTCTGAAGTATATTATACATTTGACATTCTATAAAGTTCTGCAGCAATTGGCGAATATCTATTAAATGTATTTTTTATTTCATCAATATTTTCATCATATTTTGCATGTTATACATATATTTGATCTATTAACCTTTAGTTGCATGAATTCTTCTTTTAGAATTGTGCTTTTATTTTTATATTAAGGATTAGACACCAGAAATCTTAAAATAGATTTTTTTCTTTATTTAGTAACATATTTTTGTAATTTTTATAGGATTAATATTTCTATATAAATATAGTGGTTGTCGGAACTTAATTTATGTATTAAAAATTAAATAAAAAATTGATGGTAATTTACATCACTATGCAGTTAGGGGTTAAGGACGAGCTTCTTTTACACATCTTTTAATTCTTCGACACTATTTTTTACCACATTGTAATTTTGAATTATTTAATTGCTCAAAATTTGAGATTAGATAATTTGAAAATTTCCAAACTAAAATACTGGTATTCAAATTTAAAAGCTTTGTTCGCCTTACATGGCAAGTTTTCTTACCAACCGGCTTTAATGAGTTAAAGCCCTATTTTGGAGCTTATATATTTAGTGATTGGCTTTGTTAGAAATACACGATCGATATATCTGCTTTGCACATTTCATCATGTATGGTAATGAATTGTATTTATATAATTCTTACAATTCTTATTATTGTTTTAAGTATATATGCAGAATTTTCCATTTAAAAATCCCTTTTAAAATCATATTATATATTTACTAACATCTAGTTTCCAGTTTATGTAATAGTTTATCAATTGTGTTCTGTACCATTTTAATGGTACAGTCGTGGAAAAAGAAAAGTAAACACCTTCTGATAACTCTGCAACAGTATATTGTAGACGAAAGTTACCGGCAGCAAACGATTGGAAATAAACTCAACATTTAAATTATGTATATAAAATTTGCTTAGGGGGCCATCTACATATCAAACCGCACCCAAACTTTGTTTTTTTTACCCCTTCACGACGGGAGCCTTGTACGAAATTTTAAATCTTTTGTCACTGTTTTTTAAAAACAGAAATTTGTCTTCTTGAATCGAGAAAATGCGCCGATTAAATAAGGCAAATTTTACAGTAAAATTTTGCTGGTGAGGAAAAACAAGGATTCTGAGCGCTTCATGCGCGTCCCCAAGGGGTTAACCCATTGAGGGGCGGTGGGATATATTTTATCAAAGCTACGATTAACCCCTTAATCGTCGCGTAAATTCGGGAAAATCCCTTCAAAAATCGTCGATTTTTTTATTGCCCGATTTTATTATTCATAAAATTCTGGGTTCATTAGTAAAAGAAACGGGGTATTTTCTTAATATTTAACCCTTTTAAGGGTGATTTAAAGTGCATGAAATCCCTTAACCCCTTCGCGACGGGAGCCTTTTACGAAATGTTTATTACTTTGCTACCGGTTTTAACCCTCTGTCTACCAGAAGGGTCCAATGGACCCGACATGTATATTCAAAATATCTATTCAAACCAGAAATTTCTTCAAAACAAACTAAATGTATAAATCAGACAATAATAAGTTAAATAAACAAATTAAATAGTTTTAAGTAAAAATTCTGGTGTAGAATGTTTTTATAAAACTTGAGTAAAATTTCCGGTAGTTCCAGGGTTAAAAAACAGAAGTTTGCGCCTATTCAAATCGGGAAAATGCTCGGATTAAATAAGGCAAATTTTACAGTAAAATTTTACTGGTGAGGATAAACCAGGATCCTTAGGCCTATTTCCGGCACGTATACGTGTCGCTCGTCCCCAAGGTGTTAATTTTAATACCCAAAAATCCAATAATCACAGAAATTTAATAGAAAATTTTTTATTTAGTTAATTTGCGAAATTTGGCTCTTTCTTATTTGGAAATAAATCTGTTCATAAATTCCGATTTCAATCCTTTATTTCGACATTTAAGCAATGAATGGGCTAAAAGTGTTCTTCCTAAAACTTTCTTCCTAAAAGTGTTCAGGACGGATAAATTTTTTAAAAATTACAATTTTATTTATCTTTTATTTGATTGTATTGTACACACATGACGTGCAGAGAAGATTCCATGCACAGCTGTAACATGTGGTTTCATTTTAAGTAAAGGTAAGGACATATATAAATCAAATAATTTTTTATGTTTCTACAAGGACGATAATTTCATTCAAATTTAATTTGAAAGTCACATTCATTTTTCAAAATTTAGTAAATTTTCAATGTAAGGGGAAACTTTCAAACATGACATGCATAGCCCTACATTACAGTCCTTGCATTCATATTTGGTTTATTTTATAATTTTGTTTCCATATTTATTCTCATGGGAAGAATAAATTTTTCATTCTGTGTAAGGTTTTGTCCGTAGGTTTCATAACATCCAGAAAATGGTGTTTACATAAACGACTTGATGTTGATATTTGTTCTTCTATACAAATCATTCAGATCTGCCCAAACTGTCGAAGTTTTGTACAGTTTTCGATTAGATGGATTTTGAGGATGGAGAGCTTCATTATTCCAAAGATGTTATTTTATTTTAATTCGCTGTTCCTATTGTACGTCATAATATCGCGAAAAAATGGCGTTTTAACAAATAAAGTGCAGTGCAAAATATATTTTCTATAACTTTTACTTTTAACTATTTTTTTTAACAATTTTTTGATAGTATTAAGAGCAAGAAACAACAGCATTTTATTTGAAGAAATAGGTGTCCATTCCAATCTGCCTTTTTCTCTTTTTTCTCAAACAACATATCCCCATTTCTCATCATAGCGATTAGTTTCGATTACAATATTATCCGCCAATTTATCATTTATAAAATGTTCATAGTACTACAAAATACCAGAAATAGCTTCAAACTAAACTCAAATCTTAGGCGCCGATTTGAATTGCAAGCATGGAGGTGCGTAATATTCGGTCATCATCACTATCTTCAGTTTCCGATTTTTCAAAGTCAAAAACATTAGAAAAAATGGAATCTTCTTGTTCCTTTCCAGATATGTTAACACTAAAATCTTTCTCTTAACTTGAACTACTCAACATAGAAATTTATAAAACGGTAACCTTGGTGTATTCAGATTTGAAACAAGTAAAACATGTGTCCGTCAGCATCGGCCCGTTAAAGAAGTCTTAAACGCTTAAAAGATGGGAAACTCTGAAAAGACAAGTTTGTGTTTAAGATCGTAATGCTTAATTTAAGCAATTGTACCAGTTGAAATGCATGTTTTACTTGTTTCGAATCTGAATACGTCTGGGTTACCGTTTTATAAATTTCTATGCTGAGTAGCTCAAGTGAAGAGAAAGATTTTGATGTTGAGAAATCAGGAAAGGAATCAGAATATTTAATTTTTTCAGATCTTTTTGAATATGAAAAATGGGAAACTGAAGATAGTGATGATAACCCAATTTACGCGCCTCCATGCTTAAAATTCCAATCGGAGCCTAAGATTAACGTTTAGTTTGAAGCTATTCCGGGTATTCTGCAGTTCTATGAACATTTTATAAATGATGAATTTTCGGATAATATTGTAATTGAAGTTTATCGCTATGATAAGAAATGGGGAAATGTTGTTTGAGAAAAAAGAGAAAGGCAGATTGGAATGGCAACCTATTTCTTAAAATAAAATGCTGTTGTTTCTTGCTCTTAGTACTGTCGAAAAAATTGTAAAAAAAAAAAAAAAAAAAGTTAATAGTAAAAGTTAAAGAAAATATATTTTGGACTACACTGTAGTTGCTAAAACCCCATTTTTTCGACGTTTTTGGAATAATGCAACTTACTATCCTCAAAATCCACCTAATCCAAAATTGTACAAAACGTCGACTGTTTGTGCGCATCTGAATAATTTGTAAAGAACAATTATCAACATCAAGTCGTTTATGTAAACACTATTTTCTGGATGTTATGACCGCTACGGACAAAACCTTACACAGAATGAAAAATTTGTTCTTCCCATGAGAATAAAGATGGAAACAAAATTATAAAATAAACCAAATATGAATGAAAGGACTGTAATGTGGGACAATGCATGTCACGTTTCAAAGTTTTCCTTACATTGAAAATTTACTAAATTTTGAAAAATATATTGAATGCCGATTTTCAAATTAAATTTGGATGAAATTACCGTCCTTGTAGTACGGATGACACATTTGTAAAAATAATTTCTTTTTATATACTGTATAATTAATAATAAGAAGAAGAATGAGTAAAATTTTATAATATGACTGGTATAAAAATGATTGAAATGTCAATAGATCATGATTTTTGAAATTGTATCACCTTGATACGAAAGAAAATTTATGAGTCGTACTACGAAGTAGTAGTACATTATTTACATATAAAAACAATAAAATAAGATTGTTGTTTCTGTAGAAAAAGACAGATATTTTTCTGTTAAATGAAATTATGTTGTTTTTTATATATACGTGTATTATAAACATTTTAGGGGTATTTATGTGTGTAAAAGAATAATCTACAAAACAACTTCATCTCCTAAGAAATTTTTTTTAAATTTTAGTGCTGTTGTTTTTATGTATTTATGCAATTTATAATATTTTCATACATATGTGGTAATATAGAGAAAATAGTATGAGATGCAAAATATTAATTTAAGAGGTATAGGATCTATTTTGAATTGATATTTTGAAAAAGTATACATTGATTACTAATATTTGTTAAAAATGACTCAGTCGCTGGATATAGGTACACGTATTAAGTTAGTGTCACCATTTGACAATAAAAAGAACAAAAACATTATATTTTTCTTAGATGAATTTGATAATATTTTGAATTCGAAAGATATACAGGAAGAAACTAAATTATTAATTTTAAAGGCTAAAATTACTGGGGACGCAAAACATATTTTAAGTAAACAGATTGAAAAATATAACGAGACCAATTATAATTTATTTAAAAATAATTTGGTGGAGTTATTTGGTACAAAACTAAGCTTCCTTAATGCTCAGAGCAATTTCCTAAATTTAAAACAGGCCGCAAGTCAAACGATAGAGGATTTCATTTTGGAGTTTAAAAAGGGTGTAAAATCTTATATCGAAAGTGCAGGCGAAAATGTGGATAATAAGGAAGAGAATTTTATCGAAATCTTAAAAATGTCGAATTTTTTAAATTCAATTAGACAGGATATTGCACTAGATGTTTGTAAAAATGCGCCCAGGTCCTTCAAGGAGGCATGCGAGTTAGCAAAACTTATGGAAAGTGCGTATAATGAATCAAAGTTTGAGGAAATTAACGCAATAAATAAAGAAAACAAAGATCTTTATGAGAACATTATAGGTTCAAGTAAGCAAAACAAAGAGCTAATCGAGAAATTAAAAGGGGAGATTGAAAAACTAAAAAAATCAAAGAAAAAAAAAACATGCAATTAGAGATGATAGTGTTCCGCGGAATAAGAAACTCTTTAATAAACACAATGATTATCAGGGTCCCCATTTCAATAACAATTTTCATTATAATGATTATGAACGATATTATAATGATTATGAACGATATTATAATGATTACTACAATTCTTTTAATTACCCGACGCATTATGGGATGTATGATTATTCACAACCTAACTGGAATTCGGGAAATAGGGATTTTGGATATATTTCTGAGAATTATGATCAAAATGGTTATGAATTTGAAAAGCGCAAAAAGAAAAAAAAATGGGCAAAGAAAACAGCGAAACCGGATCAAGATTCGGGATTTTCAGAGACGGAAATCGATAAAATAAATAAAATAATCGCAAATATAACAAATGCAGACAAAGATAGTCTGCCAATTATATCACTAAGTATACAGGGCGACGAAATACAAGCGTTACTGGATACTGGAGCTGCTGTTTCCCTTTTATCACCTTCTTTATTCAAAAAAATTAAAGATACAAACGTCAAAATCAAATATTTGGGCAATCAGATCAAAATTAAAACTTTAACGAATTCAAAGATTTTTTTAAACAATGTGTAAAATTAACTTTTCGATTAAAAGGTATATTCACAACAGGCACATTTTATGTCACTAATGATGATTTTGATAGGCAGTACCAAATGTTATTAGGGTACGATTATCTCAAAGAAAATCATATGATTTTGGATTTATGCAATAAAACATTAAAATTTAAAAATCAACAAATTAACTTAAACGTTGCAAGTAAAGTAAATAATTATGAAGTGAATAACATTACGCCATGTAATTCAGGGGAACATTCAAATAAAATTATGTTTGCCATTACTAAAAATAGAATTTTTCTCCAACCTGAAGAATCGAAAATTGTAAAATTAAAATGCCCAGAGGATATAAATATGTCAGATGTGATTATTTTTGACCCCATTCAAGAAAATAGTAAATTTTCATGCGAGACTTCGTTACACGAAGTTCAAAAAAATAATAACATAAATATTATAATAAAGAATAAACTGTTAGAAAAGTTAATTATTCAGAAAGGAACTAAAATGGGGGAAATTATAAAGAACTTTGAGTGCAAGCAAGATGACTCAACTGATAATATAGAGAAAGGGACATTTTATGAAATAAATAATTTAAATATGGAAGATGTAAGAAAATTGCGAGAAGCAGAAATTAAAGAGACGGATTTCGATTTAAGCCATTTATCAGAGGAAGTACAACAAAAATTTCGAAAAATTTTAATGGGCAATGTTCATGCATTTTCAAAAAGTTATCAAACATTGGGGCAATCAGCTTTCAATTGAATCATGAATTCCCGGTACAAGCTAAGCCATATAAATTGCCTCAGGCAGTAAGACAGTATGCGAAAAGGGAAATTGAACAATTGTTACAGGCTAAAATTATAGAGAAGACTGACTCCGAGTATGCTTTTCCAGTTATTTTCGTTAGAAAGAAAAATCCGAGTAATAACCCGAATGCAGAACCCAAGTTTAGAATGGCAACGGACCTAAGACTATTAAACCAAATTTTACAACCTTATACTTATCCGGTGCCGGACGTAAAAGACTTATTACAAAAAATAAGCGGTAAAAAATACTATACGGTGCTAGACTTACATAGTGCTTTTTTCCAAATAAATTTAAAACCAGAAGATTGCAAAAAATTAGCTTTTATTACGGAATTTGGAAAACATATGCCGCTTCGTTTAGCTTTTAGCACACGAAATTCTAGCGCAATTTTTGCAGAAGTAATCGATAAAATTCTGGGACATTTTGACAAAAGCAAAGTATCATACTACATTGATGATGTGTTGATATCTGCAAACACAATAGCAGAGATGACGAAAACCTTAGAAGAAGTTCTACAGGTATTAATAAATCACAACATGACAATAGAACCTTCAAAAATGCAAATTTGCAAAGCAGAAATAGAATTCCTAGGATTTAGGGTGAATCAAATGGGATATTCTCCATCACAAAAGAATATTGAAAAAGTGAAAAATTTAGTCAGACCAAAATCGAAAAAGGGGGTCAGATCTTTATTGGGCTTAGCGAATTATTTTCGGACGCTAATACCCAACTATTCAGACAAAGTTAACCCTTTAATAGAGCTGACTAAAGATAAAGTTAAATTCAAGTGGAGTCCAGAAGCAGAAAAAGCTTTTCTGATAATTCAGGAAGAAATTGTACAAAAACCAACACTCAGACCCCCCGATTTTAACAAGGAATTTTTCTTATTCACGGATGGGAGCAAAGTTGCAATTTCAGGTGTTCTAGCTCAAGAAAAGGATGGTCATTTGCTACCTGTTGAATTTTTCGGGAGAAAACTTAGAGAACCGGAAAAAAATTATCCGAGTATTAAATTTGAGTTATTAGCAGTGCATGAAGCAATTATGCATTTTAAATATATGCTTTCAGGTAGAAGGTTTACTGTGTTAACTGATTCGAAAGCACTAACTCAGCATTTACATTTACAAGATAAATCGGAAATTATAAACAGTTGGGTAGCAGATTTACAAGACTTTAATTTCGACTTCGAATTCGTCGAAGGAATTAACAATCCAGCAGATTATTTGAGCAGGAATTTAGATAATCTTACAAGAGACAGAGAACTCCAAAATAATTTGTTTGCAAGTAACATAGCACTTACAGACGAAAATATTAAATCGGAGCAATACGCAGACGAAAAATTAAAAATTATAATAAATAAATTCGAAAAAGACAAAAATAATAGAAGCACGAAGAGATTTGCTTTAAATCAAAATAAATTATTAATTTTGAAACCTGGTTCAGATAAAAAGGAGCTTTTAATTACCCCGGATTCATTAAAAATTGCAGCCATAGAAGAAGCTCATAAAGCGCATTTCGGATTTCAAAAAACTTATGACAATGTGAAAACAAGGCTTTTTTGGCACGGAATGTACAAAGACATTAAACAGTATTGTGCAAATTGTGTGCAGTGCCTCACATCTAAACAACACACGACAATAAAAGTCCCTGTTAAAAAAATAGTGAAAGATCACGAAGTCGGTACAGTCCTGCATGCTGACGTCATTGGACCTTTAAACCTCACGTTAAGGAAAAACAGATACATTCTAATTATAATTGATTCGACATCGAGATTCCTGGAAGCTGTTCCCCTACGAAACGTAGAGTCACAGACTATATTAAATGTACTAAATAAATATTTTGCAAATTATGGGATGTGTAAAGAAATTATCTTTGATAACGCAAAATATTTACGAAGCGAAATTATGAAAGAATATTTGGAATCTTTAAACATACAAAGGAAATTTGTGAGTGTATACCGTGCGCAAGGAAATGGACTTTGTGAAGTTACCAATAAAATATTAAAAACATCAATTGTAGCTATGTCGAAACGCACTACGGAATGGGACATAAGACTGGATTTTTTTAAACTAGCGTATAATTCCTCGAAACACCGCGCTACGGGATATAGTCCCTCACTGCTATTTTTCGCAAGGGAAATAAAAAATCCCTTCACAGCCCATATTCCTTCCGAGGAAATATATACCCACTCTTATGTTAAAAGCAGAATACAGCATATGAAGGAAATCAAAATTCAATCCCTTGCAAACCAGGAGAAAATAATGCAAGAATATATAGATGAAGAGGCATACGAAAAAGTAAAGGATTTAAATTTGGGTCAAACAGTATATTTAAAATGTATTGGAAAACCAGGTGCATTAGAGCCAAAATTTCAAGGACCCTACGAAGTTACTAAAAAGTTTAGAAACTTTAATTATTTATTACAATATGTTCCAGATAAATCAATAGAGCCGATCAAACGACATATGGATCAGCTGTATGCTCCGAAATATGCAACAGGTCATACAGAGGCGGAAATTACGAATTCACAGGGGTCGCAGAAAAAAATTAAGGGTGATAAAAATTACAAAAATAAATGTGGCATTTGTCAGAGAAAATCACACTCAACTGAAAATTGTTGGTTTAAATTAGATGAAAATACGAGTCAAAAGGGTTACAAGGCTACTAAAAAGTATTATAAAAAAAAATAATAAATATTCTGAGAATGTAGACCCATATTTAAAGTATCAAACAGATTATTATGATAAGAATATGTCGTTATATGGTTATACACCATATACAAACTTATACGGGGTTGTTATACAAGATCATTACCCTTTCCCCCCTCCCCAATATTATCCATGGGATATGAATTGGTATTAAAAATAAAACAAAATACATAATTAATCGAATTTCAAAATTTCAAAATTTAAAAATAAATTTTTCTCTTTTAGGTAAAAAAAATTGAAACAAAATTAATAACTTGCCTTTTTAAAATTCAAAATAATAATAAGAAAGGATAGGAACATGGGAATGCCAATTTGTCTCAGGGTTACAATATTGAGCAAATGTGCAGGGCGCACCCGAAAACATACTTATAAAATTATGTAATGTGCTTCACAAAACTTCACTGGAGCAGTGAAATATTTCTCTCCAGGCAAAAGTTATATATTTTTTTTTCTTTTCGAATATGAATTAGAAAATATAAAATCTTAACAAAGCCAAATATCATTAAAACTTAATTAATTTAATACTGAATAATGTTGGAGTAATTTTCAAAAAAAAAAAAAAAAAAAGAGAATTTTTCTGTCTTTTATAAGGGTAGCCTTTGCTAATAGCCTTACAATTTAGATGACAGAATTTCAGAATTACTCTTTAAAATGAGTAGGTGTAAGCTATTAGGTTCAGGTTAGTTAGAACAGCTTTATAACATACTCATATATATTTTTTTTTCTTATATAAATATATGGTTGACAAGGAATAAATTATTAGTGCACTCTATATTAGGATAGCGGTCAACTATAAGCCTAAATATAATAAAATATACAAAAAGTGCTAAGATTTATTCCGGTAGCTCAAGTACAACTTATATGCTAAAGTCTAGAATTTAGACAGCAGGGATAAGTTTTATGAACAAAAGTGTTATAAAAAATAAATAAATAAATAAAAGGATTTTGGTGTAGCACATTGGTTTTTAAAGAAACATATATATGTATAACAGTGGACAAGGCAAGTTATTTCAATATGATTGCACACAAAATTATAGTAAACACAAATAAATAATTGAAGTAAAATTAAAATTTTCTCACCAAAGGCTTTCTGTATAGGGTGCAATTTTGGCCTACGGCTGGGTATGCACCAACACCAACAAAATTTTTGTAGAAAATTTATCAATTCATCAAGGTAAATCAAGGTCATCACTTAGTTATAAATTTCAGGATTCTTGGCTGAAAAAGGAATCGAAGAAAAAATTAAGTATGGTATAATTACTAGATGTTATGCTCAAACAATAAAATTAGTAATATTATATTGTAAAAAGCAACATTTTGAGTTTTATTTAGGAAAACTTTTGATTTTTAGGTTTTACACATTTATGGAGTGTCTAGCTCAGTGTATAGTTCCTAGATTTAATAAAAAAATAATAAATAAAAATATAAGTTGGTGTTGTTTTCAAAATAAATAACAAAAGGTATAGCGATTAGCATTTACAGTTAAAAGTTATGGAATTTTCAGCAAAATTAACATTAGACAAACATAGTTTATTATATATTAAACTTGATAAGCTAATTTACTTTTATTAACGGTATTCAATTAGAATTAAAGTAGGCTTAAATTCAAGTTAACCCTAGGTCTACCGGGAATTTTATTCAAGTTTTAATAAAACGTTCTACACCAGAATTTTTATTTAAAACTATTTAACTTATTTATTTACCTTATTTTTGCCTGGTTTATATACTTAGTTTATTTTAAAGAAATTTCTGGTTTGAATGAATATTTTGTATGTACCTGTCGGGTCCAATGGACCCGTCTGGTAGACGGAGGGTTAAATTGATTAATAACATTGTTATAGTGTAACATTTTATGTAAGACTATTATATTTTTATTGTATATATAAAAATATGCGAATTTAATAATTAATAAAATGTATTAGCAAAATTATTTAATATAAATATTAAATGACATCTCGCTGAAATCAGCTAGAAATTAGTTTTTTTTTTTAATAAAATATTTTATAAATTTATGTTAGATTAGAATTTAAGCATTTTTTTTCTTTACTTTCCCTTAGAATTAAATGCAATGCTAAATTTAACACATATAAATATACATAGTATTGATAAATTTGAGTGTGTGAGTTCATAATTTTTTTTTTTATATATAATTTGGCCAATTTAACATAAGGAAACAAAATAAATAAATAAATATATTTATATTTATTGGCCTTATTTTTATTAAAATAGGTAGTATGGCTTAATAAATTTATTTACTTATTTTTTTTATAGTGCATACAGTAATTATTTTAAAAACTTAATCTGTAACAATTGGGTGTGGATATTTATGAGTATACAAAGATTCTTTTCTGCTGGCAGGAATTCTTTGATTCGGCCGAGTACTCATGGGTTACTACATACGATTTTACGTAGTAATTATCATTTGCTTTTGTATTTTTAAAATTATACAAGTGTATTAATAACATTTTTTTTATAATTAAATAATAATTATTAATGTTTGATTAATAATAATAATTTATTATCTTTTATTTTTTAAACATATCATTAAAGTTTAGACAGTAGAATTCACATACGGAATGTTAATGATAAATAAAATTTTGAATAAATAAATTTTTATTTCATTCAGTAAAAAAATAAATAAATATGAATATTTAACAATCTTTTAAGATAGAATTGTTGGCTAAATAAATAATTATTAAAGACAAAAAAATTGTTCTCTTCTTCGTCAATGGCATTTTCTAACAACACTATTTAATAGTATTAAATGAAGGTGCATTTTTAAGGTCAGCGTAATGCATATTTTGCATTTTGAGAGGCCGTAGAAGTCATATTTCCGTGTTGTATACATTTTAATAGTAAACAATATCATGAATCAAAATTTGTGTTTGTTAGAAAGGTCTAAAAATATACAATATAATCAGTTAAAGAAAATTATATACATTTTTTCTTAAATCCTGAAAGGCAATTTGGTTTAGATTTGAACCTGACAGCATAAAAAGCCACGCTCGCTTCAGTTGCAGTATGAGGCAGGAGAATTCAAATGCTAGAATCGCCATTTTCCCCTACAAAATAATAAAAAAAAGCAGAAGGTTTACATTAGATATGATACAAATACATACACTGTTTATGCATAGATTATGTTAAAAATTACATACAGGCATGCACAGTTAGTTAAGAAGAAAGTATATCAAGAAATTATACTAATTAATAAGGTAATTACAAGCATGAAATGGTTGTAAATACATACTTTTTGAAGTCGTAAAATTTTGTCACAGCACAAATCACCTCGCAGAAAGTGATTAGTAGCTTGACCAACCCCCACTTATCGGGAGGATCGGGGACGGTCAAAAAACTGGTTTTATTCTCTTCTCCTTCTTCTTCTCTCTCTTTTTTTTTCTCTACCCTGTTTTGAAAGTTGGAGAACATTACGTAATGATATATTAAAGGAGATGAAATAGCTTGTATATGTTGACGTATCATACATGTTAGAAGTAACAAATAAATAAATAAAATAATGTAACCAGTTTGTATACAATATTTTTCTGATTATAATTTGAATACATCAGATTAATTATGTGAAAAATAACATGTCATACGACAAGCATTGTATTTACTTTTATTCAGTATAAAATGTGTTTTAAATGAAACACTGTGTCATAAGGTTATATGTGATGAAATAATATGTCAAATGTGTATGCCATTATTTTTCTTGTAATTAGGTTTATTTCGGCATATTAGTTTCATACAAAATTATAGCTTTGAATGTATTTTGAGCACTTAAAACTGTAAAGTTACAAAATTATTAAACATGTGTGTGGTAAAGAAAAAAGGCTTCGAGAAAGACGTCAGATTTTCAGTACAGAGGTCTTCTATAAATGTGAATGTCAACAGACAACTATGCTATCATGTGTTGAACTTTCTGTTATGAAAAATAGAAGAACTTCTTATAAAATATACCAGAACCATTGATAATTGAACTTTACAGTCTTAGCTCAAAAACTGTGTAGATACACAGTCATATGGACACGTACATTCTTTTATGCTTTACAAAAAAAAATAAAACCAGCAATCAGTTTTTATTTTTTTTTTCTGACGACCGGGAGAGATGCTGGGCAACATATAACAATGATATGTTCCCGCACCATGTTGGTTAAATCAAAGTAAAATTGCGTAATTTGTTATTTCTGTTTGTATAAATATTTTTTATAAAATATAATTATGAGTGTAAAATTATAATGTTTATATATTTAAGTAAAATAGGAGTGTAAGTTCATACAAAAATTATTAAGTTGATTTTAAATATTGAATATATATTTTTAAAAAATTGTTGTATTGTAAAATGAATGTATAATGTTGAATAGAGTTCGGATCTCAGATAACAACAATAGCCAGACGCCATGGTGTCGTTTTATGACAAGCCAATGGAAAGTGGTGTATAATTAGAAATCGTAAAATAATAAAAACGTTGGAATAAATTTATGGCCTTAATAAAAGTGTTGGGATAAATTTATGGCTTTTCAGACCACCCAAACTTTAAGACAGATAATAATATTAAAGTATATGTAAGGGGCCATTTGCAGACTGTTAGCTAATAGGCCTATCGAAGGATAATGCAAAATCTTCTCACATCCAATAAGAGTGGACTAGACAAAATAGTTCCACCCACTGCAGAAGTTAGTGTGCCAGAAGAATAAGGTTTGAAAAAGAGAGTCTGAAAAAAGATGTAGAGGACGCAGGAGCTCTCCTGAAAGCCCATGCAATGAATCCCGAAAGCCCTATTAATGCCCAGGCGAGATGGACATATCGGAGTGAGCCTAAGCAAGCCTAATTGAGGATGTCTTCCTGATGTTAAAATAAAGTGGATTGTTCTACAGAGGTCCGTAGCTATGCATCCTGCAATCCCGATTATCGCCGCTCTGATACGAAGCGAATTCCTGATGACATATGGATATGATCCTAAGCAACGCGACAACTCTGAATTTGATGAATAAAGGCCACCATCCCGTATATTAAAAAAAGGTACTACTTTAAACTTTTTCTTTTACCATTTAAAATCATATGAAAAATTATAAATATCCTTTTCTGATATTTTATGGTAGAGAGTAATCTGAGATCCGACAAAACCAATAATTAAATATAATTAAGGTAATTTAAAAATGAAAGAGAATTATTCTTTTAGCAAAAAGAAAAATATATAATAATAAGAGTAAATGAAAATATTGTCTTTTTTTTTAAGATTAAATATACATAAAATAATGAGAAGCAAACAAAAGTGTTGCTTTCTTTTTTTTTTGAATTAATATTATGTATTTCTGTATATAGTTGTGTTCAATGTAAATAAAATATTTAATCAAGTTTTAAAAAGTTTCTGTAATTATTTAATTGATAATGTTTAAGGTGTGTCAATTTATTTTTACAGCTTAAATTTTAGTTTAATTCATAAGTGGAAGAGTTCGTCTAAATAATTCACAACGCAAACTCTTAATTTTATTCGTAATTATTTAAATTTAATAATTACATTTTGACGCGAATTATAATTTAATTTTATTAATGCTTCGCGTTGCTCTTCTACTAGAATTATGTAATTACGATCACTTATGTTATTTTAATTTATCTAAGGTATATAAAATTATATACCAATTTACTATGAGATTGCTTGGATGATTTGGACCAATTAACAATTTTGGATATAAATTAAATAGAAAATAAACAGGTGTAATTATCTGTCCAGCACATGGGAAGAATAAATTTTTCATTCTGTGTAAGGTTTTGTCCGTAGGTTTCATAACATCCAGAAAATGGTGTTTACATAAACGACTTGATGTTGATATTTGTTCTTCTATACAAATCATTCAGATCTGCCCAAACTGTCGAAGTTCTGTACAGTTTTCGATTAGATGGATTTTGAGGATCGTGAGCTTCATTATTCCAAAGATGTTATTTTTTTTTTAATTCGCTGTACTATTGTACGTCATAATATCGCGAAAAAATGGCGTTTTAACAAATGAAGTGCAGTGCAAAATATATTTTCTATAACTTTTACTTTTAACTATTTTCTTTACCAATTGTTTGATAGTATTAAGAGCAAGAAACAACAGCATTTTATTTTAAGAAATAGGTGTCCATTCCAATCTGCCTTTTTCTCTTTTTTCTCAAACAACATATCCCCATTTCTCATCATAGCGATTCGTTTCGATTACAATATTATCCGCCAATTCATCATTTATAAAATGTTCATAGTACTACATAATACCAGAAATAGCTTCAAACGAAACGTTAATCTTAGGCGCCGATTTGAATTGCAAGCATGGAGGTGCGTAATATTGCGTCATCATCACTATCTTCAGTTTCCGATTTTTCAAAGTCAAAAACATTGGAAAAAATGGAATCTTCTTGTTCCTTTCCAGATATGTTAACACTAAAATCTTTCTCTTAACATGAACTACTCAACATAGAAATTTATAAATCGGTAACCTTGGTGTATTCAGATTTGAAACAAGTAAAACATGTGTCCGTCAGCATCGGCCCGTTAAAGAAGTCTTAAACGCTTAAAAGATGGGAAACTCTGAAAAGACAAGTTTGTGTTTAAGATCGTAATGCTTAATTTAAGGAATTGTACGAGTTGAAATGCATGTTTTACATGTTTCGAATCTGAATACGTCTGTGTTACCGTTTTATAAATTTCTATGCTGAGTAGCTCAAGTGAAGAGAAAGATTTTGGTGTTGAGAAATCAGGAAAGGAACCAGAAGATTTAATTTTTTCAGATCTTTTTGACTCTGAAAAATGGGAAACTGAAGATAGTGATGATGACCTAATATTACGCACCTCCATGCTTACAATTCCAATCGGAGCCTAAGATTAACGTTTAGTTTGAAGCTATTCCGGGTATTCTGCAGTTGTATGAACATTTTATAAATGATGAATTTTCGGATAATATTCTAATTGAAATTAATCGCTATGATGAGAAATGGGGAAATGTTGCTTGAGAAAAAAGAGAAAGGCAGGATTGGAATGGCAACCTATTTCTTAAAATAAAATGCTGTTGTTTCTTCCTCTTAGTACTTTCGAAAAAATTGTAAAAAAAAAAAAAAAAAAAATGTTAAGAGTAAAAGTTAAAGAAAATATATTTTGGACTACACTGCATTTGCTAAAACCCCATTTTTTCGACGTTTTTGGAATAATGCAACTTACTATCCTCAAAATTCCACCTAATCCAAAATTGTACAAAACGTCGACTGTTTGTGCGCATCTGAATAATTTGTAAAGAACAATTATCAACATCAAGTCGTTTATGTAAACACTATTTTCTGGATGTTATGACCGCTACGGACAAAACCTTACACAGAATGAAAAATTTGTTCTTCCCATGAGAATAAAGATGGAAAAAAAATTATAAAATAAACCAAATATGAATGAAAGGACTGTAATGTAGGACAATGCATGTCACGTTTCAAAGTTTTCCTTACATTGAAAATTTACTAAATTTTGAAAAAATATATTGAATGGCGATTTTCAAATTAAATTTGGATGAAATTATCGTCCTTGTAGTAATATAAAAATTATTTACTTTATATATGTATTTACCTTTACTTAAAATGAAACCACAGGTTGCAGCATTGCACCGAAGCTTCTCTGCACGTCATGTGTGTACAATACAATCAAATAAATAAAATTGTAAGTTTTAAAAATTTTATACATCCTGAACACTTTCAGGAACAAAGTCCCTTCATTGCTTAAATGTCAAAATAAAGGATTGGCATCGGAATTTATGAACAGATTTGTTTCCAAATAAGAAGGAGCCAAATTTCGAAAATTCATTAGAGAAAATGTTTTGTACTATATTTCTGCGATTAATAGACTTTTGAGTATTAAAATTAAGGTATTTCATACACTTCAAACAACCCTTAAAAGGGTTAAATATTAAGAAAATATCCTGTTTCTTTTACTAATGAATTTTTTGAATAATAAAATCGCGCAATACAAAAAATCGACGATTTTTGAAGGGATGTTCCCCAAATTACGCGACGATTAAGGGATGAAATTTTTAATAAGAAGTTTCTGGTGTCTTTAATAAGAATTTTCTGGTGTAAAACCTCATTAATCGTAGGTGGTATATAACATATACCGGTGCCCCTCAAGGGGTTAAGGTGTTAATGAAGATTTACAGCAGAAACATTTTATGAAATTTTACTTTTCTAACTTTGATGGAAAAAACTTGTAAAATTGCTTTTCCTTATTTTGAAATAATTTTTTTCTAATTTTCCGGTGGGAATTCAGCATTACACAAACGTAATTGCTTGCCCCTCAAGGGGTTACTAGCAGTGCCAAAGTTCGACACCATAAATATATTGTACACCCTTTTATTAACATAAATCCAAATTTTCACGAAATTCGTCTGATTAGATTCCGAGAAATGAATTTTTTTAAATGAGCATATTTTAGGGGTTCCCAAATTGAAGTTCGGTAATCGATTGTTGAAAGCTACAGAATGACTATGTCACTTCAATTAATGTATTATTTCTTGAAAATATGGACGTTTCACTCGCTTAGTATGTTTCGACTATTGCCAGCCCAAATGTTTCACTAAAATGAGTAAAATATTTTATTTTCAGATTATGCTTTACTGGACATCATAGACGGCCCCTTAAGCCACCATTTTCATGTTTTTTATTCATAATTCGAATATTACATGGAAGAAAAATTTGAAACTGAGAATTCACATCAAGCAGAACATAATAAATATAAATCTATCAAAATAAATTGTAGATTGCAACTCCTATTTTTTTTCGAATATTAATTACATAATTCATGTAATAAATTTTTTAAAATTACAAATTCAATGTAGGTGAGCTAGGGGATGAATGGGACAAGGGATGGATGGGACATTCTCAATATTTCAAGCAATAAACATTTATTTTAAATTGCTTCCCATCCCCATACAAGGCTCTACCACAGTGTGCTTCAGAACTAAAAGTAGGACCTCGTTGCTGTTTTCATTTTCCTTCAAAGTTGTATTTTCTGAAATCTCTGCTTAAAAGTTATTTTTTTTTTACATTGGAAGATGTGAAATATCTTATACAATATAAAAAATTAAGCTATGTTGTAGTTATTTATTTTAAGGTTCAATATCGATAATTAAAATGAATGGATAGTAACCATTGTGACAAAATAATTTTTGAGGCAAAATGGCTGAGAAGGGAATATATCCATCATGGGGATGATTGGAACATTTCAAATGGGGATGAATGGGACATTCTTATTCCTCCCTAGAGATGTTGAAAATTTTATTTTTTAACTGAATAGTATTATATAGGTTGATTAATTAATAATTTACGTTAATTAATAGTGTTAAATAGTATCGTATGAGTTGTTATTGTTTAAAATTTCTGAGTGTTATTTATTGTAGTGTAATAATTATTAATGGATTATCAAAAAATTGGTTCTAAAACTTAATCAAAATAGATAAAATTGTTAAAAATAGTATATGTTTATTGATCAAATGGGGGAAATTATATTGAATTTTGAAATGTTGCACAAATAAATCCCCACCCCTAACATTTTGGGTCGATCGGAATGTCGTGTCGTGTTGGGAAAATCAATTCGTACCGGAAAATTCTATCATTTAATTATTAGTCATTGATTCCGATATCTAATATCTAATAGTTACCGGGCAGAATTTTCCGGTACGAATTGATTTTCCCAACACGACACGACTTTCCGATCGACCCAATAATTTCCGTTCTGCATGTTTCTAAGATACATTTAATTAATATTAATTAATAAGTTATGATTGAAAAGTATTAGTTATGCCATATTTAAAAGACATTTTGCACTTTCATTTCAAATCTAAAATGCCTCATAAGTGAGAAAAAAGAACAGATTGATAGACGAAGTCTGCATTAAAAGTTAAAACTGCAATAAAAGAAGTTATTGCAAAAAAACATATCGATTCGTGCTGTAAAATCATATTACAAATATAATTACATATAAGGTTATAATTATAAATTTTAATTTGGTAAAATTGAATACAGGGAATAAAATCTTTCTGTTCCATCCATCCCTATTAGTGTCCCATTCATCCCAGCTGTGGAGATGAATGGGAAAGGGAGGAACGTTTTTTTGATTTCATAATATTTTTCTCAATAAATCATAATCTAGAATAAATATTGTTCATATATGTTATCAAATACCTAATGTATGAAATGTGATATATAATATTGATAATAAATTAAATAAAAAAAATATATAAAAATATTTTAGTGAAAATGTCCTATTCATACCCATCTCCCCTATTTATGTTTTGGTTTTTTAGTATTATAATCAAACAAAAAATATCACATTATGATTAAAATTTCAGGAGATATTACTAAAACTATGAAAATGTTATTTAACATTAGAAGCTCTAAATTTTGAATATTTATAATTCAGAAACATATTATCCAAATGACTTGAAATTTCGTTTCTGGACATAGTTTGCACCGAAAACGTAAAATATAGTGCCAAATTGAGTGTTGCCATTAAAAAACAATGTTTAGTCTCTTTTTGATTTGTATATGCCCTCTAAACAAATTTTATGTGCATCAATTAAAAGTAGGCTTTATTTTCAATCGTTTGGTACCAGTAAATTTCTTCTATTATAATTAGTTGCAGAGTTAGTAGGGGTGGATTATTCTTTTTCCACGATTGTACTTTATATATACAGGGTGAATTTTTTTTAAGTTGTGAAAGTAAAACACTATAACAAAAGAATCACAGATACAAATGACCTGAAATTTCACCAGTATCCTCCCAAAGCAATGGAAATTTTTTAGGCGTGGTTAAAAAAAACTTAAAATCGCAGCGACAGATGGCGCTGTAAGTTAACAGAAACAAAGAATATCATCAGTGGCAGGAAAACAATGGACAGTACTTTGAGAAAAAGAAAACTTTATTACGCATATCAAGAACACACAGAATGCAGCAATTGGGAAAAGACACTGCGAACACCGTCGCAGAAACAGAAAGAAATAAAAATATGGAGGGAAGCATTCGCACAGAACAGCGCAACTAACGCAAGAGATTTTCAATGTGCTGTCTACCGTTTTCAGCTACGAGTTGGAAACGTGAAACCGCATGTTCCACAACAAAACAAAGAGTATTCGGCTGGATGCTGTCGATCTGGTGCACAATGCGTGCCTTCAGGCCAGCTAAGTTCGTACCACCACCACAATACACAGTATTCTTTAGGTGCCCCCATAGCCAGAAATCGCAGGGATTGAGATAAGAATAATGAACAAAGCGATATAAGTCAGCGTCCTATCTTAAATGGGATAGGTAACCGTAAGATTGAAGGCGAGGTCACATCAATCAAAGTCGCACGCCACGTAGTGGACGGGGTTAAACTACAGGAAGATGCCTAACTGTTTTCTTACTTCACACCACTAAAATTGTAAAGTTTTTTCACCTTGATTAATAGCTGAAATGTCTCTGGCAAGACGAAGAAAACTTCGTGGTGTCTAGTGCATCAGGACGCTTCTCTCGCTACGCCGTTATTTTGCAATAAATGTGGAAAAAAAAATTCAGTTCCATGAGTGACTAAAGATTTAGAATATATGCGCAGATGGTAGATATCCTGTCTTATATGACGTCACACTAAAAGACCGCGAGGCGAACGAAAAAGACAGGCTACCGCGGTGGGTTCGATTATTCTTTTTTTACAGACCGCTGGAGTCACGTGATGCTCGAATGCACCAATGAAGGTGTGCTAAAAGAGCATCACGTGACTCCAGCGGTCTGTAAAAAAAGAAGAATCGGACCCACCGCGGTAGCCTGTCTTTCTCGTTAGCCTCGAAAAGACCGCATGTGTACACTTAATACATACCGGGTGTCCTAAAAGGACTGACTGATTTTAAAATTCAATAACTTGCAAACGGTGACAGATATTTAAAAAATTCTTGCAGGAGCGTTATGCATAAGGTCAAAAGTTTTTTACAGTGATTTTCAATTTTAGTTCGAATTACAAACAATAGATGGCGCTGTAAGCAATAGTCGCTAAATACAGGCTCGATTTTTGGTCCTTTCTCATGTTTCATGCGGAAAAAGGAGATGGAAATGTATTATCCGGGCCACGAAGTACCAAAAATCCAGCCTGAATTTAGCGTCTATTCAACGCAGCACAATCTATTGTTTATAATTCGAACTAAAATTGAAAATCACTGTAAAAAAACTTTTGACCTTATGCATAACCCTCCTGCAAGAATTTTTTAAATATCTGTCACCGTTTACAAGTTATTAAATTTTAAAATCAGTCAGTCCTTTTTAGGACACCCGGTATCACTTTATACTGTAACGATGTTGTTTGGTTCTCTGGTAGCACTAAACAAACGACGAATTAACATCGATTGTTAACTTTATTTAACAGTTTATATTTCCAAATAAAGTCTCTTCAATCATTAAGAAACACATCGTCACTCTTAAACAAAAGGCACAACTTTTCAGCTCTCTCTAAAAATACGTTACTTTAAAAACACAGTCAATAAAACCACCATGTCCACACCCGTTCCCCTGCTACAAAAAAAACGTCTTTTCTCCATTACACAAATCAGCTCGGATACCATCTTCACCCCGTCCACAAGATGGCGCAACTGTGTTGATTTACGCCCGATTCCAGTATAAAGTTTGTACGCTTACTTACCGGGTGTCCCAAAAAGGACTGACTGATTTTAAAATTCAATAACTTCCAAACGGTGACAGATATTAAAAAAATTCTTGCAGGAGGGTTATGCATAAAGTCAAAAGTTTTTTTACAGTGATTTTCGATTTTAGTTCGAATTACAAACAATAGATGGCGCTGCGATCAATAGAGGCTAAATTCAGGCTCGATTTTTGGTACTTCGTGGCCCGGATAATACATTTACATCTCCTT
The DNA here is from genome assembly GCA_963932465.1 of Maratus speciosus. NCBI lineage: Eukaryota > Metazoa > Arthropoda > Arachnida > Araneae > Salticidae > Maratus > Maratus speciosus. Next base: position 263,947,010 of record OZ010794.1, on the reverse strand, counting down.
TTTCTACATGGAACATCAGAAAGGACAAAAAATCGAGCCTGTATTTAGCGACTATTGCTTACAGCGCCATCTATTGTTTGTAATTCGAACTAAAATCGAAAATCACTGTAAAAAAACTTTTGACTTTATGCATAACCCTCCTGCAAGAATTTTTTTAATATCTGCCACCGTTTGGTAGTTATTGAATTTTAAAATCAGTCAGTCCTTTTTGGGACACCCGGTATATCGCTTTGATAAAGAACACGAGGTGTGCGTGCTTCACGTTTTATTGCCACCGTGCATGTGTTAAGCGGAATCTCGTCTCTCGTCATTACTACATATACAGCGCCATCTGTCGGTACGATTTTTAGTTTTTTAAAACCACGGCTAAAAAATTCCCATTGCTCTGGGAACATACTGGTGAAATTTCAGATCATTTGGATCAGTGGTTCTTTTGTTATAGAATTTTACTTTCAGAACTTAAAAAAAATCACCCTGTATATGGGCAATTCTCCAATAAGTGGGTAATCTGTGTCCCTCCGGGTTATATGCTACATTTTATCATTTATATAACCTTTGTTAGCATAAAATGTATTCTTTAACGCCTTTCTAAAATTTCTAAAAGGATTGTCAAGAAAATAAGTGTAAATTTTACTCCAATAATCTTTTAAATACTCAAATTGTCACTTCTGTCCTTTGTTCCCCACTTCATGCACTGGTTTTCTGAAACAAATTTAAGTACAATGACAAACTATATTTGGAAATTTTATATACTAAATAAAAATTTATATTCTAAAGTATAAAATAAAGAAATTTTATCGTAAATTATAAATAGTTTTATATTTATTCTGGGCAGAAAAATGTTGTTCCATAGCTTTTATGTCACTACTGTCCTCTTGTATAAAACTGCTGATGTGACCATCAAGACAGTGAAAATTTAGAGGGCAGTTACATTTAGCAGAAGCAGCAATCTTGATTATTGCTGAGAAAGTCACGTGGTTTAATAACCTGGACTTCAAAAGCAGTTACAAGTTTCAAAATAGATAGATAGATAAGAAAATATTTTTTACCCGTCACATCTATTCCGTACTCAAATTTTCCTTATTATTATTTTTATTTATTTATGATATTTTCATGATGTAACATATTTTTCTTTAGTTCAAAATATCGCATCCCAAACTTATTAAGATTAACTTACTATGAGCACAGACGCTATTTTCTTAATTTTGTCACTACTGTTCCTGTCACTTCAGTTCTCTTTCAAGAAAATTGCATCAGCTCACGAACTTGTTGAAATTTTATTCAATCTTCATTAAAATAAATAAACACCACAATATTCTTTAAAACTATTCAACGTTTCATTGAGTTTAGTTTCCTGCGGTTTTCATTTAAATAAATTTATGAAGAATATTTGGATTGAATCGAATGCAATAAATTAAAGAAATGTATCGATTAGGTAGATAAGTTAAAGAAAACTACTGTTTAAAGTTTATGCCGTAGTAGTGTACTTAACTCATTGCAGTGCTGGAAAATTGGCGCAGAGGTGGAGCCTATTGAAACCATTAAATTTTAGTGGCATTTTTCGGCTTATATAATGACAGAATTTGTGAGTTTTTATTAAGGTGTAGAATACTATAAAAAATTAGTGGTGTCAATAGGCTCCTCCTCTGCGCCAATTTTCCAACACTGTCATTGCCTTATGTGTTATCTATTTCTTAAAAATTGGTTAAAATTTTATTTTTCACTAAATCACTGAGTGAAATTACCCACTTATTGGAGAATCGCTCATATAAGTAATACTATATCGTAATCAACAACAAAACTAATCATACATTCATGTGAAAAATGCAAAAATATGAGACTAATAGTTTTCGAGTGCAACTAAAAAGGCCTTTAGCCTTTTTGTTCATCAGTGTTTTTTTTTTTTTTTTTTTTTTTTGTACTTTTTATATTTCAAGTTTATATTTTATATTTTCTTGTTAAGTGGTGTTTGTGGGAGAGGGCGGGGAGCTATTACTACCAAATGCGATTTATATATATATATATATATGTTGCACTCTAGCAACATTGGATTGGCTTTATCGTTGAAAATGCCGTACTGGCTGTCACGATAGTAGTTGTGGATCACATCAGCGATAATGGCGTAAAAGAAGTGGTCAGAACAGATAATTCGAATCTGTTATATTAGTAGAACAAATTGTTGAAATGCAGTTGTCGAGTGAAAACAATGGAAAACATTGTTCCGTGAAGTTTCCCCAGAAGAAAGTGAAATAACTCATAATATCAGCTAAGCACTTTACCTATCTTTAATAATATCTTAATATATTTTGTCTTTTATTCCATGCATTTAAACATGCGTATTCTTTTATTATTCTAAAAACCTTAATCCATTCGTCTAATCTTATAAAACCCATTAAATTACTTTTTTTTTCATTTTATTCTAAAACTAAATTCTTTTTGTTTCGAATGGTTTTAATAGCATTTGTTCTCTTACATTCTATTTCCCATAATTCCATGGTCAGCCTCCCGCCAACATTTGTTTGCGTAATGTTTCTGCCGCCGAGGCTAAAGAGTTCACATCGTCGTCACGCGTGCTTTATCCACTTCCCCCTGGAGCTAAGTCCTATCGTATTCTGCATCTCATTGCGTCCTTCCGGCTACTTTTACGGGATTTGTTCTTTCATTAGTAATGTATCCGTCCGTGATCTGTTTCTTTGAATATTTATACTGTTACATCGACGAGGAGCGAGAGATTTTACGTTTTTTCGGTTGTTTAATAAATCCACGTCACTTGGGGTGAATGACTTCTAATGCTTAGATTCTAATAACTTTTAACATCATAAGTTTTTTTATGAAGAGGAGCAGCAGTTATTCGAGAGCTGATGGTTCTTCTACTGGAAATGCTATGATATGTGTCAGCCAAATAAACCACGTTAAACTCTTGATGCCTCTATTATCAGGGATGAGAGCGCTCCTACCCAAATGACCGATTACTACCACTAAAATTTTAAAGTATTCTTTTCTTTATTAAATCTCAGAAATTCTGTCATTAAATAATGCGTGAAATACTATAAAAATTTAGTGGTAGTAATCGGTCATTTGGCTCGGAGCGCTCTCATTCCTGATTATTCATTGAAAGAGAAATTCTCCCAATGTTTTGTTGAATCTGTCTACTATTCGACACCACGACTGCGCTCCAGTTGTCTCATGATGACGGAGGGTTGACAAAGTATTTAGCACTAATTACTGTTCTACATTTTCGCCGATATATAAGAAAGCCGTTGATTTGTCACAAAAGTCGACAGCAACACACAACATATATATATATTGCATATTTTGCCAGTTGTTTTAATTTTTATGTATCAATCAATAAGATGGGTAGAAAATATATCAGTGGTAAAATGGAATTGATGATAACCACAAACCAGTTATCCTAAGTTATTTTCTTTTATACGCGTGATCATGTTATATTGAACACTGTTCTTCTAAGGACTACCTTCATCTTTCTCTCAGAACAAAGTTACTTAACAATAATACGCTTCTCGAACTATTAAAAGGCACTGACACGCACACTCCGATTACCAATGCAGAAATTTGCCTTTCTCAGGCGCTGAATTTCATGAAGTAAAAGTCTGTTTTGAAACTTTTTTTTATAATCCCAAAACTATAAGTATGAATTTACCGAAAGCAATTTTGCAGCTGTAAAGGATTCTAAGCATCTGGTTCTAATTTTCAAAATAATTCTGCATTTTTGGAATATATACAGGGTGTTTTATAAAAGATGGGCAAAACGTTAGGAGGTGATAGAACACATTCAAACAAACAACTTTCATCAAATAATGCATGGTCGGAACTAAAACGCAAATATACTGGAGCGTACCAAAGGCGATGTTGTTATACGACAGGAATGCCAGCTTGGCCTCCATTATTATTCAGAAAATACGAATTCGTGCCAAAAATAAAAAATAGTATTTTTCGCTTTATTTAATGACGGAAATTTTGTTATTACTTAAACTACAGATTCTTTTTTTTTTTTTTTTGGTACGAATGTGAAATTTCGAGATAAAAATGGAGACCAAACTGGCAACCATGTTATACGGACAAAAACACACAGAGAACGATTAAGTGGAAAAAGCAAGGTGGAAACCGCTCTCCGTACAATCGTTGAGCCTCAGCCATTTTTCTTTGTAGTCGGAAATAAAACGCAAATGTTCAATCGCATTTGGAAACTGAGTCGATGCAAATGTAAAAGCTCCATTCGTGTTGCAAATTATCGGGAGAAGAACGACACTAATAGCATGCAAGTATAATATGTAGAAGAAAAAAAACGCGTAAGCAAAATTTCGCCTCGATTAAAACATTAAAGCCGCTGATCCCACTGTGCAACTGGCAATCGCGGAGGGAACGTACAGAAAGAGGTTGCTCTTCACTAATAGGAAAAAAGGCTGATTTGCATTTTATCTTCAAATTAAAAGGGTTCAGAGTCTCAACGATTGTACAGAGAGCGGTTTCCTACCTTGTTTTTGTCACATAATCGTCCTTTGTATGTAAACCTCGTATAACAATGTTGCCAGTTTCGCCTCCATTTTTATTTCGAAATTCCATTTTCATACCGGAAAATTAAAAAAAAAAGAATTTGTACTATATGTAATCTCAAAATTTCTGTCATTAAATAAAGCAAAAAATACTCTTTTTAATTCTGGCACGAATTAGGATTTTCTGAATAAAATGGAGGCCCAGCTTGCAGCCCCATCGTATAACAACATCACCTTTGGTGCCTTCTAGCACACTTGCGTTTTATTTCCGACCATGCATTCTTTGACGAAAATTATTTGTTTGGATATGTACTATCACCTCTTAATGTTTTGCTCATCTTTTATGAAACACCCTGTATATAATGAGCCCTAAAATTTAATATTGCTTTTAGAGCTTTATTAATGCAGGAGACACCACTTCCTGTTTTTTTCCCCACAAACTATCTTAATTGGACATAGTGCATAGCTGTCAACTTTTACGAATCTTTCCTACCACTATATTTGAACAGAAAAAATTGTCTTACTTAATAATCGAAAAATGAGGATTGCATAAGTCAAATGTTTCCGTTCAGAAATAGCAGTAGAAAATAGCGTAAAAGTTGGCAAGTATGACATAGTGTCTTTTGTGATGATATAATATAAATTAAATTTAAAATGTTTATTAGCATTGAAATTTTTCTTATAAAAAAGCATGTATTATTGCAGAGCTGCCACTGGCGACTGCGTTTTATTATTTTCTCTACTTCCTATTTAGCATTTCCAAATGAAAATGGCGTATTTGTAAGATTTCCATAAATGTAACAGCATAAATTTTGCTTGGAAATGGTGGGGAAAAATTAATTTTCAAAAAGTCACCAAAAGCAGCCTTGTTATCACGATTTGCTCTTTAACCCTTTGAGGGGCAAGCAATTGCGTTTGTGTAATGCTGAATTCTTACCTGAAATTTAGAAAAAAAAATATTTCAAAATAAAAAAAAGCGATTTTTAAACTCATTTTCCCCCAAAGTAATAAAAGTAAAACTTAATTAAAATTTTCTGGTGCCAAACTTAATTAAACTTGGGTGGGATATAATATATTTCACCGCCCTTCAAGGGGTTACAATATTGGGAAAAAGTATAAAAGTAGAAGAGGGGGACGTTTTTCAATTTACTTCTGCAATTTCAGATTCTTCAGAGAAAGAAAATTTATTTACAATCGGCAAATACAGCTTTAAATTATTAATGTAATTATGCACTTCATTTATGAAAAATACGAAAGCGAAGAATGAGTTTAATCTCCACCTTTTCCATTACTTTTTCTAAGACAGAATTTGTCGGAATGAAAAACTGTTAAATAATAAATGTTTTAAATCTCTCTTTTATTTATGTGAGCATATAGAAAATTTTAATGGTAATAATAAGCAGCCAACATAACTCTCATACAGCATATAAATTAAGGCACTAATTTAACCCTTTCAGAAGCAAAGCAATTTCATTGCTAAAGCGTTAAAATTAATGAGTGACACCGGAATTTGAAAACAAATTTACTTTTAAACACGAAAAAGCTCTATTTCACATATATAACAAACCGAAATATATTTTAACTAAAATTCCGGTGCCAGTGTGTCATCTGAGAATTAAAATTAAGTGGTTTCATAAAAATACCAGCGCCCCACAAGGGGTTAAAGAAGGCAGGGTTTAAGATATAGTTACAAAAAACACAAAATTCTTTTTCAGCCCAGAAGTTTGAAAATTGTTTTAAACGGAATATGCACTAACTCATTAAAAGCCGAAACTCAAGCGTATGATTTTCCCCCCTTAAGTGTCGTTTGCCGCCGCAGATTTTGAAATGTAATCATGCTTTATTTAATCGCAAAATTTCTGTCATTTTATAAAACAAATATTTTCATTCTAAAATAGCGGTAACCAGGTACATTAATTAAGCATGCGCATTTACTTTGACCGTCGCACCCATGAATAAAGATGAACTGCCATATCCTCAAAATAGTGAAGATTCAACTGTAACCGATTCTGCATGTTCTGATTACCACAAAAGCAAACTTCCACCAGCAAATTTGAATAGAAATTTTCTCCTAGTAAATTCATGCAATATATCTGTTACAATTTATTCAAGAATATCTGTTTCTTTTTACTGGTGTCAGTTTCCTCTTGCGATAGTCAGACATTGAGATTCCGCCATATTGGGACAACCTAAACAATACTACTTTCAATGACTGCGAATTGGATTACCACCTGGTAAACTTCGACCAGTAAATTTTTATAGTATTTTTCATCCTTATTTAATAGCTTTATTCTTGCATAATTTCTGTCATAAATATGTCAGTTTTTTTTTTTTTTTTAATTGGTGGAAGTTTGTCCCTGCATTAATAAGACACTGATTCAATGGAAGCATTCAACAGTTGCCATCCTGTGAGAATATACTCAGTTGCTTCACTCGCAAAGGGTAGATACTACACAATATGTCACCTTCTCTTTATTCATAGCTCCATTGTTACACCAACGCAACTAGAGGGTAATGTGGGTAAGACAATCTATTTTCATTTGTATAGATGGGAGTTTCATGTTTTATATCCCTTTCGCGGACGTTGTCTTTAAAAAAGGAAACACAAAATTTATATTACTGACAACCAAATCATTTTATTAAAATTTTACTTTTATAATGCACTTGAAAATAAGCAAGCTCATATTTCCTAATAAATTCGTTTATATATTCTGGTGTCAGTACATTATTTCATCAGCTTAAAAACAAAATTACTCTGCGCCGGAAAGGGTTAAATTATATTCAACTATTTTTTTAAAAGGGTTGATTTAAATAATACGTGATTTATCACATTGCTAACTAAGCGTACAACATACAGAGTGAAAAATATCCAAGCCGGGAATCGAACCCGGAACCTTTGAACTATGATTGATTGACTTTGGGTTGATTTAATTAAAGTGTTGATTAATTTTTTTTTATTCATCGGCTTTCTTGTTTCTTTATATTCATTAAATAAACAAAGGAGAGTTCCATATGTAAAGTTTAAATGTATTTGTGTATATTTTATGAACTCTAGAACAGTATATTATATATATTTTAGAAAGTTTTGGTTTTATATTTTATGTGGTCCATATTGCGTTTTGTATATGTGACTACGAGGAAATAGTATCAGAAACATAGTATGAAATTTCCTTTTCATCGAATATTTTGTTAATACCTAAAACAGCTGACGAGTCTTAAAACTTGTTCTCATTGAGAAACAAAATAACTTTGTAAATCTCTTGAAAAAAAAAAAAAAAATGAAAACACCTTTCAATTTAATTTCTGTTATTTTATATTCTCCGAAGAAAGGAAATTGAGTTTCCGATCGCCACATACAGTTTTAAAATTCTTTATGCAATTATACAATTTATTTTTTGAAATTCACGAAAAATAAAGAATATAATTTAATCGTCGCCCTTCACAGCATTTTTCAAAATATAGAATCTGTCAGAAAGAGACTTGTTAGCGAATAAATGTTTTTATGTTGTTTTTTTAATTCAATATATATTTCTAGATAGTTGAACATGGAGAAAATTGTAATGGCAGTAATAAGCAGCTGACGTAATACTGGTTAAAAAATAGACAGAGTAATTTAACTAAAACCAGGAGATTTAATTACAAAAAAAGGACAATCTCTCTCTCTCTCTCTCTCTTTTTTTTTCTTTGCATCAACGTTTTAAAAAGTTTAAAGGAGCAACAAATATTTATTTTTAATTGTGTATAGCATCGAGAAATGATATGTTTTCAAAAGTAAATCAAAGCGAACTGAGAAATTTATTTACTTGAATTTTATATATTTAATAACTCAAATACCCCGGAATTATTTTTCTCTTTAAAAAAAGGAAATATTTCTTTTCACACAACTTTTTCTGAATAGAAATTTTTGTCATATTTTTATCGCGGAGTTTTTGGAAATCAAAGAAAGCTTATATTATTCTTCACAATTACTGGTGTGGAAACAACAAACGTATTGATATACATAATGTTACCCTGGCCCAACTCTAGGCTATCATTGGAAATCATAGAAAGCTTATATTATTCTCCACAATTACAAGTGTGGAAACAACAAACGTATTGGTATATATACTGTTACCCTGACCCAACTCTAGGCTAATATGAGTTTTGGATGCAGTTCCTTCTCTTCGACTAAAATAGTCTACTTTTCTTTTTTTACATTTTTCTGTTCCCTACAGTCTGTAGGTTATCCTTGTGAAACGATCTGACCGAATTTGAGGTCCTCATGTAGTTATTTAGTGCTTTAGTGCAACGCTTTCAAAGGTTTAAACAGCTTTGGAGCACTATAAACCCATTTTTAGCTAAATAGTTATCTTATTTTATCGCGTAGGTTTTGGTCATCAAAGAAAGCTTATTTTTCATTTCACAATTACCGGTGTGGAAACAACAAACGTATTGGTATATATACTGTTACCCTGTCCCAACTCTAGGCTAATATGAGTTTTGGATGCAGTTCCTTCTCTTCGACTAAAATAGTCTACATTTCTTTTTTTACATTTTTCTGCTCCCTACAGTATGTAGGTTATCCTTGTGAAACGATCTGACCGAATTTGAGGTCCTCATGTAATTATTTAGTGCTTTAGTGCAACGCTTTCAAAGGTTTAAACTGCTTTGGCGCACTATAAAACCATTTTTAGCTAAATAGTTATCTTATTTTATCGCGTAGGTTTTGGTCATCAAAGAAAGATAATTTTTCATTTCACAATTGCTGGTGTGCAAGCAACAAACGTATTGGTATATATACTGTTACCCTGACCCAACTCTAGGCTAATATGAGTTTTGGATGCAGTTCCTTCTCTTCGACTAAAATAGTCTACATTTCTTTTTTTACATTTTTCTGTTCCCTACAGTCTGTAGGTTATCCTTGTAAAACGATCTGACCGAATTTGAGGTCCTCGTGTATTTATTTAGTGATTTAGTGCAACGTTTTCAAAGGTTTAAACAGCTTTGGAGCACTATAAACCCATTTTTAGCTAAATAGTTATCTTATTTTATCGCGTAGGTTTTGGTCATCAAAGAAAGCTTATTTTTCATTTCATAATTACTGGTGTGCAAGCAACAAACGTATTGGTATGTATACTGTTACCCTGTCCCAACTCTAGGCTAATATGAGTTTTGGATGCAGTTCCTTCTCTTCGACTAAAATAGTCTACATTTCTTTTTTTACATTTTTCTGTTCCCTACAGTCTGTAGGTTATCCTTGTGAAACGATCTGACCGAATTTGAGGTCCTCATGTAGTTATTTAGTGCTTTAGTGCAACGCTTTCAAAGGTTTAAACTGTTTTAGAGCACTATAAACCCATTTTTAGCTAAATAGTTATCTTATTTTATCGCGTAGGTTTTGGTCATCAAATAAAGCTAATTTTTAATTTTACAATTACTGGTGTGCAAGCAACAAACGTATTGGTATATATACTGTTACCCTGACCCAACTCTAGGCTAATATGAGTTTTGGATGCAGTTCCTTCTCTACGACTATAATAGTCGACTTTTCTTTTTTTACATTTTTCTGTTCCCTACAGTTTGTAGGTTATCCTTGTGAAACGATCTGACCGAATTTGAGGTCCTCATGTAGTTATTTAGTGCTTTAGTGCAACGCTTTCAAAGGTTTAAACTGCTTTGGAGCACTATAAAACCATTTTTAGCTAAATAGTTATCTTATTTTATCGCGTAGGTTTTGGTCATCAAAGAAAGCTTATTTTTTCATTTCACAATTACTGGTGTGCAAGCAACAAACGTATTGGTATATATACTGTTACCTTGACGCATCGCTAGGCTAATGTGAGTTTTGGATGTCCTTATCTTCGACTGAAATAATCTATTTTTCTTTTTTTACATTTTTCTATTCCCTATAGTCTGTAGGTTATCCTTGTGAAACGATCTTACCGAATTCGAGGTCCTCTTGTTGTTATTTAGTGCTTTAGCAGTGTTGCCAAATGGGCTACTTTTAAAAAAATCAGATTCTTGATTGGCACCACCTTTTTTGAAATGATAAAATGTGCCTTATTTAACACTTTCCGGCACAGCATGCTCCGGTAGGGATACCTAATTTTAATTCTAAACTTACGAATGCCGCCAAGAATATTTTAGTAAGATTTTGCTTTTATAATAACTAGGGGATCGTACCCGGGCTTCCCGGGTTAAAGAATAAAGGTGAAATCATTTTTTTTTTAAATTGAAAACTAACATTTTTTTTATATTCCATAATAATTTTAGATTGACAACTTACATTTTAAATGCATTTTTCATATGGAAAATACGAATTATACAATCAAATATATTTTTTTAAATTTATCAAAAGCGATATTTTCTTATTAGCCGCATGCGAAGAGTTATTTGCCAAGATTTTGCTACTTATGGCATCCTTTTATATTCTGATAATTTCAGAGCTTATACATGTCTGGTAAATTTGTGTTTTATTTATATTATTTTATTTATTTATTCATAGGGAATTTTTTTAATGGATATTAGCCGTAAGAAAATGATGAAGTCTGTATTTTGTTTTAAGGGCAAACGGATTAATCTTTCGTAATCGAGCTCCGCGCGATATAGATAAATTAAAAAATATTTCATGCTTAAGAATTGTTTTTAAAACTATAGACAATCAGTAAACTGAGATGAACTTTGCAAAGTTATTCCATTAAAAAAAAAATCCTATTTGGTGATCTAAAAATTTAAATTGTACGATTATAAATATGTTAGATTTGTTGTTTTTTCAATATTACTCTTTTATTTGTTTATAAAAGAAGTATTAATTTCGTTAATTTATCTTTCACAAATATGTTAGATCGGTGTTTTTTTTAATATTATTCTTTTATTTGTTTATAAAGGAAGTATTAATTTCGTTATGCAAAAATAGTCAGAAACAAATGCTGAAAAATGTTTGTTGCTTTATGTGAAAAATGTTTATTATTATTATGTATTGAAACCGGCACGTGATAAGATAAACTTAAAAGAAATCATGCTTAAAAATTATTTTAGAAAATATAATACATCAGTCAATTAAGATAAAGTTTTTAAACAAATTGCATTTAAAAGTAAATTTTTTCTCTATGCGACGAAAATTGAAAATATAACGATGGTCAGAAGATTGAAAATATAACGATGGTCAGAAGATTGAAAATATAACGATGGTCAGAAGATTGAAAAATATACTTTATAAAGATACTCTAAATTTTTGTAAAACATTGCGATTTATCAGTGTGTGATTTCGATTACATTATTTTTAAATGTGAAGCATTTTCACCTGTGAAGAATTTCAAAGCAGCTGGGCTGTAAAAATGACCCACTTCTACAAAACATAATTCAGGTTTAAGAAATAAAATACACGTTTTTTTATAAAATGACGTCATTTGCATCCGCTAAAGCAGTCCACTTTTACAATCCAGTTTTAAACTTCGTCTATAGAAAAAGTGTGCATATGACGTCATTATCACAGAATAACAGACAATATTCTTGACATAGCCCATATTTTAATTTCAACCTTTTTTTTAGGTTTTATGAGAAAATGGCAACAGAAAGATATCTCCTATTTTCGACTATTTTCCGTTTACTTTCAATGACTTTCAATGAAATGAGGTACTTTTGTTGCCACGATAAGAAAAATGTTATTAAAAACTACAAAAAAATTAATATCTGAAAAATAAATTGAGATACAGTTTTCAAACAAATTGCATTTAAAAGAGTATTTTTTTCCTTATACTACGGTGTAAAAATTTAAAATGTGCGATGTTTAGAAGTTTAAAAATTTGCAGTAGGAAAAATTGCAAATCCAAAATTTTATTTCAAATTTCAAAGTGTTGCCATTCGGAAAATGACATGCGTTACACACAGATATGTTTGTCCTTTATAATATACATTAGTAAAAGTAATATGATTTTAATTTCTAAAAAAGTCGTTTTAAAATTCCGGTGTCAGTCAGTCATTTCCTCATTTTACAACAAAAATTGTCCGTGTCGGAAAGAGTTAATGAAATATTAATTAAGACAAAAACAAAGTGAATTTTACCGTTTCAAAATAGTGGGGCGAATCAAGAAATCTGAATTTAAAAAAAGTAGCCCACTGGCAACATTGTGCTTTAGTGCAACGCTTCCGTAGGCTTGCGCCAGTAAATAAGGCGAATTTTTCTGTAAGTAAAACCTGGTATTTGATATCTTATTTGTCTGTGATTTTCCCTGATCTGTAAACATCCTGAATGAAATATTCTTTATTGGAGCTTGGAGCACCTTCAGCCGTTTCTATAAAAGAATAAACATTTTTGGATCTTTACGATGCGATAGACAGTTATTTCGACAAAGGAAAAAGAAACTGGCAATAAACTGAATTTTCATGAAAAGTTCACAGGCTAGTAGAATATGTTGTTAATTTCACGACTTGTCCACCCAGTCGTTTCCACTGCTTCTCTCTCATTGGCTGTTATTGGCGACTTCGCTACCCGCATAGGGTATATAAGCCAGCGCGTCTCTGTTTATCATTTTGCTCAGCTTTGCTTTTTCAAGCACGCTGTTCCTTTTTCCTTATCTCGCACTGAAGAAGAATCTCCCTAGTAGATTCGGAACAGCTGTTTGCTGCTTTCCATGTATCAGTGATGGAACAGTGTAGCAGCAGAGAATCATTTGACACCACAAAAGTTTATTAGTTTTCTTCATCTAAGCTCCGGACAGAATTTCTAAGCTTTTTGAAGGCGAACAATACTATACAAATTTTGTGGTGACAATCGCTCGACTGCTGCGCCACTGTTCAATCACTGCATGTATTATTTGTGCATTTTAAACGTTGGATTTTCTGCTTTTTTAATTAAAACATCTTTTGATTACATAATTGATATTTTTCATATAAAATGCTTTTTGTTGTTGTTACTGAATCATCGGTAAAACAAATCTTCCCTATATATATATATATAGAATCCTAATGAGACGAATTTATGAAACGACTTTATGAAGCGATTTTATGAAACGACTATATGAAATGACTTTATAAAACGATTTTATGAAACGATTGATTAAACAACTGATTATGTTTCACGGCGATTTCTCCTAAAATATGGAAGATTATGCGATGAAATTAACGCCAAAAATCCGTATTGATCCACATCTCTCACAACTGGTATTATAATTTTTTATTTCGAATTAGTTTTCGAGTTATCAATTTTTTTTCTAATTTTAAATACTTTTCTCTAATGAAGGTAAATTAAATTTTAATCATAACAGATATTTTTTTTTTCATATTTTAGAAAAGGTTATTATTTTAAACTAATTTGGCGACCAGATTGGCCTCCCTTAAATGTATGCTAAGAAATGTATAATGTTGCTTTTATTCATAATTCAATTTACTTGAACAATCTTCCGCTAAATCGGAAGATAGAGAAATAAAGAACTCGGTATTTTTATGTTAGCGCGACGCAAGTGATAAATCGCCAAACATTTCTCCTGTCGCACTTTATTATTTTTTTTTTAATTTTTTAATTTAATTTAATTTTATTCTATTTTTTGTATTTAATTATCATTTTATTTAATACAAAACTTTCATTTAAAACTGAAACATTTAAAATTAATGGCTTTCACTTTTTTTCTTTTTTTAAACGAAACGAAAAAAAATATTAGGCATAGATGTCATACACGCACCGGAGTAACTAATTGGCGCCAAAATGGCGTTATTTTGACTGACATGGTGACCCGGCTATTGTTGCTTATTTGTTAATAAATGTTTATTTACATTTATTTTATTTTTATTAAAAAATATTAATAAATTGTTTTGATCTATATTTATTAATTAAACTTTTTTTATTTATTGTTATTTTATTTTAAAAATAATAGAAAATAATTTAAAAATACATATGTAACTGGTATTCGAAAACGAGGTTTGCGCCAAATTGTTGTAAATCACGCCAAACCCGGTGCGTTTATGACATATTAAATTATGTAACAAATCATGACATTTAATTTTAACTTCAAAGCAATGTTTTAATGGTACTACTTAATTATCCCTTCGACCAATTTCACCAAATTATACAAATTGACATAATTTTTATTTTAACCCCTTAACGCTCGAATCGAATTAAATTACGGTTTAAAAATTCAAATTCCTTATTGGCACAACTTTTATGAGAAAAAAATATTCACCTTATTTACTGACAGGTAAAACGTTAATAAAATATAGCCAATTTCACTATTTTATAAAGCTGGTGGGAATCAAACAATCTGAGTAAAAGACGCAGCCCGTAAATATGACGGGAGCGAGAATTAAGGGGTTAAATAACGAAAGAACAAATAAATTAGTATGGAATTAATAAAAATACAAATAAAACGTCGAAATAAAAATCACTTAATGGCGTAAACACGTGTGACTTTTTTTAAAGTCAAGTGAATGTAAGATTTACGATCAACCATTATTGGCATTTAATCTTATATTTTGGCGAAAGACTTTTGGTCGATGGAATAACCAAGTAGTACCGTTTTAATTTGTCCCTCAAATAAAAAAATGCTAACTTGCGAGTTAAAAAAAAAGAATTTTTTGCGATCATAGCAACTTTTATGTAGTTTTTATAGAAAAAATATTTTTGATTCTTTGATCAAAATGGAAATCTTTCTTATGAAAAGCGAAGGGATCAACCCTAATTTTTTATGGAAGTTACATGACTTGGACTATTATAATATCAGTGAAATGATGGCGATAGAATAATATTTGGCGACTTATCACCAGGGGCTGGCTAGCATTATAGTACCAAAATGGCCGCCTGGAATATAAAAAGTGAAGGGATCAGTCCGGAACTGTTGATGATACTCACATGACTTAGGCTATTATTATAAAGATTGTTTTCAATTCTAAAAACAGCGCGAAGAATAATATTTCCATACTTGCCAACCTCCCGATTTTTTCGATACCAGTAAAATCTTACAGAAATGTTCGCTTTCTTTGATTGCGTAAATTGTGCGATTCCTTAAAGCAAGTATTTTTGCATAAAAATATTGTTGTGAAAAAAATCGGGAGGTTGGCAACTATGTATTTCCTAACGATTAAAAATTTATTTACACGTGACTATTGAAAACAGAAAAAAAACCATTAAAAATACTATTGAATGAGTACGTGTTAAAAGCGGAAAAATATTGAGAATTGTGTCTTGAAAATTGTATTAACACGTGAATATTAAAAGAGAAAGGAAACTTTAAAATTATAAATGCATTAATATGCGTTTAACCCTTTCAGTGGCAAGGTACATCTATTCGTAAAACGTTGAAGTCAGTGAATGGCACCCGAATTTACAAACAAATTTCTAAACACGAAAATGCTTTTTTTCACTTACTTAATAGACGGAAAATTTTTATTCCAATATTCTGGTGCGAATGTGGCATTTAAGAATTAAAATTAAGTGGTCCAAAAATGAGCCACCGCCCTTGCAGGGATTAAAGCAGTAAATTGTAGTAATTGCAGTAAATTGTATTATGTCAATCGTTTTATAAAGCTGTTAGAAAATACCGGGAGACAAAGACTCTGTTTACTTAATTAATTTTATTTTAGCTTCTTTTCATTTGTTTAACTGATCTTCTTTAATCAAACACGAAAACCACCATTGCATGTCTTAACACTTTCATCGCGGTAATGGTGCGCCTTGTGCCACCCTTTGCGCTAAGAGCCTGAGCCGCTCCTAGCAGCGCTAAAATTGAAACAAAACACAAATTCATTTAAAACTTGTTTATTTTACTTTGAAAAATAATAATCAATATCATTTCTCACTCTAATGATTTGTTTGTGCTTACAAACATAAAAGAATAATAAAATGTCGTGTCCGTTTGGGGAAATCAATTCGCACCGGAAAATTCTGCCCGGTAATTATTAGACATTAGATATCGGAATCAATGTCTAATAATTAAATGACAGACTTTTCCGCTATGAACTGATTTTCCATGGTTGATAGCCAATATTCCTGGAAGACGAATTATCTCGTCCCTCGCGATGAAAGTGTTCACCTGATTCGGCCTTACATTTTCGCAATCAAAGGGAATTGAATCGAAATCCTTTTACAGGAAGATCGCTATAGGCTTTTTTCATTATAATTCAGTCTTCTCTAATCCTTTTAAAACCGACCAGATTAGCGTTGCTTTAGATTCTGCGGTGTCTGAACGAGCGTTGGCCAGCACAGCTTGCAGGGGGCAGACCCCCCTAGATATATATAAAAAATATACTAGAGTTTTCAATTTAAAAAAATGGTTTCCACCTATGTCAGGGGTCGCCAACTGTGGCACGCTACATACCACTAATTTTTAAAAGAAATAGCCGACTTGTTGAATTGCAGAGATTCGATTGTTCGATAAGGCAATGATTACTATAAAACTTCAGCGGTGTATAGCGTGCCACAGTTGGCCAACCCTGATCTATGTTCTGTAACAGGGTAATACCGGTTTGGATCCCCTAGTATAATAATAAAATCACAATCTAAAATACGACATTCATACGTTTTGAATCATTATCATTGTATAAGAAGTTAACACGTGAAAAGTAAATATTAAATGTAATGTGTAATGTGTGTAATAAAGTAAAGATAATCTAAAAACTTCGTTTGTTCGTAAAATGTTAAAATCCTTCCAAATAGTGCCCTTCCCCCAAAACAATTTTAAAACTTGAGGAAAAGTTTTCCGTTCTTTAACATTTCTGCGTAACTAAGTACTAGAAAGCGACTTCATTATATTAGTGCCCAAATTAATATTTTCTACAAGATTTATATTCGCTGCTTCTTATTAAGCACATTACAGATTTCTCTAAGCTCAAAAGCATTAGAGGGAGACTGATAAAAACAACATTTTTTCTTAACAGCTTTTTATTATGACAGCGGCTGTTTTAGAATAATGACGAAGAATGTAGGAAGGTGATTCCTTTATTTTAACGTTTTTGTTTATATCATCTGAAAGTTGAATTTGATGCTAAAACGTTATTATCATAGCTGCCAACTGTTACGAGTTTTTGGCAGCAGTCATTTCAAAGGGTTGTCTTTGCAATATTTCCTTCCAGATTTCTGAAATTAAAGAAGATGGGGGTTATTTTTTCAAAATTACTAGTGTTGAAAATTAGTAACAGTGTGCACTTGTTGTTATTATGCATCATATTTGTAGTTATATATTAAAACAAATCTTCTATAAATTGCAATGTCGTTTTATGTTTCATCGATTCCAACATCAAACTAATCTTCCGTAATACTTGCGTTAATCTGACCCAGGTTTAATACGTTTTGAATCAGAATTTCTTTTAAGAAATGAAATTAATTATGTTCCACGTAGAAACCTGGAATTAAATAAATAAGTATTCATGAAAA
This sequence comes from Maratus speciosus, assembly GCA_963932465.1. Taxonomy (NCBI): domain Eukaryota; kingdom Metazoa; phylum Arthropoda; class Arachnida; order Araneae; family Salticidae; genus Maratus; species Maratus speciosus. The sequence continues at coordinate 263,929,154 of OZ010794.1, read as the reverse complement.
ACATTTTCTTGTTCGAAATGTGGTTACCCTGGGCCTAATTAATACAGAATTTATAACTATTTTTTTTTTCTTATCGTTTCGTTTAAAAAAAAGAAAGAAGTGAAAGCCATTAATTTTAAATGTTTCAGTTTTAAATGAAAGTTTTGTATTAAATAAAATGATAATTAAATAAAAAGTGCGACAGGCGAAATGTTTGACGATTTATCACCTGCGTCGCGCTAACATAAAAATACCGTGCTCTTGAGTTCTCTATCTTGCGATTTAGCGAAAGATTGTTCAAGTAAATTGAATTATGAATAAAAATTAATATGATACATTTCTTAGCATACATTTAAGGGAGGCCAATGGTGACCAATAATTTGGTCACCAAATTAGCTTAAAATAATAACATTTTCTAAAATATGAAAAAATTATCTGTTATGATTAAAAGTTGATTTACCTTCATTAGAGAAAAGTATTTAAAATTAGAAAAAAATTTATAACTCGAAAACTAATTCGAAATTAAAAATTCTAATACCAGTTTTGAGAGTTGTGGATCAATACGGATTTTTGGCGTTAATTTCATCGCATAATCTTCCATATTTTAGGAGAAATCCCCGTGAAACATAATCAGTTGTTTAATCAATCGTTTCATAAAATCATTTTATAAAGTCATTTCATATAGTCGTTTCATAAAAGCGCTTCATAAAATCGTTTCATAAATTCGTCTCATTAGGATTTTATATATATAGGGTAGATTTGTTTTACTGATGATTCAGTAACAAAAAAAAGCATTTTATATGAAAAATATCAATTATGTAATCAAATGAGGTTTTAATTAAAAAAGCAGAAAAACCAACGTTTAAAATGCACAAATAATACATGCAGTGATGGAACAGTGGCGCAGCAGTTGAGCGATTGTCGCCACAAAATTTTTATAGTATTGTTCGCCCTCAAAAAGCTTAGAAATTCTGTCCTGAGCTTAGATGAAGAAAACTAATAAACTTTTGTGGTGTCAAATGATTCTCGGCTGCTACACTGTTCCATCGCTGATACATGGAAAGCGGCAAACAGCTGTTTCGAATCTACTAGGGAGATTCTTTTTCAGTGCGAGATAGGGAAAAAGGAACAGCATGCTAGAAAAAGCAAGGATGAGCAAAATGATAGACAGAGACGCGCTGGTTTATATACCTTATGCGGGTAGCGAAGGCGCCAAAAACAGTCAATGAGAGAGAAGCAGTGGAAACGACCGCGTGGACAAGTCGTGAAATTAACAACACATTCTACTAGCCTGTAAACTTTTCATGAAAATTCAGTTTATTGCCAGTTTTTTTTCTTTGTCTAAATAACTGTCTATCGGATTGTAAAGCGGAACAATACACAAAATTGCAAAGAAAAACGATTTATTATTTTTTTTCGCACTATATTTTACTTTCCATGACAATATATATTTTTTTATCGTATAAATTCCTTGAAATATACTTTTTTCACCTCACCGTAGAAGAAAAAGTTTTAAAAAATTTAAATTTTTAAAGCATTTTTATCTCTTTTTTCTAATTTTTTGTAACAATAAATAGAAAATGAACTGTGTAAATTTTCTCTTCAAAATTTTAGCCTTATCTTAACTCTTAATTAAATGCTAAAACTCTATTTTAATCATTTTTAAAAACATTTAAATTTATTCTTCTGCGATATTTGTTATTTTCTAAACCAGGGATTCCCTAACTTTTAGGCCGACGCACCACTAAATAGACGTTCATACTTCCGCGTACCACCAACTGACAAACTCAAACCTAATTCAGAAAAACCTGTGTAAATGGGATATGTCTAAAACGAAATATCTTCCAGTCTTTTGTGCATCCGTTTGAACATATTTTACTGTACTTAACTGCATGATTACATTATTAAATTGGTACTTAGATTGACTGCTTTATATTACCATTCAAATAAAAGTTAGTAACGACATTACATTTTAAACCCCTTGAGGGGCAAGCAATTACGTTTGTGTATTGCTTCATTCCCATCGGAAATTCAGAAAAATTTGATTTCAAAATAAGAAAAAGCAATTTTACGTCTTTTTTTTCCACCAAAGTTAGAAAAGTAAAATTTCCTAAACTTTTTTCTGGTGAAAATCTTCATTAATCGTAGGTGGGATAAAATATATCCCACCGCCCCTCAAGGGGTTAACACTAGAAAGACGGCAAGCGGTCATTTTGACTGCTACCAAAGGAATGTATTTAGGTTCGAACCAGAATTTTTTTTATAAAACGAGTTTAAAAATTACAAAGAAAAAAAAGCTAGTAAAGTAAATAAGTAAATAATTTAAAATAAAAATTCTGGTGGGAAATATGTTTATAAAATTTGAGTAAAATTCCCCGTCTTTCTAGTGTTAATAACATTATCAAAATGCAGTGTTTTAGTAGAAATAAAAGCTACAATGCTTAATGACATAGTGGCGTCATTTTTTTGTTATATGAATACTATGTTTATAGTAATAGTAAAATACACTCAAGAAAACTTAATAAGTTAATAACCTACATCAGAAATTCACTTACTTTCTGAAAATAAACTGCTTATTAATGAGAGATCGAAGGTCGTTGAAATAAGTAATATACACACATACAATATAGTAATAGAAGAAAATTTTTCTTTTTTTTCAATGGGTATGAAAGCAAAACGCTGTAAAAGTAGTAATAACAGAAAGCAAAAACCATGGAGCAGGTGAGCTGACAAATCAAGAAAGAGGAGTAGGGGGGCAGGGGATTGATCTGTTTTGAGATTTCACATGCTGTATTTTTTATTCCATTTCACGTACCAATATCGGAGTTTCATGTACCAGTAAACAAAGCTACGCGAACCAGTAGTGGTACGCATATCATAGTTTGAGAACCCCTGTTCTAAACAATATATATATATATATTTTCATTTCTTTTTTATAAAGTTTATGTTCCCACTTTGAATTTTCTCCTTGAACAGGAAAAGAGCAAAGCATAGTAAAATTACTTCTTTCACAGTTTTGTTATTTTCATTACTCTAAAAATACTCTAAAACTAATGAAATTATTTTAAGTTAATTTCACAATTAAAAAAAATATTATTATCGTATACAAAAAAGTATTTCATTATAGTACATGTTAAAACAACAACCAAAAAAGTTCTCTCTGTATGTCTAAAAAAGATTTTCTTCCTGGTTAGATGATTGATTAATTATTTAATCTCATAACTATATAAGGAAGAAAAAATCTGAAAAAACAAAAGAGATTAAATTGTAGAGACACTTAAAAAAAAAAAATAACCATTTAAGTGATTGAAAGGAAAATAATTTTGATTGTAACATTCCTGTAATTCTAGTGCTTATTTCTGTTACAAAACATAAAACCTTCTTTAAAAACAAAATAACACTCCCACACCAGTAGAATAAAATTGCTTATTTATTTAAAATCTAAAGAGCTGTTTATGGAGCGATGGTTCTACTTTTGTAAATCCTGCTTTCAAGTAAAACTGCTGGTTCCGGCAGTTCCAGGTCAAATGTTAATTACCCCCCACATCATTAATTGTACAAGGTGTCAGTCTACTGAAATAGAAGGATCACTAATTTTTAAATTCATCTACTAAACATTCATAAACATCACAGCTACACAAAAAATTGTTTTTGACACTAATAATTAATGTCAAAAATGTCTATACTGAGGTGCAGAGTTTTAGTTTCAATTTGTGCGACAGATGGTGCTGAGATCAATAGGTGGGTCGCAGAGGTTTATACAGAAGCAGAAGTGCCAACCTCTGTGTAATCTTCCGTAATATGGGGGTTAATTTGACACAGGTTTAATGCGTTTTGAACCGAAATTTGTTTTAAGAAATGAAAATAAAGAAATTCCAAGTAGAAATCTGAAATTAACTAAATAAAAATTCATGAAATGTATTTTCTGGTTCGAAACGTGTTTAACCTGGGACAAATTAACCCACATGTTACGGAGGATTAGTGAAAGGTTGGCAGCTATGCAGAAGTCACCCAGCTTGGTGCCAATACAAAGATATTAACATGTTCACGCCGGCGCGGTGCGTCACACTCGACTATCTCAGAGCTGCCAAGTCTCTGGTTTTGTGGATACTAGTATGTTAATACAGAAAATATTGTTTTATTTAATTTGAACAATTGGGCGATTTAAAGGAACAACATTTTATCTAAAATAACAGTGATGTGTAAAAAGTCGGAGACTTGACAACTCTATGACAGTCGAGTGTGATCCACCGCGCCCGCGTGACGGTTACATTTCCCCACGGTTACCCCACCTAGTGGGGTCGGCGCTAAATCGCACAACACTCTCAAAGAAAGGAAGTGACGTAACAATTAGACTCCTCCCACGTAAAATAGTCGAGAGAAAGAGTGCAATATTTGAGCGGCGGCCTTGCGTTCATCGTGAGGAAGATTGAAGAATTAAATTTATATTTAATTAAATTAATTAATTAATTTAGATGGTTTTAAAAAAGTTGTAAATGCGGAATTTGGATTAAATTTTTAAATATATATATATAAAAAAAGAAAACTTATTAGTACTTTTTATGTCCAAATATTGCATTTTTATGTTACACACTCTTAAATATTTATCAAAAACAACTTAAATAAATGGAGACACTTTTGTTGTTTTTTGAAATTAATAATGATTTATTTTCTCTACCAAATTATTGAAAAGTTATGAATGGCTATGAGAATTGTTTTGTATAAGTTCTATTACTTTATTTTTAAAAAATCATTTACATATTTAAGTAAGATTTAGCTAAAGGTATTCGAAAGTAATTGATTGCTAAAATTGTTAGAAAATAATTGTTAATGTTATTATTATTTTATTTTTTTCACCCTTTCCCTTTTATTAACTATAAATTCAAAATCTTAATTAAATTTTCCTTGTTTCTTGGCAAGATGCAAAAATAATAAATTTAAAAAATACTCTTCCTTTAATTTTTAAATAATAATAATAATTAAATATGATTGTTCTTATTAACCTTAAATTTTTCCATTTTCTGCATGTTATCACAAACTAGTAAAAGCTCAAATAAATTTTCTTTAACCCCTTAATTATCGCTCCCATCATATTCTCGGGCTGTGTCTTTTACTCGAATTGTTTGATTCCCACCAGTTTTATAAAATAGTGAAATTGGCTATATTTTAGTGTCGTTTTTCCTGCCATTAAATAAGGTGAATATTTCTTTTTCATAAAAGTGGTGCCAATAAGCAATTTGAGTTTTTCAACTGTAAATTAATTCGAGCGTTAAGGGGTTAAAATAAAAAGAAATAAAAACATGGTAATATTAACAGATGCTAGTCCTAAATCTACCTATTATGTAAAGGAATTTTTTTTTCTAGGTTTTCAGGTTTTTTGTTTTTTTCTGAAAATTCATGAAAATTATATTCATGATACATATGTTTCAGTACATGTACACACATATACTTAAATATAATTTCAATATTAAAGCGTAGAACTTATATATTTGGGATTAAAACATATCCCCCACCTCCTTCCCCGTCTCTCTCTCTCTCTTTTTTTTCTTTAAATAAATTTTATTTCAAATTTAACAGTTTATGATTTCATACCATAAAATGAAACTTTTATGGGTAGTCACAGAAAGAACATATTATAAGTGTTATTACTGTTATTATTATTTTTTTAAGAATAACTTTTAAAAATGTTTTTAATTCATTGTTTAAAAAAAAATAAACTTAAAATTTATTTCAAGAACACAGTAGGATCTTATTTTCAGAGGATTAGCCAGTAGATGACGTCGTTTCTAGTGTAGGATGAACCTGATTGAAACTTCAATTAGTTTATCTCCGAGTGTTGTACTATAGCGTCGGCAGCCTATCAGATTGGTCAATGCATCCGACAGGTTTCCAAAAGGAATTTTTTAATGAAATTCTCGTAAATAGGCGACTTTTACAAATATGTGACTTTTGTTAACAAGTGAGTATTTCTGTAAATATGTGAAAAATTCTCATATTAACCGAATAACTCTTTTTTTTTTTCCTGATAAAATAATTTTAATTACAATTTGATTGTCGAGTCCATTGGATGCGTCTAATAGACACAGAGCTGAACATATGGAAGAGGTTTTGACCGCATATTAAATCTCGCGGGTGTAAAGCTTGCCACACCTACTATTAAAGGCTGGAATCTTAGGGAAGGGGATTTAGATGATTAATTATTTATTTATTGTCACAAAAAATATGAGAATACGGTAGAAAATATTTTAAACTTTTTGTGCTGAGGTAGGATAAACTAGAAAAAGTGAAAATTTTGAGATGGGTGTGGGGGGGGGGGGGGGGTGTGCATGATTTAATATTACTTTTGTGAAAATAAATGAAGTAAAGTGCAGATTTTTTTTTTAAACAAAATTAAAGCGTTTTACAAATTATAATCTTGTATGCAGATCCACTTTTTAATCCGAGAGCCAATTATTTAAAAATTAACTGCACGAAAAATTCACGTGATAATAGAATTCACTGCTAATCGCTGACAATTCATAAACACCCTTCCAAAAATGATACACATATTTCTTACAGAATACATCAAGATATTCTTTTAGATATATTGGGTATTTTGAATACGCTTGGAATACTTGATCACCCAAACCGGAGCACCAACCAAAAAATGGCATATGATATAACGCTCCGCGGGAAACCTCCACTACAATCACCAATGCCGCAGACAATGGAACCGGAACGCAACCACGACAACCAGTAGAAAATATCACATCATCTGGCGTACATACACCAGCAAATCATAATAATATTACAAAACAATTGATGTTGCTTTCATCTTAATAATAATAATTTAAAAATATATAACGACTGTGAGGTGCCTTGCATGTACAGAAAAAGCCAAAACTATAGTTCTTTGTTCAAGATCAACAAAGTTCACTGTTCAATAATGTTCGTATAAGTTCAATGTTCGAAAAAATGTGCGTATAAGTTCAATGTTCGGAAAAATGTTCATATAAGTTCAATGTTCGAAAAAATGTTCATAAAAGCTTATTAAAGTAAAAAAGTAAAAACTAACTTGAAAAAAAGAACACCATAAAGTTCAGTCTTCAAGAGAAAGTCACCATTAAAAGATATGCCAGACAAAGCATAGTTACTATACAAGGCACACAAAATGTCCGTAGTTAAATACTGTTAATACCACTGTAAATATTACTTCGATACGCTTGGAATACTTTCAAAACATGTAGGTAACGTAAAATATCTTTTGCAAAAAGAATTTGAAACATATTTACGGTTTTTAATATTTATACTAGTTGACCGCCCGGTGTTGCCCGGGACTGTGGTAATAACGTTAAATCTAAGTTGAATGCTTTTTAAATTTAACCAAAAATCTTTCTGAAAGACCATGACGAAAAGGCTCCCACACTTTCAGTAGTGTACGCCCTCGTTTGTGTATGATCTTTAATCTCTTAAGAGTCAAGCAATTGCGTATGGGTAAAACTGAATTCCCACCAGAAAATTGGAAAAAAATTATTTCAAAATAAGGAAAAGTTATTTTCAACGATTTTGCCCGAAATTTTTAAAAGTCAAAATTTAATTAAAAGTTTCTGGAGCAAACCTTAAATAAACTTATGTGGGATATAATATATTCCAACGCACCTCAAGGAGTTAATTCCAAATGAAAATCGATTAAAAAAAGTAAAAGTTGCGAGCCCCATTATTTTTGTCAGAGTACACCGGCAGTGCTGCGCACGTTCTAGTCTGTATTGATTTTATATTTTTAAACAGAAAACCGAAATAGTCCGATTTTTAAAGGTACGTAAAATCACTGATGCACGGCAACACTGTGGCATTCCGCATCTGGATGAATTTTTATTTAGGTATTCCGAATTCTCACCAGTTATTTTAAATAGTTATTATTGTTTTATAAGATGATAGATGTTCCACAAATAAAATGAAAGAAAATTGCTATTCAAAATTTTCCAGGGTGAATTCAACACTAGGGAGAAGTCGGTCAATTAGTGATGACGTCACAACTCATGTCCTCTGGCCTTGAGAATTTCGATGGCAGCGGACAAGCGCGAGAGCTTTTTCCATCTCTGCAGGACAGAGATGAGTTTTTAATGAGATTGCGTTGCGATTTTTAATTAATAACTCAGCTAATAATTAGAAAATTAAAATTCCGAGTCTCAGGTGCACCAGGAGAGGACTTCGACTATGCTCACGGAAATTTTCAACCTCGTACGTGCCGTAGATTTCGATAGCCATCGCACACAGACAGATTCACACACAGATAGAGCGTACTTTCTTTTATCGGAAAAATATGAAAATATTGTTTCCACCAAGTAGTATTTTAAAAACAAATTAACAGTACTTTTAACATTTTTTTGTGATTTTGTATTAACGTTTTGGTTATGACATTACTAAATACCCATTCATCTAAATGTTTCTGTATTAAAATCATCTATTAAAAATTTTACAATATCATTATTTTTCCATAAATTTGCTCGAAAAAATAGTTTAATATTTCTCATAAATTAAAGTAATAAAAAAAATCACAGATGTGTTTGAAACTCTGTGTGAGAACACAGATGTGTTTGAATTTTCTACGATGTATAAATAACCAATGGAATGTTCCTTGCGTTATAATATATGTTTACAACTCCAAATGACTCTGAAGAACAAATATCAGTGCTATTACATCCTGAAAGAAATCTTGTTTTTCCTTTTGGAATGGTTGCTTATTACGGTCCTAAAATTAGAAATAAATTAAATATGCAAGTAAACTTTCCATGAAAATTCCTTTTCTTGCCAGATTTTCTTTCTTTTTTCCTTTCTTTTTCTTTCTTTCTATTTTTTTTTTTAATTCTCTGTCGGATTGTAAAGTGGAGAAGTGTACAAAATTTAGAATTTGTAAAATTCTGTATTATTACTATTTTTAATGTCTGTAGTAATTTTTTGTGACAGTAATAAAAAATGTCAAATATTGTAAATTTGCTGAGTTATTCTCATCCGCTGCTTCGTCCAATTTCATTCTTGCACAAAATGTTTAAAATAATGGAAATTCTTTGGAATATTTTTTTTTTCTCAATTTCTTTATAAGTAATTAATCGTTTAAATTTTCCTCCTCGAAATTCCGTTATTTAAACGCGATTGCTCTAATTGATCTCATTTAAACGCCAAAATTCTAACTTAATCATATAAAAACTCTTTTTTTCATTTACGGCAATGTTCGTTACTTTCCAAAAAAATAAATAAATGATCAATTTTTTAATTATCTCTTCCTGAATTTTTTCTGATTCTCAATTTGCGTCCATGCAAGAGCAAGATTGTATCTGTATATAGATATGTAGCAGAAAAAATATATATTATTTTCACAGCTCTAAAAAATACAGTCAACCTAATGTACAACCTTTTTAAAAGTAACTATTTTGTCAATAGTATATTTCGCATAGCATTTTCATTTGGCAGCATATCTGCCAACTTTTACGCTTTTTTACTACCACTAAAATTTCATAGAGATTTTCGTTTTGTCTAATTGTGAGATTTCGACGATTAAATACGACAACATTTACTATAAAATTTTAGTGGTAGGAAGAAAGCGTAAAAGTTGGCAGCCATGGTTGGCAAAAAATTTGCAGAAGTCTTGTTTCGAAATCCTGTAAAGTTGCAGCAAGATCAGCATGGCAAGACTGAAAGTTCATAACAAGACTGCAGCAAGATAACGCAAACGTTAAAGTCACCACACTTTGAACTTGTATCTAACTTGTCGTGCAAGTTAAACTCATGCTGTGTCAAATTTATTGGAAATTAACGGCAAACAAGTAATCAAAAATACTGCAATCTTACTGCAAAGTAGCAATCTTTCCACGCCACATTAACTGTTACACTACAAATTTAGCCCCTTCGAAGGGGTCCATCGACCTGATCATGTTCATTGATACGGACACACCGTCAGAAGGTGCATGCATCGTTCTCACCACCATAAACAAGTTAAGGTAATATTTACACTCTTCAATTCGAGACTTTTTTAGTATTTGAAAAGTATAGCGTTTAAAAAAAGCGGTGCCAACCGAATAAAATTTCTGCAATTTCTGCGTATCTGCTGATTGCCTATTCTCTCAACAGATTGATTTTTTGGTTTCGTCACTTTCGTGAATTATAGACAGTCTTGTCATCAGTTTCACAACAAACTACTCATGCAAGTTGGTGATGGTATACCTTGCGTGAGATTTGCTGTGAATTTTTCAATTCAAATTTGTCACGGCAAGATAATATCAGAAAAAATCAAACTTGCTACTAAAGTTCATGCTATCTGGGATAACGATACAATATAATATCTGATTATAGCACATGTTAAAGAAAAAAAAATCTCGTAGTTTCTAAACATACTTTTAAGACATGTAAAAGAAACATGTAAAATATTTTACGTTTTAAAAACACTAAAACGTCTCAGAATCTAATAAGCTTTGTTAAACTACAATAATTACTGAACCTTTTCACCACTGTTTAGAATGTGTAGAATAATAATAATAATAATAATAATAATAATAATAGAAATCATGCAGTAAATCTACGTCAGTCCGTTAAAATGAAAATACTTAAGTATAAATAATTTAACAAATAAAATGCTGTTTATTTATTTATTACCGTATATACTCGCGTATAAGTCGACCACAAATTTGAGAGGAATAACAGGCTGTATACCAGTATTTAAAAAAAAAGTTATCTTCACTTTATCTAAATACAGAATTTACTGATATTAAGTAAAGCGAAGAGAGCTACAAGAAAATACTGGTATGGAACATATTTCTTTCTTGAATTTAGGGGTCGACTTATACGCGAGTATATACGGTATTTTTTTTTTTTTTATACAACGCTTTTACATTATGACTCTAAGAATGCTTGATTATGGGTAGATGTGGCAACTTCACTCTAACAACATTTAATACATGAATAAACCCTACTGTATATGTTATACCTCTTTATCTTGACACCAAACTGGGTGATTTATGTTTTCGAGTCAATTTTTGAGCTTATTGACCCGCGCGGCATTCATTGCTCAAAATTTCAACTAAAACCAGGAAACACCGCAGAGAAATTCCTGACATCACACATTATTCTCCGGCAAGAATATTTTCAATAGTTGTCACGTTCACATAGCTGCCAACTTGTACGGATTTTTAATACCATTAAAATTTAACAGAAATTTCTGCCTTATTTAATTATCAAATTTCCCTGCAATTCGGCGACTGAATTAGGAAAAAAATTCTATTAAATTTTAGTGGTAGAAAAAATCCGTACAAGTTGGCAGCTATGTGTTTACAATTTACTGAATTTTTAAAACACTCGGTTCATTTTATAACACCCAATACATTGATTTATTATATAAACACGAATAGATGAAATATTTTGTTAAAAAATGTAGCAATGCAAGTTTAACCCCTTGAAGGGCGCCGGTATATTATATATACCACTTACTTTTAATTCCGAAATGCTACATCGGCACCATAATTTTAAAACTAAACTTTGCTTTATATTACATACTCGAAGAAACGCTCTTTATTAATTTCATATAAATTTTCTTGTAAATCCTGGTGTCAGTCAATCATTTTTTACATTTTAGCATCAGAAGTAGTTTGCCCCTAAAATGAATAACATGTATAGGCGAGGCTTCCTGTTTAATATACTGAAACTAGCCGTAATCAATGTGTTAACTAGAGTTGCCAGATGTCCCGCGTAAATCGGAACTCCAAATGCTCTGGCTACGAGTATTTTAACCCTTTCAAGGGCGGTGGTCCCACGGCACGACCACCTAATTTTAATTTTAAAACCTACAAAAGGCACAAATAATAATTTAATGAAATTTTGGTTTTATAGTGAAAGCGTAGAAAAGCGGGTTTTTATTTCCTGAAAAATTCGTTTCTAAAATCATGTGTTAGTCAATTATTTCATCAGTTTACGAACAGAATTTTTCTGCCCTTGAAAGGGTTAAAGTAAATTTCTTCTCCTTGTCTAATGGCAGAATTATCTGCTATTAAAGATAGAGAAGTAAACGGTAAGAAATTAGCCGTGTTCAGAGCATTTGGAGCCAGTGCCTGATTACCAACTGTGCACATTCCCACCAGTAAAAAAAAAAAAAAAAAAAAAAAATGGCTTATTCATGGCAGAGATTTTACATGAAAACAGCGTTTAGATAAGATGAACATTTCTGTTTAAATTTATTTCGGTAAGTGTGCCCCGTTGGTGATCAGGCCTTTCCTCTAAAAAAAAAAAAAAAAAAAAAAAAAAAAAAAAAAAAAAAAAAAAACGGACTAAAAAACGGAGATTCTACTGGCAATCTAGACGCCAGGCATAAATTACAGAAAAAAATCCGTGTTTAATCAGAAAAACGGAATTTTTTCTGTAATTTATGGGGAAAATTTTCCGTAAAAAGGAAATAGTACTGGCGTCTAGATTGCCCGTAGAAACTCCGTTTTTTAATCCGTTTCTTATGATTAAAAAAGGAATTTTATTTGTAATTTATGGGGGAAAATTTCCGTAAAAATACGGAAATAGTACTAGCGTCTAGATTGCCAGTAGAATCTCCGTTTTTTATGATTAAAAAAGGAAATTTTTTTGTAAGTTATGGGGTAAAATTTGCGTAAAAATACGGAAATAGTATTGGCGTCTAGATTGCCAGTAGAATCTTCGTTTTTTAGTCCTTTTTTTACAGTGTTGTTTGGAGCCTCGATTTACGCGGTACACCTGGCAACACTAGTTGTCAGTGTGGGCTCTTTTAATTCCGAAATATCTCATTCATCCAAGAAATTTGTATAATATTTTTTTTCTCATTATTTAACCCTTTCCGTCTCAAAGCATTTCTGTTGCTAAAATGTTGAAATAATTGAATGACACCGGGACTTGTGAACAAATTTAGTTGAAAAGAATTAAAACTTCTTCTTCACGTACAATGTAAATGGCGAAAGTTCATTTCAAAATACTGGTGCCGTTGTGTCATTTGGGGATTAAAATTAAGTGGAGTTGAACTTAACCAACTATGCCGGAAAGGGTTAAGCCATAGCTGCCAACTCTTCCGCTTTTTTGGACCAGAAAAATATAATAGAAAATTTTGCCTTATTTAATCGGCAGATTACGGCGATTTAACAAGTTAAAATTTAATGTACATTTTTTGTGGTACAAAAAAGCGTAAGATGTTGGCAGCTATGGGTTTAGCAAAGTCCTTTCTATGTAATTTTTTATCTTTCACAGTTTCCCTTATGAATTCAAAATGTTTAATTAAAAAAATAGCTAAACTGAGAACTCTGTACATAAGGCGGATATATTTATTTAAATATACAGGGATGGAATTTATTTATTAACCCTTTTCGACGCAGTGTAAACAGGACGGGATACCTAATTTTAATTCCAAACTTACGAAAGGTACCATGAATACTTGAGTAAAATTTTGCTTTTACTAGCAATGTGTAAAGTAACATGTTTTTAATATCTAAAAAAGTCGTTTCTAAATTCCGGTGTCAGTCAATCATTTAATCATTTTACAATAAAAATTGTCTGTGCCGGAAAGTGTTAAAGAATAAATTTTAATTGATCCATACATACACTACGGCACAGTGTAGAGTTAAATATTAAGCCTATATTTATAATATATATTCGAATAATAAGAATAGATAAATTTCAATTTTGATAGAATATTTACTAGTGTATCTTCCTTTTTGAAAACTGAAATAAAACTTTCTTAAAAAGATTAAAGAAAAATCTTTCAGTTTATAGTATTTCTGACGAACAAAAAATAAGATTTCGATCGTCGAATAATCTTTATTTTCTTCATGCAATTATGAAAGTTATTTCTGAAAAATTTAAGACAGTGTCTATCAAACTGAAAAGCTTTTAAAGAATTTTTTTTTCTCATTTATTCTCAACATCTTCAGAGCTTAGAAAAGATAATAATAGCATTACGGAGCAGCGAAGTAAAAAACATCTTTTAAAAACAAAAAGACTTTGTAATTAATATAAAGACATGCTTTAATATATATTAATTACACAAAAGTACTTGCATACATTTTTGTTACCACAAAACTTAACAGATTGTTTTCTTCAGTTAGATGGGATCTTTTCATTTAGATTGATACCACTAATTTCGAATAGAATTATTCGTAACATTTTATCTACTATTATTCTAGAAAAAAAAATATTAGAAATTTTGCTAGTATTTAGAATAAAATAATCACCCAACTGGCAACGCTGAATTGTGGAACTATTAATAAAGGGAACTGACATATCCTTAAAATCGTGAAAGTTCAACTGTAACCCTTATCGCAGAGGTTCATTACTGTAGGGGCAAACTTCCGCCAGTAAATATCAGTAGAAATTTTCTCCTTACTTATACTCTTTACTGAGGTAACATTTCAGTCATAAATAATGGCAGAAACGGATATTTATTTTTGCTGGCCTTAGTCAGACCGTGCGTTTTCGTCATATTATGACAACCTACACAACCTCTTGCCACTGTTTTGAAAAAGATTATTGCATCTGTGGAAATGGAAAACCAGTAAAAAAATAATAATAATAATTTGTGAGAGAAATTTTCGTTTTATAAAGCGCTTAAATAAGATAAAATCATCTATTCAAATTTACTGGTGTCAGTTTGCCCCGATGGTAATCAGAAAATGTTGATCCGATTTAAAATTCAGTAGCTATCTTATGACAACCTCCTAAGTTACTTCACTCGCAACCAGTAGACCAGTGTTGCCATTGGGCTGCTTTTTTTAATTCAGATTTATTCATTGCCACCACTTTTTTGAAACGGTAAAATTACCTTTGTTTTCGCCTTAATTAATACGTCATTAAATAAGGCGACTTTTCCCATTTCAAAAAAAGTGGTGCCAATCAAGAATCTGCATTTTAAAAAAGTAGCCCATCTGGCAACACTGCAGTAGACAATATATATGGGTTACCAGTTTAGCCTCCATTTTTAGTTAAAATTTTGGATTCACACCACAAAATATGAATGGTATTTTCAGATTTATTTGATGACAGTCTTTTTGGGATTACTTTAAGTAAAAAATCTTCTTTTGTTAATTCCGATGTAATGTTGGAATTTTGGAAAAAATGGAGTCCAAATTGGCAGCCCTACAACACACTATACGTCTCCTTCTCTTTATTCACAACTTCACTAGCTGATTATAGTGCCGCCAGTTGCACTGCTATTTTTTATTTAGATTGTAGATACATAATGATAAAATTAAGCTTTGAACCTTTTCAGGGGCAAATTATTTTGTTGCTAAAGTGTTGGAATGAATCTACGAACAAATTTATTTGAAAATAAGTAACTTCTTTTCTTCCCGTACAGAAAAAAAAAGCAAAAGTTTATTCCATATTTTTGGTTCGAATGTCTTTATAGAGTTAAATACAGTTTGAAATGAGCGCAAAATAGCAAACTGTTCAGAAATCAAATTTATGAAAGTTGACGATTCCTATTTCTAACCCCTTATTTTTAGTCTTCTAACCCATTCCATTTTTAACTTATTTAACCCCTTGAAGGGCACCGGTATATATTATATACCACCTACGATTAATGAAGTTTTACACCAGAAAAATTTTATTAAATTTTACTTTTCTAACTTTGGTGGAAAAAAAGCCGTAAAATTCCTTTTACTTATTTTGAAATGCAATTTTTTAAAGATTCCGGTGGGAATTCAGCATTTCACAAACGTAATTGCTTGCCCCTCAAGGGGTTAACAACCTGTGCCCGCCATATAAGCGTCATTGGCACGCTGAACCAAATTTATTCGCAGCACAACTTTTTTTTTAAAGAAATATATTACCAGTACAGGGTTCGTACGCCTCCTGTAATTTTGCAGTTTAGAAACTTCTTCGGCAGTGATATTTTCTTATAGAAAATCTCTTTTTAAAAGAAGCCGAAATTTCGGGCGTTAACCTAGATTTTTTTTCTTTAAAAATATAGTGGTATTCTTCCTGGAAGAATCCTATTGTACTTTAACAACATGTGCAACAGAAATTTACTAAAAATTTACTTTTAAAATACAGTGGTGAAAATAGAATACAAAAATAGAATATTGTTTTTAAAACTGCCATTCATTAACACGTCCACGCCGGCGCGGTGGGTCACACTCTACTGTCTCAGAGTTGTGAAGTCTCCGGCTTTTTGCACACCACTATTATTTTAGAGAAAATGTTGTTCCTTTAAATCGCCGAATTGTTCTAATTAAATAAAACAACATTTTCTGTATTAAAATACTGGTATCCAAAAAGCCGGAGATTTGACAGCTCTGAGACAGTCGAGTGTGACCCACAGCGCCGGCGTGAACTTGTTAAAAGTTAACATAACCCATATGCACCAAGAATTACCAAATTTGAATACCACTTTTTATAACGGATTACCAGAACAAGCATCCCATATTATAAATTTTAATAATAACTTTTGCTATGAATAAAGGCAGTATAATAGAGACTGCTGCTCGCGAAGTACAAATACATTTGAAAAACTAGTATGCTGTGGCCATCACAAAACTTTCTTCTGTATAACACGTCAATTAAATCATTTAAATAATACAGGAAATTACATCAATTTAGTACCAACTCATATCAAAGTATATCTGAATTTGAAGTTTGATGAAAATTCGTATATTCGTTCTTGAGATAGAGCTATAGCGGAAATTCTAAAAAATATAGCATAGCAGCGCCACCTATTGAGCGAATTGTACCAAACCATAAACAGAACTAATTGATATCAAGGTATACCTGAATCTGAAGTTTGATGAACATTACATTAGTACATTAGTTATTGAGATAGAGCTATAGTGGAAATTCTGAAAAATGCAGCATGCCAACGCCACCTGTTGAGAAATTTGCACCAAAACATAAAGAGCAGTAACAGATATCAAGGTATACCCAGTGGCGCAGCCAGGGTAGGGGTTTTGAAGCTCAATATACCACTATTTTAATACAGTAAAATTCGTATAATTTAATTGCAAAACTTTTTCGATAAAATAAAAGGAAGATACTCTTAGAAAAAATGTGGTATCCAGTGCCTCAAAACCCCCACCCTGGCTGCACCACTGGGTATACCTGAATCTGAAGTTTGTTGAAAATCCAAGCATTAGTTCTTGAGATAGAGCTATTGCGGAAATCGCAAAAAGTGCAACGTAGCAGCGCCACCTGTTGGGCGATTTACACCAAAATGTATAAAACGTCAATCCCTGTCAAGGACTAACTGAATCCGAAGTTTGATGAAAATCCATGCTTTAGTTCTGGAGATTGAGCTATTCTGGAAATCGTGAAAAATGCTAAATATCAGCGTCACCTGTAGAGAGATTTACACCAAAAACTAATCAGTACCAAATTATATCAGGGACTAACAGAATATAAATTTTTATTAAATTCCGTTCATTAGTTCTTGAGATAGAGCGCCCAAAAAAATTGTGTCACACACAGACTCACAGACTCACAAACAGACATTTTGTAAAAATATAATTTTCGGATTCTCTGACCCCTATAGCGTATAAATCAGTCAAAAACCGGAAGTCGAAAATTTTCAGGAACCCAATACTTTCTTGTAAAGATAGAAGAAAGTAATAACATTAGGTTTATTTAATGGCATGTTTTGTGTGATTAAGCAAGGAAACGATTATAATTTTATAAAAGCAATACAGTCGGACCTCTATTTAACGAAACTCTATTTTACGAATTTCTCTATTTTGCGAACTTTTACTTGGAACCAAGAACATTTTTCAAATTTCTTCGTAAAATAACCTCCAAATAGCGAAGTGCATTCTCTATATATTCATAACTTTTCCTTGGGATCTATTTTTTTTCTCCGTATTTCTTAAAATATTACTGAACATTTAAAACTTATTCTTTCTTTTAATACATTTTATGATGATCAAACCATGAACATGTCTTACCAGGTACCTAACTCACCGAGAGCAGTAAAATCGCTGTGATTCTTTGCTTTCCATCCAAGAAGTGCAAACTTTCAATATCCCCTTTTAACCTTCAATGGTGCTGCCCCGTGTCCTTACGCTATAGTTTCCCATTTTCTAGATTGTTGGTCATGATCAATCGTGTTGGTAATTTCGGTTCTTGTATCTCAAATCTCGCTTGATGTCAAAGCGAAAGTGCTTGAGCATCAAAGAAAAAAAAATATTCTTGATGAGGTGCATAAGGGCGTGAAGAAAAATAATACTACTTTAAAATTTGGTATTCCTCCGAACAGCTTATCAAAATCTCTTTAAAAAATCGTGATTTTAAAGTAAAATAATTTTTTTAAACTGAAAATACAATGTATTTCCAGACAATGTTTTGTTTCAATCTTATTTCCCTTGCAGATTTCTTTCTGATGGGTAAAATAAATAAAACAAATAGATATAATTTATAAAAAAAGTGTGACTAATTATTTTTTTAAATTATATTCAGTGTTTATGGTCTTAAAATATGTTTTATATATTTTAAAGTACTTTAAAAGGTTACTCTCTATTTAACGAATTTTCCATATAACGAACTTTTTTTCGGGATTTAGCTACTTCGTTAAATAGAGGTTCGACTGTATTTCACAAATT
The DNA here is from genome assembly GCA_963932465.1 of Maratus speciosus. Lineage (NCBI taxonomy): Eukaryota > Metazoa > Arthropoda > Arachnida > Araneae > Salticidae > Maratus > Maratus speciosus. Next base: position 263,910,615 of record OZ010794.1, on the reverse strand, counting down.
TCAAAAGCTGAACACAAATCTTTTGAAATAAAATTTTCTCAAAATTACATCTTTTTTCAAATATATCTTTCGATGTGATGCAGAAAACGATTTTAATTTCCCATCGAAATACATTATCCTTGTAAGTAATTTCATTAATTAAATATTTACTTGAATTCTATACACTTAAAATTTTAAATATCTGATAATCATGATACTGCATTAAAAAAAATCATGCGTCAAGCATCGGTTATGAAACACTTTCCAACACATTCAGAATAATGCAGCAAAACTTCACGGTTTAATAAGCTCAAATAGGATGTCTAATTATACCATTTGGAAACGCATTAGGGTGATTTTCAAAAAGTGTCGTGTTTTATTGTCCTATCACATTTGCACAGAAAAATAGCTAAATATCAGAATTTTAAATATTGCATTTTAACTATCATGTTTTTTAATGATAATTTACAGATATATTATTATTTATAAAAAAAAAATTATAATAACAAATATATTGTTTTATAATAATAAACAATAAGGAGCTTGGTGCGATATAATAGAAGCGTGACAAATAAACAACGTTAAAAGCGCCAATATTTTTATAAATTTAATGCATACCGGTTTCGGTAGCATGCAGCATACCTTCTTCAGTGCTAAGGATGGCGGAAATTTGCTCACATATGTAGGAGAGATGGGGTTTCAAGTTAAAGGTTTATTGACCAATAGGAAAACAGAGGATTGCAGGTAACAGCCAATAGGAAAATAGATGGGAAACGGCACCGAAATAGTGAGAAAAATTAAGAGAAGGAAGTATTTATGTAATACTTCCAACAATCTGATAATGGAGGAATAGCGAATTCACAATTAGCAATATTATTTAAATTTCTATAAATATAAAATGCTTCAAGAAGTTAAGTTCGTGTATAGAAGTAGGTTTAGAGATTATTTTATCCGCATTCAAGTCAAAAGTATGATTCATCTCCCAGCAATGTCATTACCGTAGGTTGCCCCAACAAGCAATTTATAAGGTAAAGATTTGACTAAGTTCTATTTAAAACATATGGTTATAATTTTTTAATACATTTTTATTTATTAAGATGCTACTGATAAAAAATTATTTATTTTCATTAATTAAACTTATCTATAATTCTTAATAATTATTTTAAACCGTGTCCCAAGAAAGAGCGTCATTGCCATACTTCTGACAAAAAGTTCATCTGGAATTTTTTAGAGGGTAGCACATGCCTTTTTAGCAAGGCAAAAATACGCCTTAAAAATCAACTTGTTATCAGGTTTAGGTGAATAGAGTAAATAGTTTTATAGTTTCCATAAAACAAGCAAAGACTTTGAATGTTTTGGTCAGTATTTTTTTTTGTACGTCATTACCGTATCCACGTCTAACTGATAATTAAATGAACTTTTATTTATTAATCAGCTTTTATTATATAAGTAATAGAAAATCATTGCATGGGCCAGAAAATATAATGTCTGCCATTTATGTCTGGGGAAAAATAAAAGTATTTTTACTTTCTTCTATCTTTACAAGAAGAAAGTATTGGTTTCATGAAAATTTTCGAATTCCACTTTTCGACGGATTTACACGTTTTATGAGTCAGAGATTCCAAAAAACATGTTTTTACAAAATGTCTGTCTGTGAGTCTGTCTGTCTGTCTGTCTGTCTGTCTGTCCGTCTGTCCGTCTGTCCGTCTGTCTGTCTGTATGTGACACAAATATTGTGGGCGCTCTATCTCAAGAACTAATGGACGAAATTTCACAAAACTTCATATTTAGTTAGACATTGATATAATCTGGAACTGATTAGTTTTTGGTGAAAATCACCCAACAGGTGGCGCTGCTATGCGGCATTTTTAACGATTTCTGCAATAGCTGTATCTCAAGAACTACTGCACGGATTTTCATAAAACTTCAGATTCAGTTAGTCCAGGATATAGTTTGGTGCTGATTACTTTTTTGTGAAAATCGCCCAACAGGTGGCGCTGGTATGCTGCATTGTTCATGATTATCGCAATAGCTCTAACTCAAGAACAAATGCACGGATTTTCATCAAACTTCAGATTCAGTTAGTCCCTGATATAAATTAGTGCTGCTTAATTTTTGGTGCAAATCGCCCAACAGGTGGCGCTGCTGTGCTGCATTTTTCACGATTTCCACAAGAGGTGTATCTCAAGAACTATTGCACGGATTTTCATCAAACTTCAGATTTAGTTAGTCCTTGACATGAATTGATGTATTAATTAGTGCTGTTTAATTTTTGGTGTAAATCGCTCAACAGGTGGCGCTGCTATGCTGTATTTTTTTGCGATTTCCACAATAGCTTTATCTCAAGAACTAATGCTTGGATTTTCAACAAACTTCAGATTCAGGTATACCTTGATATCGTTTAGTGCTGTTTACTTTTGGTGTAAATCGCTCAACAGGTGGCGCTGCTATGCTACATTTTTTCAGAATTTCCGCTATAACTCTATCTCAAGAACTAATGCGCGAATTTTCATCCAACTTCAAATTCAGATATACTTTGATATGAATTGGTGCTAAATCGCTATTTCTTGTACTATTTAAATGATTTAATTGACGTGATTTATATAGAAGAAAGTTTTGTGATGGCCACAACATACTAGTGCTTAATTTGTCTTCAGCGTAGATGTCATTACCGTGCTTACTTATTTCATTAACCAAGTTAATTAAAATTTAAAAAATTAGTTTGAAAACGTTAAATTAGTAATTTGCTCTCTGCTGATGCTTGTATATTAACGGTTATGAGATAAGGTAATTATTTATAAAGCATTAAAACTTCCTGATTATTTCTAAAAAATTGATTTTGTTATTCCAAAAAATGGAGAGATTTTGAAAATGATCCATTAACACATTTGAAAACCCAATTTCAGCAATTCCCATCTACAGTCGGAGAATTATCTAAATTATTTGAGCAGATAAGGTAATTATTTATAAAACATTAAAACTTCCTGATTATTTCTAAAAATTTGAATTTTTTATTCCAAAACATGGACAGATTTTGAAAATGACCGATTAACACATTTGAAAACCCAATTTCAGCAATTCCCATCTACAGTCGGAGAATTATCTAAATTATTTGAGCAGATAAGGTAATTATTTATAAAACATTAAAACTTCCTGATTATTTCTAAAAATTTGAATTTTTTATTCCAAAACATGGACAGATTTTGAAAATGACCCATTAACACATTTGAAAACCCAATTTCAGCAATTCCCATCTACAGTCGGAGAATTATCTAAATTATTTGAGCAGATAAGGTAATTATTTATAAAACATTAAAACTTCCTGATTATTTCTAAAAATTTGAATTTTTTATTCCAAAACATGGACAGATTTTAAAAATGACCCATTAACACATTTGAAAACCCAATTTCAGCAATTCCCATCTACAGTCGGAGAATTATCTAAATTATTTGAGCAGATAAGGTAATTATTTATAAAACATTAAAACTTCCTGATTATTTCTAATAATTTGAATTTTTTATTTCAAACCATGGAGAGATTTTGAAAATGACCCATTAACACATTTGAAAACCCAATTTCAGCAATTCCCATCTACAGTCGGAAGAATTATCTAAATTATTTGAGCAGATAAGGTAATTATTTATAAAACATTAAAACTTCCTGATTATTTCTAATAATTTGAATTTTTTATTCCAAACCATGGACAGATTTTGAAAATGACCCATTAACACATTTGAAAACCCAATTTCAGCAATTCCCATCTACAGTCGGAGAATTATCTAAATTACTTGAGCAGATAAGGTAATTATTTATAAAACATTAAAACTTCCTGATTATTTCTAAAAATTTGAATTTTTTATTCCAAAACATGGACAGATTTTGAAAATGACCGATTAACACATTTGAAAACCCAATTTCAGCAATTCCCATCTACAGTCGGAGAATTATCTAAATTATTTGAGCAGATAAGGTAATTATTTATAAAACATTAAAACTTCCTGATTATTTCTAAAAATTTGAATTTTTTATTCCAAAACATGGACAGATTTTGAAAATGACCCATTAACACATTTGAAAACCCAATTTCAGCAATTCCCATCTACAGTCGGAGAATTATCTAAATTATTTGAGCAGATAAGGTAATTATTTATAAAACATTAAAACTTCCTGATTATTTCTAAAAATTTGAATTTTTTATTCCAAAACATGGACAGATTTTAAAAATGACCCATTAACACATTTGAAAACCCATTTTCAGCATTTGAGCAGATAAGGTAATTATTTATAAAACATTAAAACTTCCTGATTATTTCTAATAATTTGAATTTTTTATTCCAAAACATGGAGAGATTTTGAAAATGACCCATTAACACATTTGAAAACCCAATTTCAGCAATTCCCATCTACAGTCGGAAGAATTATCTAAATTATTTGAGCAGATAAGGTAATTATTTATAAAACATTAAAACTTCCTGATTATTTCTAAAAATTTGAATTTTTTATTCCAAAACATGGACAGATTTTGAAAATGACCCATTAACACATTTGAAAACCCAATTTCAGCAATTCCCATCTACAGTCGGAGAATTATCTAAATTATTTGAGCAGATAAGGTAATTATTTATAAAACATTACAACTTCCTGATTATTTCTAATAATTTGAATTTTTTATTCCAAAACATGGACAGATTTTGAAAATGACCCATTAACACATTTGAAAACCCAATTTCAGCAATTCCCATCTACAGTCGGAGAATTATCTAAATTATTTGAGCAGATAAGGTAATTATTTATAAAACATTAAAACTTCCTGATTATTTCTAAAAATTTGAATTTTTTATTCCAAAACATGGACAGATTTTGAAAATGACCCATTAACACATTTGAAAACCCAATTTCAGCAATTCCCATCTACAGTCGGAGAATTATCTAAATTATTTGAGCAGATAAGGTAATTATTTATAAAACATTAAAACTTCCTGATTATTTCAAAAAATTTGAATTTTTTATTCCAAAACATGGACAGATTTTAAAAATGACCCATTAACACATTTGAAAACCCAATTTCAGCAATTCCCATCTACAGTCGGAGAATTATCTAAATTATTTGAGCAGATAAGGTAATTATTTATAAAACATTAAAACTTCCTGATTATTTCTAATAATTTGAATTTTTTATTCCAAAACATGGAGAGATTTTGAAAATGACCCATTAACACATTTGAAAACCCAATTTCAGCAATTCCCATCTACAGTCGGAAGAATTATCTAAATTATTTGAGCAGATAAGGTAATTATTTATAAAACATTAAAACTTCCTGATTATTTCTAAAAATTTGAATTTTTTATTCCAAAACATGGAGAGATTTTGAAAATGACCCATTAACACATTTGAAAACCCAATTTCAGCAATTCCCATCTACAGTCGGAGAATTATCTAAATTATTTGAGCAGATAAGGTAATTATTTATAAAACATTAAAACTTCCTGATTATTTCTAATAATTTGAATTTTTTATTCCAAAACATGGAGAGATTTTGAAAATGACCCATTAACACATTTGAAAACCCAATTTCAGCAATTCCCATCTGCAGTCGGAAGAATTATCTAAATTATTTGAGCAGATAAGGTAATTATTTATAAAACATTAAAACTTCCTGATTATTTCTAATAATTTGAATTTTTTATTCCAAAACATGGAGAGATTTTGAAAATGACCCATTAACACATTTGAAAACCCAATTTCAGCAATTCCCATCTACAGTCGGAGAATTATCTAAATTATTTGAGCAGATAAGGTAATTATTTATAAAACATTAAAACTTCCTGATTATTTCTAAAAATTTGAATTTTTTATTCCAAAACATGGACAGATTTTGAAAATGACCCATTAACACATTTGAAAACCCAATTTCAGCAATTCCCATCTACAGTCGGAAGAATTATCTAAATTATTTGAGCAGATAAGGTAATTATTTATAAAACATTAAAACTTCCTGATTATTTCTAATAATTTGAATTTTTTATTCCAAAACATGGAGAGATTTTGAAAATGACCCATTAACACATTTGAAAACCCAATTTCAGCAATTCCCATCTACAGTCGGAGAATTATCTAAATTATTTGAGCAGATAAGGTAATTATTTATAAAACATTAAAACTTCCTGATTATTTCTAAAAATTTGAATTTTTTATTCCAAAACATGGACAGATTTTGAAAATGACCCATTAACACATTTGAAAACCCAATTTCAGCAATTCCCATCTACAGTCGGAAGAATTATCTAAATTATTTGAGCAGATAAGGTAATTATTTATAAAACATTAAAACTTCCTGATTATTTCTAATAATTTGAATTTTTTATTCCAAAACATGGAGAGATTTTGAAAATGACCCATTAACACATTTGAAAACCCAATTTCAGCAATTCCCATCTACAGTCGGAAGAATTATCTAAATTATTTGAGCAGATAAGGTAATTATTTATAAAACATTAAAACTTCCTGATTATTTCTAATAATTTGAATTTTTTATTCCAAAACATGGAGAGATTTTGAAAATGACCCATTAACACATTTGAAAACCCAATTTCAGCAATTCCCATCTACAGTCGGAAGAATTATCTAAATTATTTGAGCAGATAAGGTAATTATTTATAAAACATTAAAACTTCCTGATTATTTCTAATAATTTGAATTTTTTATTCCAAAACATGGAGAGATTTTGAAAATGACCCATTAACACATTTGAAAACCCAATTTCAGCAATTCCCATCTACAGTCGGAAGAATTATCTAAATTATTTGAGCAGATAAGGTAATTATTTATAAAACATTAAAACTTCCTGATTATTTCTAAAAATTTGAATTTTTTATTCCAAAACATGGAGAGATTTTGAAAATGACCCATTAACACATTTGAAAACCCAATTTCAGCAATTCCCATCTACAGTCGGAAGAATTATCTAAATTATTTGAGCAGATAAGGTAATTATTTATAAAACATTAAAACTTCCTGATTATTTCTAATAATTTGAATTTTTTATTCCAAAACATGGAGAGATTTTGAAAATGACCCATTAACACATTTGAAAACCCAATTTCAGCAATTCCCATCTACAGTCGGAAGAATTATCTAAATTATTTGAGCAGATAAGGTAATTATTTATAAAACATTAAAACTTCCTGATTATTTCTAAAAATTTGAATTTTTTATTCCAAAACATGGAGAGATTTTGAAAATGACCCATTAACACATTTGAAAACCCAATTTCAGCAATTCCCATCTACAGTCGGAGAATTATCTAAATTATTTGAGCAGATAAGGTAATTATTTATAAAACATTAAAACTTCCTGATTATTTTAATAATTTGAATTTTTTATTCCAAAACATGGAGAGATTTTGAAAATGACCCATTAACACATTTGAAAACCCAATTTCAGCAATTCCCATCTACAGTCGGAAGAATTATCTAAATTATTTGAGCAGATAAGGTAATTATTTATAAAACATTAAAACTTCCTGATTATTTCTAATAATTTGAATTTTTTATTCCAAAACATGGAGAGATTTTGAAAATGACCCATTAACACATTTGAAAACCCAATTTCAGCAATTCCCATCTACAGTCGGAGAATTATCTAAATTATTTGAGCAGATAAGGTAATTATTTATAAAACATTAAAACTTCCTGATTATTTCTAAAAATTTGAATTTTTTATTCCAAAACATGGACAGATTTTGAAAATGACCCATTAACACATTTGAAAACCCAATTTCAGCAATTCCCATCTACAGTCGGAGAATTATCTAAATTATTTGAGCAGATAAGGTAATTATTTATAAAACATTAAAACTTCCTGATTATTTCAAAAAATTTGAATTTTTTATTCCAAAACATGGACAGATTTTAAAAATGACCCATTAATACATTTGAAAACCCAATTTCAGCAATTCCCATCTACAGTCGGAGAATTATCTAAATTATTTGAGCAGATAAGGTAATTATTTATAAAACATTAAAACTTCCTGATTATTTCTAATAATTTGAATTTTTTATTCCAAAACATGGAGAGATTTTGAAAATGACCCATTAACACATTTGAAAACCCAATTTCAGCAATTCCCATCTACAGTCGGAAGAATTATCTAAATTATTTGAGCAGATAAGGTAATTATTTATAAAACATTAAAACTTCCTGATTATTTCTAAAAATTTGAATTTTTTATTCCAAAACATGGACAGATTTTGAAAATGACCCATTAACACATTTGAAAACCCAATTTCAGCAATTCCCATCTACAGTCGGAGAATTATCTTAATAATTTGAGCAGATAAGGTAATTATTTATAAAACATTACAACTTCCTGATTATTTCTAATAATTTGAATTTTTTATTCCAAAACATGGACAGATTTTGAAAATGACCCATTAACACATTTGAAAACCCAATTTCAGCAATTCCCATCTACAGTCGGAGAATTATCTAAATTATTTGAGCAGATAAGGTAATTATTTATAAAACATTAAAACTTCCTGATTATTTCTAAAAATTTGAATTTTTTATTCCAAAACATGGACAGATTTTGAAAATGACCCATTAACACATTTGAAAACCCAATTTCAGCAATTCCCATCTACAGTCGGAGAATTATCTAAATTATTTGAGCAACTCTGTATATAATACATAGATTTGTATCTAGAAACTACATGCATGGAAATGTTTAATTCTGTTAGGAAATGCATACCACAGTTTAAAATTACCCTTCAGCAGTTTCCGCTTATAAGGAGAATGGTACGTGAATTTTGTGTGCATTAAGTATATAATTATCTATTTATATAAAATCCAAGTCTCTGTGTGTCCCTCACGATTCCGGTAGGACCGCCTCATTGAAACGAGTAATTGTTGAAAAAAACTAATGCAGGGTTACCACAGTAGCGCCAAATGTTAGCCAACTTGGTGATAGCTGGGTAATTTGGCGAAATTCCCATTTAAAACCATTAATCTTTCATAAAGGAGGTCACCGAAAATTAATTTAAACTCCGCTGTTTTAAGATATTTTTCAAAATCTATGAGTGAGAATTTAAAGTACATCTTTACATCTTCCTCCCAATGCTACTAATAAAATAACCGCCAATAGACAACGCTGTACTGTGTGAGCTCCTAACTGCGCGATTTTAATGTGCTTTAGGTACTTTTCCAGTATAGGTGCCTTGGCGAAAAAGGAAATTTGGCAACATATTTTCCGGAACCTATCCACTGTTTCATTTTATATACACACGCATTTTTTTTAAATATTTATACGATTTATTTAATATAAAAAAGACGTTTCTCTAATTTTATAAAGAAACAGATGTGATTTGTACATAAAAACATCAATAATATACATATAAAATAAACATATAAAACAAACAAAAACGCTCATTAAGTTTGTTTTTATAGCTGATTATATGATTTGACAACAAATCTCGATATTTTTTCCGTTATACGGACACCATGCCAAAATGTATGCTAATGCGCCAATTATTTCAAAATGCTAAAAGATATTTTTAATTTTATGCCAGCAGTTTAATATGAGTTTTATTTTATTGCTTTATTTTATAACAGTTATTTGTTCACTTATTTTAAGTATATAATTGTGATTTAATAAAATAGTTCGTAAAAGTCTGGAATTTTCAAATGTTATATTTTTTAAATGCTCACTTTAGTATCGACAACGTTTTTTCTTTTATTTTTCAAATGCTTCAATTCACGTGATTTTCATTTTGCGCCATCTATTACGCTTGGCGACAAAGGTATCCGTATAACGGAAACGAACCCAAATCTTACTTTCTGATGCCCAAATTACACCAAGCTTTTTTTTTTTAAAAACGCCAAAGCTCCTACAGTGGAAAAGTAACAAACTGTCTATTATTTTGCGCTATCTGTGTTATAGTTTGTACAGTATGTAAGGGGTGTGGAGCGAAGAGTTTAAAAATTAAATATTAAAGTTTCGGCACAGATGTCATATAATACACGCGTCGAATATTGGCGTGATTTTCTTTCTGACGCCAATGTCATATACACAACGGGTACTTAACTGGCGGCAAAGTGTCTTTATTTTGCTTGATATGGTAACCCGGATATTGTTGTTTATGCTGTTGATGTTTTCGCCAAATTGGCGTATATGACAATTGTGCCAAAGTTTCTATAAAGCAGTATAAGACTAAAAAATTAAGAATGAAATAAATGCAAAATAAGACTAAAGAAGAAAGAAAAATCATGCTTTAAGCATAGAATATGCAGCACTTTCCAACACATCCTGAATGCTTTAACAAAACTTCGTTATTTGGGGAAATAAGATAACTAAGTAAACATTTTAGAAGACGCATAAAAATTTTTAAAAAATGATTTCAGCAGTTACCGTCCATAGCCAATAGTATCGTTATTACATGACACTATTTAGCCAAAATTTAATTTAAACTACTCTTAAAACTACCGAAATCACATTTCCAGATATTATCATCCATAGACGGTTATGTATCCAATTCTTTGCGTGACCCTGTATATCATTTTATCTATATTCTACAGACATTTCTTAGTAAACTAAATGCAGTTTAGCTTAAAAACGCATAACTCTTTTAAAAACCACCTTTAAGCAATTTACTCTCATACTCAGTAACCCTCACGAATTCTTTTGTGTAGCCCTGCATATGAACTGTAGCATTTATACACACAGTATAGTATGCATAAATGTAGTGAAACATAAAAGCGCATATCATAATTAAAAATTCATGTCTAGCTATCATTGCTTATGTACAATACTTCGGAGAAAAGTTGCTTGGCGAGAAAGAAGTTTGTCAACGTATTTTCTGACAACATATTTACTGCTTCATACTCACAAGCAATTTTTTCCATATGTATGCAATTTATTTAGGTAGTTGTTAGCTATCCCGTGAACCAGTTTCGCCAAATTATATAGATCGCCAAACCACTCGCCAAATTATACAAATTGACATAATTTTTATTTTAAACAACGAAAGATCAATTAAATTAGCAAAATATTAATAAAAATACAAATATAACGTCGAATTAAAAATCACTTGATGACGTAAGAAACACATGATCATGTTTAATGTCAACCATTAATGGCATTTAATCTTACAATTTGGCGACAGTAATTTGGTCGACGGGATAACTAACAAGTACCTTTATTTAATGTAAAAAAAGCTATTTACCCATTTTTTATAATAAACAGAAGTAATTTTGGCACAGATGTCATATTCGCCCCATATTGGCGCGATTTTTTTCCGACGCCAATTTGGCTAAAACATCAACAGCATGAACAACAACATCCGGGTTACCATATCAAGGAAAATAACGACACTTTGGCGAGAGTTAAGTACCCGGTGTGTATATGACACTGGCGTCAGAAAAAAAATTGTGCCAATATGGGGTGAATATGACATCTGTGCCGTAATTTTTGCACAGATGTCATATACGCATCGGGGTTGGCGTGAGTTTTCTCTGACACCAATTTGGCAGAAATCTCGCTTTCGAATACCAGTTACTTATACATTTTTAAATTATTTGCTATCATTTTGAAAAGGAAATAACTATAAATAAATAAAAGTTTGAATAATAGCTATAGAACAAAACAGTTTATATAATTAAAAACAGAAAATAAAAGCAAATAGACAATTTATTAATAAATAAAAAACAATAGCCTGGTTACCATAGCAGGCAAAATAACACCATTTTGGCGCCAGTTAGGTATCTCGGTACATATCTGAAATCTGTGCCGTAATTTGTATATATATAAAAAAATATTATATATATTTAGAAACGATTTTTTTATGTATATAAGTGCATATATAAACGAAAATAAAAGTTCATTAGATTTGTTTTCATAGCTGCTTATATTTTTTGGCAACATATCTCACTTTCTAATGCCCGAATTGCGCCAAGCTTTTTTTAAACATGCGTTATAATGGAAAAGTACCTAAATAAATAATTAACAGAAACAACCAATTATACAAACTAAAACTTTTTATTTCAAGATCAAAGCATTGTTTTTAATTTCAATTAAAAATACATATATCCTTGGATAACTTTAGTTGAAATTAGGTTCACAGCTTAATACCTCATTCCATAAACCTAAACAAACACAAGTGATTCATTCATCGTGAAACTTAAAAAAAAAATTAAATCATTGAGGTAATCATTCACAAAGTAAGTTCTCCAACAATCAATGGACAATATTCTAATGACATCATAGTAGGTAAAATGGTGGCGGTATCGATTGTTTATGGTTTGAAATCACAAAGATTTAATTTTGCAATGTCTCTTAGTTACATTATTTTATTGTCATATTTATGAGATCAGAACAAAAGCATATTTTTTCATTGTTTAGTTATTAAAGACGGAAAAAATTCATAAATGCATGATTTGAAAATTTTAAATAATTTTCTTTCTTAATACTAAAAAATAACATCGGGAAGTAACAGCGGGTTTAAGTTAAATAAGTTTAACTGTTTAATTCTGTTGTAATATCAAAATAACTCTATTTATTAGATTTCAGTAAACAACATCAGAGCCCGATTAAACTTTGAAGTTAGCGGAATTACAATGTCATTTCAGGACCTTTCTTTTGGAGAAGCTTTTCTAAATTTCATATATACATGGAAACTCTTCAGTGTTAGAAATATTATTCTTAGGGCTGACATAACATGAGAACGGCCCGCAATTTTGCACAAGTTTTTGAAAACTACTTTATATCAGAAATTTTGCAAAAAACTGGTTACTTTTTTGTTATAGCGGCTCACACTATTAGGATTATGACAAGTTGTAGCCAATTTCGCCAACGTCGTAACCAAGATCGTGAAGCACACACATATAATACCATTTCATGAAATCGTATACGATAATTTAATAGTTTTTACCTTACTTCAAGTGTAACATTTATTTATTTTTAAGATTTAACAATCTAAATTGTCCAATATATGAATTTAAAAAAATGTAAACAAAGATTGAATAGACATGACCGCAAAAAGCCTCAAACCTGCATAACACTTGGAACCAAACTGTGCAGATTAGTGGTCTTCTACTGTACACAGTTTTTCATAAATGCGTTTTGTTCTTTAAATGTGTTATTTTCATCTATCACTGCGGAAGAACCGAGAAAACTCATATTCTTGCACATGAGTTGTATATATCTTTATATCTAAATTTCCGTCATTTTTGACGGGCTACCTTTCTAGTATAATTATATATTTATAGTATAATTAATTATTATAGTATTATAGTATAATAATTATATATATATAATTATATATTTATAGTATATAAATATATAATTATATATAATATATTAAGTATATAATTTATGCACAACGAGTAACATGCAAAAAGTTAGTTAAATTTAAAAACGCATACCGAAATTGACAACGCACTTTCATCATTTATTGCTGAAAGACATTACTGTAACCGATATCCTTTGCGTGTCTCTCTAAATAAACGATCAACGCTATGAACGCCTTATTCTATAGTAATCGTCTTGTAGTGATATTCAGTGATTTATATTAATTTGAATATATTTGAAATGTGATTAAAATACACTGCAAACGATTTTTCTCCATTGACCATAATGGAACCGAATTCTTTTGAGTGTCTTTGTAAATGAACTATTAATGCTATGCGCTGCATATATAATTCGAACATGCCATAGTAAATATCATTAACTGCTATCAATTGCATGAAAATCCGAGTAGATTTATGTGAGTTAGAGCGTAGACAGACGGACAGACAAATTGAATTCATAAACACTTTTTAACTCCATTGGAAAATGTAAAAAGAAAGAGAAAAAAAAGATTTCACAAAGCTTTTGTTCAATGCCAATCACAAAACCCAAATAATCCATTTTTCCATTTTGGGAAATATTTATTCAAAATTAACGGATGTGAGTAGTGTTTCTGGTTGTTGAACAAAAATCCCATTACTTATAACTGAAAGGTAAAATATCGCTTTGCAATATTTATAAAAGTTATCCTTATTGCCTCTTTCAATCTTATTCGTTTGACACTTTACTCTTAATTTCATATTTTTAATCTTTGAGGCGCAGTTTTTTTTTTCAGAATTTCATATTAAATGACATGATGTCACATTAATCTTGAGATAAAGTTATTTTAGACTCAATGCGAGCATATAAATTTTCTTTAAATTCTGCTTAAGCTATGAAGAAATGCTAAAGTCTTCATCTGCGGAAAAAAGTCGCCTGAAGAACCAAAATTTATAGCATTAAGTAGATTTATTTCTGAATTTATTTCTTACGAGAATGTTTAAGCAACTGGGGAAAAATATTATAAAAGCTAAAAAGAAATTCATTTTACATTTAAAAAAAAATCTTTAGAAATTCCACGTAAAAGATTTTATTAAGATATACAGGTAGTTGTTAAAATAATGGAAATACCTGTGAATAAAAAGTGACATTTAAGAAGGCGCTTCATAAGCCTTAAAATATAATCCCAGCTTTTGTATTTTTGTTAAACGTGTAAAATGTCAGACCTCACAGCCTTTAATAGAGAACAAATTGTAGGAATCCGACTGGCTGAAGCAACTGTAACCAGAACATACTAGCTTTTAGGCCTTCTGGATGTACGGTATCTAAAGTCATGACAGCGTACACACAGCACGGCAAGACAAGCTCAACAAAGCAAAATAGTCTACGTAGAGAAAAGCTGAGTGAAAAAGACCGACGGTATTGAAGTGGATTGTAATGTCTAGAAAGAAAAAAAAACTGCAGCTAAAGTGAGCGCAGAGCTCAATAAGCATCTATATTCTGCAGTGTCGGAAATTACTATTAGGAGGCAGCTTCATAAACAGAACATTTACGCCAGGGCAGCAATTCCCAAGCCACTTGTCATAGCTGTTAATGCCAAACGTAGTCTACAGTGGCGCCACAACCACAAAACTTAGTGTATTGGTAAGTGGAGGACAGTTAAATGGTCAGACGAATCATCTTTCACAATTTTCACCACAAAAGGACAGGTACACGTTTGAAGGACATCTATAAAAGCATATGATTGTTATTTTCTCCTTCCAACTGTCAAGCATGGAGGTGTATCTGTCACAGTATGGGCAGCCGTGTCCTATTTTGTGCTGGTCCAAACATAACCCTGGAAATAAGGATCACTGGGGAGCAGTATGGAGAAGCTTTAGCTGACCAGGTCCATCCTATGATGCAAAATTTGTTTCCTGCAGAAGATGGAATTTTCCAGGATGTTAATGATCAGATTCAAGGAGCGGGACATGTCCAGCGACAGCGATGACCACCTCGGGAACTCAGCTTTCGCTTTAGAGTGTTAGTGCAATCCCGAGGGGTAGACCACATCCACTCCTCCCGACTCTCAACCAGAGTCTGAGAGGGATCGTCGGGTCCCTGATCAAGCTGCTGAGATTTATTTCGGTTACTGTGAGATTTACAATTACAATCACAATTGGTTACCCAATTTTTCTGGGCGAACCGAAGATTTCACATCGAGATATTTGACTGTATGTAGTGATTACATGAGGATCATTTCACCTAATGTGATTGCATAATTGTTTACAATTTTCTTGGATATATATACGTCACAGTACATTTAACACACAATATTTAACATGACAATTAGAAACACATTACAACACAATATCAAACACCTACTATTTACATGACTGTATGTAGTGATGAGGATCATTTAAATGTGATTGCATAATTATTTACATTTTTCTTAGATTTATATACGTCACAGTACATTAAACACACAATATTGAACATCACAATTAGAAACACATTACAACACACCTACTATTTACAATTTGCACATACTAGAGTTTGGAGAGATGCACAAGATAAAAATTCAAATGTGATAGAAGTTTCTGGCACCCGCTAATAACCCGTTTCTCCCTCCATGCTACACCCTAGTGATGGAGTCGGACTAGAATGGCTCTGGATTTGAAAAGGTGTACTCGTTTGTTTCTATAAACCTCATGCATTGTAATTTCTTGTTGAGTAGTTGTGGTTTCTCTTTTACATCCCGCCACCAACTTGCTAAATTCATACGTGTGTGTTTTTTGAGATGATAATGCGATGTTAATGTATAGTATAATACATAGTGTAACGATGTTGACGGCAAGCCACAAATGCATAGTGGGGAGTCTCTTTTGTTAATTTTGTATAAGTGTTCCTGAAAGGGGCCGTGATTTGTTAAAAATATGTGTAAGTATCTGTTGTTTACGAAATACTTGTGGTCAACCAATGGCAAGAATTCCTTCGTATATCGGCCTGTGTCTGAATCCGTCCAGCGTTTTTGCCAATTTTTTAACAGATTCTGCTTTGTCTGTGATTTTAGTGAAGAAGCTGGATATGGTAAAAATGTATGTATTAGTGTTTCATCCGTTACTGCCGATTTTGCCAGTTGGTCAGCTGCCTCATTGCCCTCAACACCTGAATGTCCTTTTGTCCAATTGAAGTATATGTCTTTTACTGTTGTTTGTAATTGTTGAAGAATTTTTAGTATTAAATAGTTTGTATTGTCAAAATTGTGTAATGCTTTTAAACTTGATAGGCTATCCGTTATGATTAAGTATTGAGAATGTTTGTCCGACTCTATCCACTCTAATACTGAAGAGATCGCGAAGAGTTCTGACTGGAAGACGGAGTTATCCTGGGACAGTTTCGCTCTCCAAGTATAGATTTGCTCGTTTTTTCCGTACACACAAAATGCCGAGGCTGTGCCTTCGGACATTTTGGAACCGTCCGTGTATATTGTAATTTTGCCTACATAGTCGTTTATTTCACAAATTTGTATTTCACTTGTTAGTGGTGATGTTTTGTATTTTGAGCATTTTGGATAGTATAGTGGAGCAAAAGCCTTTTCTGTTGACTTGCCGAGACGAATCGTCCCCGAATACTCCGCTTCCGCCTCCAACTGCAAATCCAGTGGGGGGAGACCTGTGAGGACCTGCAGGGCGTTTGTTGACGTATTGCGATATGCTCTCGCTATCAGCAACAAAGCTTTCCTTTGTGCCGAGAGCAAATGTCGACGACCGTGATATTGCGCCATACGCGGAAACCAGACAGCACACGCGTAGGCCATTTTCCTTTGTAAGATCACCGAGTACCAAATCTTAAAAAATTCCGGAGGGAGTCGACCTGAGATTCATGAAAATTTATAAAGATTTTGAGTTATTTTTCCGATTTCTACTCTCTTTTGTGCCACATGTGGGAGAAATGATAATTGTTTATCTAATATTACCCCCAGGTATTTTAGTGTTGTTTCTGATTTTATTGATTTTCCTTGAAGTTTAAATGTGTTGCCCCGCTTAAGGTGTTTGGGTTTGTCAAAAGTTAATGATGAGGATTTTTCATGTGAAATTTATATTTTGTTGGTTTCTGCCCGATTCTGAAAAAAATTTTAAGCTTTCTGACCTTTTTGTTCAAGTTGCTGTCTCGACTGTGCCCAGATCAGTAATATCACGTCATCCGCGTATGCCACCAGTTCACAGTCCTGTGCATCAAAGGTCCCCAACAGAGTCTCCAACAGAACCACCCAAAGAAAAGGACCCAGACACGATCCCTGCGGGCAACCCTTACTAAAGTAGTACAACAAAAATAGTGCCATCCAGTCCACCTGAGCTCGCCTACCCGAAAGGAAAAAAACGACAAGATTAATGGGTTGTTTAGAAATACCTAGTCTTTTCAATGCTAGGATCACCTGGTCCCAAGGGAGGTTGTCAAATGCTCCTCTGAAATCCAGTGACACCAGTGATGTGTATTGTTTATTTTGTTTGTGTTGTTCTACTAATGAAATCACTTGCTCCAAAGCCGTTTCCGTAGATTTATTTTGCGTGTAGCCGTGTTGCTTACCCGATAGGAAATTCGTTTTGTCTAATGCTTGATGTATTCGTCTTAGAATTAATTTCAATAAGATTTTTCCGAATATTGGTAATAGAGTGATGGGGCGATATGAAGAGCTCTCATTCAAGGGTTTTCCCTCCTTTCTAAAATACACGAGCTCCCCCAATTTCCAGTCATCAGGAAAATAGTTTAACTTTAAAAGACTGTTGTACATATCCAACAGAATATTAGGAATTTTTGAAAAGATGCACCTGACCATCCTGTGATCAATTTGATCAGGTCCTGGCGCCTTGTTAATATTGAATGATAAAACAACATTTCGCAACTCTCTTTTCGTGAATTTTGCCTGGTCGTGCGAGTTTAGTCGCTGTGGTAGTTGCTTTGGAGTTTCATTGCCAAAAATGTCTCTCGTTAGTTTTAAAAGGGTTGATGACCTGGAAGTGGGTGACAAAGAATCAAATTGGTAACTGATATGTGAGTCCTGGAATCGCTGGAAGGCCAACTTTTTCGATTAACCAAAAGGATCCGTCTCTCTGTGACACAGGTTTGTCCAAGCTTTTTCCTTCTCCGATAAAATCTGTTTTTGGTAAATTGCCCTTTCCCTTTTGTATTGCTGGTTTATATTTGACTCGTAGTTTGATTTTTTTGCTCTTTTTAAAAGAGCTGCTACTTTATTTCTTTGGGCCCTCAATTGTGGAGACCACCAGGAAAATTTTAAATTTCTTGAAGGGGGCTTTCTTTTTAAAGGATTTATTGGCTTGTAATAATATTTCTTGTTTAAAAGTTTCGTATTCTTCGTTAAACTGGTCCATAGTTTCTATGTCATTAAAGTTAATCTGTGAGCATTTTCGAGTTAGTTGTTCGGAAAATTGTGTCAAAGGGATTTCCTTTGTTTTGAATCTTCTTCTTGGTAGTTTGGGTATTGTGAAATTTAGCTCTGTTTCTATTGGGTAGTGGTCTCCAAAAAGGGAAGGAATTACTTCCCAGTGTTTTATGTGCGAAAACATAGCCTGCGTGCAGATGGACATATCTGGCCTCCCCTACTCATACGTTGGTGGACTGGATGAAGAGTTTAGAATAACTCGTTGATATGCTATGACTCTATCGATAAGAACTTTCCCCTGGTGTCTTCACTCCTATAGCCCCAAAGCTGACTGTGAGCGTTGAAATCACCGAGAACCAACTGCAATGGGCTCTGATTTTTAAAACCCAGCCAGTTCTCAATATCCTCATCAAAGTCAGCACCCGGGGGGCTATACAGGCTGCCAATGCTTAAGGTTAAAGGCTTAAGGTCTAAATTTATAAAAACTGAGTTATAGTGTTTAGAAGAGAGACTATGTTTTAAGTTTTGGTCTAAGATTAAAATATGGGCTTTTTTAGAGCTTGAACTATAGCATGGTGTTGTTCGAGGAAGTGATAGAGGTCTATTTTCATAAAGGTATGCATCTTGAAGACAAACCAGGGAATAGTCCGAGTCTGAGAGGAATTTAATAAAAGCAGCGGTTTATGGTCTGTTATTCTGTAAATTTTGTTGAATTAATTTGAATTTTTACCTCTATAAGACAATGACGCTAGCGCTGCTTGTTCCTTTCGCTGATACACGCTGCAGGATGGATCGTAAGATGGATGTTTTTCATATAATCCAGCTTTCCTATGGTCCCCCTTGTAGTAGTCGAACACTTTTTTGCAGTTAACACACTCTTCTTTTTCTGAGGCACAATTCCTGATGTTGTGGCCTTTGCCACATTTAGCGCAGGCCTCTGCATTCTGGCACACTCTTGCTGTATGCCCTATTTCCTGACAGTGATAACACCTTTGAATGAAGACATACCGTCTTACCGTGCACCGGTTAAATCCTATGCACTATTTTCCTGCCATTCGGGACATGTCCAGTCATGGTTTAATGAACACGATGATGAACTGCAACATCTACCTTGGCTCGCACTGTACCCCTACTTTAATGTAATCGAACCGTTACCCGGAGCTTTCCTAATATCTCCACGAAGAATGGCACTATACTCCTCTAAACACTAATGAGCACTTGCATGAATACTACTTGTATGGTAGCTACTTTTAACATTCCTACACCAAATAAGTGTAATCGGTCGATTTTTATAATTTGTTTATAACAAAGGGTGTCCTTAGAGAAGTATTGGGGCGGGCGTTAGTTAGTTACGAAGAACTCGAAACAGGTCTTCTTGAAATTGAAGCAATCGTTAATTCACGGTCCCTTACTTATGTTTTTAATGAACCTAGTGAACCATTCCCTCTCACTCCTGCCAATTTCCTTACAGGAAAGAGGTTGACCTCTTTAGTTGCAACACTTGTAACACCTATTTTAGTTCTGTAGCGAAAGAATCAGTCAGCGCTTGAGGTGAAAAGTTTATGAAGAGAAATGCGGTTTACCACTCTCAATATTGATCACTGGGCGCTCGATTTGTTAACTGTATATCCATATAAAAATATTACTATCTCTAATATATAAAACCATATTATGGCGGTGTGTTTTATCTGCATATTTTATTTATGAAACAATTATAAAACGTATGCAAAAGCGTATCAAACGCACTAGTGTGTTCATAAATAAAATTTTCGAGATTTATTACGTAACTAAGAATTTGCGTAAGTCTCGTAATATGTAAGTCGGGGATGCTTGTAAAGCACGTTTGCCATCAAAACAACCGCCTCTGATTTCGCTAAACACGATTCCAGACAAGGTATAGCACTTTGACAACAAAAGGTTTGTCCAATCAGGTTACTAGATGGTAAAACATGGTTGGGGAAAATAATATTTACCTACCAACATTTTGCTCGATTACACCGCCACCTACGATGATACGAAAAAATGTTAAATACAAAAGTTCCGTAATTTTTCCCGTAGAATTCAAATCTGTAATAAAAAGTGGGTGTTATCATTCGAGATTTCAATGTTGGACCAATGTTGCCAGTGGGCTACTTTTTTTAAATTCAGATTTCTTGATTGGCACCACTTTATTGAAATTGTAAAATTCTCCTTATTTAATGACATATTAATTAAGGCGAAATGAAGGGGACCATTTCATAAAAGTGGTGCCAATCAAGAAATCTGAATTTTAAAAAAAAGCAGCCGACTGGCAACATTAAGTTGAACTCGACATGACGCCCAGGGTTTTGTGGTAGGAACTTTTATATCACTGAATAGCTTTTTAAAAAATATGAAACACATATTTTACCGATTTTCAATCTACAATGTATTTATAGAGTTATTCGATCATTTCCAGGCATCCTGTACATGTGGGTCATGTAAGGAAGATGCATTAATAATACATACAGAATACAAAATTAGATACATAATTTACCGTAATTTCCCGCAGCTTAGCTATGTCTTTTGGAGCCGGAAATTTTATAGAAAAAAGAAATCAAATAAGTGCTAAGCCGAAGTAAGCACATTTTATTTAAAATAAATTCTGGTAGGAAATTGAGATATCTGAGGTGCGGCGGATACGCGAAAGACTACGGTAAGTCCTGCTGAATGTATATAGTTACCTATATGTATAAAATCAGTTTTAGCTTTGAAGTTTTGGCCTTTCTAAGCTATAAGTCAAAGACTAGTTAGAGTACTTAAATTTTTACACCAAATATGCTGAGTGTTAATCCTATAATTTATAAGTCTAATTATATTGTTTTCGTTTATTTTTCCGGTATAAGTTTTGTTTAATTTAAAATTTTTTTCTATTTAGATTTAAACCTTCTTATCATTCACAAAGCTGTCAACTTGTACGGATTTTCGATACCAATAAAATTTAACAGAAATTTCTGCTTTATTTAATTATCAGCCTTCACAGCAGTTTGACGATTGCATTATTCAAAACTTTCTATTAAATTTTAGTGGTAGCAAAAATCCGGACAAATTGGCAGCTCTGCATTCAGAATGACAACTGACAAGTGATTAATATACGTTGTCATGTTCAATAACTGATCTTAAAATCATGGAATTTGGAGGATATATACGTTTTGAAACGTAAATAAATACCCACAAGAGAATAACTGAAAAAACATTTGAAACAAACATAATTTCAAGATTAAAAATTATTTTCTTAAGAATTCTGATACTCATGAAAATTTACTAATATATCAGTATTCTTTCGTTAATTTTATTTAAAAAAGTAATGTTCTAAAACAAATCATGAAGGAAACATTAAAAACCATATCATTTATTACTTTGGATTTGTGTCTTAAGCTTCATTTGATTAATTATTTTTTTATAAACTATTTAATATTTATCCATATTTTATTTCAGAATTTTAGAAAAAACAAATTTGACATTCAAATTTTCAATTTTAAAGGGGTAATTGTGGAGAAGAGATCTTTTAGTCTATTTTAATTAGAAACGACTAAAATATATTCTATTGACAGAAGAGTATTTAGCTTTCATTGATTACTATTTGTTTAACTCTCAACATTGAAACGAAGAAAAATCTCTGTGTTATTAACACCTGGAGTGTAAAATGACAATTCACAACATTAGTTGTGCTTCTGTAAATACTGAACGACTATTTGCTAATTATGCTATAATGTTTAAGATTTTCTTGGTAATCGTTATCTGTGGTGAGGAGATTTATTCATTTAATTTACTCTTAAAAAAAGACTGAAGTATTAGAAAAATAAAACAAGCATACTGATATTATTTTATATTATAATCTGAATAAAAAGGCAAGAATGAAAGAAAAAGGGTAAATTTAATTTCTTCGCCAGTATGGCTGGAATGATTTTTATTTTTATTTTTTTTTTTCAAAAATTTTCCTTGGTAACCGGCGTTACAAAAGATACATATCCTACAAATTTTGAAATTTAACCTTTCTCTAAATTAAATAAATAAATTAAAAGCTGTCGATTTCACAGTAAAAAACGGTCAGCCAGGATGGCAATTAAAAACTCTTTATTTCACAATAAAAATTTACAACCATTTAATTTACTGCCACATTTGTTAAAATAACAGAAAGTTCGTAATAAAAACGGATTATGTTTTGGATGGAATCTGCGAACCGTTTGTTTTTTGTGCGAAATCTGTTAAAGTTACAGAAAGATTGTAAAAAGTTCGTAAAAATATTTTCATAAAATAAACTGCTTTTAATAGTGTCCTGGCTGACAGTCTTTTTACTGTAAAATTACCAAATTTCGTACTGCGTACTGAGAAACAAAGAATTTATTTAGTCTTTTTTTTGTGTGTGTGGAGGAAATTTCTAGAAAATGCTTTACAAAATAAATTGCAAAAAAGAAAAAGTGTTTGAAAAATTCCATCTAATTATTTAAAAAGTTTAAAATATTGTAATTTTCGACATCCTGATAAGCAGCTTTTTACAGTGCTCTTAACCCCATAATTCTCGCTTTCGTGATATTTCATTTTACCCGTCATTAAATATGATGAATATTTCTTTTTCAAAAAAATGGTTCCAATAAGCAATTTGAATTTTTAAACCGCAATTTAATGCGACCGTTAAGGGGTTAATGTAAGGTATGCTACAATGGCATTAGAATTTTGGAATAAAATTAATCTTTCAAAAATGTAAGCCCATAAAAAATATTTTCATAAAATAAACTGCTTTTAATAGAGTCCTGGCTGACAGTCTTTTTACTGTAAAATTAACAGATTTCGTACTGCGAACTGAGAAACAGAGAATTTATTTAGTCTTTTTTCTTGTGGAGAATATTTCTAGAAAATGCTTTACAAAATAAATTGCAAAAAAGATAAAATTGGTTGAAAAATTCCATCTAATTATTTCAGAAGTTTAAAATATTTTAATTTTGGACATCCTGATAAGCAGCTTTTCACAGTGCTCGTAATGTAAGGTATGCTACAATGGCACTAGAATTTTGGAGTAAAATTAACCTTTCAAAAATATATGTGAATAGGAGAACGGGTGACGCTTTAACACTAGAAAGACTGCGAGCGGTCATTTTGACCGCTAACAAATGAGGCACAGATGTCATATTCGCGCCATATTGGCGCGATTTTTTTCTGTCGCCAATATCATATAGGCAACCGGTACTTAACTTGCGCCAAAGTGTCGTTATTTTGCTTGATGTGGTAACCCAGATTATGTTTTTTATGCTGTTGATGTTTTCGCCAAATAGGCAAACGAAAATAATCGCGCCAATATGGGGCGAATATGACATCTGTGCCCCAAATGAATATATTTCGGAATATATTTCGAACCAGAAATTTCTTTATAAAACTAGTTTAAAATATACAAAGAAAAAAAATCGAGTTAAATAAATAAGTTGACAATTTGAAAGAAAAATTCTGGTGTGAAACTTTTTTTTTATAAAATTTGAGTAAAATTCACCGTCTTTCTAGTATTAATAGGATTCCTAGTTGCAGTGCACCTTAACTCCCTGTTGATAAGTAATTATGTAAAACATTTTAGAGAACCCATAAAAAATTAGTATAACCACAACGCTATAAATGTACTTTAATAAAATTTAAAAATGATAGCTATAAAATCCATCCAGCCCTTGGGATGTTTCGAGGGTATAAAGCAATCCACATACCCAGATACGATAAAATACCGATAAAAGAAGAAGGCATTAACACTATAGAAAAAGTGGGCAAATTCGGGTTGCTTAATACGAGGGAAGGAGGCGGAGCTTCTCGGAATGAACCAAAAAGTTCGTAGAGTATAAGTAATTGAGAGAATATAGCTATAATTAAAGTATTGAGATAGAATAATGACTAGAAATACTATAATGAGAAAGATTAAGATAAAAATAAAGGATTACACACTTCAAAACAGTTGAAAAACTCGTCATAGTGGGACAAAGCAGAAAAAACACAGGATGTTAAGTAAAACTGCCAATCTCCTTCCAAAATAAGGACCATTTTCTTTGCCATGCATTTAAATGTATAAGAGATTAACCCTTTATCTACTGACGGTACTTAAAAGTACCATTCACTTTAAACTTTCATCCCATAGTGAATATTACTAACATTCTAATGGTACTTTGCGAAAGCACTGTTCTAACTCCACTTTATCCGGATACATGGCAGCAGTAGTTCTAGGTTTGTTATTTTAGCGAGGAAGGAGGCTATATTTGAAACAGTCGATGTGTTTTTTGCCAATATTTTGTACAGATTATCACGCTCGTCTTTTTATTTTGTTATGTGTTCATTATGCTCTTAGTCAATTTGACTAGCTAATTTAGGTGAACAGTGTATTTATTTGATTTAACAGTTGAATTACTCGGTGGTGCTTATAAGTATCGTCAGTACACTGGGTGTTGGAAAAAAACTTCTTGTTTACTTTTCGTCTGTGTAGTTCTCCATAGTTTCCATCTGCTTTAAAATGTAATTACTAAAATGTAGTGTAGTAATGGATTCCTTGGTATTTTTTTTTTTTGTGTTTCACTCTTATTTTTTGTAGGAAACCGAAAACGTCGTGGCACCGTCTCTTTTTTTGCTATGCTAGAAATGGCATATGTAAATTCATATATTGCACATGCAGAGATGAGAGAGAAAATGTTGTTCATGGAATATAGACGTCGCATAACTAAAGGACTGCTAACAAGATCGAAACATAAAAAAGAAAAAAAATAGTTTTTTAACCCTTTCAGGGGCAAAGCATTTTCAATGTTAAAGCGTTGAAATAAATGAATGGCACAGGAACTTGCAAAAAATTTATTTATAAATAAGAAAAAAGCTACTTATTGCATACCTATTAAATCGAAAATATTTTACCAGTGTGGTTCATTTGAAATACCTTGTGGGTTTTCTATTACCATATTTTAGTCATAGTGTACTGATGGCCCTTTAACCCCTTAATTCTCGCTCCCGTCATATTCACGGGCTGCGTCTTTCCCTCAAATTGTTTGATTCCCACCAATTTTATAAAATAGTGAAATTGGCTATATTGTAGCGTCGTTTTTGCTGTCAATATATAAGGTGAATATTTCTTTTTCATAAAAGTGGTGCCAATAAGCAATTTGAATTTTTGAACCGTAATTTAATTCATGCGTTAAGGGGTTGAAGTACCAATTTAATTATTTGGTCGTTCGGAAAGTTGTGTCCGTTTGGGAAAATCAATTCGTACCGGAAAATTCTGTCATTTAATTATTAGACATTGATTCCGATATCTAATGTCTCATAATTACCGGGCAGAATTTTCCGGTACGAATTGATTTTCCCAAACAGACACGA
Organism: Maratus speciosus; assembly: GCA_963932465.1. NCBI lineage: Eukaryota > Metazoa > Arthropoda > Arachnida > Araneae > Salticidae > Maratus > Maratus speciosus. Next base: position 263,884,583 of record OZ010794.1, on the reverse strand, counting down.
CTTTCCGAACGATCCAATACAATATTGACAAATGAACAGTACTGTTGAGAAGTTCAATTTTTGTAACTGAGGGGCAGTGAATAGCGGGAGAAGTTGTGAAAAACAATCATTCCTGAATAAAAGGGACCCTACTCATCTCAATGGACAAATGTTCAGGGGTTCGAAACCAAAGAATTCTGGGCCAGATGACTGTGTAAGTTTTTCAGGGATTTCCTAGTACAAGAACGATAATTCAGTCCACTTTTCCTTGAAATGTCCTCTCTCAAAGCATCCCTTCTATAGGAATAAGTCCAAATTCGGTCGATCTTAGCCTAAATATTAACATATCAAATAAATGTTTGTAAAAACTGCAGTGTTATAGCAAAGGGATAAATAGGACAACAAAAATTGTTTTTAAAGGCTTGTTAAAAATTAAACTGGAAACATTTCTATATGAGATAATTTTCTAAAGTTTTTTGTTGAAAATGAATCATTCGTTAAACATTGGGCCCTACTCAGCTCGGAAACTAGAGAGTTTTGGGGTTGGTGACTGTGCCAGTTTTCTAGGAAATGCCTAATACAAGAACGATATTTCGGACCGCTTTTCCTTCAAAAGTCCTCTCTAAAAGTTCTCCCCTATAGGCATAAGGCGAAAGTAATATGGTCGATCATAGCCTGAAAACTAGCATGTCAAAAAAATATTGTAAAAACTAAAGTGTTAGAGCAAAGACTTCCATATGATAATAAAAGTAGTTTTTAAAAGCTTGTTGAAAGTTCAAATGGAAATATTTTTACGTCACATAATTTGCTAAAGTTTTACATACATCGAAAAAAATGTATCAATATTAAAGCATAAATTATAGTTGTAAACTACCGTTCGGAATTGTGAAAATATGTACGATCAAGATTACTATTTAAAAATAATTATGGCAATAATCCTAGGAGTTTGCTTTGAGTACACATTGCCAATAAATGTATTATTAACGCATTAGCACAGACTATCACTAAGGTATAAATGCATGCAATATTAACAAAATGAAATTTCCATTCAAATATACATATTATTACATTGAAAATTTTTTGTATTAAAAATTAAAAATGAATGAATGACTATGAGATTCATTTAATTTTCAAACTTCGGAGAGCTATTATAAATCTCTTAATCCCTTAACCCTTAAATACGTGATTTTTTATTTTGTTTCGAAAAAAATATGTATGATTCTCTGAAAGGTTTATTACACAGGAAAAATAATGAAAGAAATATGAGATACATTTTTCATATAATACGTCAATCTTTTCTTCTGTTGCACATCTGCAATACAATTAAAGACTACTGTCGTGTGTCTGTTTTGCGATAAGATATTTAAATTAGTAATTATTTTAATAAGTATGTCTCCAAATACCTTATTTTATATAATTATTTATTTCATAAAACTAAACCTTTAACCCCTTGAGGGGCGGTGGGATATATTTTATCCCACCTCCGATTAATGCAGATTCGCACTAGAAAAATTTTATGAAATTTTACTTTTCTAATTTTGGTGGAAAAAAGTCGTGAAATTGCTTTTCCTTATTTTGAAATAAATTTTTTCTAAATTTCCGGTGGGAATTCAGCATTACACAAACGCAATTGCTTGCCCCTCAACGGGTTAATTCTCATGATAGAACACGTTCTATAAATTACATAGTTCAGAGAATTTGACTTCATACCAAAACGTTTCAATGGTTAATTTCGCTTTGTTTCAATACGGAATGTCTATTATTGATTAAAGCAGATATTGCTATCTTAATTTTCTGTTGTGAATTAGGTATATACGAATAAAAAATATCTATTAAATTCAAAAAACTTTTGTTTGCATATATGCAAAGGGGCGCACTAAATAGTTAAGATCTATTGATGTTCCTTTTATTCTCCCTGCTTTAGATGTGAAATGCATACAAATGCATGCATGCAGTTAAATATCAATAGTATAGATTTATTCATTTTACTGAAATGAATGTAATATGAGTTTTCATTGATCTGTATGTTTGTGTAGCTGTAAAGGTATTGAAAAGGCATTGTCTACATTGCTAATACTTGCAAAGTAAAACCACATTTAATAGAATTTCTAAAGATACGATAATACTGAACCTATATTTGTTGAGTTTAATGTAGAGTTTGTAAAGTACCATTGTAATTATCATCAGTGAAAGGAGCTTTTGTTAAAGTATTTACATTTTTTTTTATTTAATACAATTTTAAAAAGCATAATTATTAGTGCATTTGTAAGCAACGTTTTATCAAATAATTAACGCATCAGCACTTGGAAATTGTACTAAATCGTATTAACCCTTTATCTACCGACGGTACTTATAAGTATAATTAAAATAACTTGTTTTAAAATTAATTTAATACATGGATTAGTTGTAATACAGTTTAGAATGCGTTATAGATATATTACTTTATCTGGTCCAAAAAGCATTATTAGTTTCACAAAACAAAAACATTTTTAAAGGATGGTTTCTTTTGCCTTTGCATCTTTTCAGCTTTCTTGGCGTTGGGAGGAGGTGGGGGGGTGATTTTTCAATTCTGAAATATTTCTATATTTCTGTTGAAAGAACATTATATTTGTACATTTCGTAATTCTACAAAATACTAAGAAAAGTATTTAAAATAAAAGATTGGAGTGGTGTTATAAATATTGCACAAAATCCCTATAAATTCAAATTTAATGAATCCTTCTAAATCCTTCAATCATTTTAAAAGCCTAAAATTTATTAAATGACTATGTAAATATTCTAGTGTATCTTTAAAAATTCACGAAAAATGCTTTACCAGATGAAATTTCATGATTTCATAATTCAGTACATAAAGGGTTAAATACAAATAAATAATACGTCTTCTTACTTTTCTGTATTTTCCGCGGTATAATAAAACGTCATAAAGTTCTAAAATTATGATTTTGTTGAAATTGTTTTAATTAAATATTAAATTAAGTTTATTTTTACAGAATATAAGTATGCATTTCATTTTTAACAAACAAATCAGTAATAAATTGAGTTTCATCTGCAAAATCTTATTTGAAGCTACAAAAAACAAACAGGGGGCATTATTTTATAGATATTGCTTAACACAACAAAATAAAAATGAAGTTATATTTAAAACTAGATCCCAGGAAACAATATTTTGAAAGAAATTTTATACATAGGCCGGAAGCCGGCTGCACAGACAACCACCTCATCGAATTGGAAGCTGAAATTCCAGAATTAGCTAAAACTCGATTCCCATAACAAAACGCAATCGGTCTGCCAAGTCATATCTTGGTGGAAAACATCTAAAACCCTGATGTTAGCGGTCGACTCGTAGGTTTACCATTGCGTTTTCTTGCATCCAAAGGTATGGAAACATGGCGGACTGAGAGCAGGAAAACACAATGGTAAACCTAGGAGTCAACCGGTAAAATCGGGGTTTTACATGCTTTCACCAAGATATGTCTTGACCGATTGCATTTTAACCGTTTGAGGGGCACCGGTATATATTATATACCACCTACGATTAACAAAGTTTTACACCAGAAAAATTTTATTAAATTCTTCTTTTCTAACTTTGGTGGAAAAAAAGCCATTAAATTGTTTTTCCTTATTTTTAAATAAAATTTTTCTATTTTTCCTGTGGGAATTCAGCGTTACACAAACGCAATCGCTTGCCCCTCAATGGGTTAATATGGGAATCGAGTCTTAGCTAATGCTGGAATTTCAGCCTCCAACACCATGTGGATGTTGTCTCATGATCAGCGCCTGATTACAAACGGAGCACATTCCCACCAGTAAAAAGAAACAGAAAAAATTGCCTTATTCATGGCAGAATTTCTCTCTGAATACGGCGTTTTGATAAGGCAACCATTTCTATTAAAATTTATTGGTGTAACTGTGCCCGTTAGTAATCAGGCCCTGCTCATGGTTCATGCGCCTCTTTGAATGTTGCAGACCAGAAAATTTTTTGGCACCAGTGTTATCTTATAGAAAATCTCCTCTTAAAAGAAGGCGAAATTTTGCGCGTTTAACCTAGATTTTTTTCTTCTATTAAAAGATACAGGTAGTTTTCCTGGAGAAATAACGGTATCCGTACGAACCATGTGTCTGTGCTGCCGGCTCCCGGTTTAGCATCAAAGGTTCTGAATTTCTGTAAATATTAAACTTTGCTATTTGCAAATTTTAACAACAATCTCATAAGAGGTTTTTAAATGATGGGGAGATGAGCGATGAATGGGACATTTTTACAAAAATATTTTTTTATATTTTTTTTTATTTAAGTTATTATTAATATTATATATAACATTTCATACATTAGGTATTTGACAACGTATATGAACAATATTTATTCTATATTATGATTTATTCGGAAAAATATTATGAAATCAAAAAAAACGTTCTTCCCTGTCCCAAACATCCCCATAGCAGGGATGAATGGGACACTAAAACCGGTTCGAACCAGAAATTTCTTTATAAAACTAGTTTAAAATATACAAAGCAAAGCGATACAAGCAAGGGTGCAAACTTAATGCTGGAATCGGGCGTAAATTAACGCAGTTGCGCCACATTGTGGACGGAGTGATAATTCACGTACGCGGGCTTTCTAAATCTTTAGTCACTCATGGAAATCAGTTTTGTTTGCCACATTTATTGCAAAATAATGGCGTAGCGACAGGGGCATCCAGATGCAATTGACACCACGGCGTCCCCTTCGCCTTGTCATGGACACATCAGTTATTAATCGAGGTGAAAAAACTTTCCAATTTTAGTGGTGTGAGTAAGACAGCAGTTAGGTATCTACCTGTAGTTCACACTCCATCCGCTACATGGCGCATGACCTTGATTGATGTAACCTCACTTTTAATCTTGCGGTTACTACTCCCATTTAAGATAGGACGCTTACTTATACCGCTTTATATACAAATAAAAAAATTCGAGTTAAATGAGTAAGTTGATAATTTGAAAGAAAAATTCTGGTGTGATTTTTTTTTTTTTTTTTTAATTTGAGTAAACTTCCCCGTTTTTCTGCTCTTAATAGGATTCCTAGTTCAGGCATGTGATTTCCGCGTTTTTGCACACCAGTATATTCTTAGAGAAAATGATATTTCATTTAATCGAAATATTTTTGCGATTTAAGAGAACAACATTTTCTCTAAGAATATACTGGTGTGCAAAAACGCGGAAATCACGTGCCTATATTTGCAGTGCACCTTAACTCCCTGTTGATAAGTAATTATGCAAAACATTTTAGAGAACCCATAAAAAATTAGTATAACCACAACGCTATAAATGTACTTTAATAAAATTTTAAAATGATAGCTATAAAATCCATCCAGCGCTTGGGATGTTTCGAGGGTATAAAGTAATCCACATACCCAGATACAATAAAAGACCGAAAAAAGAAGAAGGCATTAACAATTTAGAAAAAGTGGGCAAATTCGAGTTGCTTAATACGAGGGAATAAGGCGGAGCTTCTCGGAATGAACCAAAAAGTTTGTAGAGTTCGTAAGTAATTGAGAGAATATAGCTATAATTAAAGTAATGAGATAGAATAATGACTAGAAATATTATAATGAGAAAGTTTAAGATAAAAATAAAGGTTTACACACTTCAAAACAGTTGAAAAACTCGTCATAGTGGGACAAAGCAGAAAAAAACCCAGGATGCTAAGTAAAACTGCCAATCTCCTTCCAAAATAAGGACCATTTTCTTTGCCATGCATTTAAATGTATAAGAGATTAACCCTTTATCTACTGACGGTACTTAAAAGTTCCACTTACTTTAAACTTTCATCTCATAGTGAATATTACTAATATTCTACTGGTACTTTGCAAAAACACATTTTTAACTCCACTTTATCCGGATACATAGCAGCAGTAGTTCTAGGTTTGTTACTTTAGCGAGGAGGCTATCTTTGAAACAGTCGATGTGTTGTTTGCCAACATTTTGAACAGATTATCACGCTCGTGTTTTTATTGCTGCAAACGCAGTAAAGGATATAAGATAAGTGTTGGATTTTTTTTTTATGTGTTCATTATGCTCTTAGTCAATTTGACTAGCTACTTTAGGTGAACAGTGTATGTATTTGATTTAACAGTTGAATTACTCGGTAGTGCTTATAAGTATCGTCAGTACACTGGGTGTTGGAAAAAACTTCTTGTTTACTTTTCGTCTGTGTAGTTCTCCATAGTTTCCATCTGCTTTAAAATGTAATTACTAAAATGTAGTGTAGTAATGGATTCCCTGGTATTTCTTTTGTGTTTCACTCTTATTTTTTGTAGGAAACCGAAAACGTCGTGGCACTTTTTTTGCTATGCTAGAAATGGCATATGTAAATTCGTATATTGCACATGCAGGGATGAGAGAGAAAATATTGTCAATGGAATATAGACGTCGCATAACTAAAGGACTGCTAACAAGATCGAAACATAAAAAAGAAAAAAAATAGTTTTTTAACCCTTTCAGAGGCGAAGCATTTTCAATGTTAAAGCGTTGAAATAAATGAATGGCACAGGAACTTGCAAAAAATTTATTTATAAATAAGAAAAAAGCTACTTATTGCATACCTATTAAATCGAAAATATTTTACCATTGTGGATCATTTGAAATACCTTGTGGGTTTTCTATTACGATATTTTAGTCATAGTGGATATAGTATAGTAGATGGTACATTAACCCCTTAATTCTCGCTCCCGTCATATTCACGGGCTATGTCTTTCCCTCAAATTGTTTGATTCCCACCAATTTTATAAAATAGTGAAATTGGCTATATTGTAGTGTCGTTTTTGTTGTCAATATATAAGGTGAATATTTCTTTTTCATAAAAGTTGTGCCAATAAGCAATTTGAATTTTTCAACCGTAATTTAATTCGTGCGTTAAGGGGTTGAAGTACCACTTTAATTATTTGGTCGTTCGGAAAGTTGTGTCCGTTTGGGAAAATCAATTCGTACCGGAAAATTCTGTCGTTTAATTATTAGGCATTGATTCCGATATCTGATGTCTGATAATTACCGGGCAGAATTTTCCGGTACGAATTGATTTTCCCAAACAGACACGACTTTCCGAACGATCCAATACAATATTGGCAAATGGACAGTACTGTTGAGAATTTCAATTTTTGTAACTGAGGGGTAGTGAATAGCGGGAGAAGTTGTTGAAAAACAATCATTCCCGAATAAAAGGGACCCTACTCATCTCAATGGACAGATGTTCAGGGGTTCGAAACCAAAGAGTTCTGGACCAGATGACTGTGTAAGTTTTTCAAGGATTTCCTAGTACAAGAACGATAATTCAGTCCACTTTTCCTTGAAATGTCTTCTCTCAAAGCATCCCTTCTATAGGAATAAGTCCAAATTCGGTCGATCTTAGCCTAAATATTAACATATCAAAAAAATGTTTGTAAAAACTGCAGTGTTATAGCAAACGGATAAATAGGACAACAAAAATTGTTTTTAAAGGCTTGTTAAAAATTAAACTGGAAATATTTCTATATGAAATAATTTTCTAAAGTTTTTTGTTGAAAATGAATCTTTCTTTAAACATTGGACCCTACTCAGCTCGGAAACTAGAGAGTTTTGGGGTATGTGACTGTGCAAGTTTTCTAGGAAATACCTAATACAAGAACGATATTTCGGACCGCATTTCCTTCAAAAGTCCTCTCTAAAAGTTCTCCCCTATAGCCTTAAGGCGAAAGTAATATGGTCGATCATAGCCTGAAAACTAGCATGTCAAAAAAATATTGTAAAAAGTAAAGTGTTAGAGGAAAGACTTCCATATGATAATAAAAATAATTTTTAAAAGCTTGTTGAAAGTTCAAATGGGAATATTTTTACGTCAGATAATTTGCTAAAGTTTTACATACATAGAAAAAAAATGTATCAATATTAAAGCATAAATTATAGTTGCAAACTACCGTTCGGAATTGTGAAAATAAGTATGATCAAGATTACTATTTAAAAATAATTATGGCAATAATCCTAGTAGTTTGCTTTGAGTACACATTGCCAATAAATGTATTATTAACGCATTAGCACAGACTATCACTAAGGTATAAATGCATGCAATATTAACAAAATGAAATTTCCATTCAAATATACATATTATTACATTGAAATTTTTTTTATTAAAAATTAAAAATGAATGAATAACTATGAGATTTATTTAATTTTCAAACTTCGGAGAGCTATTATAAATCTCTTAATCCCTTAACCCTTAAATGCGTAATTTTTTATATTTTTTCGAAAAAAATATGTATGATTCTCTGAAAGGTTTATTACACAGGAAAAATAATGAAAAAAATATGAGATACATTTTTCATATAATACGTCAATCTTTTCTTCTGTTGCACATCTGCAATACAACTAAAGACTACTGTCGTGTGTCTGTTTCGCGATAAAATATTTAAATTAGTAAATATTTTAATAAGTATGTCTCCAAATACCTTATTTTATATAATTATTTATTTTATAAAACTAAACCTTTAACCCCTTGAGGGGATATATTTTATCCCACCTACGATTAATGCGGATTCGCACTAGAAAAATTTTATGAAATTTTACTTTTCTAACTTTGGTGGGAAAAAGGTCGTGAAATTGCTTTTCCTTATTTTGAAATAAAATTTTTCTAAATTTCCGGTGGGAATTCAGCATTACACAAACGCAATTGCTTGCCCCTCAACGGGTTAATTCTCATGATAGAACACGTTCTATAAATTACATAGTTCAGAGAATGTGACTTCATACCAAACGTTTCAATGGTTAATTTCGCTTTGTTTCAATACGGAATGTCTATTATTGATTAAAGCAGATATTGCTATTTTAATTTTCTGGAGTGAATTAGGTATATACGAATAAAAAATATCTATTAAATAAAAAAAAACTGTTGTTTGCATATATGCAAATGGGCGCACTAAATAGTTAAGATCTATTGATGTTCCTTTTATTCTCCCTGCTTTAGATGTGAAATGCATACAAATACATGCACACAGTTAAATATCAATAGTATAGATTTATTCATTTCACTGAAATGAATGTAATATGAGTTTTCATTGATCTGTATGTTTGTGTAGCTGCAAAGGTATTGAAAAGGCACTGTCTACCTTGCTAATACTTGCAAAGTAAAATCACATTTAATAGAATTTCTAAAGATACGATAATACTGAACCTATATTTGTTGAGTTTAATGTAGAGTTTCTAAAGTACCATTGTAATTATCATCAGTGAAAGGAGCTTTTGTTAAAGTATTTACATTTTTTATTTAATACAATTTTAAAAAGCTTAATTATTAGTGCATTTGTAAGCAACGTTTTATCAAATAATTAATGCATCAGCACTTGAAAATTGTACTAAATCGTATTAACCCTTTATCTACCGACGGTACTTATAAGTACAATTAAAATAACTTGTTTTAAAATTAATTTAATACATCAATTAGTTGTAATACAGTTTAGAATGCGTTATAGATACATTACTTTATCTGGTTCAAAAAGCATTATCAGTTGCATAAAACAAAAACATTTTTAAAGGATGGTTTCTTTTGTCTTTGCATCTTTTCAGCTTTCTTGGCGTTGGAGGGGGGGGGGATTGATTTTTCAATTCTGAAATATTTCTATATTTCTGTTGAAAGAACATTATATTTGTACATTTCCTAATTCTACAAAATACTGAGAAAAATATTTAAAATAAAAGATTTGTGTGGTGTTATAAATATTGCACAAAATCCCTATAAATTCAAATTTAATGAATCCTTCTAATTCCTTCAATCATTTTAAAAGCCTAAAATTTATTAAATGATTACGTAAATATTCTAATGTATCTTTAAAAATTCACGAAAAATGCTTTACCAGATGAAATTTCATGATTTCATAATTCAGTACATAAAGGGTTAAATACAAGTAAATAATACGTCTTCTTACTTTTCTGTATTTTCCGTGGTATAATCAAACGTCATAACGTTCTAAAATCATGATTTTGTTGAAATTGTTTTAATTAAATATTAAATTAAATTTATTTTTACAGAATATAAGTATGCATTTCATTTTTAACAAACAATCAGTAATAAACTGAGTTTCATCTGTAATCTTATTTGAAGCTACAAAAAACAAACAGGGTGCATACTTTTATAGATATTGCTTAACACAACAAAATAAAAATGAAGTTATATTTAAAACTAGATCATAGGAAACAATATTTTGAAAGAAATTTTATACATAGGCCGGAACCCGGCAGCACAGATAACCACCTCATCGAATTGGAAGCTGAAATTCCAGAATTAGCTAAAACTCGATTCCCATAACAAAACGTAATCGGTCTGCCAAGTCATATCTTGGTGGAAAACATCTAAAACCCTGATGTTAGTGGTCGACTCGTAGGTTTACCATTGCGTTTTCATGCATCCAAAGGCATGGAAACATGGCGGACTGAGAGCAGGAAAACACAATGGTAAACCTTGGAATCAACCGGTAAAATCGGGTTTTACATGTTTTCACCAAGATACACTATGACGCAAAAGTTTAGACAATGACGTCAGTCAGCTTTAAAATGTAGAATTATGACGTCAGAATTACAAAAACCTGTAAATATATTCAAAAACTGATTTAAAATGCTATGTACAAAAGACAGTCGTTTTATTTGCTATAATACTAATTTTTTTCATAAAAATTCAAATGTGCTTGTCGCAAAAGTTTAGGCACTATTCTAAATTTCTTTGAATATTCGCAGGCATATGCAAATTTAGAATCGATGATGTCACAAATTTGGAGTACTTAAGTTCTGCAAACGATTGCGCTTCATAGTCGACATGCCGAGAGCTAAAGAAATTCAAGTGAATGAGGTTTCAAGGATTTGGCCGTTGAAAGGTGAAGGGAAAAGCGTTTCTGAAATTTCTGCTATTATTAATAGGTCAAAAAAATCTATTTATCGAGTTTTATCGAGTGGTTCCGAATATAAAGCTAAATGTCGGTCTGGGAGGCCACGTGTGACAAATGTACGAGAGGATCGCCTGATACAAAGACTAGCGAGTACTCAACAAATGAGCGTACGTGGAGTTCAAAGCTCATCGGGACTCTCTGTATCAAAGGATACGATTCGTAGACGAATTTTGGAAAAAGGAACAATCGTTTATAGCAAAATGCAGAAGAAACCAGCTCTGAAACCATATCATAAGTTACAAAGACTTATGTGGGCTCGAAAGCATATGTCATATGGAGAGAAATGGCAGTCAGTCATATTTAGCGATGAAAAAAAGTGGAATCTGGATGGTCCAGATGGTTGTTTATCGTATTGGCATGACTTGCGGAAGGAACCTCGACGTTTTTTTAGTCGCAGACAAGGAGGGGGCTCGGTGATGGTTTGGGCAGCCTTTTGCTATAATGGACAAGTATCTCTGACCTTCACCAGTGGTCGTCAAACTTCACAGCATTATACACAGACATTAGAAGAAAACATACTGCCATTTGCTGAGCTTCTAGGGGGTCCTCAGTGGGAATTTCAGCAAGACAATTCTTCAATTCACACTGCAAAACATTCAAAATCTTGGTTGAATTCCCATAATATAAGAGTTCTCGACTGGCCAGCATGTAGCCCAGATCTTAACCCTATAGAAAACCTTTGGAGCATCATGTGTCGCAAAGTTTATAGCAACGCTAGACAATACTCTTCTGAAAAGGAACTTAAGACATCTATTGAGAATGCATGGTACGATATCGATCCACAAACTATGCAAGATTTAGTTTCTTCCATGCAATCTCGTGTATATGACGTAATACATAAGCATGGATGCGCAACCAGGTTTTAAAAATTGTTTATTTCGATTTTATTTAATTTGTGTCTAAACTTTTGAGACAGCAGTTTATTTTTGTTACCATTTAATTTATTGCAATATGCACAATTCCACTTTTCTTTGTTATAAATATTGTTTATATGTACAGCACATTAATTTCAAGCAGTGATTTGAAAATTGAATAAATATTTTTCAAAGTATGTAAGAATTTCTTCATTGTCTAAACTTTTGCGTCATAGTGTATGTCTTGAACGATTGCGTTTTAACCCCTTGGGGACGAGCGACACGTATAAGTGCCGAATGAAGCGCTCAGAATCCTTGTTTTTCCTCACCTGTAAAATTTTACTGTAAAATTTGCCTCATTTAATCGCGCATTTTCTCGATTCAACAGGACACAAATTTCTGTTTTTAAAAAACGGTGACAAAAGATTAAAAATTTCGTAAAAGTCTCCGGTCCCAAAGGGGTTAATATGGGGACCGAGGCATAGCTAATTCTGAAATCTCAGCCTGCAACATGATGTGGATATTGTCTCATGGTCAGCGCCTGATTTCCAGCGGGGGACATTCCCACGAGTAAAAAGAAACAGAAAAATTTGCCGTATTCATGGCAGAAATTCTCTCTGAATACGGCGTTTAGATAAGGCGACCATTTCTATTAAAATTTATTGGTGTAAGTTTGCCCCGTTAGTAATCAGGCCCTGCTCATGGTTCATGCGCCTCTTTGAATTTTGCAAACCAGAAAATTTTTCGGCACCAGTATTATCTTATAGAAAATCTCCTCTTAAAAGAAGGCGAAATTTTGCGCGTCTAACCTAGATTTTTTTCTTCTGTAAAAAGATACTGGTACATCTCCTGGAGAAATAACGGTATCCGTATGAACCATGTGTCTGTGGTGCCGGCTCCCGGTTTAACATCAAAGGTTCTGAATTTCTGTAAATATTAAACTTTGCTATTTGCAAATTTTAACAACAATCTCATAAGAGGTTTTTAAATGATGGGGAGATGAGCGCTGAATGGGACATTTTTACAAAAATATTTTTTTATATTTTTTTATTTAAGTTATTATTAACATTATATATAACATTTCATACATTAGGTATTTGACAACATATATGAACAATATTTATTCTAGATTATGATTTATTCTGAAAAATATTATGAAAAAAAAAAAAACGTTCTTCCCTGTCCCAAACATCCCCACAGCAGGAATGAATGGGCATTAAAAGGGATGGATGGGACACAAAGATTTCCCTCCCTGTATTCAATTTTACCAAATTAAAATTTAAAATTATAACTTTATATGTAATTATATTTGTAATATATGATTTTACAGCAGAAATCTATATGTTTCTTTTTTTTTCAATAACTTCTTTTATTGCAGTTTAAACTTTTAATACAGACTTCGGCTATTGATCTGTACTTTTTTCCCACTTATGAGGCATTTTAGATTTGACATGAAAGTGCAAAATGTCTTTTAAATATGGCATAGCTAATAATTTTCAATCATAACTTATTAATTAATATTAATGAAACGTATCTTAGAAACATGCAGAATGGAAATTTTTGGGTCCATCGGAAAGTCGTGTCGTGTTGGGAAAATCAATTCGCACCGGACAATTCTGCCGGTAATTATTAGATATTAGATATCGGAATTAATGTCTAATTATTAAATGATGATAGAATAGAATATTTCGGTACGAATTGATTTTCCCAGCACGACACGACTTTCCGATCGACACAATATGTTAGGGATGGGAATTTATTTGTGCAATATTTCATAATTCAATATAATATCCCCATTTGATCAAAAAACATATACTATTTTTAACAATTTTATCTATTTTGATTTAAGTTTTAGTACCAATTTTTTGATAATCCATTAATAATTATTACAATACAATAAATAACATTCAGAAATTTTAAACAATAGCAACTCATATAATATTATTTAATACTATTAATTAACGTAAATTATTAATTTATCAACCTATATAGTACTATTTAGTTAATAAATAAAATTTCCATTATCTCTAGGGATGAATGAGAATGTCCCATTCATCCCCATTTGAAATGTCCCAATCATCCCCATGATGCATATATTACCTTCTCAGCCATTTTGCCTCAAAAAAATTTTCGTCACAATGGTTACTAATCATTCATTTCAATTTTCGATATTGAACCTTAAAATAAATAACTACAACATAGCTGAATTTTTTATATTGTATAAGATATTTCACATCTTCATATGTAAAAAAAACTTACTTTTAAGCATAGATTTCAGAAAATGCAACTTTGAAGGAAAATGAAAACAGCAATGTGGTCCTTCTTTTAGTTCTGAAGCACACTGTGGTAGAGCTTAATATGAGGATAGGAAGCAATTTAAAATAAATGTTTAATGTCTGAAATATTGAGAATGTCCCATTCATTCCCTAGCTCCCCTATATACTACATGCTGAATGCTATTATGTATAAGAACGCAGGAACAAATTTTGTTATTATCGTTTATTATTATTGTGGGGTTTTTTCTTAACTCTTCACTGCACGATTTTTTAAAAAATCTATATATCGGTCTAATAGAGGGAAAAATAGTAAAAAAAATAAATTTCAAATTTTCAGCTAAAATTTGATATTTTATGGTGGATTATGGATTATTACTATATATAACCATGTAGGGTTTTAAAATATTGTATTGCTATATTTTGCAACTAAATGAGTTTAATTTAATTAATTTTATCTGCTTAACACTCTGCAACTTTTTTATATTAATATTTTTAAGTATTCAGTAAAAAAATGAAAATAAATCTTACCTTAATAGCTTGATGGAATTTTTTGTTGTTGTTGTTTCCGAAGAACAAATTCTAATTTTTTGTCTAATGCAACCATCTGACATGGACAAAATAAGTGTTATTCCATTCATTGGATTGTTCTTGATCGGTTACAGTAATCATGTTAGCCAAATTAATGGCACATAATGAAAATTATAATGTTTTTAGATATGTTCCAGATACGGCACGTGGTACAGTAAAGGATTAAATGTATGAAAGTAGAAATAAATAACAGAGCTACAATTAAATATCGATTCTTCGAAACTCTACGAAAAATTTTATATGAAAGAAAAGCTGTATTTCTTAGCTGAAATACTTTGCTAATTATGAATTATGTTTCATTTTCTAATTCATAGTAGTGCGGGATGCAGAGCGCTTTTACCTATGGAGTTATGAATAAAGAGGTGTAGATATATAGTGTAGAGTCTAGCAGTTGCCTTCGAAAGACTCAAGGCCAGAGGACACGAGTTGTGATGTCATCACTAATCGACCGACTTCTCACTGCTGTTGGAATTCACACCGGAAAAGTCTGAATAGCAATTTTCTTTTATTTTTTTATGGAATATCTATAATCATATAAAACAATGCTAACTATTTAAAATTACTGGATAGAATTTGGAATTACCCAATAAAAAATCAGCCAGATGAGGCAACATTGTGGCATTCCGCATCTGGCTGAATTTTTATTTAGGGATTTCGAATTCTCATCAGTAAGTTTAAATAGTTATTATTCGTTGTTTTATAAGATCATAGATATTCCACAAATAAAAGAAAAGAAAATAGCTGTCCAAAAATTTCCGGTGTGAATTCCAACACCAGTGAGAAGTCGGTCGATTAGTGATGACGTCACAACTCGTGTCCGTTGGCCTTGAGTATTTCGACTGCAACGGTCTAGCAGTTGCGAGTGAAGTAACTGAGTAGGTTTCCACAAGATGGAGGCTGATTTTTTTTCTTCTTTTTTTACATCGGATTAACAATTTATGATTGCCGCCGAAGGAAACTTCCACCTGTAAATATTGAATAGAAAATTTCACTTTCTTTTATCCACTTATTCATGCAAATTTTCTATCACAAATTTCCTAAAAATCTGTATCCTTTTTACTGGTGGAAATTGCCCCCGACAATTTAACCTCCTTCTCTGACGCTGATAGGAGGTTGTATTGGTTTTCACAATATGACGAAAACGTACGGCCTAATTACCATGGAGTTATGAATAAAAAGGAGGAGACATATAGTGTACTGTCTATGAGTTCGAAAGAAGTAACTGAAGAGGTTGTCACAAGATGGTGGCTGCTTTTTTAAAATCGGATCTACACTTTCTGAGTACCGTCGGGGCAAACTTCCCACCAGTAAAACTTAACAGAAAATTATGTCTTATTGAAGCACCTTATTCATGGAAATATTTTCTCACAAACATAGCAAAAACTTCCTTTTATTTTTACTGGTGTCAGTTTGCATCATACAACATTAAGTTTGCTTCACTGGTTGTCACAATATGGCTGATACGCAGGGCCTGACTACCTCAAAAGCATACTTCCACCAGTAAAAATGCAAATCTGTTTCTGCCATTATTTATGAAACTTTGCATTCATAAGGCATTTAATTAGGGTTAAAATTTCTGTATAGATTTACTGGTGGAAGTTTCCGCCGGAGGTGATCTGCCCTTGCAAAAGCGGTTACAGTTGAAACTTCACTATTGTAAGGATATGTCAGTTCCTTACCACTCCGTTGGCTCTGATGCGGAGTCATCATCTCTCTTTGCAAAATTTGTTTTCGGCACCAGTAAAAAAGCAAAGTAAAATTTACCTTATTTAATAAGAGAATTTTTGATATTGTGTACTTGACGGAAACTTCTTTTAAAAAAGTGGTGCTTATCGAATAAAATTTATGTAAGAGACGCCGGAGCTTTAAGGGTTAACTGTTCATTGTTTATTACCGACGAAGGAAGCTTTCACCATTTTTTTTTCACTACAATTATGACTTAAATTCTGTATTAATAAGGAGTTTAAGTTAGGAGAAGATTTCTATTGAAATATACCGGTGCAAGTTTGCCACGGTGGTAATATGCCATTGCTAAACCGGTTACAGTTGAAATTTCACCTTTTGATGATATGTCAATTCCTCTTTATTGGTAGTTAAATGCAATTAACGGATGGGGAAAACTTTCATTAATATTTTAGTGCAGAAAATTCGGCATTTTTATGCTGCGTTAAATAAAACAACAAAAAAAAAATCTATTATAAAATAATGTTGTTATTTTTTTTCTATGTTAATCATACTTTGGAGATATGTGGGTTATACGATTAAAAAAAATCTGTTAAATTCAAAACACTGTTGTTTGCTTATATGCAAAGCTGCGCACTAAAGAGTTAACCCTTTCCAGCACAGTGTGTCCAGGTCGGGATACCTAATTTTAATTCTAAACTTACGAACGGCACCAAGAATATTTTAGTGACATTTTGTTTTTACAATGAACATTTAAAATAACATGTTTTTTATTTCTAAAAAAGTCGTTTTAACATTCCGGTGCCAGTCAAATATTTCATCATTTTACAACGGAAATTTCCCGTGCCGGAAAGGGTTAAACCAGTTTTCGCCAAAAATATTTTCATTGCCTTATACAATCGAACCAAACAGTGTGGGATAGTATAAGGCAACTCTCAGGGGCCGCAAATGTCAGTAAACATTATGCTAAGTTGAGGAATGATATGACTTGCCAAAAGATAGAATTTCACCATTGGGATAAAATTTAGCAATAGTTAAATAATTAACTATTGTAAAAAGTTTAAGAATGTGAAAAAGTAACGGAAGTAATACTTCATCTGTTATGTAAAAATATTAAATGGATGTTCACTGGGTATGGTTTAATTTTTATAGTGTTTAAGGATTTTGTTTTCAAATAAATAATGGACATAGAAAGGAATGGTTTTTGGCATTGAATTTATTGACTTTCGTGTAAGTGTGTGGATTTTTTCTTATAAAATTGCTGAAGTTTTGATCGACCTAAATTCATTCAACGTTCTCTATATATGGAGTTTTTAGTAAATATGTGTAAGTAATTGCGCTTTGATTTCATACCTGAAGGAAAAACTTCACGCGGATTCTTAAAAAATATCAAATACAAAATTTGTTCAAAAAAATGACAAAATAAATCAAAATATAACAAAATGGCACCCATTTAAAGCTTATGGACAATTTTTAGTTATAATTGTTCGTAATCAAAACTTATTAAAAAAGCGAAGCTATTAAGAATTGAAATTTTTTAATTGATTGTCCTAAAATTACAACGCTCACCAGTGGCTGAGAGGTTCTGCTCTCGAATCTGGTAAACGGGAGGTGCTGGGTTCGAACCCAATCGCGCCCGTCGCCCTAATCGTTCGGAGTTTTCTTCGAGCCATGGATTTCCATGCGTAAATACGGGTTAGGTTCCCTAAGAAAGCCCCCCACGGAGGGCACTCCCCCTCGGGCCTATATCCTTAGAGTAGATAATCGGCCCTCAAAAATCAACCAAACATCAACCTAAAATAACAACAGTCTAATTCCACTAATTTCAAATGCTAAAAAGTGTAAATTAAAACTTTAAAACCAGTAAAAATAAGTTTATTTCGACTGTTGACATGTTTTGACTAACACCGAATCATTAAAAAAAAAAAAAAAAAAAAAAAAAAAAAAATTGAAATTTATATTATCATTATAGCAGTTATATTATTGAATAATTTTGTTATTTGTTTTGAAGATGTCTCGGTGTGAGTCGAAACATGTCAACAATCGAAATAAACGTATTTTTACTGATTTTAAAGTTTTAATTTACACATTTTAGCCGTTAAAATTAGTATATTATTACAAGGTGTTAATTTGCTGCATATTTAGTCTAATTCAATTTGCAAAATATAAAATGTCGATAACTGTTAAACTTGTTAAACTGATTTAAACTTGGGAACCTTCAGAGAATCAAAAAAATTGTTTCAAGAAAAACGTGTTGGAAGTTTCTTTCTGAGTTTTGTCAACCGTGACACCAGTGGTTAAACTGGCTGTCGCAATTGAAATACTGACAAGGGAACTACTTTTGGTGTTGCTCGCACCTAGCATCGAGACCGGGTGCCTTTTGTAGCCCTATACATAAAAGTTAGAGAACCGAAAAAATTTCTCTGTTAAAATAATATTTTATGTACTTTTTTATGCTTCTAATTTTTTATTATTACATATTTATTTGTTTATTTCACGCCAAAAGTGAGTTAAGTCGCCAAATATGGTGCTACAATTTTTCCGCCCGCTTTATCCAAAGAGAAAATGTCCAGAACATATTACTAGAATTAGATGAGATTGCGATTTTTTTTTTTTTTTTTTTTTTTTTTTCTTATAATTGATAGCATAAGAAACAAATATTAGGTTTTTATTGTTTTTCTATGTAGACGATAAATATATAATTAATAAATATAATTCTATAAAAGCTTCGAAGATCATTGAAAACTATTTTTTAGTGAAATACAAAATAAGCAAAATATTTTCTTTTGAAATCGAATGAAATAAAGTTTCGAATGTTTAAAATGAAATGTTGCTGGTCCTTTGGTGAAAGTAATCATAACGTAAATTAATATTTTTACACAATTTAGAAAAATTACTGTGGCGAAATAGGTCGAACATTGCATTTTCTAGCTATTACAAATTCAGCTATGACATTCATTGAACTATTAACCCCTTAACCAACGATTTACGTCTAAATATAGCAAATCCATAGCTACCACTAAAATTTAATAGAGATTTTCGCCTTGTTTAATCATGGAATTTCGATGATTAAATTAAACTATACTTACTGTGAAATTTTAGAGGTAAGAAAAATTTACATTTGGCTCGATCATCGTACGCGGGCTATGCCCGTCATTGTAGGTTAAGGGGTAAATAGTGTGGAACTGACATATCCTTAACACTAGAACGCCCCGGAAATTTATTCAAGTTTCATAAAAATATTCGACACCAGAATTTTTATTTAAAATTATTTGACTGAATTATTTAACGAAAATCTGCGTTGTTTAAATTTAACTTATTTTATGAAAGAATTTCTGGTCCCAGTAGACATTTAATCATATGGTCGGAGTCGGAACTACTCCTTCCGGGCGTTCTAGTGTTAAAATAGTGAAGCTTCAACTGTAACCGCTTTTGTACGGGCTGATTACCTCCGGTGGAAACATCCACCAGTAAATTTATACATAAATTTTTTGGGTATTTAAAGGCCTTATTAATACGAAATTTTAGACATAAATAATGGCAGGAAAATATTCAAATTTTTACTGGTGTAAGTTTACTTTTGCGGTAGTCAGGTCCTTCGTGTCTGCCATATTGTGACTACCGGTGATGCAATTTGACTGTTCTTCCAGTCAAACTGACACCAATAAAATCAAATAGAAGTTTTTACAATGTTTGTGAGCAAATACTTCCATGAATAAGACACTTAAATAAGAAAAGATTTTCTATCCAATTATACTGGCGGGAAGTTTCCCTCTGCAGTATTTTCAAACTGTACATTCGATTTTAAAAAAGCAACCGCCATCTCGTGACAACCTCCTCAGTTACTTCACTCGCAACTGGTAAACAGTACGCTATATGTCTCCTCCTCTTTATTCATAACTCCATTATGACATTTGGCTAGGGTTGCCGGATAGCTCTACTCTTGAAAATAAACGCCAACTGTTTCCCCGCCAATAATATGAATATACAGTTGCAATTTTTCAAAATCAAATTCGTGGGTTTTTGAAGGAATTTTCAAACTTTTTTCAATATTTTATGTTTATTATTAACTAATTTTTATTTTTAAACGCTTTTCTTTACAACACTTTAATGTTAATAGTCCGATAAGTGGTCTCGAAAATTGCATTTTCAGAAAGTTATGCTGCTGTATAATCATGAAATATTATTTTAACAGAAAAATTTTATCGATTCTCAAACTTCATAATATAGGGCTTTAAAATGCACCAAGTGTCAATGCTAGGTGCGAGCAACACCAAAAGTGGTTCCCTTGTGCGTAGAACAAATTGTGGTTTTAAGGTCATATTTTGGACACTTTAAGAGTTACCAAAAGGCAAAGGAAACAAATCACTTTTCAAAATTTTCTGGGAGACCAATCGTTAACAAAATCAAATTTATTTAGATATGTAGTATATGAAATTAATTACGTTTTAGTGCATATATTGTTTTAGGTAATAATTGCTGCTAGAATGATATAGTTTGTCTACAACAACAACAAAAGAAGAACTGTCTTGAAACTTTTAATGCAACCTATATGAGTTAAATATATAACCGAAATTTCTGTGCCCAACCCCAGTGCATATGAACCAGTATGCGATATTCAACATTTTGCACTCTACTGACACCTATATGATGACATACTAAGTTTAACCACAAATCTACTGACACCTATACTGTAAGATACAAAGTTTAATTACAAATCCACTGACACCCATACGGTAAACAACAAATGAACGTACGACAAATAAACATACTTTTAGGGAGTTCCCCACATATTATTTCAAATATGTAGGAGTGGCGTGGAGTTTCTGGAAAGTGATTGAAAATTTGGTGCAGAGTGCAAAAGGTTAAAATATTGAAGTTTCAACTATAACAGCTTTCAGTGGGGTTGATTGCCGCCGGGGGAAACTTACAGCAGTAAACTTAACTAGAAGTTTCGCAGTATTTCACTCATAAATAAGGAAACAGATTTTCTTTTATGCTAGCGGAAGTTTATTTCGGCTGTAGTAAGGGCCTGCGTTTCCACCATATTTTGACAACCTTGACTAAACCCTGCCAGTGACAGTGAAAAAAATTATAATACCCAGCTAAACTGACACAAAAAAATTACATTATTTGTGAGAGGAATTTTCCATGGATAAGGGGCTCAAATAAGACAATTTTTTCTATTCAAATTTACTGCTGGAAGTTTGTCCTGGTGGTAATCTGAAACTGTTGACTCGATCAGCCGCAATCTTTTGAGCAGCGTTTCAAAAATTCAAGCAAGTTTGCAACGTTTCAAAAATTTCCTCACTTTGCAGACTTATTATCACTGATAGTAAATTGGCAATGCATGTGTTTTTTCGAGGTGTTGTGTGTTCTCCAGTCACCGTCCTTGAAAGGGTTAATGGGTTTAAAATAAGAATAATATAAATGAAATGATTCTAAGTTTAATACATATGTTTAAAAATATCAAATAAAAATTCTGGTGTAAAATATTTTTATAAATCTAGAGTATTGAATATTTTCTTTTCTTTCATATAAAATGTAGTGCAGTGTTCTTTATTTTATGAATTTACTATCGGCGCTATTAAATTGCCATTGCATGTATTTTGTTAAAGCATTATATTTAAATTAAATATTCTGCTTCAAACAGTTTGATAAAATAAATTCGTAACTCATTCGGATGCAACACATTGTTTGAAAATGCAAGGATCAATGCAAAGATTTTTTGAATATCAAGATCAGGGGTGTCAAACTGTGGCCCGGCGGATACCACTAAAATTTTAAAGAAATAGTCAACAAGTTGAATCGCAGCAATTCAATGATTAGATAAGGCAAAGATAACTGTAAAATTTTAGTGGTATCCAGCGGGCCACAGTTTGACACACCTGATCTAGATCATAGACACAAAAAAAGTTTATTTCAGCAAAAAATGAAAATTAATTTCTTAAGAATGTAGAACAGACAAAAACAAAGCTTTTTAATTTTGAAAACAGACCTTTCAATGTAATAATGCAAATATTGATATTTTCTGCCAGTAAATTTTAAAAACAATCTGATAAAAGGCTTTTGACATTTCATTTTATTCTGATAATATTAAAAGATAACAGAACAATGCATAAAAATACATAAAAGCAGGATTATATTTTGTGAAAAGAAGCGTGTTTGTATATATTTCGATATTATCATTTTCATTTAAAATGATTAAGTTTATAAAAAAGCATTTTATGATTTAATAAAAAAATCTCGTTTTCCTGAATCTTTTAACAACAGGATAACAGGAAAGTCCTTAGAAGAGGAGTTATTTAAGTTATACCGTCTGATTTTTTTCTTTTGTAATTTAAACATTCGATCCTACCTACGTATAAAAAAATCTGTATGAAATTTGGCTGATATCCATAGACCAAAAAAATTTAGTTGATTATATTTTTCATTATGTTTAGGTTTTTATAGGTACGTGGTGCATTTTGCACTGTAATAATATTTAGTTATAATTTGTTACATGAGTTTACATTTGTATTCGTTCATAAAACCTGTTGTTAACACTAGAACGACCGTGAAGGGTCATTTTGATCCCTACCAAGTGAATATAGATTGGTGGACAAAGCTTAAAGATCAAGAATAAATGTACACGAAATCAGAATCTAGTTGAGATTGTGGGTCACAAAGCAAACAATAGTATTAACAGAATAGTACACAAGATTTAATATAAAAATTTTGTTGAAATGATGTATACAGGGAATATGAATATTGTCCGAGAACATGACTGTACAAAGAAAGCAAAAAACTCAAAATTAACAATCCCCAGTGCCATATCAATAAGGGATGTGGCTACTGTGTAATGCGAGACAACTTTCAACATGACGTAGCATATTCAGAACAATATGATTTAGTGGCTGTTAAGGCAAGTTGCCCCATTCCGCCTTCACCGCATGGATGAGGAATTCCTTGTTTGTAGGAGGAAATTGTCAAGCAGCAATACGTCTCCCCAAGGCATCCCATACATTTCCAAGGCAATTCAGGTCAGGGGAACGTGTTAGCCAGTCTATGCGATGGATATCTTCGGCCTCAAGACAATCTTGTACAGAGTGTGTGCGATGACAAGAGGCGTTATCGTCCATAAAACAAAACTTTTCGCCATCAGCACCTCGAAAAAGTCGAAAATGTGGAAGGAAGACGTCTTCAATGTACCGTCTACCGGTCATGGACTCTTTGTCAAGCACATAGAGATCCGTGCTGCCATTGGATATAATGCCTGCCCACACCATGTTACTTGAAGTCGCATATCGTTCTCTTTCTAGAATATTTTCGCGACAAGAAAGCATACCAACCTCGCGCCATATCAGTTTACATCTACAATCAGATGATAGACTGATTCTACTCTCATCTGAGAAGAGTACGGTAGACCAGTCGTCGTCAGTCCAATTGGGATGCATACGGCACCACTGTAAACGGGCGCTACGTTGGCATCTCGAGAGTCGGACACACACAACAGGTCTTCGGGCGTATAGTCCATCCTTTTTCAAACGTCTTGGAACAGTTTTCTGCGATATTTAAGTTCCTGCGGCAGCACAAAGTTCATTTGCTAATTGACGAACTGCGCTGCGTCGGTTCCTTTTTGCCGAAATAAAAATATAGCGATCTCCTTGGGACGTCGTATTGCTAGTACGACCTCCTCTCGTGCGCCTAGTACATATTCCACTCTTTTGAAATGTCGCCCATAGCCTAGAAATAATACTGTGCGCGATGTTAAATTCACGGGCGACATCTCTAATTTTGCAACCGTCTCCCAACTTTCCGATTATTATACTACGAGTAATATAATCTAAATGATGCCTCAAAGACATGTTCAAAATTTCAATGGTCAAGCTTTACTCCATCTCCTTCAATTTTTACATCTAATGCCAACTCACAGCACCCGCCGACTGCCTAAAATCACTTATCTCTGCCGTCACGTAATCGACAAAAGCGGAAGTACAAAATTTGCATATGTTTCACAAAACAGAGTACATCTCACATTCATAAAAATTTACACGTGCTTCTGCGGATCTATTTCTAACTGTAATCATTAAAAATAACAGTGGTCTTTAAGTTTTGTCCACCAGTGTGTATTTCGGTCCGAACAAGAATTTCTTTTATAAAATGAGTTTAAAGAAGAAAAAAGTTAAATAAATAAGTTAAGCAGTTTAAATAAAAAATCTGATTTAAAATACTTTTATAAAACTTTAGTAAAATTTCTGGCTTTATAGTGTTAATTAATGGTATCGATAAATTCTTTACGCTATACAGACTGTGTTGCCCAATTTTTGTTCAAAACTTTCTAATTCACATGAAAAATCTTTTTAAAGTAATTTATTTATCATTTTTCTTCAAAGTTATAAAATTTTAATTTTGTATGATCCCTGTGATATGTTATTTTTAGAAAACTTTTTTCCATGCTCATTGAAGTAAAACAATAACATTTTTGTTACAAACGTTTTTCTCCCTTCTCCCGCATCTCAAATAAATGTGGTCACTATATTATGAAAGAGCATTAAATTATCTGCAGAGTATACTAACATTTAGTTTTAAAATTTTGATTCTTGGCAAAATGGCGGTCATTTGAACAAAAAACTTCACTTTTTCGTCTTATTTTAATTTTGCGAGCTATAAAAAAATGAAAATTATATTTTATGATAGTATAAGCTCCAGAAATAATTAGCTTTCGTTTAACTAAAAAATGGAGGAAATCGGCCCAATAGTTCTTGAAAAAATTGTCGCCCATTTTGAAAAACAGAGTTTCGAGAAAAATATGTTTGCAATTTTACAACATAAAGTTTTACAAATTTTACAACATTCAACGACACACAACGACGTTACATTCACATCGAAAAATCTCAAAAACTGAAATATCACGAAACTTCTTTTGGACAGTTAACTGTACATTTGGGGGATGTAAAAAATGCAAAATAAACAAATCCGAAATTTTTACAAATATTCAGATCTTGGTGCAATAGCTGTTGCACTGTTATACAAAAATGCGTGAATATAAAATTTATTACGATAATCTGTATTAAATTCAGTAATACGGAAATAATATGGCCCCATTTTAAATAGGACGTAATCACCATGGCAACCTAGAATTATTACCTATCATGGGATATAATTGAGTTATTTACGTATGATAGGATTTAATATAATGAAGAAAACTTTTATTAATATAAACTTTTGATGCGATTTTCATACCATTTGAAATGACTTGACAGAATTCTACAACAATTATATACTTTAAATTTCAAACCATGCGGTTGGGTAGTCTTTATGCTGTTATATGCGGACAGGCAGATGGACGGACCACACGACGACTATACCTGCTATGTAATTATATAATTACGAATGCACCAAAATATTGAAATTATGACCCAAAGAAGTATAAACTTCCCTTAATTAAACCCATTTAAATACACAGCATTTCAATATATCACTCATGCGCGTCATTCTAGATATTATAAAATGATAATTTAACTTATAAAATGCATACATTCGACACAACGATATTAAATTTCATTGAACGGCATAGGACGGGAATTGTATGAATGGTTGTAATTTATAATCTAAATTTCAGGGATTTCAAATCCTAAAGATCGATTGAAACTAAACAGTATAAATTTACATTTGTTAAATTTTAAACAGCTGATTTATTGAGTTTTACGCAACATACGTATGATGTTATATGCAACTTCCAGACACTGTGTATTTGTAAAGATAAGCAAAACATTAATTAAAACCTTTTCAGCATATAAGCGTTACAATACGCACAGATACATTCAAAATACTATGAAATGTTAATTTATTTGTTCAAAATCATATATAATTAATTTCGATTGAAGGATATGTTTGTAATTTTACGCAACGGTAAGTTTAAATGCTTTATGGAGGGAAATGTATAAATGGTTGTAAATCATAATTTGCATTTCAGATATTATTATTTTTTCTTCATACGACATTTCATAATTATTAAGAAAGATGTGAGATAGATAGAGATATCTTTCCTATTCAGGTAGTTTTTAAAAATTAAGAAGGCATGTGTCACGAGTGTAAGGTATTCTTCTGAGAGGAGTTTCGAAAACAGGCGACAATTTATTAATTTTGGCGAACCAATTCATAGTAAAAGTATTCGCGTTATACATACATACATATATATATATATATATATAATGCTTTTAAAAAGGTGTAATAAAAACATCCCAGTGCATCAGGCGCAACGCAGCTTCTTATATGCACTAAGTAAATATAGCTTTTTAAATTCACTGCTAATCTTTTTTTACAATAATTTATTTCCATATCAGTTTATTTTTCATTATGTAAATCAGCTTAAAAAAGTTTTATGACGTGGCAACAGCTAAGCGGCCAGACACCGTAATGGATGCCGAGGGGACTGCTTGAGTATATGAAGAATGTGGGCTAAATTCTTTTTAGAACGTCTGCATTTTGATGAATTTGAAGTTGGACCTGAAGTGAATTGGAATGG
The DNA here is from genome assembly GCA_963932465.1 of Maratus speciosus. Lineage (NCBI taxonomy): Eukaryota > Metazoa > Arthropoda > Arachnida > Araneae > Salticidae > Maratus > Maratus speciosus. The sequence continues at coordinate 263,857,753 of OZ010794.1, read as the reverse complement.
AATTTATGAATATAAAGATGACGGAAAGACAAGTCTAGTTGACGCTGGCCTGGCTGGGATTATGGCCTTGCAACTTCTGCAGTTAGAGGGATGATGTGGAGTTTAGTGGATATTTTAAAGGTATCAGTTTTTCAAGTCTTCGCAATTCAATGTGGGGATATGGCCTTCTCACATGTTCAGTGTTTTTAGCTACTTAATGATTTAGTTTTATAAGAATTTTTATTTGATTATATTTTATATGTTAAATTCAGTTCTACTGATGTTAAATTGGTTGGTTGTTTATGTTTTTAAAGCAGTTTTGTTTTGTTAAGTTTTTAGAAGTTTAAGTTTCTTTGATGAGTTTACACTTTTGGAGTATGGGGTTTGGCCATATCTTGCGAAACATGTGAGGATTCAATTTTTGTTTTCTTTGGTACCTGTTTTTTTCACTCCTCCCACTTTCAGACGAGCAAGGAGTTGTTTGTTTATTCTTTTTTGTTATAAATGTTCATTGGTTTTATTGTTGTGTTTTGCACTCTCTTTTTCATAAATTTCATAATTCATATACTTTTCATAGAGCTTTATATATACACACATATATATATATATATATACAATGGTGGCTCGTGACTTACTTTTATGGGACCACTATATTCATGGATAAAAACTTAATAGTCTAAGGGAAATGTACCAAAAAAAGGCGTTAACATGCAAAAGGTCGGGTAGAAGATTTTTTCCATTTTGTATGTACACACCATGTAAAAACCGAGATTCCCAACAAAATTTCACATGGGACAATTTTCTGTGGACAAAAACAACAAAATTTTGGGGCTCTTTTCGCTTTTTAAAAAGTATCTCGAGACTTGTTGCCTTAACGTATTATATTTTAGTTAAAATCTTAAGACAAAATTCTCTACAACTTTCATATGTAGAACCTTTTTATACACTCAATAGCAACAGCAGTACAGCATTTCAAAAATAAGTCAATTTTTTCTATTTCCCTAAACATCATGAAAAACGTAGTTTTGTCCCGATTATTCAAATATTCCCCACAGATATAATCAAACATATACTTCTGGGTCATTTTCAAAATATGCATACATATGCTGTCCCACAGTAAAAAAAAAATTGTACTCATAATATATTATTTAAAACTGACTATAAATATTATATTTATTTAATTACACTACACAACATATTTCTAAAACATAAAAATAATCACTTTCATATTTTTTTTCCCCTAAAGATGCAGATTTTTGCATCTAGTAGAAGAAAAAAAATAGCTGTCCCTCTTCTGTATTTTATAATTCTGTAATACTTTTTCACTTCATTTTTCACTTTAATAGGAAAGTAATTAGGACATTTAATGAGATAAATCATCATTATTTTTAATTTCTGACATTATTCCAGCAAAAAAAAAAAAAAAAAAATTAAAGAAAATCTACAAAACATTTTGTCCCTCATATTTTGTCAAGTCTGTTACCAAGCTACAATTTCATGAAATAAAGGTTGACAATTTCATCAAGAGATAGCAGCACATTTGCAATAAAAACACTTATACTAGTTAAATATTTACTTGTAGCCATTTTCTTTTGCAGTTGAAAAACAACAGTGTAGTGGAGTAAAGAATTTTTTATAAAGGTGAGTATTTTTATTCAATGTCAAGTCTGTTACCTAATTTTTTATGTTAAAAATATAAGTTTAGTACTTTCTTTTGCTTGAATATTATTATCTAGTTAATATATAAAAGATTTTATTTTGTTTCTTAGTGTTAATAATTAGCATGTAGGTTTTGGAAGATATTTTGCTGTTAATGTCAAGTCTGTTACCAGTCAAGTCTGTTACCATGTTACTGGTAAATAGTGTATAAAATATAGTAAAATAGTGTATAAAAATTATACCAAAAGCTAAAGTGCTTAATTAATTATATTTACAGACACATCTAACTTATACATTATCACTTATTTCATTTTTTAATGTGAAATTTAAAAGTAATTTTTTTAAATGTTTTTTTCTGAATTTTATGCATTTATTGAAAATGACCCTTCTACAACTTGGTAGCAGTAAATTATCTATTATTTGCTCACCCTCTTCTTCAATTTCATTACAACAGATATACTTTATAATTCAATAAATGTATGTAATTTAATAAATAGACGAGAGTGTGGATGAATAAGACAATTTTCATAGTTAGACAGTAACTGTAAGTGCATAAGCATTGTTTAACTCTTTCAAGGGCGGTGGTCACACTGCGTGACCACCTAATTTTATTTCCAAGACTTACAAACGGCACCAAGAATATTTTAATAAAATTTGGCTCTTACAGCGAAAGTGTAGAAAAGCAGGTTTTTATTTTCTGAAAATGTCGTTTGTAAATTCTGGTTACAGTCAATTATTTATCATTTTTCGAACAGAATTTTTCCGCCCCTGAAATGGTTAAACGGACACTTCAATATTTAGCAACTTATTGGCACGATAGTTTAACTTTTGGAAGGAGTCTTCGGTTTAAAAAATACTATTAACTCTTTGAAAGAGTTCATTTCTGAAAGTTACTTTTGCCGAATATTTTTTTCCTTTTGCTTTTCTCCATAGAATTTGTATTACGCGCATTTTGTTTAAAAACACTTTATACAATCGCTCTCAAATTTTAAAGCAATATACTAACATTTTAGAAAAAAATAGTATACATTTGATTTAGAAATTTTGAGATTTATGTGGAATAGTAATATGTTTCAAAATAAAACATTTTCCCGTAAGGTTAATATTGCGCATTGTTATTTACTACTATAACCTAAATTAGCAGGAAATTTTTGCTTCGGTATTAATATATTTATTGCTCAAAAATGTCAATGCGTGTGAAGTATAAGAACTATTTTTTATTATTTTTAAATAGTAAATGACCTGATGTGGAAAATAAAAGAGAGAAGGAAACACGTGTTAGCTGCGAAAGGTTCTCCATTACAGGGTTCGCTTGGAAAGATTTTCTCGTAAATATATAAAATCATCCAACACTGATTTTAGGTACAGTCGAGGGAAAAAAAAGTAAACATCCCCTACTAACTCCTCAACAAATTATCGTAGAAAAAAGTGACTGGTACCGAACGATTGGAAATAATGTCCACTTTTAAATGATGTATATAAAATTTGCTTAGGGGGGCATCTACTTATTAAAACGAACCATAACTTTGTTTTTTTCAATAGCAGTACACAATTCTGACAGCATAAATGAACTTTACATCTTTCAATTAGCCTAAAAACAAATTTTTATGCAATTCGTACCATAAGTTTCCGAGAAATTAATTATTTTAAAACGAGCGTACTTTAAGGGATGCATCCATATTACAGTTTCGTACTCGATTGTTAACCCAAGGAGTCAAGTCAATGAAGCCTGTTAGATTACAGGACAGCAGAATAAATTTCAAAATATCTATTCGCTTCTATCATAGACAGGACCTTAAACCATAATTTTGCCGTTTTTTAAGCATAATTTGAAAACTACTTGGAAGAAAAATGTGAAATTTTGGATTTCCATAAAGTAGGACTTAATAAATCTAAATCCATCAAAAAAATTGTAGGTTGCAATTCATAATTTTTTCGAATATTAATTTCATAAATCATAATTCATATCATAAAATTATAAAAATTGCAAATTCAGCGTATTTATGTTTGGGCATATTAGTATTATTGCTACAAAAAAAATTAGCACATAAGGAGCATAATTTCAGGAGATATAAATAAAAATATGAAAATGTAATTTAGAAGCACTGAATTTTGAATGTTTATAATTCAAAAACTTATCATTCAAATGACTTGAAAGTTGGTGTCTAAGCATTGTTTGAACCGAAGATTTGAAATATCTCGTTAAAATTGGGTATTGCCGTTGACAAAAATTAAGTTTGGATTCGTTTTAATATGTATATGGCCCCCTAAGAAAATTTTATATACATCATTTAAAAGTAGACTTTATTTCCAATTGTTCGTACCAGTAACTTTCATCTACAATAATTTGTTGGGGAGTTAGTAGGGGGTGTTTACTTTTTTTTTCCACGACTGTACCTTTAATGCCCGAACTCTGCCGGTCTTTCGTTTAAAAATATAAAATAAATCGAGAGCGAAGCATGCTATGGAACGCCCAATGTACGCTGCCGAAGGAAATAGGCATATCATCTGTTACTTCGTTTCGATAGATTTTCCTTTGAAATTAAGAAAAAATCTTACAGAAACGAGGGCTTACACTACTGAAAGAGTGAGATCCTTTAAATTATGATATTTTAGAAAGTTTTTCGGTTAAATCATAGATGCCAAAATCTCTTAATTATTCCGGAATCTGATCCAAGACAAACATGTTTCCAACCGGAAAAATTATTTAATAAATAATTTTAAAATGAAATCTGATAATTACCATATTGAAACTAGACACATATTCTTATAAACACTTTCCAGTATTAAACATGTTTGTCCTCGATAACACTCCGGAATAATTAAGAGATGTTGGCATCTATGGTTAAATGCATAAAAACATTCAACATTGATTTTAGGTATATTTAAGGTTATTATCACGGCCCCGGGAAACGCCAGCCGGTCAGGTAGTGATATATAAATTATTTTATAAAAAAAATACTAAATATTAATAAATAATGTACCGGATTTAAATTGCTATAGTAGTGCGGTAATACTATGGCATTCCGCATCTGGCTAATATTGCAGATGCTTACTGGTGGGGGATTCCTAATTCTCACCAGTAAGTTTAAATAGCTATTATGGTTTTATAAGATGATATATATTCCACAAATAAAATAAAGAAATTTTCTATTAAAAAATTTCCGGTATGAATTCCAACACTAGTGAGAATTCGGTCGATTAGTGATGACGTCACAACTCCTGTCCTCTGGCCTTGAGTATTTCAATGGTAGCGACCGAGTTCATTTTTTATGGAATCTTTCATTAGGAATTAGAATTTCAATTCATCAACACTACCAATTCAGGTACCAAATCAGCGCATGTCTCACTTTGGTGAAATACTATTTTTTTTTTTGCAGATCTGGGAGGGACACGTTTCTTTGGTATTAATATATTGTCCAGGTTCAAACAAATTTTCTGCCACGCCCCAGTTTATTAACTATCTTGGACGAGATAAAATTGCTCAATGTATGAACGTAAATTTTGTTTGCAAATTTTATTAACTTTTAAACTGTTTTGATATAGTCTTTCAGCTGTATACGTTTAAAAGTAATATTTCTGAGTTTTGTAAACATTTAAAAAAAGGGTGGGTGATCTACTTATGATAAACATAATAATATAGGTTGAGAACTGCTGGAAATTGGCAAAATTCACATCCAAACAGTAAGATAGACATTCCATTATTCTAAATGCAGCTGACGATGACTGAATAACATCGTTATACTTTTAGATATTTCAGTTATTTATTATTAATTATTCAAAGTATATATTAATTACAAACGAACTTTAAACCAGTAATTTGTAAGAGTTGTTTCCTATAACATGAATCTGATAGCTCTTTTATTTTTTTAATTTTATATAGGGTAGATGTGCCAGTAATGGACACCCTTCCAGTAATGGACACCCCTTGATGTTTTTGGTTCATACAAAAATAACTAATAAATATTTAGCTTTAATTATTTTCTTTATAATTCTCCCTTGTATGTTTTATAAAACTGGGTTATTGTTGACACTTTTAATCAAACCAATCAGGAAGCAGAAAATAATGTTTCAAAGTTTCGTTGTTTTTCTGTGAAAATCTTAATGAAGAGGCTAAGAGCTGACTTCGTTTAATTAATTTATACATTATTTATTCTCTTGCAAAATTTGACTGTTTTTGTTTGAGAAGCAATAGAAAACTTATAATTTTATATAGTAACAGCCATTTACAAAATTTCATTTATTTTTAAGCTTTTAAGAGGGGGTGTCCATTACTGGGATGGTTAATTAGTCATTTTCCAGTAATGGACACCCTATGTAGACATTGCTAAAAATGCAATTTCAGTAATGTATAGAGTGCATAAAATATTCTGACTTAACTGCAAACCTAAATAATCATATTTAAGTACCAAAATGTAATAACACCCAAAATTTTATAAATAGCTGCTTTTAAATTATTTTATGTTATTTAATGAAATTTCAATATTTTATTCTTTTTTTATCTTTCAAGGTATATATACCTTGCATATCTTATAATCTGGCAATCAAACCAGCCACGAATCAGAAAATATTGTTTAAGAACACAGTCAATGAGGGGCTCGTAGGGATTAATCCCTCTCCATTTAAATAAAAACAATTAAGTTACAGAAGCTATTAAAAATCTATTTTCTGTCTTAAATGTTTCTTTATTTACCTCTGACACAAAAAGAGAGAATTGTAAGACTATTAATGAGAGTTATAGGTAATATTAATGAAAGTAGTAAATCTGCAGATCAGTGGCCGCAAACATCAGTTATACAGTTTTATTTTGAAATTATTTTATTTAGTAGTTAAAATATTCAACTCACAATATCATTTCTCTCATATTTGTAATATTATTATAAATGTTAGATCCAGTAATCTCATCTCTGGAAGATTGTTAAAAATAGTGAGACAAAACTAAACACTAATCTTCCAAAACTCTTTTTTTATACCTTTTAAATCCCCCCACTGTTTCAATAATTTCATAGCTGTAATTGCCTGATATTTAGTATTTTAAAGTGTCCATCTAAAATAATTAAAACATCGATCTTCTGATAATTACAATAATTGATGCAAACAGTAAATGATTATCGCAAATATTTTATTAATTACTGGTATCCTAATTGTTAAATTTATTTGAAAATAACTATTATGTTTCATTAGTATGTATTCATTAAATTCTATTCATTAATTCAGTCATAAAAACAATTATATCTATTACTTTTTATAGGGTGTCCATTACTGGGCCAGAGGGTGTCTATTACTGGGCTTTTGAGTGTTTTGATATATTTCTGTTATTTAAAATTAAATTTCAATTCATATTGGGAAATGAGACTATAAGAATGGTTAAATATTGTTGATAGATTAATATAATATTGAAAAAACTGTAATATAATATTTATAACTGTTAATAAAAAAATAATTTTAAAAGAAATTCCTTAAGGGTGTCCATTACTGGCACATCTACCCTATTTCCCATATATTGAACATTTAAAATTCCTATTCAGTATATGAATAATGTAAAATTCTGCTGCAGACGGAAACGTAAAATTTTTATTCAAAAAGAGGCACAACAAATATTCAGTAGATCTGAGTAAATAATACGTAACTTTAAAATGAAAACTTTTTTAACCTCTTAGTTAAATTTTTTTGTCGTTCGACAATCATGTGTTTTATAAGCATAAGAAAGTTTGCAATGCTTATTTCGATAAGTTTAAATGTTGTGAAAATGTTTTGATTGCTAATCTAACATTGTTCTCATCTGGGAGAAAGATATACATTAATGAAATCCAGCTAAATTAACTTATAAGATGTAGTGGAATAAATGTTAAAAGAAAATTTCACATAAAGAAAATAAAATTACACAAAGATTTGAATATTACTCTTCGCCTAAAGAAAAGTAATTTTCAGAAAAACGTAGAACTAAAAACATCCAAGAAATTCAATTTAAGATGCTTTTCTTTTTAGCAATAGTATGGTAACTGAGCAGAATTAATTGCTTTTACTTGTAGACTGGGAGCCAGCAGCACAGACAACCACCTCCTCGAGTTAGAGGCTAAAATTCAAGAATTAGCTAAAACTCGATTCCCGTATTAAAACGCAATCGGTCAACCAAGTCATATCTTGGTGGTACACACCTAAAAACCCGATTTTAGCGGTCGACTCGTAGGTGCGTTTTCCTGCTCCCAAAATGCATGAAAACATGGTGGACTGGGAGCAGGAAAGTACAATGGTGAACTTACGAGTCAACCAGTAAAATCGGGTTTTTAAATGTTTTTCACCAAGATATCACTTGGCAGACCAATTGCGTTTTAATATGGGAATCGAGTTTTAGCTAATTCTGGAATTTCAGCCTCAAACTCGATGAGGTCGTTTTCTCATGTTTCGTACGCCTCCTTGAATTTTGCAGACCAGAAAAACTTTCGTCATCAGTATTATCTTATACAAAATCTCTTCTTAAAAGAAGGCGAAATTTTGCACGTTTAACCTAGATTTCTTTTTCTATAAAAAAAGATACTGGCAGTGTTCCTGGAGAAATAACGGTATCCCTACGACCCATGTGTCTGTGCTGCCGGCTCCCGGTCTATTGAGGAAACTGAAGTAACCCAGTTTTTAAATTTTGAAGCAGGGTATTATTTCCGTCCCCTTTGTAAATTCACAATTCACATCATTTGAAGAACGGATGTTAGGAAAAAAGGCGGGTAGTTTACACAACTTTTTTTTTTCGAAATTCGGTTTTTTTCTTCTGCTATTATTCAAAAACTTGTTTTGTGAGTTATTTTGTAACTATTTGTGAGGAGATCCTGTGCAAAAGTGTCAGCACCATAAGAAGTATAAAATGGGGTTGTAAGAATTTCTATGTTTTTCTTCTTGAATCGTTGACCATTAGATTGTGATGTTTGAAAAAAAAGAATTTAGGAACCTTGAGATGGAAGAATTTCGGGCTATAAGAATGGAGTTTCGAATAAAGAGGAGGGGACATATAGTTGGCTGTCTACCCGTTACGAGTGAAGTAACTTATGAGGTTGTCACAAGATGGCGACTGATTTTTTTAAAAAATCGGATCAACAGTTTCAGATTACCGCCGGCAGCAAACTCCCCAACAGTAAATTCGAATAGAAATTTTTGCCTTATTTAAGCGCTTAATTCATGGAAATATTTTCTCACAAATATGGTAAAAATTTCTACTTATCTTTACTGGTCTCAGTTTGCCCAGGTATTATAATCTTTTTCACTGACACTAGAAGGGGGTTGTCTAGGTTGTCACAATATGGCTGAAAAGCAGAGCCTGACTACCGACAAAGTGAACTTGCAGAAGTAAAAGTAAATATCTGTTTTTGCCATTATTTATGACTGAAATCTTGCATTAATAAGGCGTTTAAGTATGGAGAAAATTTCCATTTATATTTACTGGTGGCAGATTTCCCATCGGTAATCAACCCCTGCAAAAGCTGTTACAGTTGGAGCTTCAATATTTTAAGGATATTTTTTTAAGTTAGTTAAATTATAGTTTTAATTAGTTAATAGTTTTTATTAATAGTTCCATGGTTATAAGTACTAAAATCATACTGGCAGTTTTTGAACTAACTATGGTCTTCACCCGATCATGAGGGGTGGCTTAGGACTTCACAATAACGTTCAACTTTACAAACATAAGTCAAACTGTTATTGAAAAACACTGCACTAAAGACAACATTTATTTCTCATTTCCCTGCAAGTGTCTGATTCTGGTATACACCGGTATTTCGTAAACTTGCTTAAAGGTAGCAGCAATATTTACAAAAGTGAATACGGTGAACGAATATGTGTCGGTACGGATTTGGGGCTCTTACGTTTAATTTCTTATAAAGGTCCATTGTTGCCAGTGGGCAGATTTCAATTCATATTTATTAATTGGAATCACGTTTTTGAAGTGATAAAAGTGCCCTTGTGTTCGCCTTAATTTATATGTCGTTAAATAAGGCGAATATTACCAGTTCAAAATAATGGTGACGAACAAGAAATCTGACTTAAAAAAAGTAGCCCACTGGCAACACTGTAAAGGTTGTCCCAAAATTCACACAAGAAGTAATTTTGATTGAAAATACAGGCTTATGATTAAAAATTGTAACTTTCTTATTAAATCATAAATACAGTATAGTGTTATGTATGGAAGAGCATATCGGGTAAATGGCCTCCATGCATAGCATACCCACTCTTCTGTTGAATTTTTCCATAACTGTTTTGCATAAATGTGGCTAAATCTCGCGTTAGATTTCTTTCTTCAAGGCGCATGTGGTCGTGCGTGTGTTGGCATAAAACTTAGACTTAAAATAAACGCCCAAAGAATAAAGTCCAACAGCGTTCAGTTGCACTATCTGGGAAGTTAATTCTGATCGCCAAATGGGAAATTACACAGCCAGGAAATGACTCATGTAGTAATTGAACATTAACCCTCACGCTGAGTAATTGTTTTATCAAAATAGCTTCAAAAATTGCGTATTTAACTCCTTCGCGACGAGCGTCTTTGAAGAATTTTAATTCTTTTGTCGCCGATTTTTCAAAACAAAAATTTTCGTCTGATTTAATCGGGAAAATGCTCCGATTAGATAAGTCAAAATTTACAATAAAAAATAAGTGGTGGGAATGATCAAGGAGGGTTAATTAGACGAAAAAAATGCATCCCGATCAAATCTTGGGTTGCGCAAATTTTGCGACTTTTACGTTGCCCGAGAAACTCTCGGGTTGCGCAGCGAGAGGGTTAAAAGCACGTTGTTTTGTCTTGTAGAGTTCCATTTTTAATAACCCTGAACTGTCAACTGTCACGCTGTCTTTTTCTTTTTTTGCGTTGGCAATACTGCACCACACAAGTGGCGCAAAAATCAAATCTTGCGTGAATTTATGGACGCCCCTTAGTATTAACAGTGCAACTCTTAACCCTTTAGTACGCAGATTTGCATATATACAAACAAAGGTGTTTTGAATTTAATAAAATTTTTTTATTCGTATATACCTAATTCACATCTAATTCATATACCTAATATACCTAATTCAGATTCTCCGAGATACGTAATTTCTAGAAGGTATTCTATCATGGGAATTAAAAGTTTAAAGGTTAAGTTTTAAAAAATAAATAATCATACAAAATAAATTATTTGTAGATATACTTATTAAAATATATACTAATTTGCAATATTTTATCGTAAAATACCCACACGACAGTAGTCTTTACTTGTATTGCTGATCTGCAACAGGAGAAAAGATTGACGTACCATATGAAAAATGTATCTCTGATTTTTTATTATTTTTCCTGTGTAATAAACCTTTCAGAGAATTATTTATAATTTTTTCGAAACAAAATAAAAAATCGCGCATTTAAGGTTTAAATGCTCTTATGGATATCTTTGCAATAATTTTACAATCATTATAAATTAAAATTAAGAAACTATTTCAATAGCTCTATTGATAATATCAAATTAAATATTGTACTTAAAATTTCTCTAGAAAATTCTAAATAACTAAGAGCAAGATTCATTATTGTTGTTAATAATTCATATAAAGTTAAAATTTCCGCGGATTTTTAGTTACGCATCCACCGGAGAAACCTCATGTAACGTGAAACAGATAATTCTTTTATTCTGGATTTTAAATACCTATTTCTCCATCAACTAAAAGTTTCCACTTCATAACCAAATTATGAATATTGTATCAATCAGCTTCAGACACACATGGAAATTTAAATTATTTTAGGGGTATGACAAATGTTCTATTGACATGAATTATTAATGCGCAACTTTATAATATCGAAATTTTGAAGTCAGTACTAAAAGTTCTGTACATTTCGATTGCCGTTGTCATTAAATTACGTTTATTATATTTGTGTGTGAAATAGATTGGTTATGCTGACAATTTTCGCAATTTTGAGTTATGTCAAATATATAATGCCTGCTAATTTGATATTATTACTAGTTAGCGTTTTTGTTAAATATATTTTAATGAATGAGCATTATACACATTATACATAAATATTATACATATGTAAAGAATACACATTTCGATTGCCGCTGTTTCTAATTACGTTTATTACATATTTCCGTAAATTAATTCTGTTAAGCACGCAACTTTCACAATTTTGAGTTACGTCGAAAATATAATGCCTCGTAATTAGATATGTTAATAAGCATTTCTGTTAAATATTTTTAACCCTCTCGCTGCGCAACCCGAGAGTTTCTCGGGCAACATAAAAGTAGCAAAATTTGTGCAACCCTAGATTTCACCGGAATGCATTTTTTCCGTCTAATTAACCCTTCCTTGATCATTCCCACCAGGAACTTTTTATTGTAAATTTTGCCTTATCTAATCGGAGTATTTTCCTGATTAAATCAGGCGAAAATTTTTGTTTCGAAAAACCGGTGACAAAACAATAAAAATTCTTAAAAGACGCTCGTTGCGAAGAAATTAAATACGCAATTTTTGAAGCTATTTTGATAAAACAATTATGCAGCGAGAGGGTTAAAGAATGAACATTATACATAAAATACTAGAATATAGCCCGTCAGAATGACGTGTTTGCATTTTCAAAAAAATTATATAGCATTGCATTATAAAAAGAATTGTGAAGTAATAAATTTTGTCTTGTCTGACTTATAGGGTCAGGTGGGGTAAAGTAAAAACAGCCCATTTTTCATTGAAATTTAATTGGCAAGAAAATTATTAATTGAATTGGTAAAATACTGATATAAAGTATGCAAATGAACTTCACTCACAAAATTTGAAGAAATATTTCACAAAAACATTCAAATTAGTACTAATAATGTTATTTTAAAACATATTATCAATTAACTATTTTATCTGATGGTATGTGGTAAAATAAAAGACAATTCCAACAGAAAGTTTATTTGTTTTTATTAATTGCCAAAATAATAATTATATAACTTAAATTTTAAAAAGTTGAACAGAGGAAATCCCGATTTTTTTTAAACATGCATAAAAGAAACCTGTAATAAATTTTGATAATTAAAAATCATCTTTTATCACATAAGTAAATTGCAAGTATTAATTACATTAACAATTTATTTTCCCAAATTCTGTTATTAAATTACAAATTTATTTTCCCTACAAAATACAAAATTTTATTTATTATAATAATGCATTGATATACTATATACATATATATATGTATGTAATACACGGCATTACATATTTCTGATATTCTAATTTCATCTTATAAGAAATATTCATTTCCCCCCCCCCCCCCCCCCAATGTCTTCAGAATTCAAAAAACATTTTAAAAATAAAGTTTCTTTTTTTAACTACCGACAGATGGCGCAACAGAGCATATAAACGTTTGTTTTAATATAATAAGTTCAAGACGAATGAATCAATTGTTTGTTTACTTTCATATAGGGATAGATAAAGCTACCAATCTAATTTAAACTAAAGTTATTGCAGCAGAATATTAGATAATTGAATGTAATCGCATAAATATTAATTTATTTTGAATAATCTGTCTAAAAATGTAACTTTTGCGAATAGTGGAAAAGAAAGCACGTTTTACTCAACGTTTTAAGATTGAAAATCAAATCAACAATCACTCGCGTGTCGTAATGCCACATGTACAACACAAATTCCAAATACAGAAGCAATTGAATGACTCTTTGAACGAATCATTAAAAATACGGTCGACATCCGATTTTGCTCTTAAAATATTTGTAAAACCATAATAAAGCTTTTAAATAATTTGAAATACGTTTGTTTTTAGAAAGGAAACGTTAATCCGGTACAAAATAATTCACGGGAATGAATCACCGAATATAGCTATATTCACTGAACACCATAAAGTGTTCTCATTGGTCAGAAAATAGATAGCCTTGAAAAACAGAGGTAATTTTTCGCGATATTTTTAACCGTGTATAGAGCTGTGCAAGGTGACGTCACGAACAGGTTTTTGCTGCTGCTGTAGGACAGACATCGCTACCTTTATCAATGCTTTTTCTATTTGTGTGTCCTACAGCTATTTTCATTGTTCTCCGGTAAAAGTCACGTGATGTGAACAGCTCTATACTGAATTCAAACTGTAAATAAATGTAAACAAAAGTGAAAAACGTATTTCAAAATATTAATATCCTTTTGCAAAATATTTTAAGAGCATTTAATGAATAGCTGAAAGAGTCATTCATTTGTTTTTGGATTTGTAATTTGTGCTTATGAATGGCAACGGTAATCGCTTGTATACATCGGAACCGTGTTGTTGGTATCTGGTTATTTTTAAATTAGATCTTAAAGCGTTATAATTGTATACTTTTTGAAGGTTTGAGAAAAATTGAAGAAGAATATGTTACACAACAAATAGATAGACAGATTAAATAAGGCAGTCGGCAAATACGCATTGGAATGCTTAAGCCTAACCTGGCCGCGTTTGGATTATCAGGAAACGGATGAGTTCAACCCCGGAAGCGTTATACATTTTGTGTCATTCTATGTATAATTATACATACATAAAGAACGTACATTTCGATTACCGTTTTTTTCGAATTACGTTTATTATATTTGCCTGTAAACTAAATTGGTTGAGCTGACGATTTTCACAATTTCGAGTTATGTCAAAAATATAATGCCTGCTAATTTTATATTATTATTAGTAAGCTTTTTTGTTAAATTTTTGTTAAAGAATGAGCGTTATACACATTATACATAAAATATTATACATATGTAAAGATTACACATTTCGATTGCCATTGTTTTCTTATTACGTTTATTATATATTTCCGTAAGCAAATAATTCTGACAGTTTTTAGTTACGTCAAAAATATAATGCCCGCTAATTTCAGTGTTGCCAGATTAGGGACTTTTTTATCCCCAGATTGTTGATTGTCACCGCATTTTTTAAATAGAATTATTCGATCTATTCGAAGTTAGTTTAAAAATTCTGAAAAATAAGGCGAATTATACTACTTAAAAAAAGTGGTGACAGTCAATTAATCTGAATTAAAAGAGTCCCCAATTTGACAACACTGGCTGATTTCATACTATTGTTAGTAAGCATATTTGTTAAATATTTTTTAACCTCTTCACTATCTGGGTCCACATATGTGGTGCTTTATTCTTTTCCCCATAAAAACTAAACTGCTTGACTTTTTTTACATTTTGACTCCATTTCTTAATAGCTGAATGTTTTTTGCTTTAAAAGCAAACCACTAAATGGCAAAATCTATGCTAATTTCCTCATAAAATAGATTTTATTTTCATCTGAGTTTGCAAAACGCCTCAAGAGGGTGTGGCCAAGAAATTGAAAAAATTTCATACTTATTTAACTTAAATCCTTTACAATAAAATGTTTTCAGGATTTTTACATCGTTCACTTGATTAAAGGCCTTAAATTTGTGATTGTGTGAATTTTGGTTAGTGGTAATTAAGTTGATATTTTAACGGATTTTGTAATTTTAGATACCTATTTGTAAACCTAAATTACTAGTTTCCTAACGTATCAATTTCCGAAAAGTTCTTTTTTCTGTCATCTATGCTATCATTTTGTTTGTTTAAAACCAATGAATGAGTATTTGTAGTGTTTGTTGAATTATTTTAGCTTTGGAACGAAGAGGTTCAGAATGAATATTATACATATATAAAGAATGTATTGGGTCGATCGGAAAGTCGTGTAGTGTTGGGAAAATCAATTCGTACCGGAAAATTCTGCCCAGTAATTATTAGACATTAGGTATAGGAACCAATGTGTAACAACTAAATGACTGAATTTTTCGGTACAAATTGATATTTCCAACACGACACGGCTTTCCGATCGACCCAATATATTTAGATTGAAGTTGTGTTCAAATTAAGCGTTTATTGTTTATTATACGGAGTGTTTCATAAAATATGGGCAAAACTTTTAGAGGTAATAGTACGCATCAAAACAAACAATTTTTATTAAAGAATGCATGGTCGGAAGTAAAACGCAAAAGTGCTAGAGTGTGCCAAAGGAGATATTCAGTGTTGCCAGTGGGCTACTTTTTTTAAATTCAGATTTATTGATTCGCACTACTTTTTTGAAATAGAAAAAATCCCCTTGTTTTAGCCTTAATTAATATGTAATTAAATAAGGCGAATTTTACAATTTCAAAAAAGTGGTGCTAATCAAGTAATATGAATTTTAAAAAAGTAGGTCACTGGCAGCACTGGGTATGAGGCAAAAACAAACAAAGAACGAATAAGTGACAAAAGCTAGGTGGGGACAAAAGCTAGACAGGCCCTCTCAGTACAATCTTTGAGTCCCTAGCCATTTCCATTTGCAGCTCTTTAGATAAAATGCATATCAGCCTTTTACTTATTAGTGAAGGGCAATATCTTCCGTTACGTTCGTACTGCGATTGACAAAGTACACTCGGATCAGCAAGTTTTATGTATTAATCCAAGCGAAATTTTGCGTATGCGTTCTTCTTCTTCCCCATATCACATTTGCAAGCTATTAGTGTGTAGCTATTAGTATTCATGGAAAAAGTCAGTGTTACCAGTAGGCTACTTTTTTTAATTCTAAGTTTTTGATTGCCACCAGTTTTTTTAATTGATAATCCTTCTTATTTTCAGCTTATTTAATCTGTCATTAAATAATGCGAATTTCATTATTTAAAAAAATGGTGGCAATCAATAAATCTGAATTTAAAAAAAACTATCCCGCTGGCAACAGAGGACCAAGTTCAAAATGCGCCAGCACCATGGCGTTTTATTTCCGACCGTATATTCTTTGATGAGAGTTGTTTGTTTGGATGTGTACTATCACCTCTTAAAGTTTTGCCTATCTTTTATTAAAAACTTGTAAAATAAATTCGTAAAATAAATTCGTTAAGCTGACAATTGTCACAATTTTTATTTATGTCAAAAGTATAACAGAGTTCGTACGGGTTCAGGAATTTCCAGACCAGAAAATTCTTCGGTACCAGTACTTTCTTATAGTATTCCTATATTTGCTTAAATAAGGTAAAATTTCGCGCGTTACAACTAGATTTATTTTTTTGTAAAAAAATATTGATATGTCACCTTGAAAATAACGGTACCGTACGAACCCTGTATAATGCCTGCTAATTTGATATTATTGTTAGTAAGCATTTTTGTTAAATATTTTTTAAAGACAGGACATTATACATAAAACATTACACATATATAAAGAATGCACATTTCTATTGCCGTTGTCTTCGAATTGCGTTTATTATATTTGTCCGTAAAATAAATTTGTTAAGCTGACAATTTTCACAATTTTAAGTTATGTTAAAAGTATAATGCCTACTAATTTGATATTATTGTACGTAAGCTTTTTTGTTAAATATTTTTAAGTGAATGAATATTATACATACATAAAAAATGTACATTTCGATTGATGCTGTCTTCGAATTAAACGTTTTCCGTAAAATAAACCATAAATTTAACCGTAAAATAAATTTGTTAACCTGACAATTTTCACATATTTTAGCTATGTCAAAAATATAATGTCTGCTAATTTTTTATAAACATTTTGTTAAATATTTTTTAGAGAATGAACGACTGAATGTAAAACAAAAATGTGGAATGGTATCATAATGCAATAATAATAAATTCATAATTAATACTGTATTAATTTCTTTTAAATTAATATTAATTTTTAGATTACTAATAATTGGGTAAATTAATAAAGCAGATTTTTTAAGCCTTTTTAAAAATTATGTTGCATCCTGTTATAATTTTTTTTTCCTGCTCTGATTTTTGTATTCAAATTATCTTAATGAATTCATTATAATAACAAATTATTTTCGACAAGTTGACAGTTTTTACAAATTTAAATTTCATCAAATGTGACAACTGATGACTGTTAATCTGCCATTTTCAACAAAGATATGGGAACGTCCACGGCAGAAAAAAATTTTTGCTGAAAAATTTTTTTAAACGGAAATATAAGTCTGATACATCAATTTAAAGCTGAAGAGTTGATGTACATGAATTTGTAAATTTTAAGAGTTTATTGAAAATGAGCTGAATACTAACAGTATAAAACTACATTTACATTTGAGCTTAAAATACAATTTATTGAAATGCATGATTTTTTTACTTTTAGAATTCAATAAAATTACTATGCGTTCAAATCAACAAACAATTATCATAAGATCTACATAGATAAAATCTTTTAGCTATGTCTTTAATATATTTTTGGCTGTATTTAAACGTTAATACTTAAATGTCACAAGAGTAACGGAAAACATACAAAAGTTTTAATTAAAAAAAAAAAAAAAAAACTACTTAAAATTTTTACCCAAAACTTCTAATTCTCTGATTTCGAGGTATAAGACATATTTTACATGAAATATTTTGTTTATGCTATGCATGGAATAGTCTCTGGGGAGTTGTCACAAGAGTAAGACATAATACTTTTGTCGATAGTTTGATATAACACTGCATTACAACCAAAATAAACAAAATGCTTAAAGTTTTGTTATTTTTTCTCTGTTATTAGAGTATTTCTTGAAATAGTTTTAGCTATAACTAAGGTTATTTTGTAAATTTTAAGGAAGATAAATTATCCTTATTAGTGTTTTTTTCATGGTGTCATCATTCCGTGTCATTTTTGTGTGCTTTCTTTTGTATTGAAGCACATGGTATTTGATTAGATATTTTATAGGCTTTGCAAAGCTTCGTTTACTAAATTCTGCTGTATAACCTACAGAGGTTCTTATAGTAACTCTTATGGAAAGGATTCTGATAGTATATTTTAAAGGAAAGATTTTAATATTGCTTCTTATACACGACATTGTTTTAAAGAGCAGGAAAAATTCTGCTAAGCGCAGAAAATTGTAGAGAAAAAATAAGAATGAAATTGAATATGTTGTTGTGAGAAAGAAACAAAACAACGTACATTACGATAAGGGGAAGAAAAGTCTTTGAACCAAAAAATGTTTCAACAAGAAAATGGAAATATTAAGAAAAGGAAAAAGTAGAGCACTAGGTAACCTCAGATACTGCCAGGTAAAAAAATATAACTCCACAGCTTTGGAGAATTTTATGTGGATGAAGATTTAAGAAGAGGTCATTCTTCAGCTAAATCTACGTTAGTTAAGCGTGAAAAAGGTCACGTAATTTCATCAATTCTAGGGGACATTTAATAAGAGAATAAGTTTCTTGTTTAAAGAAGCTTTCCTAAAATGAAAAATTGGAGATTCCTTTGCAGCTTTAAAGCCTAGTTTCATAAAACAATAGAAAATAACTCATCAGAATATATCCATTTGTTGTTGTCACGAAAACATTCAAGCAATTCATAATGTAGTAACTAGTGTATTTCCTGCATTAAACATTCCTGTGATGGATTTAATGACTTTGTCTGCCAAGATACATGATAATTAGAATTTAGGAATTCAGAATGTCTAATTTGCGGAGATAGCATCAAAGAATTATCTGAAACGGAAGTCCATAATACAGAACTTCTTATAAGTTATTGTAAATAGAAAAACGTTGATAGACGTTTTGCTATTGACAAAACTTTTATCAACATCTTCATCAATACTGTTACTTTTTCAAAACGTTGATAAACGTTTTAAAAAAGTAACAGTTAAAGAAACCATTTCTGATTTTTTAAAAATTTTCGAAAGCAACTAAATCCCTTTCTGTGGCACACATTCATTGAAACTTGTACAAGGGATTATTTTCGTAATGCCAAAAAATAACCAAGTGGGTTTTCTGGAAACTGTTTTATTTTCATTCCAAGACGAAATTTTGGCATGAAATACTATATTACTGGTCAAACCCACCAGTGACTGTATTTTCAGTTTTTTATTTAGCATGATCCCAATAAAGTAAAATCTTATGCTATTATTTTAGACAATGTAACTCATAACCAATTTTTTGCAAATGCTTTCGTATGTAAAATTTCAACATTGCATCTTTAAGGGAATTTGAATTTTCCTAAAATGTACTCCTTTTACTTTTTTATATGATGGTTGTGATTTCCAATTTAACACTAGAACGGCGGCGAGGGGTCATTTTGACCCTTGCCGAATGAAAACATTTCGATTCGAACAAGAATTTTTTTTATAATATAAGATTAATATATGTTGCCCAAAAATAACTTAAATAAATGAGTTAAATAGTTCTAAATAAAAATTCTGATGTGAAATATTTTTTATAAAACTTGAGCAAAATTTCCCGCCGTTCTAGTGTTAAACAAAAATATAACTTTCCAAATATGCCTGCAATGAATCAGACTCCTTTCTCAATTAACTTAATTGGGCATATTTTTTTTTTCAAATACTCCTGGTATAGATGGTGTAGATTTATTTTGTGTCGTTGTGAAATGATATATATGGAATGAAGTGCGTGCTAAAAAAGGAATTCTAAGATACACTGCTTATTTTGTCAAAAGAAATAAAACAATAAAGTTTCATTACTTTGCGAGAAAATACCAACAGCGAAGGGCATTCAACAAAAACAATTTGTTAAAACCATGAAAAATGACACTATCTACTAGAAACCTTACACTAACATGATTCGTTCAAAGAATTTGTGTTTCATTAAGTAAATGATGATACAGGAGAAGCAGGGATGAGATTTCCGCGGTTTTGCACACCAGTATATTCTTAGAGAAAATGTTGTTCTGTTAAATTGCAAAAATGTTCCGATTAAATGAAATACATTATCTCTAACAAAATACTGGTGTGCAAAAACGCGGAAATCTCATTCCTGAGGAGAAGTTGCAAATGATGTTATTGATAATGAAGACAATGACTTATTCTGTTAAGTAGCAGAAACTGAGAGGTTGCTATGTGATTATAGTGTTTGTTAATTTTAGAATTTTTTACTTTATTTTATGTTATTTTAAAATTAAACTATCGTTAACAGTTGTTCTCTATGGAAAATAATTTTTTAAAACTTATTTTAATTATTTTATTTAGTATTTAAACTGAATTTTTGCTAAAATTACATTATGGGCAAAATGTCACAAGAGTAACACTTAGCATTTTGCAAAATCAAATGTAATTAATTCAAGCGTTATCAGATGAGTTCAATGATTAATGCTTTTTAAAAAGATATAATTACTCTGCTATATTCTGTAAATTTTATTTCTATAGTCTCATATAATTTACAGAATTTCTGCGTAAAACACAATTTTTAAAAATTGCATTTTTTTGTGGTCGCAAGAGTAATAAAATTTTCATTTATTATCAAGGCAAGTAAAATGCTTTTTTGTTACAAACTGTATATGGTTTATGAAACTAGAGTACATGTATTTTTAAGTAGTTGCATCAAATTTATCCTAAATATATTTTGTAATAAAAGAATTGGAAATATATATGGAAATTTGCTCTGATGGTCACAAGAGTAACAGTGGACGCCCCCATATCTCTCATCATTTTCAATAATGGAAATGATAATTGTGAGAAATAAATATATTTTTAGGGATTATGCCATTTAAATTAATATTTCTGTTGCGTAATTCTAATACGTTATTTTTTTTCTTTCTCGCATTAATTTTTTACATATAACGAAACGTACACGTTTAATTTGTTGTTCTTAAAGTATCGTGAACTTTTGTTAATATGATCATAAAATTCACATTAAATTAAATTTAGAATGATAAGCCAAAATGTACACTTCATGTTTTACAAATCAAACAATGTTCGAATGTAATTCTAAAACATTGTTCTGATGAAACGTTGAGGTACATTTATTATTTGTTAAACACTATATGCATTATAAATCGCACATTTAAAAGTAGCTTTATGTAACACAAATTGGACAGTTATTTCGTTTCAAATTCTAAAAAGCTCTCCATAATCTGGAACTTTCGAATGCATGTCTAACAATAATGTATGATTTTTATTCAGAATGATATGTGAAAATTTGTATCAATTCAGAGCTATTACAAATTATCGGTTCAGTTGACCCGATTAGTTATTGCACAGTTCTTCATATATATTTTATTTAGTTGAATTTCAGGTTATTTCGATTGCCGTTGCATGGGGATTAACCACAACAAAACTGATTTTGTTACGCTAGCAATTTTGTAACAACTGTGATGACTACTCATACACTGATTGATAATTCCGGGTATGAAATATAAAAGGAACATAGCTTTAAATATATTTATTTGTGAATATTAATTCCTAGAAGTTAGTATTAGACATTCTAAAAGATAAATTAAAAGAAAGCGATATTAGCAAGCTTTGAGCATGTGCCGCAGAAAATCATTAACTGAAAAGAAAAAGGTAAAATCAGGGCTGTTTCGGATTGCGGAATAAGTGAATGACAAATTTGCCTAAAAAAAATAAACTACTGTGCATAGTTTTCTTTATGACCCAACGAACTATAGAAGAAATAAAAGAAGAGTACAGACATCAAGATTCTCATCCCGATGTAAGCCGAACGTTATTAGAATGGTGGTTCTGGATTGTGTCAGTGTCTATTCTTGTAAAATAAAATCTGCTTTAGATCTCTCAGTAACGTCCAGAACTGTTAAAAATGTGTTAAAAAGAGCCGAATGCTTGAAATATACTAAATTCAAACCCAAGCCAAAATTACAAAAGTCTCAAATTGATCAAAGACTTATCTTAGACAAATATTTTGCATCGTCCAATGTCTTGAAATTCAATCTAAGGCGAAAATGTCTTTTTATTAACGAACAAAATTGAACTTTGATGGACCAGATTGTTGCAGATAACGAAAATCATACATAGATATTAAAACCATTTAATTCCGTAGAATATTGCTTAAAAGACAAAAAAAATATATATATTACTATATAAAATTTGGAGTTACATAACTTTTTTTTTTCTTTTTAATCAACTAATCGTTTTTGGTTTTCACCTGCTTCTGCTGCTATTCCGCTACAATATTTTCCAAAACGAGGCTAGACGGTATGTAAGAGAAAGTCATATATGATTTTACATGCTGACGGAGTTATGGGACAACTCTGCGTAGTTAAAAAACTTCGAAAATACAGACGATTTTCATCTTTGTTGTGTAACTTCTTCGTTCTAATGTCGCCACACTGTGCAACTAACACTGTAAAATAGCGAAAACCTCCATTTAGAGGACACGTCTTAGATACCCAGCGCATGCGTATTTGTAAATTTTACCTCTGAATTGTGAATAAATTCTTTGTTTCCTAGCTGTCAGTTATTCAGAGGTTTAACCCCTTAACGGTCGCATTAAATTACGGTTTAAAAATTCCAATTGCTTATTGGCACCACTTTTTTGAAAAAGAAATGCTCACCTTCTTTAATGAGAAATAAAATGATACCATAATAAAGCCAATTACACTATTCTATAAAACTGGTGGGAATCAAACAAATCTGAATAATCTGAAAAAAAGACACAGCCCGTGAATATGACGAGAGCGAGAATTAAGGGGTAACTGATTTTTGTGACAATGAGTTACTTGTATTATTATTTTTATTGTTAATTGCAATATGTTTCTTTAAATGATTATTATTTTATATAAAAACAGACAAAAGTTTCTTAATTTAATTTAAAAATGAGAAGAGGTAAATAGTTGTTTCAACTGTATGCAAATTTTTATTTTATGGTTATAAATTTTACATTATGTTCAAATTTATTAAATTAAAAGATGCCTATCATATTTCGCAAGTCTAACATTTATTCTATTTTTATTCCAGAAAATATTATTTGATTTATATGTTGAGCTATACTTTTAATATAATAAAAATTCAACCAAAATGATAATTACGGATGCATTATAAATCTATCATTCAAAAGAAGCTTCATATGTTATGAATTTAATAATTCTTTCTTTTCTAATTCTAAATTGTTTCCATAATCTAAATATTTCAAGTTCCTATCTGCTTATGAATGATGTATCCGTTGGCTGCAGAACTACACGTAAACTTTTAATCAACTCACAGCTATGACAAATGTTCTGTCGACCTGGATAAGTAATGTGTAACATCATAATGTGCAAATTTTGCGTTATTAGTTAAAGTTCTCTTTATTTAAAATGCCGTTGTGATTGTAATATATTTGTTCGATGACAATTTTCACAGACTTGAATTATGTCAAGAGTGGATTGATTTCTAATCTAATATTGTTTCGATCAAGGAAAATCGAGTGCAATATTTAAAAATATATATATTAAAAAGAATGTTATAGTGTATATAAAATATATTATATATGCGAATGTTACAGTATAATCAACTCATTAAAGCCGGTTGTGAAGAAAATTTCCATGTAAGGCGAACAAAACTTTTATGCTTTACCAGTATTTTAGTTTGGAAATTTTCACACTATTAAATCTCAAATTTTGATCGACTAAGCATAGTATATCCGGAAACATCGGGTCCGAGAATACGCCGGATTTTTGAAGGGATATTTAAAATAGTAACTAGGAATATCAAAAGCAATATTATATTCTTAATGGTCCTTCAGCCGTAATTCAATTCATTATATGTGATAATTATGTAAGAAAAAGAGAATTAAATGAAAAATAAAATTATTTTAATTAATATTTTTTATGTTACAGAAAAAAAATCTAATAAAGAGTGAAATTATTTCTTCGCTTGTAATTTCGGAAACACCCATGCCAACTTTGTTTGCTTAAATTTTTTTGGCTGTTCTTTAACATTTTTTTGTGTGCGTGTGTGTGTTTTATGCAAATGAAAAACGTTTGTTTCGGAAATACAGTATTTTTCGTTATTGGCGCATTTTTTTCAATGCTTAACAAATCATCTATATCGCCTTTTTTAACACTTATTGCATTTTAAGATTTTGCATGTTCAATCAACTCTTAAATTGCGGTCTTTCCACGGGAAATGTGAAAATCTGAAATCCTTACTCATCATTGATGTCGTCCTTGCCGAAAATTCGTATAGCCATATACTATTGTGCTATGCGTTCGCCAAAGTTGTCCCCAAAGCTGTTCCCTTTGCTAAGCAGCGGTGCAGCTCCCGGAAAATATGTTATGAAAATAATCGCATCTGACAAATGAAAAAAAAAAAAAAAAACGTCAAATATTCTGTTTTGCATTTTTACTTTCAATCTTGAAGTTTTTAATTCATAAAAAATTTTCTTCACCCATAACTTGAAGATGTAAAAGAAAACGGAAAGGAAAGATGGTTTTGATGCCGAATTTTTGAATTTGCCGGTTTTCTGAATGCCGGATTTTTGAAGTTACACTGTAATTCAAAATTGCAATGTGGAAAAAACTTATATCGAAGAATTAAAAGAAGTGTAAAAAAGGCTCGTCGATAATGGGTTAATTGGCTATATATAACTGTACAATCGTGGGAAAAAAGTAAACAATCGCAACGAATTCTTCAACATATTATTTTAGAAGAAAATTACTGAAAATAAAGTCTTCTTTTAACTCTAAAAGGACCGCGAGGGGTCATTTGACCCCTACCAATTGAATATATTTCGGTTCAAACCAGAAATTTCTTAATAAAATTAGTTCAAAAGACAAATAAGAAGAAAAATGTTAGATAAATAAGTTAAACAGTTTTGAATAAAACTTCTGGAGACAAATAATTATATTAAACTTGAGTAAAATTCCCAGTCTTTTTAGTGTTAAACGATGTATATAATATTTGCTTAGGAGCAATCTACATATCAAAACAAACTCAAACTTTTCTTTCAATAGCTATACCCAAGTTTGACACCATAAATAAATTCTACTCCCTTCTATTAAAATAAAAACAAATTTTTATGAAAAATTCGTACAATTAGTTTCAGAGATATTAATTATTTAAAAATGAGCATTTGCTAAGGCCTGTATTCAAATTGAAATTCGCTACTCGATGTTTGAAAAGCTACACAATGACTGAGCCACTTTTATCAATATATCTTGCTAATATGACCATTTCATTAACTTAATTTGTTTCGATTATTATCAGCTCAAATGTTTCAATAAAATGTGTAAAATATATACATCTCAAATTATGCTTTTCTGCACATCATAGACGGTCCTATAACCCTTTCAAGGGCAAGGGACTTGTATTCATAAAATGTTCAAATAATTTATTGACACCAGTGTTAACAAGGGATTTTATTTGTAAACAAGTAAAAATAAATTTTCGCGTACTTAATAAAGAGGAAATTTTCATTATAAAATTCCGGTGTCAATGTGGCAATTTGGGATTAAAATTATGTGATTCCGTTATGGCATCACCGCCCTTCAAGGGGTTAAAACACTTTCCGGTGCGGAGTAATTCTGTTTATAAACTGAATAGCAAACACCGCGGCTTTGCTCGCGTAATAGTTGAAATATGCTACGAGATATTTTCATGAATATTTTTTATTAGAATATTTTTTGAAATAATTAAAAAATTACAAATTAAGCCACAGTTTGGCTAAACTTCATTATAAAAGTGCAGTAGACAGAAATGAGATTTTAATTAATAAGAAGAAATAAAACTAATTCCAAATAAATGATAATTTAGAAAGTATTTTGAGACTTTTAAGCTCATTTCATATGCTCATTTCAGCATTCATTTGAAGTTTTGAATTTTTTAGAAACCATCTTAACACATTTACATCTTAAAATTAACCATCATATCAAATTCCAAGCTTCTTGTCTAACAGTCTACTAACTCTCTGGTGTTAGTGCCCCCAACATAAAATGCTGAAATAGAGTTGAAATAGAATGTCTCAAAAAATGTTGAAACAGAGACTGTCACCATTAATTTTCCAACATTAACCTTGAAATCGCTGGGTATTTCCTAATATTCTATAGAAAACGGAATTTAGATGTTTTTTAAAGGATTTCTTGTTGTTTCTTAAAACATAAACCGTATACGATCAGGGACAATCACTCCTGATTCGCAACCAATAACCCCTGTAATCGGTTTATTATTTCCTGAGATTCCATACAAATCGTAATTTAGGACACTTTTAGACTGCTTTTCGTTCCTTCCCTTCGCTTCACCCCTTTTTAATTTCGAATTTATTTTCGACTGTTCTTAGAGGACATTTATATTTTAGAAGTAACTACCGTGCTATATTTAAAGTTTCTAGCCTCTGCAGTACCACAGAAATCGTAATTTAGACAGTATTTGCTTCCGTAACCATCTAGGGCTTATAGCACCGACATAAAATATAGATTTTGTTTGAGCAGGTTCCATCACCATCAATTTGCAACCATTATGTTTGAAAACGGTTTCGTATTTCATACGACGGCATAAAAATCGTAATTTAGAACGCTTTTCGCTCACTTCATCCTTTTAACTCCTTGGGGACGAGCGACACGTATACGTGCCGCATGAAGCGCTCAAAATCCTTGTTTTTCCTCACCAGTAAAATTTTACTGTAAAATT
Organism: Maratus speciosus; assembly: GCA_963932465.1. Classification (NCBI taxonomy): domain Eukaryota; kingdom Metazoa; phylum Arthropoda; class Arachnida; order Araneae; family Salticidae; genus Maratus; species Maratus speciosus. The sequence goes on along the minus strand of OZ010794.1, from coordinate 263,830,838 downwards.
TGCCTTATTTATTCAGCGCATTTTCTCGATTCAACAAGACACAAATTTCTGTTTTTAAAAAACGGTGAAAAAAGATAAAAAATTTTGTAAAAGGATCCCGTCCCGAAGGGGTTAAATCTGGAATTTTCTTTCGATAATTCTTAGAAAGCATTTGCATCTTTGAAGTAATTATCATTCCAAATTTAAAATGTTAGACCCCCCTCCCCCTCAGTAACACAAAAGACGCAATTTAGAACATTTTTTGCTCCTGTAATCCCCAGGTGGTAGTGACAACAACGTAAAATATTAGGCTATGTTGGAGCGGGGACTGTCACTATCAATTTAAAACCATTGCTTCTGAAATCGTTTATATTTCCTGAGATTGTGTAGAAATCGCTATTTAGAGCGTTTTTAGAACGCTTTTCGTTCATTTTCACTTATTTTACATTTCAAATTTTTAAGGAACTCTTCTCAGAGAGTATATATGTCTCATAAGTAATTACCATGCCAAATTTCAAGCTGCTAGCCCCTTCAGTATCACAAAAATCACAATTTAAAACAGTTTTTAAAATGCAACCGCAAGGTCGTACTGGAGCCGACAAGAAATAGATCCGATATTGGAGCAAGGTCTGTCATCATCAATTTCCAACCCTTTATGAAATAGGTTGGGTACTTTCTGAGATTGAGTAGAATTCGCAATTTAGAAAGTTTTTTAGAACGTTTTTGTCCATTTTCACCCCTTTTAAATTTCGAATTATTTAGGAAATGTTCTTAGAGATCATTTATATCATATAAGTAACTACCATCAAGTTTCTAGCCACTGCAGTATTACAAAAAACGCAATTTTCTCCTTCATCCCCTTTGGGGTAGTGGCACCGACGTGAAATACAGCCTATATTGGAGCGAGGGCTGTCACCATCGTTTTCACACTTTCCGAGATTGCGTAGAAATCGCAATTTAGAAAGTTTTTTAGAAAGCCTTTCGCTCATTTTCACCCCTTTTAAATTTCGATTTTTTAGGAAATGTTCTCAGAGATAATTTGTATCTTATAAATAACTGCTCTGCCTAATTTCAGGATTCTACGTCCTTCAGTAACACAAAAATCGCAATTTAGAACGTTTTCTGGTTTTGCAACCCCCAGGTGGTAGTGACACCGACATGAAATAGAGCCTATGTTGGAGCAAGGGCTGTCGTCATCAATTTCCAACCATTACTTTTGAAATAGGTTGGGCACTTTCTGTGATTGCGTAAAAATAGCAATTTAGAACGTTTTTTAGAACGCTTTTCGATTATTTTCACCCCTTTTTAATTTTGATTTTTTAAGAAATGTCCTTAGAGATCATTAGTATCTTATAAGTAATTACCATCCCAAATTTCATGTTTCTAGGCCCTTCATTAACACAAAAATCGCATTTTTAGAACGTGTTTTGCTCCTGCACCCCCTTTTGGCCAGTGGCACGGACATAAGATATAGCCTATGTTCTAAGTTGGACTAACACCATCATTTTGATACTATTTCTTTAGGAATCGGTTCGGTAGTTTCACAGCTTACCTCCTACAAATAAACAATTTTTACCTCTTTATAATATTAGTATAGATGAAATAATGGACAAACACCAGAATTTATAATTTTTTTTTAGTTAATATGAACTTGCTTGTTTTCAAAAAGGTAATAAAATGAGAATTTTAATTAAATATTCTGGGTGACAGTAAAATAAAAAATAGGTGTCCTCTTTTAAGGACACCCTCCGCGAATTGTTAAAACAATTCAACATCATTTTGACGTTTTCTAAGTATAATTTGAAAACTACTTGGAAGAAAAATTTTAAATTTTAATTCGCATAAAGCAAAACATAATAAATAATAAATCTATAGAAAAATCGCAGGTTGCAGTTCATATTGTTTTCGATTATTAATTTCATATATAATTCATAAATTTCTTAAAACTACAAATTCCATGAATTTATCTTTGTTTTTTTTTTTGTATCGTAACCACACAGAAAAATATCACATTATAATTATTTTTAGGCGATATTAATAAAATATGAAAATGTAACCTAACAATGGAAGCTCTAAATTTTGAATGATTATAATTCAAAAACTTATGACACAAATGTCTTGAAATTTCGTATATAGGCATAGTTTGAGCAAAGGATTCAAAAAACATTGTCAAAATTGTATGTTGCCATATAAAATCAAGTTTGTGTGTGTTTTGATATGTAGATTGTCCTCTAAGCAAATTTTATGTACATCATTTAAAAAGTAGACTTTATTTCCAATCGTTTGGTACCAGAAATTTTCTTCTGCTATAATTTGTTGCAGAGTTACTAGGGCTGATTTTTTCCCCACGACTGTACGTACATCTAAGATGGTCATAATTAAACTAACAGTACACTGCGTGATTTGCAGCGCCATGTAATTGTGAGAATAGTGTCAAATTTTGTTGAATAATTAAGGCGATACTCGAATTTCGTGCTCAAGAACGCGAGATTTCTTTAACATTGTTAAACGTAAAGGAATAAAAATAGCAGGCTTGATTATTAAAGAGGTTTGGAATTGAATGTTGTTTTCTATTTTTTTTTAAATAAATTACTTATCGAGTTATAAGCTATTGTTGTCATTTCCTCCTTCGCGTCTGTAAATTCGGTTAAAAACGCAAACTTTGATATTAGTTTCGGAAATATCTCGTGCCTGTTCTAGAAAATGAAAAAGTCGTTAAATTACATAGTTCCTGAATGACAATTCCATGCTGCTTCTGAAAAAAAAATGAATTTAGAAATGTGTAAAAAATTAACTCCTTTGAATTTGAGAAAACTATTATGATTTCCAGCCTATAATGCGTGGTTCAAATAATCATGTTGGAACCCAGAAATTTTATTTCAAAAATGTATTTTATTAATTCACGGTACATTTTTGACTTAGTTTATTAAATAAAATATCTGTGTCCAAATATGATTGCTTGCTCCGTGGATTATACGACAGAAATAACCGTACGTTTCCATATATCCCTTGTTGATGACTCTTGGGACTACTTTCTTCGTGGAACCCTTCATTCCCCGTCTTTTTTAACACTGCCCAACATACTTGAAAAGTTTTTCTGATAATTGTAGTATTTCGTATATCCGTGCTGTAACTCGCGTAAATATACTCAGATTTTCATACAATTGATATAAGTTAAAAACGTTCATTCTAGCATGTTCGATATTGAAAATGAAGTGTCTGTATCTTTTATAAATCATTCACAAGGATACTCAAAATAATTCCGCTAAATTAGGTCTATGGTACAAAAACGGTTTGCGGCGCATTTTAATGATGTTACACTATTTCAAACGTATTAAAATTGGTATATATATATCAGTGATTTTCACTACAAAAGCCTTACTATAGAATATGTTGTGCATAGTAGCCATCGGTCATTTAGACACATAAACGTATTCGGTTACAATACTGTCTATTAATACCCGGGGTAAAATGGGTATAAAAAACAGCTTTTTTAATTTCAGTGGTTCATAGCAGAAACATTATGAAATATAATCATGTTTTTGTTCAATATTTTTTACATTATGTATCTTAGGTCTAAATTAAACATAATTTTTGTTTCCTTTTTGTTTTAATTTTTGTGTAAAAGACTATATCTATTTTACCCCGGTGTATACCCATTTTACCCCGTGGTTCGTGGTAAAATGGGTATGCGTCGGGGTAAAATGGGTATATGCTGATTAAACTTTAATTACATTATAATTAATGTGTAAACAATTTAAAAGTTTTGTACCTTCATCCTCTGAGATCTATTTATATAAAATCCAAGTCTCTGTGTGTCCCTCACGATTCCGGTAGGACCACCTCATTGAAATGAGTAATTGTTGAAAAATACTAATGCAAGGTTACCACAGTAGCGCCAAATGTTGGCCAACTTGGCAATAGCTGGCTGATTTGGTGAAATTCCCATTTATAACTATTAATCTTTCATAAAGGAGGTCACCAAAATTTAATTTAAACTCCGCTCTTTTAAGATATTTTTTCAAAATCTATGGGTGATAATTTAAAGTACATCTTTACATCTTCCTCCCGATGCTACTAATAAAATAACCACCAATAGACGACGCTGTACTGTATGAGCTCCTAACTGCGCGATTTTAATGTGCTTTAGGTACTTTTCCAGTATAAGTGCCTTGGCGAAAAAAGAAATTTGGCAACATTTTCCCGGAACGTATCCACTGTTTCATTTTATATACACATGCATTTTTTTTCGATATTTATACGATTTATTTATACGATTAAAAAAGCCGTTTCTCTAATTTTATACAGAAACAGATGTAATTTGTACATAAAAACATGAATAATATACATATAAAATAAACATATAAAAAAAAACACTCATCAAGTTTGTTTTCATAGCTGTTTATATGATTTGACAACAATTCTCAATATTTTTCCGTTATACGGACACCATGCCAAAATGTATGTGGTACTTTTCCATTATACGGACAGCATTGTCGCCAAGCGCAATAGCTGGCGCAAAATGAAAATAAGGTGAATTGAAACATCTGAAAAATAAAAGAAAAAACATTCTCGATAGTAAAGTGGGCATTTTAAAAATATAACATTTGAAAATTACAAACTTTTACGAACTATTTTATTAAATCACAAATATATACTTAAAATAAATGAACAAATAACTGTTATACTATAAAGTAATAAAATAAAAAATCATATTAAACTGCTGCCATAAAATTATAAATATCTTTCAGCATTGCAGTAAACATTTCATTTTTTGAATGAAGGCGTAGCCACATAAAATCTATGAGATACGACTCTAAATGATGACGAACAGCTTCCCGACGTCTTTCGTTGCGCCATTTTGCGATGCCCCATAATCTTTCAACATTTGGAGTATGACATCCAGTATTAGGGTCGACAAAATTGTATTTGTGATTTACTGTGAAATGATCATAACCAGTTCACCTGTTTTATATCCTTTGCATGAGAAATCTGTATAAATAATACATGACTTTCATCTACTTCTATAATTTTATTAGGTGCACCGATTTTTCTATTTGTTCGAGAACATAAAGCATTTGCACAAACTTCTCTCGAATAACTATTCCATTCCACTGTTGTGTTGTGGTTCATATCAAGTTGCAGCTCACAAAACTCAATCGATGTCAACTCTTTGCACGATAAATATATAAACCTCAAAGCATTAAGAAAAGTCACCCGGGATCCTTTAAACCAAGTTTTTTGTCGTATTTCTACGCTTTCTTCGCATGATCGTAAGCTACAAATCAATTTCGGATTTCCAGAACTCATCCATAATTTCATTTCATGATTTTTTGAACACAATCTTTTATTATGCAGAATTCCAAATTCCTGAAACAGTTTTATCACAACTTTCTCATCATCTGGTAATTGCCAAATGATAAAATACATCTCAGCATCAGCAGTAAAAGTAAACTACAACTTTATAAAAAAAAAAGCATTTTTAATTCGATTAATAGCAGATTAAAAAGCTTTCCAAGGTTAAGGTTAAACAATAATCATTCACGTGATTCACGTTTCATAAATAACAAATCACAATGTTTCGCATGGTTTACAATAAAAATCTACGATCAAGGTTGAAATAATTGGCGCATTAGCATACATTTTAGCATGCTGTCCGTATAAAGGAAAAGTACCATGTATGCTAATGCGCCAATTATTTCAAAATGCTAAAAAATATTTGTAATTTTATGCCAGCAGTTTAATATGAGTTTTATTTTATTGCTTTATTTTATAACAGTTATTTGTTCAATTATTTTAAGTATATATTTGTGATTTAATGAAATAGTTCGTAAAAGTCTGGAATTTTCAAATGTTATATTTTTTAAATGCTCACTTTATTACGACAATATTTTTTCTTTTATTTTTCAAATGCCTTAGTTCACGTGACTTTCATTTTGCGCCAACTATTACGCTTGGCGACAATGGTATCCGCATAACGGAAAAGTACCCAAATCTCACTTTCTGATGCCCAAATTACACCAAACTTTTTTTTTTTAAATGCCAAAGCCCCTACAGTGGAAAAGTATCAAACTGTCTATTATTTTGCGCTATCTGTGTTATAGTTTATACTATATGCAAGGTGAGTGGAGCGAAGAGTTTAAACATTAAATATTAAAGTTTCGGCACAGATGTCATATACACAACGGGTACTTAACTGTCATCAAAGTGTCGTTATTTTGCTTGATATGGTAACCCGGATGTTGTTGTTTATGCTGTTGATGTTTTCGCCAAATTGGTGTCGGAAAAAATCGCTCCAATATGGGGTATATATGACAACTGTGCCAAAGTTTCTATAAAGCAGTATAAGACTAAAAATTAAGAATAAAATAAATGCAAAATACGACTAAAGAAGAAAGAAAAATCATGCGTTAAGCATAGAATATGAAACACTTTCCAACACATCCTGAATGCTTTAACAAAACTTCGTTATTTAGGGAAATACTGTAAATAAGATAACTAAGTAAACATTTTAGAAAACGCATAATTTTTTTAAAAAAATTGATTTCAGCAGTTACCGTCCATAGCAATAGTACCGTTATTACATGCCACTATTTAGCTAAAATTTAATTTAAGCTACTCTTAAAGCTACTGAAATCATATTTCCAGATATTATCATCCATAGACGGTTATGTATCCAATTCTTTGCGTGACCCTGTATATCATTTTATCTATATTCTACAAACATTTCTTAGTAATCTAAATGCAGTTCAGCGTAAAACTGCATAACTCCTTTAAAAACCACCTTTAAGCAATTTATTCTCATACTCAGGAACCCTTACGAATTCTTTTGTGTAGCCCTGCATATGAACTGTAGCATTTTTACACACGGTATAGTATGCATAAATGTAGTGAAACAAAAAGGCGCATATCATAATTAAAAATGCATTTCTAGCAATCATTACTTATGTACGTACAATACTTCGGAGAAAAGTTTCTTGGCGAGAAAGAAGTTTGCCAACGTATTTTCTGACAACCTATTTACTGCTTCATACTCACAAGCAATTTTTTGCATATGTATACAATTTATTTATTGTAAAAAAAACTATTTATCCATTTTTATAAAGAAACAGAAGTATTTTTTGCACAGAAGTCATATACGCATCGGGGTTGGCGTGATTTTTCTCTGACGCCAATTCGGCAGAAATCTCGCTTTCGAATACCAGTTACTTATATATTTTTAAATTATTTGCTATCATTTTGAAAAGGAAATAACTATAAATAAATAAAAGTTTGAATAATAACTATAGAACAAAACAGTTTATATAATTTAAAAACAGAAAATAAAAGTAAATAAACAATGGCACAGATGTCATATTCGCCCCATATTGGCGCGGTTTTTTTCTGACGCCAGTGTCATATACGCATTGTATACTTAACCGGCGCCAAAGTGTTGTTATTTTGCTTGATATGGTAACCCGGATGTTGTTGCTTATGCTGTTGATGTTTTCGCCAAATCGGCGTCGGAAAAAATACGCGCCAATATGGGGCGAATATGACATCTGTGCCTAAACAATTTATTAATAAATAAAAAACAATAGCCGGCAAAATAACACCATTTTAGCGACATAGGTATCCCGGTTCATATCTGAAATCTGTGCCGTAATTTGTGTATAAAAAATATTATATATATTTAGAAACGATTTTTTTATGTATATAAGTGCATATATAAACAAAAATAAAAGTTCATTAGGTTTGTTTTCATAGCTGTATATTTTGGCAACATATCTCACTTTCTGATGCCCGAATTACGCCAAGCTTTTTTTAATAAATGCGCTATAATGGAAAAGTACCCAAATAAATAATTAACCAATTATACAAACTAAAACATTTTATTTCGAGATTAAAGCATTGTTTTTAATTTCGATTACAAATACATATATCTTTGGATAACTTTAATTGAAATTGGGTTCACGGCTTAATATCTCATTCCATAAACCTAAACAAACACAAGTGATTCATTCATCGTGAACCGTAAAAAAATATTAAATCATTGAGGTAATCATTCACAAAGTAAGTTCTCCAACAATCAATGGACAATATTCTAATGACGTCATAGTATGTAAAATGGTGGCGGTATCATTTGTTTATGGTTTGAAATCACAAAGATTTAATTTTGCTATGTCTCTTAGTTACATTATTTTATTGTCGTATTTATGAGATCAGAACAAAAGCATATTTTTTCATTATTTAGTTATTAAAGACGAAAAAAAATTATAAATGTGCATGATTTGAAAAATTTAAATAATTTTCTTTCTTAATACTAAAAAATAACATCGGGAAGTAACAGCGAGTTTAAGTTAAATAAGTTTAGCTGTTTAATTCTGTTGTAATATTCAAAATAACTGTATTTATTAGATTTCAGTAAACAACATCAGGGCCCGATTAAACTTTGAAGTTAGAGGAATTACAATGTCATTTCAGGACCTTTCTTTTGGAGAAGCTTTTCTAAATTCCACATATACATGGAAACTCTTCAGTGTTAGAAATATTATTCCCAGGACTGGCATAACATGAGAATGGCCTGCAATTTTACACAAGTTTTTGAAAACTACTTTATATCAGAAATTTTACTAAAAACTGGTTACTTTTTTGTTATACAGGCCCACACTATTAGAATTATGACAAGTTGCAGCCAATTTCGCCAAAGTCGTAACCAAGATCGTGAAGCACACACATATAATACCATATAATACCATTTTATGAAATCGTATATGATAATTTAATAGTTTTTACCTTACTCCAAGTGTGTAATTTATTTATTTTTAAGGCTTAATAATCTAAATTGTCCAATATATGAATTTAAAAAAAATGTAAACAAAGACTGAATAGACATGACCGCAAAAATCTGCAGAAAACTTGGAATTGTGCAGATTAGTGGTCTTCTACTGTACACAGTTTTTCATAAATGTGTTTCGTTCTTAAAATGTGTTATTTTCATCTATCACTGCGGAACAAATGAGAAAACTCATATTCTTGCACATGAGTTGCATATATCTTTATATCTAAATTTCCGTCATTTTTGACGGGCTACCTTTCTAGTATATATATATAAACTGGGGCGAGGAGGTGGGGCAAAAATCCGCCACTTTCAGTTTGTTTACATTTTTTTTCTTGACAAATAAAAACACTTATTAAACTAGTAGAAATAACATGCAAGTACCGACAAATCCTATCCTACACCCCTCCCACCTCAAACTGCTCCCGATTTTCATTACATTACTTTGCGTCCATGCTCTGAATCATGTTTCTAACAGTGTTTCATTTTAAAAGGTTTTTTTATTAATTTAATGCAGTTCGAAATCAGTTATACATCAGCATGAGCATCTGTAGGAAAAAATGAGAAATTAATTTAACTGAAAAATAGGTTTAATCAAAAGCAATTTATAAAGTTAACTCGCTATAAGTGAATGAAAATTAATGTACAAAATGTATACTGGCAACAAATGGTGCAGCTTGGTTGAGAGAGACGTCCTGACAATTCAGGATGCCTGCACATCAGCCATGTCATCTTTCTCAGGGAAGACATAAAATAATCTGGCAGATGACTTTGTTCAAACTTCACAATGTATTTATCTTCATCAGGGATATCAATAATAAGACCTGTGAATTCTTGAACAGGCTTCTTTACACTGAATTTCACAAGGACCCAGTCACCAATCACTGAATTCACTGCAGCGGGAACCTCTGGTTTAACTTCCATGAGTTGTTACGACTCTTTTTACTATTTGTCCTCTTTTAATCCACCCAATTTAATAATTTAGTATAGTTAGCACATGTGTTTTAATTTAGTTTATGACTGAAAATATGATACTTTGATTTAACATGATTTTTGACAAAATTGTCTGTGAACAGCGATTTTTAATGTTTACATTCCAATGTGTAGTGCGGATATCTGATGTTCGCGACTAATTTATCGCCTAATTTCATATAACAAAGCATAATTTCAGCTTTAAACATAGGATCAATAAAAATTTGCTCTCAAAGGTCTTTCAATTTTGATCAATATTCATACATTCATATCTTGACCTCAACTCGCACAAAAAAGATAGCCTATACCCATTTTACCCCATGTTACAAAAAATGGTATAAAATTTTTGTCAGTGAATAAATTTACTCATTTTTTGAGTTTTCTATTAGAAAAATCCTTCTTTTTTAACATCCCAACAGTTTATTTTTAAAATTCTTCCCATATATTTTTTTGGAAAGAAGTTTATCATCCACTAAAAACACTTTGTTCTATCTTCTGAAAAGCAAAATGGCTGCCAAGCCCAGTATATATATTGCTAGTTTGTTTTTAATAAGTTTAAATATTGCCAGATATGTGAGCATTTTATTCATACTTTAACTTTTTCAAAAAAATTTGTCTGGTAAAATAAAAAAAAATATATATAAAATATACCCATTTTACCCCGGGTACCCCTAATAATTGCTGGAAGTGCGTTTTAACCCCATGAAGGGCGGTGGGATATATATCCCACTTACGATTACTGAAGTTCTGCACCAGAATTTTTTTTTTAATTTTACTTTGGTGGAAAAAAGTCGTAAAATTTCTTTTCCTTATTTTGCAATAAAATTTTTCGAAGATTCAGGTGGGAAATCGGCATTACAGAAACGCAATTACTTGCCCGTGAAAGGGTTATGTCAAGATACAAGTTTTTCAATTAAGCTAATTTTTTGTCTATTACTTGGTGTGGTTAATTCTATTCATCAAATACAGGGCAACACAAAAGATCTTGAATTCACGGAAATTGCTGAACTAGAATTTACGACTATGAAATGCGTTTCCTAATTTATCTAAATTTTAGCATACTATGCAAAATAGTACATACAAATCATTGATCAAATACAGACCTGCACAAACGAATTCAAATGTTTTCCTACTATTGATAGTAATTCCTGAAATTGGATAGAAAATCGTATTATGCTTTTTTTTTTCAAATTGTATGCTTAGACACCTTCTTTCACATTATTAAAGGGTGAATTTTTGTTAAAGTGTTCTGGAAGTGTTGGAAAGTGTTTCATAAAATATGCTTTACGTACAATTTTTCGTTCTTGTTAATCATCCTACAAAGTTTTGCACCATTCTCGCAATTAGATCCTTCTACAGAACTTGCTGGGTACTGTCAGTTTAACTGTTGTCAGTTTGTATAAAAAAATATATTTATTTTTGAGAGACAAAATCCCTTATTTTTATATGTAAAAAAACTAATATACGTATAATAACCTTGAATAATATTCTGTTATAGATTCAGTTATTATTATTAATCTAAATTCGTACAAAATAAAAATTGCAAACGTAATTCGGAAATCCCTCATTTACATTAGTATCTTCTATGAATTAGTGAATGAATACGAATTAACAGCTCTTTTACTTTTGATTTTAAATATCTCCCCCCCCCAAAAAATTTTAAATTAATACATATTTAGTTCCAGCCTTAATGATGTAGCGTGATCTAATTTGCACGTATGAAGACAAAGAAGGAGCCAAAAAGCAATCCGTGAAGATTACATGTAAAAAATATTAAACTCTTCAAACTTCCTACTCTGAATGGAATCGACAGGTTTCCATAATTTATTTCTTTCGATTCAAAAGCAATTTTTTGACAAAGTCAGTTAAATAGCAGACAGTTAAATCAAGTTAAATAGCTATCTTAAATAGTTTAAAATAAAAATTCTGGAGAAAAATATTTTTATTCCAGATTGAGTAAAATTTCAACCGTGTAGGAAAATTAAGAAAGCTTGAGATCAACTTAACCCATTAATTCTCGCGCCCGTGACGACAACTTATTTTTTAAATTAAGATTGTTTGATTCAAACTAGTTTTTTAAAATAGTGTAATTAGCTTTATTTGCGCATCATTTTATCGGCCATTAATTAAGGTGAATATTTCTTCTTTACAAAAGTAGTGGCAACAAAACAATCTGAATTTTTAAAAAATTAGCCGACACTTATCGGACGCGATGCTTAAGGGGTAGAAAAAAAAGAAAACTTTCAATATATTGAAATAAATGAAAGATTTTTCAGCATTGCTTATATAGAGATCATCTGATACGATTCTAGTCATAACTAAGGTAATTATAAAAATGTTTTTTGGCGTCTGCTTTAAAATGCGATGCTCAGAAACTGTTGTTCGTTTCTCTTTGTCCAAGTTCATCAACAAAATGATTTTTTAACATTTACGCATGGAACTATTCATAAAGAGGAACTGACATATACTTAAAATAGTGAAGCTTCAACTGTAACCGCCGGGGAAACTCTCACCAGTAAATTTATGTAGAATTTATCTCCTTATTTAACCGCCTGATTACTGCAAAATCTCAGTGATAAATAATGCAGAAACACATATTCATTTTTACTGGCGGAAATTTATTTTGGCGGTAATCAGTCACTGCGTTTCCGCCATCTTGTGACAACCTAGACAACTTTCTGTCAGTATCAGTGTAAAATATCATAATATCTGCGAAAACTGACACCAGCAAAAATGCATAGAAATTTTTATCTTGTTTGTGCTATAATACTTTCATGAATAAGGCGCTTAAATCAAGGGTAAATTTTCGATTAAAATTTACTGGTGAGAAATTTGCCCAGCAATAATTAGAAACTATCCATCCAATTAACAAGAACAGCCGCCATCTTCTGACAACTTCCCCAGTTACTTCCCTCGCAACTAGTAGACAGTACACTACATGTCTCCTCTTCTTTATACTTAACTCCATTCATTTAACCCTTGAGGGGCAAGCAATTACGTTTGTGAAATGCTGAATTACCACCGGAATCTTTGAAAAATTCTATTTTAAAATAAATAAAAGCAATTTTAGAGCTTATTTCCACCAAAGTTAGAAAAGTTAAATTTAATAAAATTTTTCTGGTGTAAAACTTCATTAATCGTAGGTAGTATATAATATATACCGGTGCCCCTCAAGGAGTTAAGAGAAGCGGTGGATATTGGGTCCATTCTGGGCATGCTCATGCCCACCAGTTTGTTTTACCTATAGTTTCCATCATCTTAATTAGTTAATCGTAAAAGTTTTCTAGAAAACGTATTTGAAAAATTACTAGAAATTACTGTTGAAGAAGAGCATGGCCAGTTTGGAAAGGTGGATACGCCTCTGTTTATGAGTAATTAGTTACTCTTAATAAGAATTGTATACCCTTAAAACTTTATGTATTCTTAATGTTTGAATTATGTTTATGTTATGCAGCATAGGAAACTAAATTTGTTATGCTGAAAATTTTGGTGAACTTTAGTTATGTAAGAATGTTCATGACATCTAACTTGAGTTCCTTACCTACTATAAAATCCATCTTAAATATTTTGAACGATAAGTAACAAAAGTAAAATTGTGTTTAAAATATTTTCTGTTAATATTAATACAACAATTTTATAACATGATATAAATTTGATACAAAGTAAAATTTAGGTGACAAAAGTACTGAATATTTTTACTTTCTATACAAGTAAGATATGTACTAATATTATTGTAAAATATTGCTCTCGTTGCATTTGCCGTTATTTTGTTATTTTCATATATGAATATTATTCCGAAACGAGTTTTATATCACACATATACTGGAAAAAGGGGTCGTACTTGTCCTGAAATTTTAAGACCAGGAAATTCTTTGGCACCAGTATTTCCTCATAGAAGGTATCTTTATAAATAAGGCCAAATTTTGCGTAGTTAATCTAATTTTATTTTTCTATGCGAAAAAACTGATAATTGTCCTGAAAAATTCCTAAAGCGTACGACCCTGACTGGAATAGCTTTATATAACACGAATTTGTTAGCTGTCGCATTTTTAGGCGCGTTCGTAATTTTATATAAATACTTAGCTCATATAGTTGTCGTTCCCGTCAGTGTGTCTGTCTGTCCGTCCGTATATAACAGAGCAAAACTACCCAACCGAATGGTCTGAAATTTTAAATATATAATTGTTGCAAAATTTTGTCGAGTCATTTCAAATTTTATGAAAATCGAATGTATAGTTTAATTACAGGATCAGTCAAAAGTTTTCTTTTACATTACGGCCAATGGGAAAAATTTATTGCAAGTGCATTTTAATGATGTTACAGCCTTTCGAAGAGAATGACATTGATATGCACTTATTAAGTGCATTAAAATGTACATTCAGTACACTGTGCGGTGTAAAAAGTAATATAAAACTAGTTATAGTACGAACGCACCTCATTTGCCACATTTGACGTGCAATTTCCAACTTCTTTATTTCAAATATTTCACCGTGATATAAATGTTTCAAATTCCTATTTTTTTTATAATGTGTCATTCTGCTTCAGAAAGATGCATTTAAATTTTAATCATCTCAGAGGTGTAAGAATCCTTCACTGAATATGTGTCAGTAGTGCATAACTTCATAATATAATAATTTTAAAGCTATCAGTTAATATTAAAGCTATAATTTCGTTTTATTTCGATTGCCATTATTGGAATTACGCCTATTTTATTCTTTCACAAACTTGAATTATGCCTAAAGATGGATGTCCTCTGATCTTATTTCATTCTCCGCTAGAAAGTCTGTCTTAAATATTTTATAAAATAATTGCACCCAAAGATATGAAAACATGGTGAACTGGGAGAAGGAAAGCACAATGGTAAACCTACATGTTAACCCGAGAGTAGTCGCGACATTTTTTAGAACGTTAGTAGTCGCGCTCGGTCCATTTGCCGCCGTTACCAGCAGGCCGAAAAAGAAGGGAAACTTGCCGGTGTTATCAGATGATCGAAAACGGATAACGTAGGGTGAAAATATTGACTGAACTTTAAAAGATTACAGCAATTATTCATTTTACAACCTTTTACAGCAATTATTTATTTCGCTTAAGTATATATTCAGTTGGCATCTAGATAAATATTTTTAATAACTCTTTCTTCATTTTGCATAAATACTTAACCCTCCGTCTACCAGACGGGTCCATTGGACCCGACAGGTACATACAAAATATTCATTCAAACCAGAAATTTCTTTAAAATAAACTAAGTATATAAACCAGACAAAAATAAGGTAAATAAATAAGTTAAATAGTTTTAAATAAAAATTCTGGTGTAGAACGTTTTATTAAAACTTGCATAAAATTCCCGGTAGATCTAGGGTTAAAAGTAAATAGTAAATGATTTGATTGAATTTCTGATGTTACTATGAATCAATAATTAGTAGGAAAACATTTACTAATATGAATCTAAATTTATGATAGGGGTATTTTTATTTATTTATTTATTTATTTTTGGAAGGACAGAATCAGAGTCAGGTAGAATTTTTTGATACTCCGGCACTCTATATCCATTTAATAAAATAAAATTAATAAATTTAGCATTAATATATTACACTGACATTAAATTGAACAATTAAACTGAAAATAAAAATGGAACCTATGACATGCAACAGAAAATCAAATACAATACCAATAATTCACCTGCATATTGCGGACGATTAATTCATTTAAAACATATGAAAAACCATCAAATTTGATGCCATAAACAATTAAAGACAATATATATATGTAAACTTTCTGTACAATAATACCATTGCAAAATAAGGAAAATAACCAATAATTATGAAATCACAAATAGCACATAAACCAAATATTATTAAAAATGTATAAATATATATATATATATATATATATATATATATAATAAAGAAAAAGGTAAAAAATACTTAACTTCGAAATTATAAATGTAAATGTTGTAACTACGTTTTATTTATTTATTTATTTTGTGGGGTGTCTGTGTGTGTATGAGGGGGGGGGGGGGGGGCTCTCGAGATTTTGTGATTAAATCCATTTTTCAAATGAAAATGCACGATTTGTAGTTTTTCTACTTATTTCAAGGTGGGAGCAGCGCCCTTGAATAAAAACTCTGGATACGAATTTCGCTCATATAAAGTAAATAATAAATAAGTTATTGAAATTATATATTTAATTTAATACATTTGCAATTGTAAATTTAAATCCTAAGATGGATAAATTATTTTAATTAATAGAATCACTGAAAGGTTCATCTTAATAGGGATCTATTTTACAGAAACTATTTAATTAAAATGAATATTCAATTGTACATTTCATAATAAGGTATTAATGTTATAATTTATTGTTTTATAATAACGTTCATTAAATTAATAAAAACAATAAGAAAATTTTCTCCGAAATTATAAATATGCAGAAATAATTTAATTTAAATGAATTTTCTCTCATATTCTGGAAAACATTATTCTGAAAAATAGTTTGAACAATTGATGAAGGACAACAAATTTAAATTTGTTAGATACTGTCCCCAAGCCTCTATTGGATTTCAATAATAATTTGTGCGGCATTGTAAAAAAAAAAAATGTGTTTTTACTTACAGTATAAAAATTTAAAAATAGATAAATTTTATAAAAATACTTAAAATATTTTTTTTAAATCATAGTATAAACATTCACTGAATTATCCAAAAGAGATTTTTATTTGCGTAATTTCTAACCTACATTATAAAATTCTCATTATTTTTCTTATTGTACAAATAAATTATATGTATGTTCTTCGCAAATATACACACTACATTTCTGAGAAGATTGTTTTATCTTTCGAATTTGTTTTATTGTACATAAACGATACTTTTAAGATTTTGGATATACGGCAATTTTTTTTACTGATTCTCACAAAATTCTCTTCTCTCTTTTTTTTTAATGGTTTTGCAGTGTTATTGTCTATTTTCTTTCATTTATATGTTCGGGTAATAAATGGAAAGCAAGTTCTTTCAAATAATAATGATGAATTTCCCTTTTTTTCCCATATTTAAATAATTATTGATTTGAGAATTTATTCCCGCAATATTTGAGAATGAAAAAAAAAATGTAAGTGACCATCCATCATTTTTTTGTGCGAACTGACTACACAACTAATATAATAAAACAATTTTAAGTCACATTCTAAAAGTAAAAAAAGCACTCTTTGAACGAATTATATAGCAGAAGGAAAGAAAGACGAAATAACAACAGACAGAGAGTCCGTACTTCGAAGAAACCTTCCCCACAGATTTCGCGGAAATGGGAAATGATGAACACGAGGGGGGAAAATTCAACTAACGTAAGTGGTCGCAACGCGGTCATTTAGACCGATTGAAACTTAAGAATGCGATAAAATGCTAAGAAATAGCAGGAATGACTTGCCATTTTACTACACAAGAGTGTGAACACTCAAGGTGAGCTACACGGAATCTTGCTATCGTAACTTTAACGGGAAATGAGTTACAGGAAGATAACGAATTTCGGGCGGCGAAAAGACCAACGCGCGACTATTAACGGGTTAACCGCTAAAATCGAGTTTTTAGGTGTTTTCCACCAAGATATGACTTGGCAGACCGATTGAGTCTTAATATACAAATCGAGTTTTTACTAATTATGGAATTTTAAACTTGAACTCGATGAGGTGATTGTCTGTGCTGCCGCATCCCGGTCAATAAGTTTTAAAAGCAAATTTTTATTCGAAAATTCTGGAACGAGATTTGATTAAAATTAAGTGGTTTAAACAGTAACAACTTTCCTTCACAGAGTTAATTATCTCCATAAACGGACTATAAAGGCTGTATTTCAATGCACCCCATTTAAAAATATATATACTCAATAGTAGATCTTACCTTGATTTCACTGTAATATAGATATCGCTGACCATCTGGCCAGACCATGGATCTATGCATAAAGTGAAATTGACAAATATTCAAAATGGTGATGCTTCAACTCTAACTAGTATATCAGTGGCTCATTACTGCCGAAGCGAGTTTCCACCAGTAAATTTTAATAGAAATTTTCTGTTTAGTTATACGATTTATTAATGCAGAACTGGAGTCATAACTATGGCCAAAAACAGATATTTATTTTTACTCGTGGAAGTTTACTTCGGCAGTAGGCAGGCCCTGCGTTTCCGCCCTATCTTGACAAACTAACCCTTAAATGCATGAAATTAATTTTGTTTCGAAACAATTATATATGATTCTCAGAAAGGTTTATTACACAGGAACACTAATGAAAAAAAATAAAGGCTGTATTTCAATGCACCCCATTTAAAAAAATGTATACCCAATAGTAGATTTTACCTTGATTTCACTGTAATATAGATATCGCTGACCATCTGGCCAGACTATGGATCTATGCATAAAGTGAAATTGACAAATATTCAAAATGGTGATGCTTCAACTGTAACCAGTATATCAGTGGCTCATTACTGCCGAAGCGAGCTTCCACCAGTAAATTTTAATAGAATTTTCTGTTTAGTTAAACGCTTTATTAATGCAGAACTGGAGTCATAACTATGGCCAAAAACAGATATTTATTTTTACTCGTGGAAGTTTACTTCGGCAGTAGTCAGGCCCTGCGTTTCCGCCATATCTTGACAAACTAACCCTTAAATGCATGAATTTTTATTTTGTTTCGAAACAATTATATATGGTTCTCCAGTGGTGGAAAATTGGCGCAGAGGAGGAGCCTATTGACACCACTAAATTTTAGTAGAATTTTTCGTCTTATCTAATGACAGTTTTTATTAAGATGAAGAATACCATAAAATATTAGTGGTGTCAATAGGCTCCTCCTCTGCGCCAATTTTCCACCACTGGGTTCTCAGAAAGGTTTATTACACAGGAAAACTAATGAAAATAATAAAGGCTGTATTTCAATGTACTCCATTTTCAAAAAATATATATACACAATAGTAGATCTTATCTTGATTTCACTGTAATATAGATATCGCTGACCATGTGGCTAGACTATGGATCTATGCATAAAGTGAAATTGACAAATATTCAAAATGATGATGCTTCAACTGTAACCAGTATATCACTGGCTCATTACTGCCGGAGCGAGCTTCCACCAGTAAATTTTAATAGAAATTTTCTGTTTAGTCAAACGCTTTATTAATGCAGAACTGGAGTCATAACTATGACCAAAAACAGATATTTATTTTTAGTCGTGGAAGTTTACTTCGGCAGTAGTCAGACCCTGCGTTTCCCCCATATCTTGACAACCTAACCCTTAAATGCATGAATTTTTATTTTGTTTCGAAACAATTATATATGATTCTCAGAAAGGTTTATTACACAGGAAAACTAATGAAAAAAGAAAAAAAAAAACGGAGATACATTTTTCGTATAATACGTCAACCTATTCTTATGTTGCACATCTGCAATACAAGTAAAAACTAAATTATTGTAAATTAGTAAATATTTTAATAAGTATGAATCTAAATACCTTATTTTATATAATTTTGTTATTTTGTAAAATTTAACTCTTAACCCTTTCAGGGGCAAGGCATTTTCAATGCTAAAGTGTTGAAATAAATTATTGTCACCGGAATTTGCAAAAAAAATTATTTTTAAATAAGAAAAAGGCAATATTTCACATATTTATTAAATGGAAAATATTTTACTACAATTCTGGTGCCATTGTAGCGTTTGGGAGATAAATTTAAGTGGTTTCATAAACATACCACCGCCCCTGAAAGGTTAAATGCATGAATTATTATTTTAGAATTGTGTTTTTATTTTTATATTAAAGACTAGACAACAGAAATTTTAAGATACACTTTTACCTTTATTTAGTAGCATATTTTTTTACTTTTTACAGTATCAATATTTCTATATAAATATAGTGTTTGCTAAGCTTTAAGTAAAAAGTGGTGCAGATATGTATTTCTATGCATTTAACCCTAGAACTACCGGAAATTTTACTCAAGTTTTATAAAAACATTCTACACCAGAATTTTCACTTAAAACTATTTAATTTGTTTATTTAACTTATTATTGTCTGATTTATACATTTAGTTTGTTTTGAAGAAATTTCTGGTTTGAATAAATATTTTGAATGTACATGTCGGGTCCATTGGACCCTTCTGGTAGACAGAGGGTTAAGGGTTAAACAACCCCCTGTCATAATCAATGAAAGAGATTATAATACTTGAACAAACTTCCACCAGTAAAAACGAGTAGGAATGTTTACCAGATTTCTGAGATAAATTGTGCTTGAATAAACCGCTAAAATAAGGCGAAATCTTCTATTTAAAATATACTGATGGAAGTTTGCTTCAGCGGTAATCAGAAAATATTGATCCTATGTAAAAAATCAGCCGCCATCTTGCGACAACCACCTCAATTACTTCACTTGCAACTGGTAAACTCTAAGCGATATGCGTCTTTCTCTTTATTCATAACTCCATTTGGCAGGCGTGTGAAACGAAATCGTAAACAATTTTCATCGAAGGTGAAAATTGCAAAAACATGAACCGTGTCAACTTAAACATAATTTAAACATTTAACCCGGAAATAAGATTAAGTTATTTTTAAATCTTTTTCACAAGCAGTTTGTTATGCAGGGTGTCTTTTCTTGTAGCGTTTCTTTCTATTTCTCTTTTGTGATAATTCGGGTTAACCAAATTGGGTTTGGTTTCTCCCAGTACGGCATCGTGGTGTCATGTGCATCTGGACCCCACCACCTTTTCGCTACGCCATTATTTTGCAATAAATCTGGTAAACAAGATTCATATTCCATGAGTGACTAAAGATTTAGAAAATAGGCGCAGATGGTAGATATTCTGTCACATATGTAGGGGTCGCATTCTATTGTTAAACTGTTATTGTTCCTATCACTATTTTGAAAATAATATCTTCAATGCACCTTTCTTTAGGACATGTTAAATAAAATAATCATGAAGGTATCTCATTAAGGGTTTTGGTAGGAACAATAAAATTTTCCCTATATAATGCGATCCCTGCATATGGCGTCACACTAAAAGCCCGCGTATGTGGGTTATCAACCCCGTCCACAAGATGGCGCAGTTGTGTTAATTTACGACCGATTTCAGCATTAAGTTTGTACGCTTAATATGTATGCAGTTTTGGGAGTCTGATCCTAGACAAACATGCTTTGGACAGGAAAATATATATTAGTAAATGTGCCGCCTTTCAGTAAGATACATTTTAGATTTCATTTAGAAATGTCTCCTTAAATACGATTTCCGGTGTAAAACTAGTTCGTCTTGGATCAGACACCGGAATAATTAAGAGATGTTGGAATCATAGCCGACAGGCAATTTTTAACAAATCAGGAGTTTAACCCCTTTAGGGGCAGCAATTACGTTTGTGAAATGCTGAATTCCCACCGGAATCTTTGAAAAATTCTATTTCAAAATAAGTAAAAGCAGTTTTACGACTTTTTTTCCAACAAGTTAGAAAAGTAATACAAATAAAATTTTTCTGTTGTAAAACTTCATTAATCGTAGGTGGTATATAATATATACCGGTGCCCCTCAATGGGTTAAAACAGTAGAAACTGCTCCCAGTTCTGAAAGTCTTTTGTAAACTGGTGTTCTATATAGGTTTCCCAAGATTATGCATAGGTAAACATCTTTCAAAGTACAAATTTAATATAAAATGTCTCACAATCTAAACAAAATATAGACAGCTTGATATAAAGGAATTTTCTGTAAGGTAGAATCCATGCTCGTAGTCGATGATGTTTTTTGAATGAAAACGAGAATTCATGTTTCCCGTTGTGAATGTGTTAAGAGATTCGCGATTGCTGGACGTAAATATCCGTCATTTGAAGAATTGTAGCTGCATTTAAGAGTGCTTTCGCATGTTGCATTATTTCTGAAAAACTTATACGATATTCGTACTTATACAAACTACATATAGATACATCCAATAGAAATAATATTATCATGCTGTATATCCATTTATAAAACAAGAAACGAATACAGAATATTTTCTTATTTATTAACCTTCCAACCCTAATGAAATTTTCTCAACCATGATTAAAAACATTTATCACCGGAATTTGTATTTAAAACAATTTAACATATTTATTTAACCCTGTTCTCTGTAACAGTTATTTAACTTATTTCTGTTTGTAAATCTTGGTGTAGATAAGTGATTTCACTATTTTAGCAACCAAAGAAATTTGTTCTTGAAACAGTTATAATAGTTGATTATCCTTTAAAAAAATTGTATATTAGATAATATATGTATGTTATATATGTACATATTAACATAACTGGAAAAATTATTGAGCCCATACTGACGCAAAGAATTCAATAACTTGCATTTAAATTTCGTCAATTTCAGAAAAAAGAAAAGCTTATTTCTGTAGACTAAAGCATAATCCATAAACAATTAAAATTTATGCAAAGTGACTGGGTGAGTAACTGAAAAAAAATTTCTGGTTAAAATAGAGGGTGTGACGAAGGATAAAGCATAGAGTTAAATTTTATGATTTTTTTATCGCTGTAATTCAATAGTACAATTTATGTTATACAATTGTTAAAATTTGCTTTTAACACTATAACTACCGTGAAACGTCATTTTGGCAGCTATCATATGAATATCTTTCGGTTCAAACCAGAATTTTGATTATGAAATACGTTTAAAAGACACAAAGAAAAAACAAAAACGTTAAACAATAAATTTAAACTGTTTTAAATCAAAATTCCGGTGTGAAATATTTTTCTAAGACTTGACTCAAATTTTCGGTAGTTCTAGTGCTAAATAAGGCAAAAATAATTTCTGTTAAATTTTAGTGGGAAAGGGCAAATGTTGGTAATTAACAGTATTGCCAGATTGGAGACTTTTTTAATTCAGAGTATAATTCGCCTTATTTTTCAGAATTTCTAATCTATTTTTAAATATGGCGAATAATTCTATTTCAAAAAAGCGGTGACAATCAACAATCTGGGGACAGAAAAGTCCCCAATCTGGCAACGCTGGTAATCGATGTAATGTTTTATAAAAAAGTTGTATATGGTTGTCAGGTATCAGCGAGATAAACCATACCTGCTGTACGTGATCGTCAAGGTGTTATATCATTGCGTCTTAAAATCTTAAACTTAAAATCGACTTTCAGTACATCGCCTTCTAAAAAAAGCGAGTTACTGAAATGCGACTTTAAGTTTTCATCCTGAACATAAAAATTTACAGTATACAGTGTCGGAAAAAGGTCTGAAATCGCTGTAGATTAACCCCTTGGGGACGAGCGACACGTATGCGTGCCGGAAATACGCCTAAGGATCCACGTTTATTCTCACCAGTAAAATTTTACCGCAATATTTACCTTATTTAATCCGAGCATTTTCCTGATTTGAATAGGCACAAACTTCTGTTTTGAAAACCGGTAGCAAAGTAATAAACATTTCGTAAAAGGCTCCCGTCGCGAAGCGGTTAAAGCCTCTTTTTGAGAAAAAAAAATATTTCTTAGCATGCAATTTCTTCCCTTGCTGATAGAAAAGTGTCCCCAACTACAATGCAATGATATTGCATGTCGCAAGAAAAATTTACTCGGACGGTGGTTTCAAATTACACTGATTTTATACTTTCCTCTGACACAGTAGCAAGTCTGACAGACTTGAAATCGTAGCTCAGTAGCTCACACATCAACAATTGCAAGTGCACCACGTATGATTTAACTCGCTCATATTTACCATGATCTATATGTCTATGTTCAAAGATTATTCGATGTTCCCCTCCGTAAGAAGAAATATCATTTCCGAAACGTAACAATAAAAATGTATGAAAACTATCTGCTATTTAACTCAAACTAACATTTGTAGTTTTATCTCATTGAAGGGCGGTGGGATAAAATATACCCCACCTAATTTAAACAAGATTCTCACCAGAAGATTTTAACTAAATTTTACATTTTTTACTTTTTGGAAAATCGTTGGAAAATTGCTTTTCCTTATTTACAGATAAAATTTTTCGATTATTCCGGTGAGAATTCAATATTTAGAGACATTTTTGCTTCTCCCTCAAGGCGTTAAACATGTACTTATCCACACGATTCAAAAACATAACAGTCTTAACCCCTTAATTCTCGCTCCCGTCATATTCTCGGGCTGTTTCTTTTACTCAAATTGTTTGATTCCCACCAGTTTTATAAAATAGTGAAATTGGCTATATTTTAGTATCGTTTTTACTGTCATTAAATAAGGTGAATATTTCTTTTTCATAAAAGTGGTGCATATAAGCAATTTGAATTATTGAACCGTAATTTAATTCGAGCGTGAAGGGGTTAAAATAAATCAACTTCATTGTAGATTTAAGAATACGTGCCGAATTTCGAATTTACATTCTTTTTACTCCCATAAAATTCAAGTTTTTCAGCATCATCAATATAAAATACTTCGTTAATCATTACATCTGAACAAGCATTCTTCCTTGCATACACTTGGACCTGACACTTGGTTTCATTTCCGTAGTCTAACAGTTTATAAAGATTTCGTAAATGTAACATTACAAATCTCCTTGAATGACATTAAAATCTCTTGCGTGACACTTTTCATCAGTATTCCTTAGAAATACGTTAGGGAAATATGTTAAATGATTTAATTAGTATTTAAAGATTGATTTTTTGGCATTAAATAGTACTATTTTCTTCAAATTTCTTCTTCACAATTTAACCAGCTGATCATAAACTATTGTAGAAATTTTAAATAAACTAATGTATAATGAAGTCATTTACAAGAATGTCTTAAACATCCCTTTTATTAGTTAATTACCATCTTTATAATTTCGTAAATGTTAAAATGGATAATTAAGATGGCATTATAAGTTTTAAATAATTATATGGGTCTAAAAATTTCATTTTAGTGTATAAGGAGTAGAAGGAGTAGAAGGAGTATTCAGAGTAGAAGGAGTTAAGCTTGCAATTTTTCACATTATATGTTTTAATTTGCATTCTGGAAAAATCTGTTTTAAATATTTATCGTAAATTCGCCATCCTATAAATATTAATTGGCTTGCTTTGTTTAATGGTATCACGAAAATGATTTATTATTAGTTAGATTATAGAAGATATAGTAGGAAAATTTATTTTTGAAAACGTCACAAAATCAAAATCATGATTTATTCTTTTTACTGCAATCAAAAGAAATACTAAAGCATAATGTAGGGGTAGAAGAAAACTTTTATTGACGTTTTAACCAGAAAATACGAAAATATTACTCCAAAATATTGCATAAAAATCTGTTTTATATGAACCTGCAAAAACTGCATTTTAAAACGTGTTAATACACAGAAGAAAACATTTAAATGCATACTATGCCGAAAAAAGTAAATCATCTGGATAGTAAAAAAACATATTTTATTATTTTTTTTTAATCTTATCTCATATAAGATTTTTCTTCTATATTAGTTCAAATTCCTTTTAGTATTCATAATCATGTTGCAATGAGACAATTGCACACAAAGTTACACAATTCTACCTATTATGTTACAATGCAGTTAAAAAAATCCTGTAACTTTTTTTTTTGTTTTTTTTTCGAAATTAACATCTTCACAACACGACGGGTTGTTTTTGGCCATTTAATTATAAGCCCCGCCTATTATTGTAAGTGGTGTTTGTTGTAGCATTTAACTAAAATAATTTCTGTATTCTTGTTTACATTAGAGATGGATGGATATACACTGCTCAAAACAATTAGGGGAGAACATGGTTTTAACAAAATTACGCAAATATTTACACCGATAAGTAACGTAAGATAAAACATCCATAATTTAAAGTGTTGTAGAAAACAGATAAAGAAAACTTCACATGTAAATTAAAGTTTATGACGTCAAAAACTAGAAAAAGAAGAAAAGCGCAGAAATCGGGATTTTGCAGAAGCGTCTGTTTCACTGCCTCAGTTGTAAAATTCAATTGTTCAGCTTGTGTTTGGAGAAAAGGAGGCTCGAAAATGTCACAGCAACATGATTTACCGCAATCCATGGTTTGGCGTGTTATAGGGACAGTTGAATTTGGGGAAACACAACGAAGTGTAGTGGACGCTGTTGTAGCCGCAAGTAGTGTCCATGAAAGGCTGTAGAATCGATTCCAAGACAGATGGAATGGTAGTCATCGACAAGTGCAAGGTCGTAAATGTGCTAATACAGGAACTGATGACCGATATATCCTGTTAACTGCTCTTCGAGACGGAACGGGCAATACTACTCAGCTGCAAACACAGTTGTTCTTAGCCACAGGACAAAGGGTGTCCAGCCAAACAGTCCGAAATAGGCTTCATCAAGGTGCTGTCTATGCACGTAAGCCAATGGTCTGTATTCCGTTGACCTCAAACCACTGTGCGGCCGAAAGAAGATGGGGGGACTGAACATCGTTCTTGGAGGCAACGTTATTGGAGTCAAATTCTGTTTACAGACGAGTCCCGATTCAGTCTCGATGTGACATCTGATGTGTTTTGGCATGGAGAGAAAGACGCACTCAAAATAATCCCACATTCGTTCGTGAAAGATCACATTACAGACGAGGTGGGTTGATGCTATTGGCTGGAATCAGCATACGTGTACGTACGGGCCTACATATCATTTGGAAAGGCACTTTAAAGGTCCGAAGGTATACAGACGAGATACTGAGACCTCATGTCATATTTTATTTTGAAGCAATTAGTGATTTCTTTTTTTCTATGCATGATAATGCCAGACTTCATACAGTTCATCTTGTGGAAAACATGCTTGCAGCTAAAACAATAAAGCTTGTGGAATGACCAGTATGCTCTCCTGACCTAAATCCTATCGAGCATGTTTGTGACATACTCAGACGACGCAATGCTGCGAGACCGAGGCTTCCTTTTATTGTCCGGGACTTCGAGATTCCAATTCTTGTGTAGTGGAACAGTATTCCCCAAATTCTTATCGATAACCTTATCGCATCCATGAAAAACAGGTGTGCAGCAGTCTTAGCTGTCCGAGGTGATCACACGCTATATTAAAAACCTTGCATCATTTCTAAACACTAATTTTTTTTATCATTTACTTGAAATCAAATTGCTGCCCTAAACAATCTTTTCATGTTCTTTTCATCTTTTCAAAGAATAAAAGCTCTCTTACAATTTTTTTGCGTCTTTTTTTCTGTGTTGCGCATTGATACACGTGCACTATCCATTTTATGCCCATCCATGACTGTCTCGCACTGCTCTCTTCACTTTTTTGCTTGCTCCCCTAATTCTTTTGAGCAGTGTATATATACATTACATATATATATATATATATATTAATATTCAGAAATCAAAAATTACTCTTAAAAAATCCTGGTAGATATTTTAAAAAATAACATTCGAAATTGCCAATATTGGAAGAGTTTCAACTGTCCAGAAGATCTAAAATCACGTCAACGGCTGCTACAGCGTTTAGATAATATATAAAAAAAGATTATTGTGAAAAGAAATCATTGTTGTATGGTGAGCGCACCAATGATCGATCTGTGAAAATCAGGCGTTCAGAAGACAATCCGTGTAACTCCATTTTAAGTAGCGTTTTTTTAAACAAAGGAACATTGGAAATTATATATTTATGCAGTGATAAAAAATTATCCTTGATTAAAACAAAATTAATGAGTTCAATTAAAATATCCCGATAAAAAATGTTATATAAATACAATATTTTTATCGTCACAGTAACTTTAACTCTGTATACTGAACATTTTCACTCGATGGAGTTAATCGATTTGTGCACTGAAAGGCTCAAATATTAGGTCTGACTGAAAGTTCTGTCCGATAATGTTCTTTCAAACCCTACCTTTTTAACGCTCTGTCTACCAGAAGGGTCCAATGGACCCGACATGTACATTCAAAATATTTATTCAAACCAGAAATTTCTTCAAAACAAACTAAATTTATAAATCAGACAATAATAAGTTAAATAAACAAATTAAATAGTTTTAAGTAAAAATTCTGGTGTAAAATGTTTTTATAAAACTTGAGTAAAATTTTCGGTAGTTCTAGGGTTAAAATTCATTTTCTTCATTGGCACCACTTTTTTGAAATGGTAAAATTGTCATTGTTTTCACCTTAATGTGAAATGTGATAGCAGCGGGAATTTTACCATTTCAAAAAAGTGGTGCCAAAGAGGAAAACTGAATTTAACCCCTTAATTCTCGCTCCCGTCAATATCACTGGCTGAGGTATTGTTCGTTATTTCTCGTGCCCGTCCTATTTCCGGGCTGGAGATTTAATTGCTGGAAAATCTTTTGAAACCAGAAAAGATTAACTAGCATTTCCGTGTGAAGTCTTTGAATATTACCGTTTGGGTTTGTGACGCTGATTGAGATGTTGAACATTGTATTGCTTGTTTTGAAATATATCACCCTCAAAAAATTATTAATAATCAAAATTTAATGTATATATGTTATTTCAAATATTATTTGTAAAAATGCGTGTGATGATGATAAATAAAGATCTAAGATCATGGATGAGAGCGCTCCGACCCGAATGACAGTTTGCTACCATTAAAATTTTAAAGTATTTCTCACCTTATTTAAAGACAGAATTCCTGAGACAACCCTCCGAGCATCTTGCAAAGGGGTAAATTTGTAATGTTTTTCTTTGCATTTTGTTTTAAATGCTAAGAAAATATGGTTCTTTGAACATTATAAAATAAACTCAATTACAAATATGAATGTAATCCTTGAAAGTATTAATCATTCTTCATTGTATTTAAAATTCATTAAATCTATAGAATTATATTATCTTAAATATTGCTTGTATTGCTGTGAAACCTGGAGCTTAGTGAAAGGAGTATTACGTCCCAAACACTTAGAGGGTTAATAAAGCAATGAATACTATTAAAATTTAGTGGTGAAAATCAACCATTTGCGTCGGAGCGCTCTCATCCCTGAAGATGTAAAAAATAAAAGTCTTATTCGCATTAATTTGTATGTTGTAAAACAAACATTAAGACTCAGAATTCACCACGCATGATGGATTTTCTAAAAATGTGAATTTGTTCTATAACTTCTTTTTTTTCGGCCTTAAAAAATAAATAAATAAATAAATAAATAAAAATAAATAAAAAATTGCATATTTTATGTAGAAACTTTATAATTATTCAATTTCTGTAATAAAAAATAGGTTTTTTGGGGGGTTTTCCAAATATTAAGCGGCCCTGAAGGGTTTAAAAAAAAAGTAGGCGGAAATAACATTATCGGACAGAACTTTCCGGCAGACCGAATATAAAAGGAAACAGCAGAAACAAGAATTAAGGTATAAGGGCGATTCCCCAATAAATGGGTAATTTCACTCTGTGATTTAGTGGGAAATAACAATTAAATTTGAAAAATGTGTTTTGGGAAATAGATTAGACGTAAGGTGGTATGTAATTTAAAATATCCGGGCATAGACTTTAAACAGTATTTTTTTTAACCTACCTATCTCCGGTCGAACAGTTTCTATAATTTATTGCATTCAATTTAAACCAGAAATTTCTCTATAAAATTATTTAAATAAAAGCCAAAAAGAGATAAGAGCTGTAAATATGTTGAATAGTTTTAAATAAAAACTCTGGTGCATATGTTTTCAATCAAGGTTCAGTAAAATTTCAACATGTTCGTGTGCTGATGCAATTTCATTGAAAGGGGAGAGTAGTGACAAAATTAAGATTATCGCGTCTGTGCTTATGTCAAGTTAATCTTAGAAAGACTGCAATGTGATATTTTGAACTAAGCAAAAGTATGTTACATTATGACAAAATCTTAAATAAATAAAAATATTCGTAAGAAAAATTCTGGGCAGTAGTGTCAAGTAAAAAACATATTATTATCTTTCTATCGATTTTGTAGCTTGTAACTGCTTTTAAATTCCAGATAATTAAACCATGTAACTTTCTTAGCAATCAAGATTGCTGATTCTACTGAATGTAACTCTCCTCCGAATTTTAACTGAAATCTTGATGGTCACATGGGCAGTTTCATATCAAGGTGCAGCAGTGACATAAAAACTAGTGGATGACATTTCTCTGGTTATAATAAATATAAAACCCGTCATAATTTACATACAAATTGCTTATTTTATATGTTGGAATGTAATTTAAAATTTTTATACTAAAATTTCTAAAAATAGTTTGTAATTACACTTAACCACTTGAGGGGCAAGCAAAAATGTCTCTAAATATTGAATTGAATTCTCACCGAAATAATCGAAAAATTTTATTTTTAAATAAGGAAAAGCAATTTTTTCAACGATATTCCTCCAAAGTTAAAAATATAAATTTAGTAAAAATTTTATGGTGACAATCTTGTTTAACTTAGGTGGGATATATTTTATCCCACCGCCCCTCAAGGGGTTAAACTTGTTCCAGAAGATGAGAACCCGAAGTGGGAGACAAGGGACCGTAGTGACAATTTTGATATTTAAAGTATTACTGGAATAAAATTTACACTTATTTTCTAGAAAATGCTTTTCGAAGTTTTAGAAAGGCATTCCAGAATGCAATTTATGTTAGCATAAATTACATAACTGATAAAATGCAGAATACAAACCAAAGGGACAGAAATTACTTACTTATTGAAAAATCGCCCACTTATATTTTAAATTTGGTTGTTCGAAAATAAATCTAATATAAAAGATTGCCTTTTTATGTTTTGAAAAACCGGTGATAAAAGATTAAAAAATCTATAAAAGACTTTAGTCACGAAGGAGTTAATATCTCTTTCACTGTCACTGACAAAAGATTGTTGGATTGTCAGAATATGGCGGAAACGCAGGGCCTGACTACCACCTAAGTAAATGACCACCAGTAAAAATAAATAAATATTTTAGCCATAATAATAACTGGATTTCTGCTTTAATAAGGCGTTTAGATTAGGAGGAATTTTCTATTCAAGTTTAATGGTGTCAGTTTGCGCCGGATGTAATGCGTCACTGCGAAATCCGTTAAATTTGAAGACTCACCGTTGTGAGGATATGTCAATTCCTCCATCTTCGTATTTCCATATCTAGGATAGATATGGAAGTGAGTAACTTAATTACCGGCGTATAATCCGCGGATCAAAGAATCTTTTTTCGACACAGAATTAAAAATAAATAAATAAAATATAACCTTTTAGAACGCGGTGAATATTTAGCTTAAGTTACGAAATAAAATTTCTGGGTCCGAACAGTTTGATCCGCGGATTATACGCCGGAAATGACGGTAGATGATATATCAAGTATGGAGTATTACTGTTACGGAAGTTTAAAGAAATAATAATAATATTACCAGAGTACCGAAACTTTGTTTTCCGGTTTAAAAAAATTCTGTCGATGTACAAAACATGGTGAAAACCATTGTTTTATTGAAACTTCTAATAGATTTTTTTAAATTATAAATATTATTTACATTGCCCGATAGTAACACCAAAATATATTTTTCTCTGAAAAATATGAATTACGTATTCAAATAAAGTTTTGAAATTTATTAAAAGAGGTATTTTCGTATTCCAGAAATTAAGAGGTGAGTTTTCCGCTACTTTCAGCAACATTTTTTATTCTGACTATTTCACTATTTCAGTGTTTTAGCGCGTGATTCTATTTCATACTTTTTAAACCTGAACATTTTTATTATTATTACTTTGTTATTTTATTTATTTATTGGTGAAGGCTTGAGGGGCTTGAAGGCTTGAAGGTTTGGAATATAACCGGAAACAGATGCTGAACTAATTATATTGTTTTAATTGCAAGCGGGTTAATCTTCCGTAATCGGACTGCATGCGATAAAAGAAATTAAAAAATATGTTAATGCATGAAAATTATTTTAAACATTATTTTAAAAAATCAGTAAATTAAGTTACAGTTTCATACAAATTGTATTTGAAAATGCTAATTTCTACCTATTCGAAGGTGTAAAAAAAAAGGATATTTTTCGATGTTTAAAAGTTAAGAAATTTGTGATAAAAGCAAAAATTGCTATCTAGGTAGCTGCAGCTGTAGCTATGACGACAGTCTTACGCACAGTATCACCTTCATGAAAATTTTTTTGCTCTGAAATATAGATCTTATATAAGTTTAGAAATCCGGAGAATAATTCAAACTTCAAAATAACGCAAGTTTTTATATTATTTTTTAATTCTTATTACAAATCTCTTTAATTTATATTGATACTGTTCGAATTTTTACACTCCCAAAGCGATGTAAGTAACCGCCGTATCTTAAATGGGAGAAGTAACCGCAAGATTAATGGCGAGGTCACATCAATCAAGGTCGCAACCCACGTAGAGGACGGGGTTAAACTACAGGAAGAAGCCTAACTGTTTTCTTACTTCACACCACTAAAATTGTAAAGTTTTTTTCATCTTGATTAATACTGAAATGTCTCTGACAAGGCGAAAAAAACTTCGTGGTGTCAAGTGCATTTGGACGCCCCTCTCGCTACGCTATTATTTTCCAATAAATGTGGTAAACCATGAGTAGCTAAAGATTTAGAAAATATGCGCAGATGGTAGATATCCTGTCATGTATAACGTCACACTAAAAGCCCCGAGGCTAACGAAAAAGATAGGCTACCGCTGTGGGTCCGATTCTTCTTTTTTTACAGACCGCTGGAGCAGTGTTGCCAGATGGGCTACCTTTTTTTTAAAATCAGATTCTTGATTGGCACCACTTTTTTGAAATGGTAAAATGCGCCTTATTTAATGACATATTAATTAAGACTAAAACAAAGGGAATTTGGCCGTTTCAAAAAACTGGTCCCAATCAAGAAATCTGAATTTTAAAAAAGTAGCCCACTGGCAACACTGCGCTGGAGTCACGTGATGCACGAATGCACCAATGAAGGTGCGCGAAAAGAACATCAGGTGACTCCAGCGGTCTGTAAAAAAAGAAGAATCGGACCCACCGCGGTAGCCTGTCTTTCTCCTTCGCGCCGGAAAGCCCCCGTATGTGGATAATCACCCCGTCCACAAGATGGCGCAACTGTGTTAATTTACGCCCCATTCCAGTATTAAGTTTGTACGCTTACTTATATCGCTTTGTACACTCCTCTTTATTTAGTAAGATACACGGTAGAAATACTAAATACCAAACCATGGAACTATTAATAATGTGGAACTGACTTATTCTTAAAATAGTGAAACATCAACTGTAACCGCTTTCGTACGGGCTGATTACCTCCGGTGGAAACTTCCACCAGTAAATTTATACATAATTTTTTTTGGTATTTAAAGGCCTTGTTAATGCAAAATATTAGTCATAAATAATGCAGAAAAATATTTAAAACTTTATTGGTGTAAGTTTACTTTTGCGGTACTCAGGTCCTTCGTGTCTGCCGATGCAATCTGACTGTTTTTCCAGTCAAATTGACACCAATAAAAACAAATAGAAGTTTTTACAATGTTTGTGAGAAAATACTTCCAGAGACTTCTGACAGTTTTTCGAGCAGCCTGGGGCCAAATGCCCCACATCTTCGACAGTAATACTATGTAAGTACTAACAGCAAAGCGATATAAGTAAGCGTCCAATCTTAAATGGGAGAAGTAACCGCAAGATTAAAAGCGAGGTCACATCAATCAAGGTCATGCGTCACGTAGCGGATGGAGTGTGAACTACAGGTAGATACCTAACTGTTTTCTTACTGACACCACTAAAATTGTAATGTTTTTTTCACCTTGATTAATAACTGAAGTGTTTCAGATAAGGTGAAGAAAGCTTCGTAGTGTCAAGTGCGTCTGGATACCCCTCTCGTTACGCCATTATTTTGTAATAAATGTGGCAAACGAAATACATTTCCGTGAGTAAATGAAGCTTTAGAAAATACGCGCCACCCTAAAAACCCGCGGATGTGAATTATCACTCCGTCCACAAGGTGGCGCAACTGTGTTAATTTACGCCTGATTCCAGCATTAAATTTGTTCGCTTACTTATAACGTTTTGTACTAACAGGAACTGAATTAACGCAGTACTGGGAAAAAACTTAAAATTGAATGATGGGGGAAAACAAAATAAAAGTAAATAAGACACTTAAATGAGAAAAGATTTTCTATTCAATTATACTGGTGGGAAGTTTGCCTCGACAGTATTTTCAAACTGTACATTCGATTTTAAAAAAGCAGCCGCCATCTTGTGACAACCTTCCCAGTTACTTCATTTGCAACTGGTAGACAGTACACTATATGTCTCCCCCTCTTTATTTTTAACTTGATTTACCAAACAGCAGATAAAAATGTTTTACTCACACATTTCAAGTATCTGGTGTATATAGAAATGAAAAACGGAAAAAGAAAATTAGAAAAATGAATGTTTATTAAATATAAAATATTACACTCGTTTTGAATGGAAAGCGAAACAATTTTGCTTTTTTGACATCGAAAATATTTCAATTTATATTTTAAATATATACTTCTCTCTGAATTCATTATATTTCTTGTTTGTTGATTATAATTATTTCAAAACTATTTCTCGTTTCAAATGTACAAGGAGATTTGTTTATTTGTTTTTTACCATTTTCTTGATTTGAAAATAAAATGTTGACAATTCAAAATATTTTTTCTTATTTTGATGCAACAATATGCGATGTTCTTTAATATGATTTCCATTTCAAAGTGTAATTTATAAAAATATTTGTTGAGTGATGATGTGTTGAAAAATTTAATTGAAATGAAAAATCTAAAAGAATCTAAAGGAAGAATAAATCTAATTCTATTTCATATATAGCAATGATTTATAATGTTATTTTCATAAAACTTTTTATAACTAATGAATCATATTTATAATGTAAATTATAAAGAATTATGAGTTTTAATCGTTTTTAATGCAATTATAAGGAAACGGCGTAGATTTTCAATGAAAATGTACGCTTCAAAGAAGTCATTTTCACAGCTGAAATTTTGTCGTTTTTCTACTAACTGTAGAATTGGCGGAATGAGATATCTCTCACAAGGCCTCATTCTAGGGGCTTTCAGGGGGGGGGGGGGGGGCTTACACCAGTAAAGAAGAATAGAAATTTTTACCATATTTTTGACAGAAATTCTACAAGAAGAATTTCTTTCAAAAGACCAAAAATTTCTATCTAAATTTACTGGTAGAATTTGAAACCGCCTGTAACCCGTCCTTGGTCTCTAAAATGGACATCAATTTGACGAAATTATAGAAAATAATTTCCTTTATAATTATTAAAATGCATACTTTCTATGATAAAATTACTTTATTTGTTCACTGAAAGTACACTCTGTTAAAACATCTATTCAATTAAAAATATTTCCTTTTTTTCCTTTTTTTTAAATGCTTTCTTTTAACTTACCATTCTGTTTGTTTGTATGTGGCAATCAAATCTGTTTATTATCTTTAAATTTTAATGAGAAAATTCCATTGATAAGAATCATCATAATTTTTTTTCTTTTCTCTCTTGATTCACAGTAATGGAAGAACACATATGTTACCATAGGAATTTATTTGAGAAATTGCACTAAACACTTATTTATTTTAGTATCTGAAATTACTATCAGGAAGTAAATTTGATCTTCAAAATTTCGAGAACTATTCTATGCAATTAAATAATCCTGACAAACGAAAGTTTTGCATGCACATAATCGTATGTATGCTTCTTAACCCTAGAACTACCGGAAATTTTACTCAAGTTTTATAAAAACATTCTACACCAGAATTTTTACTTAAAACTATTTAATTTGTTTATTTAACTTATTATTGTCTGATTTATACATTTAGTTTGTTTTGAAGAAATTTTCTGGTTTGAATAGATATTTTGAATATACATGTCGGGTCCATTGGATCCTTCTGGTAGACAGAGGGTTAAATGGAGTTTTTTAGAGGTATACAAATTCAAAAAGAAATGAAACACATAAAAATAACATTAACTCTCTCTCTGCGTAAGTAATTCTTCGCGATGAGCGTCTTTTACAGAATTTTTAATCGTTTTCACCGGTTCTTTAAAGCAGAAATTTTTTACTATCGTAATTGGGGAATATGTCCTGATTAAATCAGACAAAGTTTTCGCTAAAAAATAACTGGTGGGAACAACCAAATAGTATTAATTTGACGGGAAAATGCATGCACGAGCATAGCTCGGGCTGCGTAGCGAGAGGGTTAATGGCCATGATATTGGTTTTATTAAATAATTTTTTTATGCGATTAGTGTTTAAAAATTATTTCTGTCATGTGGACGCCGCGACTGGCTCGAATGATGCGCGTTCTCGAAGTCCAATTTTCGACCACTTTATGGAGTAGCTGTGGACGTATAAGGCGGCGAATCTTGATTTCCAAATGGTCCAACGTCTGTGGTTTATCGGCGTAGACCAGTGACTTCACATATCGCCACAGAAAATAATCCATTGGTGTGAGATCAGATGACCATGGATGTATGTTCATATGAAATTATGCGCTCACAGAATATTTCCGCAATAAAGTGATGATGTTTTGCAAAATTTGCGCGCGATGTTCTGGTGACTATTAGAATTCTGAAATGAGATATTGTCATTACAAACTTCATTATAATGATCTTAATTATCATTTAATATTTGGTTAAATTTTTTGAAAGTGTTTTATTTTAAGTGTTTTATTTATTATGAAAGTGTTAAATTTTTTGAAATGTAACTTTACATTTGTAAAGTTAAATTCAGTTTTTCCAAGCTTTGATTTTAATGTTATAGCCTACCAATAGATGGCGCCATATCAGTTGCAATATTTTGTTATGTTTATTGATTTTTTACAGAAATGTTTTTAGTTTGTGACAGTGACTGTGTTGTGCGTATCCTTAGCTCTGTATAGGTCAAGAACCTCCCTGATGATGGCTCGTTGATAAGAGTCTGAAACGTTGGGTGCATTTTTAATGTGTATTTAATATAGTTTTTATATATGTTGTATGCTGGTAAGTATCGTAAGTGTTTTTAACCATTAAATTTGGCAGCGTAAGTCCAAGATTTTATCAATGCATTATATTTAGGATTTTCTTTCAATTTTGTCTGTTTACTGACCTTACGCTAAATGACAACAACGTAATGTTGTTAGATTCAATGCATCTTAATTATATGTTTAGGTCCTATAAAGTGGAAATTTATAGGATTTTGTCTTTCTAGTTATTCTGCATAACATTTTGCATTTCATCAAGATAAAAAAAAAAGTTATACACAATCTGCATAATTTTAGCGCAACACATAAGCAGACCAAAAATTAACTCATTTTGAAGTTATTTGTTTTACACGAAATGAACACTTAACGTACCAACACAATAATTTAACCTTCCAGCCGCGGGAAATGCTATTTTCGCGTTCCAGTGGGCTACATTTTTAAAATTGCTTGATTCCCACCACTTTTTAGAAAGTGTATAATTCGACTTATTCTCGCATGATTTCATCTGTAATTAAATAAAGTGGCTATTTCTACTTCAAAAAAGTGGTGGGAATCAAACAATCTTAATTTTAAAAAAGTAACCCACTGAAAAAGTCACCCGCGGCTAGAGGATTAACATAACAGCGCTATTTTACAATAACAACAACAAATTATAGAGATATTTATTAGTCCGAAATTCTTGTTAAACTTATGTTTTTAATGCTGTACTAATGCTGCTTTTTAAGACAATTCTATTTAACCCAATGAAATTACGTTAAATGTTTATGCTAAAGATTACAGTTTAGGACACTATAACCCTCACCTTATTATTCATTTTATTATTATATGCATATTAAAGGAAATAATGGTAAAGTATGTAAAATGTGTGATTATACAAAATATAATTTTTAAGTTGAAAAAAAAACCAAGAGTGGTTGACTGCAACTATAAACTGCATTAACAATATATTACACAGGAATTTCAGTAAAACGTGACTATTTAATATAGTACTTACACGCTATGCTATCAAAGTAAAGCACGCTTGATTCAGTGTATCTTAATTGAATGCCTAAGCTAACGACCTAAATTTAGAGAAATCTGACTCACAAATTATTCTGTACATTATTATTGCATTAGATATCATTAAATAAAATGGTCACGTACTCTCGTTAGTAAAAAATATAATTAGACCAAAATTATTTTATTTTTTTCTTAAAAATATTTTTATTCAAAATTATTAAACGTTATAATTTCATATATCTTAAATTGATATATGTTAATTTTATAAACACTAACACTTAAAAAAAAAGAAAAAAAAATGCGCAAATTAGCGTATAAAAATGTAACAGGTATCAATCCATTAGTATAAAATCTACAAATTAACCTTCCGTCTACCAGACAGGTCCATTGGACCCGACATGTACATTCAAAATATTTATTCAAACCAGAAATTTCTTCAAAACAAACTAAATGTATAAATCAGACAATAATAAGTTAAATAAACAAATTAAATAGTTTTAAGTAAAAATTCTGGTGTAGAATGTTTTTATAAAACTTGAGTAAAATTTTCGGTAGTTCTAGGGTTAATGCTGTAATTAACTTTTGCTTAGGTGGTGCTAAATTCAAATTTTTAAACGTTTCAAAATCGATTATATCGCAGGTTCTTTAACTCTTTGGACTCTCCCGTCTCATACACAGATTTTATTCGGTCGGCACTACTTTTTTAAAAGAATTTTCCTTAAAGTACACGGTTTCAAAAAAGCTCTGATTATATAAAACAAATATTATTTTCCTTTCTTATTGGTGCAAAAAAAATTTTTTGCAAAGAAAGATTAAGTCCCCGCAGCGGCGACAACGGAGTGCAAAAGGGTAAGAATAAATCAAAAATTAAATAAGGAATTATTTTTTAGCAAAATTATTATAGAATTGCAAATTTATTTATTTTTTTCAAAAGTTTCTCCAATATTTAAAAATAACATCTGCATTATAATTTAGAAAAATTAAATATAAAAATGTTAAAATGTAGAAGATGGTGAACAGCGTAGATTTGTGAGGCTTCCGAGTTGACTTTTACGGTGAGTCTGTAATTGAGAGTATTGCTAATACAAGGTGCCATCGCATATAGTTTAGCTGTTGTCATAACACTAATGAAAAGAATTTAACACTGCTGCTATGTTCGGGTCCATTTCAACCCAAAAGCCCTATTCAGAGCATGGAACTATTAATAAAGAGGAACTGACATATCCTTAAAATAGTGAAGCAAAGCGTTATAAGTAAGCGAACAAACTTAATGCTAGAATCAGGCGTAAAATAACACAGTTGCGCCACCTTGTGGACGGAGTGATAATTCATATACGCGGCTTTTAGTGTGGCGTGTATTTCCTAAATCTTCAGTCGCTTATGGAAATGAATTTTGTTTGCCACATTTATTGCAAAATATTGGCGTAGCGATAGGGGCAATCAGACGCACTTGACACCACGGAGTTTTCTTCGTCTTACTAGGAGCACTTCAGTTATTAATCAAGCTGAAAAAAACTTTATAATTTTAGTGGTGTCAGTAAGAAAACAATTATGTATCTACCTGTAGTTCACACTCTATCCGCTACTTGGCGCATGACCTTGATTGATGTGACCTCGCTTTTAATCTTGCGGTTACTTCTCCCATTTAAGATAGGACGTTTACTTATATCGCTTTGTAGTGAAGCTTCAACTGTAACCGATATCGCAAGCGTTGCTTACCGTCGGTGGAAACTTCCACCAGTAGATTTATATAGAAATGTTCAACTTATTTAAAGGCTTTATTATTACAAAATTCCAGTCATAAGTAATGGTAGAAACAGATTTTCATTTTTACTGGTAGGAGTTTATTTTGGCGGCAGTTAGGCTCCGCGTTTCCGCCATATTGTGACAACT
Organism: Maratus speciosus; assembly: GCA_963932465.1. NCBI lineage: Eukaryota > Metazoa > Arthropoda > Arachnida > Araneae > Salticidae > Maratus > Maratus speciosus. The sequence continues at coordinate 263,791,345 of OZ010794.1, read as the reverse complement.
AGGGAAACACACTGACAGTTTTACAGGGCATACTGACACCAGTAAAAAAATAATTGAAATTTTTACGTCATTTTTCAGAAAAAATGCCATGAATAAGACGCTTAAATAAAACGAAATTTTCTATTCAATTTTACTGGTGGGAGGTTTGCCTTTGCGGTAATTAGAAACTGAAGATCCGATTTTAAAAATGCAGCCGCCATCTTGTGACAACCTCCTCAGTTACTTCAATTGCAACAGGTAGATAGTACACTAAATGTCTCCTCCATTTATTCATAACTCCATTATTCAGAAGTTCTAAGTCTCGGGCTTTCTGCACACCGTTATTATTTTAGAGAAAATGTTTTTCTTTTAATTCGTCCGTTCCAATTACATAAAAGAACATTTTCAGTATTAAAATACTGGTAGTAGATTTGACAGCTCTGTATATTCGAAATGAACAGAGCAGCAAGATTAAGCCACCTCTCGCTGCGTAATTATTTCGCTGCGTAATTTCTAGCCGCCTAATTGTTTTATCAAAATAGCTTCAAAAACTGCATATTTAATTCCTTCAGGACGAGCGTCTTTTAAAAATTTTTATTCTTTTGTCACCGGTTTTTCAAAACAAAAATTTTCGTCTGATTTAATCGGGAAAAGGCTCCTATTAGATAAGGCAAAATTAACAATAAAAAGTAACTGGTGGGAATGATCAAGGAGGGTTAATTAGACGGAAAAAATGCAAATCTCGGGTTGCGCAAATTTTGCTACTTTTGCGTTGCCCGAGAAATTCTCAGGTTGCGCAGTGAGACGTTTAATAATAGCGAAGAATTCATGTGAGTAAAAAAATCAGAGCAGTAACTATAAAAATAGAAGTTTGAAAGAGTAATAAAAGTATAAAATATTAATTTATGAAAATTAATTAAAAAGTTAAGTTAAAGAGAAGTAAAAAAGAGTAAATAAAATGTGGACTGCTAGCTCTAAACATACTAGAAATAAATTTACAGGTCTCGCGGCGTATATGGAAAATTTTATTGTTCTTACCACTATTTTGAAAAAAAAAAAAAAAAAAAAAAAAAAAAAAAAAAAAAAAAAATCTATTTAATATGTTTCTATTGTATATGTTAAATAATATATCCTAAAGACTATTGATTTCGGATACTTGTAAGAACAATAAAAATTTGCCTATATGCTGCGAACCCTAAACTTATGTAAAAAGAAGTGACCGAAGCCACAGGAATAACAAAAGAAGGAACTTTACAAACTAGTTTTATTTCGTTATAAACAAAGTAAAAATCTTTTTGCATATGTTGAAAATTCAGCTTATAAAGTAACTTTAACATGCCCTTGTAACATACAAGTGTGTAAATATTTATTTTCAGAGAAAAAAATGCATGCATAATTGAAAAACCGTCATTCAAATTTATAATGTTGTTGTCCTATCTGTGTGCATTTGTTAATTACGTCATAAGATATCAAATGTATTATTAGCATGATAGTTTATACCGACTATAGACTACAGACTCATTATGCGCTAGACTGTTAATAAAATACAAAATCAATGCATAAATCTTATCGCGTATTACACTAGTTTGAGATCAATATCATCTAATATAACAATGTCAAATGAGCATTTATTAACAAGGGTATATCAAATACGGAAATTTCGCAAACATAGGATTTGAATTATGCTGCATCGTATATTAGAGGTTTATCTGTTCTAAATTAGTTTCAAATTGTTTGTATATTTGTTTGAGATAAATATGAATGAATAAACTCGAAAAAACAAGAAATAATTTTAAATTATTGTTTTTCAAAAGTTTCTCAAATATTTAAAAACATTATCTGCATTATAACTTAGAGCAGGGTTGTCAAACTGTGGCCCGCCGGATACCACTAAAATTTTACAGTTATCTTTGCCTTATCTAATCGTCGAATTGCTCCGATTCAACTTGTCGACTAATTCTTTAAAATTTTAGTGGTATCCGGCGGGCCACAGTTTGACACCCCTCACTGAGAGTAATGTAGGAAAGTGCTGGCAAGATCTAGACAACTATTAAAAATCAGGTTAATGAATATCTTAATTTATCTATAAATTCCCTAGCACAAGCTAACAAGAGTGTTGGGCGCACCCTTTTCTCCGAACTTACTTGATCCAAAAGAAAATCTATCTTATAGGGGCCTCTAATTATAGAGGACCTGGTGATCGTAAAGCCTAGTTAGTTAATAGATAACCTACGGTCATTTACCTAAAAGGTTATCTTGAATAAATAAGACAATGCGTTGTGAAATGTTTAGAAGATAACTAACCTATGGCCAATTGGTTTGAAGGGAAATATATAATAAAATCAAAACCACTAAATATAACTCCCCAATTTTCAGACAAACCAACCCTACAAGATAAATTTAATTATGGCTTTTACATATATGGTCTAATAATAATATTAAGCAGTCAGGTAATTTCTAAATACGTAAAATAAGTAATTAGCAAGACTTTTAACAAATAATAACAAAGAAGGGAATTAATAATAATAAACCATTTATTTACACCACAGGCAAATTATATTAAGTTACAATTAAATAATTCATACTTTTACCATCCAAAATAATAACTCATGAAAAAAAAACACTAATTTGGATATTAATTGAAGTTGACAAGTTCTCCTGGGCACCCTATTCCCAATTCAAACATTTGATATTAATACGGTACACAATAGAAAAGAGAACATCCATAACATCGTACCTTTTTCCCCATTGGGGGTCACAAGATCCTTTTAGAGTTGTAGACTTGACAGTATATATATATATATCCAAAAGTTCTTTTTTTTTTGTTTGTAGAACCACAGCACACATATTCGTGTTCCGTAATTTTAGTTTTATTTACACTAAATTCCACCCAGGTCTGGGCCCAAAGCAAAAATGTTTAAATCATTTTTTTTAAAAAAATTAACACTACTATATTGCTCGTCATAGACAGAGCAAGTAAACATGGGCAGATCAGCCAAAAGGGCTTGAAAAAAATAACCACCGCACTCTGGAACTCTTTTTGTACATCTGTATTTTTTTCGAGAAAAAGAAAATCTCTCTCTGTTAAAAATTTGCATGTGCGGCCCTGAGTGGTGGATGCGAATTAACATATTCAGCATAATTAAAATCTCCAACCACTCGCCGCTGCCTGGACCCGCCTTCGTGTCGGCCAGTGGTCAGTGGGTCCCCGGAATGCACAGGGCCTTCCGACCCTCCTACATCCGATATTTCAAACCCCACTTTCTCACGAGACCGCGGGCTCCCACACGAAGATCCTGCAGCTGTCCCATAAAACATGAGGTCATAAAAGTCCCTCTTTTGTACCAAAACTGTCCAATTCTTTACTTTACATCGTAATATCATACATACAGATAGTAACTTGCAATTAAGCTTTCCCCTTAGCAAAACACTTGCCTGGGAAAATACTTCATGCTCTTGGTACCCATCCTTAATAAAATAATAATAATGTACTAATAAATGCATACATAAAAACAATAATACTGTACATTGAAAAATAAAAACTTGAATTAAAAAATTAATCAATTATATAAAATAATCAGATAAATATATACATAGATGATATCGACAATAAACTTATTCATATATATATATATATCTTTTTCCTTCAAAAAAAATAGTTCTAAATATCCAAAATGTTGAAATCATGCCAACATTACTTCCCCCCCAACACAAAGCACTTGAAAGTCCATGTACAGGAACTATAACATCTTTCAAGTGGACCGATGTCCTTATCAAACACCGAAAGCCTCTCCAACGGCTGGACGTTGCAGATCTGTAAGGCACTGGGGCTTCTCCTCTATGCTCCCTGATTCACCTCTTCCGTAGTGTTCAAAACTCTGTGAAGTCCGTGCAGAGATATGAATGTTCATTATCAAATACACGCTGATGTTATCTGTATAGTTCATTAAAATATGCCTGTACCCTAAATTGTACATTGTACATAAGATGAATATTCCTTCTTATTCTGTCCACGGTTTTATGCAGATTTGTATACGGTCCCTAAAGCAGTGTTCCCCATAACCATCACAGCCGCATACTGCATGAGTTCTGTCTCTCTGTGATGAAGGTACAGTCCCTGAATGTTCCCAAAAATTGTATATATGTGTACCAATTTAGAAGAGAAAACAAAAAGTTAATCATAAAAGATAAAATCCCAAAATTAGGAACCTAATTAATTATGCCAAAGAGTTTAAATACTGATCCACAAAGTTTAGCACACTTTTTTACACAAAGCAAGTATTCAGTTCATGACTATATAAGTACAACATTTAAATATCCATATTAAGAAAGGTTTATAACACACAATGAAACATATTTACCAACATAACTTTTTACACCGAATAATCATTTAACTACCAAACAAGCAAATATATCAATACATATTCTTACATTTTTCAAATACTTTTTTACAATTATTTCACTACCTTTATAGTTTACAACACACATATATTTTTAAAACTATGCAACCACAATATCTAAAATTGATTCTCATATAGTAAATTCGATACTTTCATTCAGCAAATTACGTGATTCTCTAAACGTACCCTCTAATTAAAAGTTAACCAAATAACTATTAGTATTCTCTCAAATATAAGAAACTCAGTCTCAGACTTAAAAAAAAAAAAAAAAAAAATCCCTTCCACCCAGAGAAGGAGATAGAGATAGTAGAAATTTAAAAACAAAAGAAAGCAGAAAAGAAAAAAAAACAGTATTTCATATTATTTTGTGACTGAATCCTTTATCTGAAATTACAAATTATGAGTGTAAGTATTATCATGTTACTTTATTTTAAATAAATTACTTAAACACTCTTCTTCTATTTATTCTTTTCTTTCATATAAATAAGTGGATTGTTTCCACTCATTCACCGCTTCACTACTCCCTTTTCCTCAATAGGTACTTTAACCACCCTAGCAAACAGTGCAATACAAGCTATCGTAAAATTACAATTTCTAATAGCGTCAACAAAAGAGGAGAAAGAAGAAAAAAAAAAATTTCCACTTTTCCAGCTACCCGTTACCTGCCATCGATAACACTTAGAATCGCCCATTATAATGTATCGAAACAGGCTGGAAAGTGATAATTCCAGAGCGGCCGAAGGTCACCCCTTAATGCCAAGCCAAGTCTAGTACGAGCTGGAGTGGCCCTTAAGAGAGAGGCGTGGATATTCCGTTTGCAAAGTAAGTAACAATTACTTCTATTAATCCCTGTAATACATGTATTATCTTTACATTACTTCCTCCGTATTCCTTAATCTGCACCCTATACACCGCCTACGCAACAAAAACAATTTCTTTTCGTACTATTTACTATAATAATTAACTATAATACAAGTGTTTGTAATGCAAATACGGAAGCCTAGTAGCCATTTTGCTGCATCAATGACATTCCACGAAACCAGATTCACTTCCTCCCGTACGGAACTGTAGCCTGTTTTCTTACAAACAGCATCTGATATCCTTATTTGATTACTGTCTCCCCTATAAATGTTAGTTCCATTTAGACCTATGAAAAGTGCTAAGAAAAACTCGATATACTTTCTTAAAATATAACATCCAAAAATGTTATTCCTGTTCACTGGAATCCCTCACTTTTACTGACACCTGTATAAGACGAAACTTAATTCGTAACTAATAAAGTTGAACCGCGCCTTCGAATTTATAGTATATTGCAGAATAAACGGGTTCTGTGTACTTTATATTAAAATATCCTAAACAATTAATTTTGTATTCACCCCGAGAGAAAAAAAAAGAAAACAAGGAAAAAAAAATTATCAATAATAACTCTACGAATACTCTTATCTAAAATATATAAATATCGTTTTCAACTGATACTCTTAAAATTGAATTAAAACCACGAATGTTTTTTCTTTCTTTCTTTCTTTCTTTCTTTTTTTTTGTTGTTGTATGTGGAGACCCTTATTTTTTTAAATACAATACCCTAATACCTGCACCCAATCTATATTTTTACAGGGGAACCCTGAAGAAAGACATGATCCTCTTCCACACAATGCCGGCCGGCTAAAAATAAATCTCCGCCTGCAGAGAATATCAATGCCTGGAAGCTGATCAGCCCTCTTTCCGCTCTCCACACAAAAATGTAAGTAAAAATTAATTTAAATAATGATTTAATTATTATTCCACAAGAGAAAACAAAAATTATAAATAGAATTTTTTTTTTAACCTACAGTGTTCAATAATACATTTTCTTTTCATTTTAACCTAGCTCTCCCAGTTCTGATACCCCTGGTAAACCCTTTTATGTACTCTATATTTTCTCTTACGTGTAGATTTTTTATGTTACTTAAAAAAAAAAAAAAAAAAAAAGCTGTATTACCTCGTAACTAAAAAATATATATATACCAAAAGAGTCCGTAGAGAGAGAAAAAGAAAATAATAATAATTAATTTTGTTTTTCTTTTTGCGTATTTACTTGTATTATGAAATTTATTTTGTTATATTTATTTAATTAATTTGTATTATTTCAAATTTAATACATACTAAAAAATAAAAAAAAGATATACCAATAGATAAAAATTCTTATTAATTTAATTGCAACCTACATTCGTTAATGAATTTTTTACCATCCAGTATGCACCACCATTGACGGGATTAAATTGTTTAAATCTGATAATAGTCCTTCCTTCTTAAAAATGTAAATTTTGACTAACGAAAAGAGGAGAAAATAAATTATCCTCTACTTAAATTTATTTTATCTTAATTTGTTAAAGATATTTTCTAACCCAATACCGTTTAAATGTCCTATATATCTATACGTAATGTCTTTTTATGTACTCTGCTAATACTATGCGGGTTATTTCAGTGAACAAGAAGAAGAAAAAAAATTGTTGCTCCTGGTTAAAAATTACATCTGGCGCTCGCAATGTGGCGAACCTTCCTGACTGAATCCAGGATTTCTACAGAGAGCGAAAACCGGTAAGATAAAATTACCATTTCTGCATGCCTGTCTTTGAATGCATTTTGCATGTTTCTCTGAAATGCACGTAGATGGCGCTAGGCGACTGTTTATTTACATTTGACCCTTTAAATTTTCGTGACCTGTAGTAAACATTGCCCTTCGGGTGTAACCGCTACCTTCTACACACCATAACTAGCATTTATTAATAAAAATACTTACTTAGGACAATATGAATTGTTTTTCTATTTATACTAGTAGAATATATATATATATATACATAAGGTATAAATAGTATTAATCTTAATTATTTATTCATTATTATTTTTTTTTCGCACACTTAAATCTTAAATTATTTCTTTTCGGTGTCAAGCAATCTGTATTCCGAAAAGATGAAATGCAAAACTGACACCAGAATTTAAAATCAAATTTAGAAGAAAAAAAAAGTCTTCATTATTTTCTTATTCATAAAAGGGGGGGGGGGAAATCCAATTGAATTTTCTTGATGCCAGTATGTTTAAAACTATGTGTCCGCTAGAGAGGCCACAACATTTAAACTTCCAACCGAATGCCTGCTGGTCAATTTATTTTTATTTATTTAATTTCTTACTGCACGTACTCTGCATGACAATTTTTTATCTGTTTATTTATCTGATTTTAAACCGCATGCCTCTGCATGACAATTTTTTATATATATATGAAATGTGATAAAATGCTTTCAGGCAAGGTGAAGCAGATGTTTGTCCCTAATTTACTATTTTTTTTTTTTTTTTTTTTTTTGCACAATACTATCTGTTTTGTATTTAAATACAATATGAATTTGAATCTTATATATTGATGTGTGTGCATAGGGAGCCCTTTTCCAAACCTATTGATTTTCTTTTTTTTTTGTTTTTACTGCTTATCAGTTTATTTGATTAAGATTTTATTTCTATAAATATAATGTATCCATTTCATTCGAATCGTTTGTAAAATAACTGGAACCGTAAATACCCTTGTTATATATTTACTTTTCTTGAGAAGAAAAAAAAAGTACATCCCCAAAAGAAGTTGCCAAAACCAAAAAAAATGTATATACATATTTATCTTTGGCTCTGCCCAGTTTTATATTAATAATTATTTATAAAATATACCCTACTCTGCTGTTAATCCATCTTCCACAGTTATCCTAATATCCTTATTAATTTAGGTGTTGTTTAAATACCACACCCCCCTTTAAAAAGTGGAAATCCATTTTAATTATGCCTCCCCAAAAATTTATCCTGCAACATTTTTTTTTATCTATGTGTGCAGTTCCCATAGAAATTTTGAAAATCCCCTTTTCCAAAATTCCGCTGTCATGAATCAAAAAGTAAAAATATTGAGTAGTTATTCACTCCCCCTTCATCCTCCCCTTTCTCTGAACCCGAATTCCTTCTCTCGTTTCTGTAAAGAGAGATCGTGAACTGATGCTCCAAAAAGAGGATGGGGAGTTCTCCAAGAGAGAAAAACAATCCCTTCTCTGAATGGCTTTCCTGCCCTGCGCGCGCACTTATTGCGTGGTAAACAGAAACTAACTGACAGCGAGTTATTACCTATTACATTCCTTACTTACTTATCCGTACGGAGTGACCCTATGCACATACTTTTGCTTATGTTATATAAATTGTATTTATTACTTTATTTGTGTAAGAGAGAGGAAAAAAAAAGAGTTGTTTTATGTATTCCCTTTGTGTTTTAACTTGAATTCCGAATATATATATATATGTGTATATAAAAATAATTATTTATTCTTGTTAAAATGTTGTAGAGTTCCCTATTTATTATCTTGTAGACACCCCCCCCCCCCCATTTATATTAAAAAAATATCCTTTTTTTAAAAAAAATTAGAGTCCACCGGATTTTATTAGGACCTAAAACAGTGGTGTGTAGCCCGCAAAAGGTTAACTTAGAGGCGTACCACATGCTTTTTACATGTATCCATTTGTCTAATGACTAGTAGTTACAAAACCAGTGTTCAGAGCCCTACTTTAAAATCCACCCCAACCAAAAAAAATATTTTTTTTTTCGTATGGCCAATTTGGGAAAAAAAACATTTTAGTCATGTATATCCATTTACCACCCATATAACTTACCCCCCCCCCAACAATAGTAATTATACCCCAATAATACAGTAACTTTTCCAATTTTTATTATTATTATTTTTTTTTAATTATTCATTGATAATACCATTATTCCAAGTATTGTAAATATTATAAAAGTGAAATATTAAATTTTTATATTTTACAGTAATATATCAAAAATTAGTCAAAAATCATAGATCCACTATGTTTATAATTTTTTTTCACTTTATTTATGGATTTATACCATTTTCCTCATTAAACTATTTCTACTAGAAATTTGCTTAAGTAAATAATAATAAAAAATAATAAGATGAAGTATGTTCTTTGCTTGAACCTTTTACCTAAAACTATCTAGCCACTATTTTAACCACTTAGTTAAAGGTGCAACTAACTAAAATATATTCCGCAGGAATCGTAATTACAAAAAGTTTAAAATACTAACTAAAATTCCAGAGAACATCAAAAATCATCGCTATTTACAACCTAGTATGCCTAAGCAAAACAATGTATATTATAAGTTCTCCCTCTTCCTTTTTTTTTTTCTTCACTTAGTGATAAATCCGCTCTATGTGTATTATTAATAGACTGGAACCTAGTAATTACCATTCTCCCAAAACGTACTCCCAGACTGTTACAGTGTACCAGAGTGAGAGAGAAGGAGGGGGAAAAAAAAACACACCATCCTATGCTTGTGAGCATTTGTCTACTATTTATATATATGTATTTTGCTACATATTCTACCTATTTTACTATTTTACATGCTTTAATATACTATAAATAACCGAAATATGCAAAGAAAAGACACTTTTCTTATATCAATATATGCCCTTAGATATAAAAATTAATATTTGAATAAGAACCTTTAAGTGATATGTTTATCACCCTCGCAACTGTTAAACTACCTAGATTAATATACTATATATATTAAAACTTACACACTAGTAGATACATAAAAGCCGTTAAACTACCTGTTTATCTCCATCGCCAATATTAAACTACATTAATTACCATGTTATATATACTAAAACTTACACGCTAGTAGATACATAAAAACAATTCAATAACAAGTTTATAACCCTAAACCTCAAAAATATAAAGCACCTCTTAGGCCATGTGAATCACTACACTACATATACTAACTTAAACACTAGTAGATACAGAAGCACAATTCGGTGGCCTGTTTATCACCCTAAAGAACAAAAAATAGAAACCTATTTCGAATTATCTGACTAAATATCCTATATGCATTAAACTTAAACACTAGTAGATACAAAAGAACAATTCGGTGACATATTTATCATCATAAACAGAAAAATAACAAGTAAACTTTGAATTATGTTACTAAACACACTATATACACTAAACATACACACTAGTAGATACACCAGAACAATTCAGCTCCCGCCCATCTTTTTTTTTTGTGTGTGTGTAATACTTTAGTTAGATCAACCTATACTTCTAAAAAAACATAAAAATGAAGAAAATTTAAAATATTTTTACACTTCTTCCGTACTTTTCTCATCGTTGTCGTTCGTTTGAGGTAATTTAATTTTAGCACTTGGCTTCCACATGTGAGTAATATGGCGTTGAATCTTTTTTTTATTAGGTTCGAGTATATGTTTCAAAATATAATTATTGCGTCTTGCCACCTTTACATCTTCATAAGGACCGTCGAACTTAGGATGTAACGCCAATGGGCGTCCAACATTGTTTAAGTATACTTGATCCCCAATTTCCAATTTCACAACTTTTTCAAAATCTTTGCCCACATATTCTTTCGCCATTCGTTCTTGGTTTGCGAGTGCAGTTTTATAAACTTCTTTCATATGTGCAATGCGTTTTTGAACAAACTGTTGTGTACATAACATATCCGGCTCCTCTAGAGCTGTAAAATGGTTGGCCGTTTCTCTAGCGAAAAACAGCTTATCAGGACGGTATCCTAAAGCTCTGTGCATCGAAGCATTATGCGACAGAATAAAGAACGGCAACCTTATATCCCATTCCGTTGTTGTTCTTGCCATTGCACTAATCGAAGACTTTAACTCTTTGTGAGTCACTTCAAGAATTCCATTCGAGGAAGGTTTATAAGTAGAGCAAAAGTGGAGGTTCACCCCCATTGCTGTCATAAATTCTTTAAAAAGGGTTCCCCGAAAATATTTCGCGTTATCCACAATTAATTCTCGAAAGAGGCCAAATGTACTAATGTAATTTGTGAGTGCATTTAGTATCGTTTGTGTCTCTACATTACGCAATGGTATTGCCTGTAAAAATCTTGACGCAACGTCAATGATCGTCAAGATAAAACAGTGTTTTTTTAAGGTCTGTGGTAGTTTGCCCACAATATCCGTATGCACCACTGAGCCTATTATATGATCTTTCTCCACTTTCTGTAAGGGAACCTTAATCATTTTATGCTGCTTATTTTTGTTACAAGGTATGCAAGCTGCACAATAATTTTTTACATCCCTATACATCCCAAACCAGTAAAATCTTGTTTTCACTAATTCATATGTTTTGGGAAAACCAAAATGTGCCTTATGAGCTTCTTGAATTATTTCAAATATTAATTTATTAGGAGCTATCAGCAGTGGTTTATCTTTATACCGTTGCTTCAATATTAGTACTTTGTTGTCCTTTAACTCAAATTTCTTAGTCTGGCGATTTGGTTTACCATTTTCAATTTTCTGAATAATTAATTTAAGTTTTGGATCATCATTTTGAGCCTCTCTTATCTTTTCTTCTGAAAGATTAGAATTAACTTTAAATAAATCATTTTGAAGTTCATTTAAAGCCGTTATATTATTTATATTTCTTGAGACGAAATCTGCCGGGTTCTCTTCGCCAGGAATAAATCCTATCTCAAAATCAAAATTCCCTAACCTCATTATCCACCTTGCTATGATATCACTCTGTTTTTCTAACTTAAGATGATCAGTCAAAGCTTTAGAATCAGTGAGTATTGTAAAATTTTTTCCCAAAAGAAAATTTTCAAAATAAACACAAGCATCATGAATCGCTAGTAATTCGTACTTTATACTAGGATATTTTTTCTCAGAATCCTTTAATTTTCGTCCGTAAAATTCAATCGGTACATAATCCTCTCCCTGTTTCTGTGCTAAGATTGCAGAAAGTGCTGTCTTAGATGCGTCCGTAATTAAAAAAAATTCCTTGTTGAAATTTGGCGCTTTTAAAGTTGGATTATGTAAAATAGCTTCTTGAATGGCCAAAAATGCTTTTTCCGCCTCTTCGTTCCAATTAAATTTTACTTTTTCTTTGGTCATTTGAACTAATGGATCTACAATTTCCGAATATATATGTATTAACGATCTAAAGTAATTGGCCATTCCTAAAAGAGATTTGACACCCTTTTTGTTTTTAGGCCTTGCCAAATTTTGAATTTTTTCAATATTCTTTTTCGAAGGAGAATAACCGTTTTCATGAACCCTAAAACCTAAGAATTCAATTTCATGTTTGCATATTTGCATCTTTCGTGGCTCTATTGTTAAATTGTTGTCAATCAATTTTTTTAAGACCTCTGCAATTAGAGTTAGCATTCTTTCCACCGAATTCGCCGCAATAAGGACATCATCTATAAAATATGTGACTTCCTCTTTATTGAAGTCGCCTAAAACTAAGTCCATTAATTCTGCGAAAGTAGTTGGACTGACCTTCAAGCCAAAATTCATTCTCACTGGCTGAAACTTGCCAAATTCCGTTATAAATGCTAACTTTTCCCTGTCTTGTGGTTGTAAATTTATTTGGAAAAATGCGCTGTGGAGGTCCAGGACTGTATAATATTTTTTTCCGCTAATTTTCTGCAACAATTCACGAATATCAGGTATCGGATAAGCATATCCTTCTAATATTGCATTTAGTAATCTATAATCACAAGCTAAACGATATTTTAACTCCTGGTTCTCCGCAGTCTTCTTTTTTACAAATAATACCGGAAACGCGTACGAAGATTTGCTTTTCTCAATAATATTTGCCTCCAACAACTTTCTTATCTCTGCTTGTGCATATTCTCGCACTGTATGAGGAATCTTATAAGGTTTAGACTGTATAGCATGATTGTGCGCCAGATTGATTTGGGGGGTGACTAAGGATGTCTGACCTAACAATTTGTAAGATTTCGAAAATGCAAGTAAATGTTGCATCAAAAGGTTCTCCATCTTTTCCTGTAGTTCTTTGGGAAGATGCGCAAGATCAAAATCTTCCGGTGAAATTTCTGTTTCCCTCAATTTACGAACTTCCTCAATACTTAAAGTATTAATCTCATGTACCTTACCGTCTATAATATTTTCAGGCACTTCATCCGTTCCAAAATCAATGTCTAAAATTAAATTCCCAAATTTTGTACCCTTCTGTAGAATAATTTTCTTATCCGAAATATTCTTAATTATTACATTAATAATTCTGTTCTGAGATATTTCGTGTACCGAGTTATAACATTTAATGCCCAAATTATGAATATCTGGCTCAAAAAGTACCATACTGTTTTCTTCTATAAAATCAGGACATAGTAAAGTAGCGATTTTTTCTTGCCCTGCAGCAATATAAATTTTGTGCACTGATTTTACACATATTTTGTTTCACTTACTCTCCTTTTTAGTAACTACATTTTCTATTTCTTCAGTAATTATAATATTTATGTCCTGCACTGGTAATTTGTTATCATTATGATTGAGTGGAATTTTCGCATTTTTAAATTTCAACATTTTTTTTTCGATGTCAATCACCATTTGATTTGTTTTTAAATAATCATATCCCAACAACATATTATAAGATGCCTTAAAATTATTTTCTGTTACATAAAATGTGCCAGAAGTAAATGCATTCTGTAATTTAAATGACAATTGTATACAATGTGTAAGTGGAATTGATGTACCGCTAAAAGATTGTATTCTAATCCTATGGCCCAAATATTTAAATTTTACATTATTTTCTTTTATTTTTTCAAATAAACTGGCTGAAATTAAAGACACTGCTCCGCCCGTATCTAAAAGGGCTGAAACTTTTATTCCTTTAATATCAAAATTAATAATTGGTACATTTTCCATTTCTTTATCACTAACACTCGCTATAACCTTCGTATTTTGGGATCTGAGGACAGATTCCTGCTCCTCATTCTTAGTATCCCCAGATCCCCTTATATGTTTCCCGAACGTTGCTTATTTCCCGTTATCTTACGTCCCTCTGTTTTATTTGATGTACTATTATCCCGATTCGCATTATTCACATTCCTATAATTTTCCTGGGGATTTATTTGACCTTGATTTTGTGGGTGATACCCCTGCCCATTCGGAAAATTCTGCCCATAGTTATAATTAGGATGAATATTTCACACACCATAATTACCATAACCTGAAGGCTGTCCCTGTGGGACATAATTATACTGATAATTTTGACCCATTGGCAATGAAGGAGGAAGAGGGGGTGGAGGAAAATTCCAATTACCTACACTTCCGTACCCCTGAAAATTCCGAGACTCATTATTAGAGCTTGTAAATCCCTGCATATTTTGTCCATGTGTTGGAAAATTCTGTTGATAATCATTATTCCGATACTCTCTTTTATTATTTACATTATAACGACATTCTTCCGTATCATGATTTCGTAAATTACATATATTACAATACCTCGTATTATTTCGTGAATTATTTTGCCATTTTTCTGTTGGCTTACATTTTAATTTTTCCAATTCAGCTCTCAACTGATTTAATTCCTTTTCTTGTTTTTCATTTTTTCTTAATAATGATTCGCAAAATTCAGTTGTTGTACTTGTACCTATCGCATTTAATTCCTCAAACTTAACTGACAAAAACGCCTCTTCCACTGTTAGGGCAATTTCGGTTGCTTCCTTATACTGATCAATCGCTCTCTTTCTTATTTCCAAAGCAATATCCGGTTTGATAGATTCTAAGAATCGGTGTAATTTCATCAAATCAAATAATTTCCGCGCATCTGCCTTGTTAGAAAGACCCGAAATGTCAAAAAATTTCGCAGCTACCAGATTAAATCTCACAATATAATCCGACATACTCTCCGCTGGTTTTTGTTGAATCCTTGAAAAATCATTATGTGATTCACCGAATGTTTTTTTCGTGTCAAAGGTTTGGATCGCTTTTTCTTTAAATTTCGCATAATCGGTTTCCGAATTTAGTTCTACATCCGTTTGCAACCTTTCACGTGCCGTTCCGACAAATTTTGAGCGTAAAATTATTAATTTCACTTCATTAGAAAAGTTCGTCTGGACGGCAGCTCTATCGAACTCCTGAATAAAATAATGTATATTACATTCTTTCTTCCCATCATATGGTGCAATCACATTTAATAAATTATCCGTATTCGCCTTTTCGGTATCCGTTTTAGACATATTTACTTTATTCGTTGAATTTTTTAACTTACTCTGTGCAAGACGGGTACGCGCTTCAATAATGAAATTATTAAATTCCGAACTGGTACGCTTTTTAATTTTAGACTTATTTCCCATGCGCTAACATTATTTTAAATAAATTGGGTGTAAAATTTCCAATTGCAAAAATTATTAATAATATGAAATACCATGAAAAATCAAATATAAAATGTAAAGAAATATAAACACAGCATTCAAAGAAAAACCCTCAGGAATAAGAGAACTAATCACAGTAAATATAACGCATACTCCAAAAAAAATAAATTCTTTCGAAGAATAGAGGAAAAGAAAAATTAATGTAATGTATATAAATCTTTCTTCAAGTGCACCATCTCAGCCACACATAACTGTATATATATATATATATATATTCTTTTTTTTTACATCTATGTATTTCTACCTTTTCTATCAGTTGCACTGATAAATTATAGAAAAATTTTATTATTTTCTTTTTATTTATTTATTTTTTCTTATTTATTTTTTCTTTTATCATAATAATACCCCTCTATTATTATTTCTTAATGCACATGTATAATATACAATTACTCATTATAATTCAACTCGATATATTTAACAAACTCCTAAACCTGAGAAAAACATATATAAAAAGTAAATATATAATTTTCAATAATATATTTTCTCATATTATCATTTGTCATGACTGAACCTTGTTATAAAAGTTGTGCCAATCTTTGTTTTGTCCACAGGAGAACTTTGTCATTCGAACAAAACAAAAAAAAATAATATGTAGGATGAAAAAACTGAAATTATCTGCATAATAATTTAGACCTAAATATCCTTAGAATGTTAATACGTAAAGTATAAAAAAGGTATAAGTTTATTGAATAAAAACAAAAAATTATTAATGTAATTAATTTGACCCAAAATGTAATTATAATTAAGATAAAATAATAATAACCTCACGTTCCCAAAGGAAGAGATCACGGTACCACCTAAGTATCGGGGAAGCCCATGCTGGCAAGATCTAGACAACTATTAAAAATCAGGTTAATGAATATCTTAATTTATCTATAAATTCCCTAGCACAAGCTAACAAGAGTGTTGGGCGCACCCTTTTCTCCGAACTTACTTGATCCAAAAGAAAATCTATCTTATAGGGGCCTCTAATTATAGAGGACCTGGTGATCGTAAAGCCTAGTTAGTTAATAGATAACCTACGGTCATTTACCTAAAAGGTTATCTTGAATAAATAAGACAATGCGTTGTGAAATGTTTAGAAGATAACTAACCTATGGCCAATTGGTTTGAAGGGAAATATATAATAAAATCAAAACCACTAAATATAACTCCCCAATTTTCAGACAAACCAACCCTACAAGATAAATTTAATTATGGCTTTTACATATATGGTCTAATAATAATATTAAGCAGTCAGGTAATTTCTAAATACGTAAAATAAGTAATTAGCAAGACTTTTAACAAATAATAACAAAGAAGGGAATTAATAATAATAAATCATTTATTTACACCACAGGCAAATTATATTAAGTTACAATTAAATAATTCATACTTTTACCATCCAAAATAATAACTCATGAAAAAAAAAACACTAATTTGGATATTAATTGAAGTTGACAAGTTCTCCTAGGCACCCTATTCCCAATTCAAACATTTAATATTAATACGGTACAAAATAGAAAAGAGAACATCCATAACATCGTACCTTTTTCCCCATTCGGGGTCACAAGATCCTTTTAGAGTTGTAGACTTGACAGTATATATATATATATCCAAAAGTTCTTTTTTTTGTTTGTAGAACCACAACACACATATTCGTGTTCCGTAATTTTAGTTTTATTTACACTAAATTCCACCCAGGTCTGGGACAAAAGCAAAAATGTTTAAATCATTTTTTTAAAAAAAATTAACACTACTATATTGCTCGTCATAGACAGAGCAAGTAAACATGGGCAGATCAGCCAAAAGGGCTTGAAAAAAATAACCACCGCACTCTGGAACTCTTTTTGTACATCTGTATTTTTTTAGAGAAAAAGAAAATCTCTCTCTGTTAAAAATTTGCATGTGCGGCCCTGAGTGGTGGATGCGAATTAACATATTCAGCATAATTAAAATCTCCAACCACTCGCCGCTGCCTGGACCCGCCTTCGTGTCGGCCAGTGGTCAGTGGGTCCCCGGAATGCACAGGACCTTCCGACCCTCCTACATCCGATATTTCAAACCCCACTTTCTCACGAGACCGCGGGCTCCCACACGAAGATCCTGCAGCTGTCCCATAAAACATGAGGTCATAAAAGTCCCTCTTTTGTACCAAAACTGTCCAATTCTTTACTTTACATCGTAATATCATACATACAGATAGTAACTTGCAATTAAGCTTTCCCCTTAGCAAAACACTTGCCTGGGAAAATACTTCATGCTCTTGGTACCCATCCTTAATAAAATAATAATAATGTACTAATAAATGCATACATAAAAACAATAATACTGTACATTAAAAAATAAAAACTTGAATTAAAAAATTAATCAATTATATAAAATAATCACTTAGATAAATATATACATAGATGATATCGACAATAAACTTATTCATATATATATATATATCTTTTTCCTTCAAAAAAATAGTTCTAAATATCCAAAATGTTGAAATCATGCCAACAGAAAGCTTTTCCTTTAATAGCTTCCAGAGCAAGCTGCGTGCCTACTGTATACAGCGCCACCAACTAATTCTTCCGTACCTGCCGATCAAAGTGCCTTCCTCTGTTGGATTTTCTTTCCCCATGAACTAGTCAGCGCGCATGCGTACTAGAGAGACACTTTTGACCGAAAGACACTCCTTGTGAGCGGGGAAAAAACTAGAACTGAACTGAAGTCAGTCGGTCGAACGCAGAGAACGATGATGTGTGCGTTATATGAATGAGCTGTGTACGTTTCGCAGAATTGTGATCTAATTAAGATGACGACCACTTTCTTTGTAAATATTTTTGTACATAATTTAATCTGTTAATATAATCTAGTTTAAAATTTAATGGTGTCAGGCTCAAGTTTCTAAATGGTATTTAGTGGTGTTTAATGTGTTTTTACAAGCCCGAGTTCCCACAGTAATATACATAAAAATGTTAAAATGCTGAAAAGCAGTGTTGCCAGATTAGGGAATTTTTTGTCCCCAGATAGTTGATTGTCACCGCTTTTTTTAAATATAAATATTCGGCCTATTTAAAAATAGATTTAAAATTCTGAAAAATAAGACGAAATATATTATTCTAAAAAAGTGGTGACAGTAAAATAATCTGAATTTAAAAAGTCCTCAATCTGGCAACACTACTGAAAAGCGTAGTCAGCTTTCTGAGACTTCCGTGTTAACTTAACTTTTACGCTCGATCTGTAAGTGAGAGTATTGCTAATAGAAGGTACCATCTGTTACAGTTCGGCTGTAGTTATAAAACTAGAGAGAAGTATTTAATGATAGCGAAGAATTTATGTCAGTAAAAAAATCAGAGCAGTAACTTTAAAAGTAGAAGAAGTTTGAAATTAAATTAAAGAAAAGTAGAAAAGTAGAAAATAAAATTTGAAGTGCTAGTTCTAAACAGAGTAGAAATCAATTTACAGGCATCGCAGCATGTAGGGGAAATTTTATTGTTCTTACCACTATCTTGAAAAGAAAAAAAATTCTTAGTATCTTTGTTTCTTTTGTATAAGTAAGTAATATATACAGAAGATTATTGATTTGGGATACTTGTAAGAACAATAAAAATTACCCTCTATGCTGCGATCCCTGAACTTATGTAAAAGGAAGTGGCGGAAGCCACAGGAATAACAAAAGAAGCCACTTTACAAACGAGTTTTGTTTCGTTGTAAAGAAAGTAAAAATCATTTTGCATATGTAGAAAATACAGCTTTTAAAATATCTTAAATATGCCCTTTTAACATACAAGTACGTAAATATTTAATTTTCAGATAATGAAATGTATGCATATTTGATAAACATGCATTCAAATTTATAATGATGTTGTCCTATTTGGGTACGTTTGTCAATTACGTCATAGATATCAAATGTATTATTAGCATGATAGTTTATACCGTAGATTATAGACTCATTATGTGCTAAACTATTAACAAAACACAAAATCAATGCACAATCTTTATCGCGTTTTACACTAGTTTGAGATCAATATCATCTATTATAACAAAGTCAAATAAACATTTATCAACAAGGGTATATAAAATTCAGAAATTTCGCAAATATATGATATGAATTACTCTGCATCGTATATTAGAGGTTGATCTGTTCTAAATTATTTGCAAATTGTTTATACATTTGTTTGAGATTAACATGAAAAATGAAACTTGGAAAAAAGGAATATTTTTTACTTTTTTTCTAAAGTTTCATCAATATTTAAAAACATTTTTTGGATTATAATTTAAAACAATTTACTTGAAAATGATAAAATTTAGTGGATGCTGAACAGAGTTGTTGGCTTTGTGAGGTTCCCGGATTGAGTTCAAGATTTGCGCCTAGTCTGCAAGTGAGAATCATGATAATAGAAAGAGCCATCTGATATAGTTTAGTTGTAGTTATAAAACTACTGAGAAGAATTTAATGATAGCTAAGAATTAATGTGAGTAAAAAAAACTAGATGAAATAGTTATAAAAATTGTAAATATTAATTTATAATAGCAAATTAAAAAGTTACGTTATAAATATTTAAAATGTAAATTAAAGAAAATGAAAAAGAAAGAGAAAATAAAATGCGAAGTGCTAGTTCTAAATAGAGTAGAAAACAATCTATGTAACAGGAAGTGGCGAAATCGACAGCCATAACAAAAGAAGTCACTTTACAAATCAGTTTTGTTTTGTTTTAACCCTTAAATGCGCGATTTTTTATTTTGTTTCGAAAAAATTATATATGATTCTCTGAGTGATTTATTACACAGGAAAAATACTGAAAAAAATCAGATACATTTTTCATATAATACGTCAATTTTTTCTTCTGTTGAACATCTGTAACACAAGTAAAAACTACTGCCGTATGGCTTTTTTACGCTAAAATATTGCAAATTAGTAAATGTTTTAATAAGTATGTCTCCAAATACCTTATTTTATATAAATATTTATTTTATAAAGTTTAACCATTAACCCTTTAAGTCCCATTATAGAGTACGTTCTAGAAATTACGTAGCCCAGAGAGTCTGACTTTACACCAGATTGTTTCAATAGTTAATTTTGCTTTATTTAAATACGGAAAGTCTGGTATTATTTAAAGCAAATATTGCTATTTTAATTTTCTGGTGTGAATTAGGTATATACGAACAAAAACAATCCAATAAATTCAAAACACTGTTGTTTGCATATATGTAAAGCTGCGCACTAAAGGGTTAAATAAAGTAACAATTACTTTTCAGATCTAGAAAATACAGCTTAAACTGTAAATTAAATATGCCCAAACGTAAACATTTAATATTAAGAGAATGATATAGATGCATAATTGATAAACAGGCATTTAAATATATAAAGCTGTTGTTCTATTTGTGTACGCTTGTTAATTACTTCATAGGATATCAGATATATTATTAGTATCATAGTTTATACTGTAGACTTTAGACTCATTATGCGCTAAACTAGTAATGAAATACAAAATCAGTGCATAATCCTTATCGCGTATTACAGTAGTTTAAGATCAATATCATCTAACATAACAATGTCAAATGAGCATTTATTAACAAGGGTATATCAAATACGGAAATTTCGCAAATATATGATTCGAATTAGGCTACATGCGTATATTAGAGGTACATCTGTTCTAAATTAGATGTAAAACATTTATACATTTGTTTCAGATAAACATGAATTTAACTTATATGTTGTAGTTAATTTTAAATATTTAAAAAATTCTTTGGTAAGTTTATGGGCTTCGATGTACAAAAATTTGCAGATTGTTGTAAGCTTACGAGAAAGTTCATATAAGCAGAGCGAAGTTTGAAAATAAATCTTTGTTACATTTTTAAACAGTCCCTCCCCGAATGGCTGCTTTGGTTCTGATAATTAGAAAATAATATTTGATATTTTTGGGAAATGTTAAGAAACGCAAAAGAAACACAAATCTCTAGTGGATGGATGCATGATCAGAAGCTGTTAAATAAAAACAAAATATTATATCAGCCCGATTATGAAATTCGCAATACCGTAATTTCCGATATAGAATCCGCGAATGGGACAAAAATTTTTAATCTCAGAAATTTTATATAGTAATTAAATTCATATATTTACTGCGGTCACGACATTTACAGTACTTTAACCGCACACCAGTGCAATATTTTTGAAAAAAAAAAAAACTTTGAAAAATTGCGTATTCTTTTATTGCAAAAATCCTATTTTCATCCCATTTTTAAACGAAATATATTTTTAAAAATAATTTCAGATGAAAAATCGCCCCCCCCCCTTCATTCATAAGTCCATTATGTGATCCGACCTGTAGTCAAAGGATTAAACATGGGTCAATCCATTCCAAATCACCCAGATGATTGCGCTCGACATTTTTCATTTTCCTAATCTTTTAAACAAGTTTTCTTCATACTTTTGTGTTTTAGTTTTATAAAACGATTAATTTTTTTTTTTTTATCGTATAGTATTTTGGCGGTGGCTATTTTTAATGACATGCACAGCAATTTTTGGGTGGAAAAAGTGTTTTATTTTACGGAAATGCTGTAAATGCCTTATTTTTCTACCTATCAAGATAAATCATATACCCAAATGTTCAGAATAAAATTGTGGGCCTTTTATGCAATTATAAAATTTTCATTAGACTTAAGGATCTAGACCAAAAACATTCTTA
Organism: Maratus speciosus; assembly: GCA_963932465.1. Taxonomy (NCBI): domain Eukaryota; kingdom Metazoa; phylum Arthropoda; class Arachnida; order Araneae; family Salticidae; genus Maratus; species Maratus speciosus. Next base: position 263,769,077 of record OZ010794.1, on the reverse strand, counting down.
AAAAACCGAGAAATAAAAGGTCAAACACCATAATTCGCAACAATTATTATTATTATTATTATTATTATTCCATATCCATAGAGCCATAGTTGCCAATCTCTACGGATTTTTCTTACCACTGAAATTTAATAGAAATTTTTGACTTATTTTAGCATTAAAATTGATTGAATTTCGTTGATTCAATTAGCTAAAATTTACCACTAAATTTTAGTGGTAGAAAAATCCGTACAAGTTGGCAGCTATGGAGATCAGACTCACCTTCAATATTTTTTTCTCACAAATATCTCTTATAGGACTACTTATTTTTATAAATTTCAATCCTCAAAACCTTTCCCCTTTTTTGCACAGCTCATCAAAAACTGTATTAGCCCTTTCAGGGGCGCCGTTTTCAGTCTGCAAACAGTTAATTTTAATACCTAAATTGCCGGCACCAGTAAATATTTAGTACTATTTCGATTTTATAATATACGTGAAGAAAAAGCTGTTGATTAATTTAAAATAAATTAGTTTGTTAATTTCAGTGCGAATGAATTATTTGAACATTTTTTTTTTATCAAAAATGCCTTGCCCCTGAAAGGGTTAAGTCTGTTTTTGGCAATTTTTACTAATTAATATCTCAAAAGGGACCGACTAAAATAATCTGAAAACGTAGGATAATAAACATCTTTGTAATATAAAGTTAAATTGTAAATTTTATGATTGAGACTTAACTGGTTTTATATATAACACTTCACTAGAAATGCACCCTTCCCACCTCCTTTTCCTTTTTGTTTTCTTCCAGATACATAGCATTAAAGGTCCTTTTTGCTTAGGTACGTTCCAATTGACGAGAAAAACAAATTTTACGCATTATTGCTCAGTTAAATAGGGCAGTGGAACGTTTTCAAAAGTTTCTTCAAGGGGGGAGGTCTTTTGATTTTACTGTGCACTGCTAAGGAGCACCTGATAATTTTTTTTTTTTTTTATACCGTTTTGATCATTGATCAAGCATCAACTGTGGAAATTCTCAAAATCTCGCAAAACGATATATTAAAAGCTGTAAAAATCATGTCTAACCGTGAAACCCCGTGAAATACGGTGAGCAACAATCAACTACTGATATTAATACAATGAGTCTGCAAAGACAGCGAGATTTGGCAGCGAAGAAACACCAATCAAAAGCAGACTAGGATCCCAATTTTTTGTAAACCCCTTGAAAGGCAAGTAATTGTGTTTCTGTAATGTCGAATTCACACCAGAATCTGCAAACAGATATATTGCAAAATAAGAAAAAGCAATTTTATAACATTTCTCCACCAAATTTACAAACGTAAAATTTGATAAACTCTTTCTGGTGCAAATATTCATTAATCGTAGGTGGGATAAAATATATCCCACCGCCCCTCAAGGGTTAAATAATCATAAGTATTTCTTTATTTTGTTGTGAAGCGAGGTGTGTAAAATTAATTAAACAATAATTTGTAAAATTATAAGAGAGCTTGGCGGTTTTTCTTAACTCATCCACATTATTCGCCATTTTCGCTTATCCGACGATCCACTGATCCGGTTATGTGAGATAAACAAAACTCTATTATGTCTTTGAAACTAATTCAAATTTAAAAATTCTGGGTCCTTATATGACGCACTCGGATCCATGTAGATAATTGGTGTTAATTTCATCACTAAAACGTTGAATATTCTAAGAGATAGTGGGAATATACGAGCAGACAGGAATATTTTCAATACAATTAGAAGAATATAAATATATATAAGCATAAATATATATAAGCATATATATAAGCATAGAATAAACCATCAATAATTCACAGTTTTTCTTTTTATTTATTTCTTTATGTTTCATCAAAATTAAAATTGTAAGATGCTACTTTTATAAACGTTTTATTAACAGAATGTATCACTTTGTTTTTTAAAACTTTTAGTCCATTTTTAAAATTTAAAATTTATGTAGACAGATATGTAATGACAAGCATTCTTAAATCGTACAACTGTTTGTCAAGAGCCATAAATTTATTTTGTGTAGTTATTATGAAAATATTATTTCCAAAGGAAATTTTTGTTTCATAATTCATACAAGAAATGCCAAATTACTTTACGAAATATGCAAGCATTAAATTATAATAATATTTCTATTATAAAAATATCCCTTTTAAGTACAACTATGTTATTAAACATTTGGAAAAATGGTTATTGTCCTCGTCAGGGTAGGAAATGAAAAGCATATCTGAAGGTTTTTATTGGTTTAATCCGCATTTTATTCGTTTTGTGATTGGTCTATACAGTAATCTGTATTTCCCTTTAGTTTCAACAGAGATGGACAACAGAGTGTTGCAACTATGACAAAAAAGTAATAAAAACTACAAAAAAATTAATAACCCAGAAACAAATTGAGATACAGCTTTCAAGCAAATTGCATTTAAAAGTACATTTTTCCTCTATACGACGGTGTAAAAAGTAATATTGTGGGATGTTTAGAAGTTCATGAATGAAATTTCATTTAAAATTGGTCGTCAGATTAGAAAAGCCTTTTCACGAACAGCCAATGAAATGCTTGGATAATACGTAAGATATCAGGAAATCTGACGGTCGCTTGCAATTTTTACGGATAATAACACTATTAAACAAAAACCTAATTTGCAGAACAAATTAAAAAAACAAAATTTATTTCCTAAATCGTTTAAGCCCGAGAAGGGGCAGATATTGAGATATTTCATTCAATTCGTTCTACATTTAATGTTAAATTTTTGTAACAAATAAGTTAAACCAATTGAACACTAAAAAATAAAAATGAAATTCATACAATATAATACTTTAAACACATATATACTTAGATTCCGATCAAATAAAATCGAAATAAATCTTAGACTTTTTTTTACGTTTTGTTTTTTGCATGTATCTTATCATATTATGTACAATCGTCATAAACATAATGCAAAATCTGCAGTACAAATATTTACAACTTAAAAATAGATAAAGTCTAATTAAAAGAGAATTGTCGAGTTCTTTTGTGCAGTAAATTTAAGGATCCAAGCTAAGTTTGCAAAACGGACTTTACATATTTTGTTAAATATTTACATTTGCTTACGAGATTTCATTTTCTCCGTTATTGTTTTAGAAAAATATATTATGAAAATATTATTTCCAAATGAAATTTTTTGTTTCATAATGTATGCAAGAAATGGCAAATTGCTTTACAAAATATGCGCACATTACATGATAATAAAACGTTTTCGAATAAAAAAAAAATATTCCTTTTAAGTAGAACTATGTTCTTTTGTACTGTAATGTTTATTATATTGTGTTTCTAACTCAAAATTTCAGATTTTTTTAGACATATTCTGCATCTTTTATTATCCTCAATACACACAACAATTTGTTATAATAACCATATTTTGCATTTTATCACATGCAGACATACAGTATATACGTAAACATAATTTTCTCCAGATTACAAATTTTGAAAATAACAATCTCATCTAAATTATCGATGCACTCTTTAATATTCATACCCACACTCCCAGGAATTCTATCGTAAACAGCATCGTAAAAAATATTTTGTTTCGCGAAGTCCAAGCTGCTCTCTTCTTTAATATAAAATCTTAAAGAGAGTATTAAGTTATGTAATAACTTGATAATAGTTTAGGTAGTAGTAAAAGCGGATTTTTACTTCTTTGTTTATAACAGACTATTAAAAGAGAATTTTGTCGAGTTCTTTTGTGCACAGAATTTAAGGATCTACGACAAGTTTGTTAAACGGAGTTTAGATATTTTGTTAAATACTTGCGTTTGCTTACAATATTTCATTTTCTCCGTTGTTTTTTAGAAAAATATATTATGAAAATATTATTTCCAAATGAAATTTTTGTTTCATAATGTATGCAAGAAATGACAAATTACTTTACAAAATATGCAAACATTACATAATAATAAAACGTTTTCGAATTAAAAAAATATTCCTTTTAAGTACAACTATGTTTTTTGTACTGTAATCTTTAGTACATTGTTTTTCTAATTCAAAACTTCAGATTTTTTTAGACATATTCTACATCTTTTATTAGCCTCAATACACATAACAATAAGTTATAATAACCATATTTTGTATTTTATCACATGTAGACATACAGCATTACATAAACATAATTTTCTCCAGATTACAAATTTTGAAAATATCAATCTCATCTAAATTTAACGATGCACGCTTTAATATTCATAACCTCCCCACCCCAACTCTATCGTAAATAGCATCATAAAAAATATTTTGTTTCACGAAATCCAAGTTGCTCTCATCTTTAATATAAAAGCTTGAAGAAAGTAAAAGAGAGTTTTGTCGAGTTCTTTTGTGCAGTAAATTTAAGGATCCACGCTAAGTTTGTAAAACGGACTTTATATATTTTGTTAAATATTTACGTTTGTTTACAAGATTTCATTTTCTCCGTTGTTGTTACAAAAAAATATACGCTTTAAATTGTGGAAAGTGAGAAATTTTGAAAAAACGTTTTAAAATATATTTACTCATTCGCATTTTCTAACTAGAGAAAATAAAATAATATAATGTACAACTTTGCATTTTTGTTAAATGTGAGGCGATAAATTTAAAACCAATTTAAAAATGGAGTAACATATAGAGAGGAGGAGATATGTAGTGTATTATCTATCAGTTGCGAGTGAAGTTACTATGGAAGTTGTCAAAAGATGGCGGCTGTTTTTTTTTTAAAATCCAATCAATATTTTCTGATTAGCTCCGAGGCAACCTTCCACCAAAAAATTTAAATAAAAATTTTTGTCTCATTTAAGCGCCTTCTGTATTGTAAATTTCTCTTACAAATATGGTAAAAATTTCTATTTGTTTTTATTGATGGCAGTTTGGACAGGCATTAAAATCTTTCTCACTGACATTGATAGGATGCTGTCTGTGTTGTCACAATATGGCGGAAACACAAGGCCTGACTATCACCGAAGTAAGCTTCCACCAGTAAAAATGAATATCTCTATTTGTCATTAATTATGATTGATAATATTTATTATGTGTTTTAATAAAAGGAAACTTTATATTTAACACATTCACGCCTGCGCGGTGGGTCACACTCGACTGTCTCAGAGTTGTCAAGTCTCCGGCTTTTTGCACACCACTGTTATTTTAGAGAAAATGTTGCTCCTTTAAATCACCCAATTGTTCTAATTAAATAAAACAACATTTCCTGGTTTAAAATCCTGGTACCCAAAAAGCCGGAGAGTTTGCGTCTCTGAGACAGTCGAGTGTCACCCACCGCGCCGGCGTGAACGTGTTAAATTCACTGGTGGCAGTTTGCCCTGGCTAATCAACCTCTGAGAAAGCGATTACAGTTGAAGCTTCACTATTTTAAGGTCATGTCACTTCCTCTTTATTAACCATTTCAGGGGAAGTAATTGTATTTCATTAATACTGATTTACACTGAAATTTTCGAAGAATTTTATTTCAATATAAGGGAAAGCAATTTTAGAACTTTTCCCCAAAAGTTATTAAAGTAAAATTTTATGGAAATTTTGTGGTGCAAATCTTGATTGCAATTAAGTGGGATATAATACACTGGTTTCCAAAAATTAAAAAACAACAACAAAAGTAGCGATTACTCAAAACGTTACAAGTAGATTTTAATAAAACTGAACCACAATGTACAACTCGTAGTAAGGTATAAATTAACATTAAAAGAAATTACCAGACGATTGTGGTGTTTCAGAAATTAACACAACTATAAAATGAACAAAATAGATGAGTAAGTTTGGTATAGGAAAAATACCTTTAATATGGAGTATGATTAACCCTAGAAGCAATACAGCACATACAGCGATGTATGATACTATCAATTGTGCGATGGATAAGTTCGCTGGGAATTGCGAGTCATTGTTCTTGTAAAGCAGTTGTAAGCGTGGCAAGGGTATGAGGAGAGTTATTGGGGTCAGGGACACATCTTCCTAAGGCATCCTAAACATGCTCGATGGGATACAAGTCTAATTATCGTGTTGGCCATTCCATGCGCTGAATTGTTTGGTGTTGAAGATAATCTTCTATGATGTGAGACCTGCGCGGTCTAGAGTTTTCGTCCTGTATCAGGAAATCATTTACTATTGCACCGGCATAAGGGGGCACATAAGTATCAAGAATGTCATCTCTATAGACGTGAGCATTCATAGTTCCACGTGGAAAGACATGGAGGCCTGTACGTCCGCTCAAAGAGATACCATCCCACACACAGACACTGCTCCCTCCATACGAATCTCTTTTACGAATGTTTGAGGATGATAGCGTGTTCCGTTCCATGTTCTCTCCAAATCAATCAACGCGTACTACCGATTTGGAGACTGAACTGGAGCTCATCCGTGAAGAGAACGCGCCTCCATTCATCAGCTGTCCAGTGTACATGTTGACGTGCCTCCTTAAAGGTTCCCTCTGGTGACATGAGGTGAGCGGCACACAAATGTCTGGTCGCATCGCACAAAGACTACCTTCATGAACCCTTCTACGCACAGTAGACTTTCATACCAACCTTCCAGTGGCTGTAGCAAAAGAGAATCTAAGATGAGAGGGTGTTGTTGTTCTATTCCTGCGTGCACATAACCGCAAATATCGTCATCGGTGCTATTCGCAGCTCTTGCCCGTCCTTGGCTAAACCTTCTGGAGGCTGAACCAGTGGTTTGAAATTGTTTCCAAAGCCTATGAACAACAGAAAGTCTCAGATTTAGCCATCTGGCAACCTCTGTCTGACTTTGACCTACCTCCAATCTTCCAATAGCTCTATATTGCAGTTAGGTGGACTAATGATAACTCGTGGTTATACTAATGAATTGGCTATTTCAGTTTTCTTATATCGTAATCACAGCGACCCCAGCAGCTGTACTCTCTAGCATGCATTTATACGCTCCTCATAGATGACGCAATCCGATTGCTGCGCCACTAATTTACATTTTGTAATATTCAGTATCTTATAGTTAACAACATATGCAAATTTCATACGGATAGATTCATTTTTGAACGAGTTATCGCTCTTTTGGTAATTTTTCCTTAATTTTTGGAAACCAGTGTATACCCCAGCGATGACAATAAAAGAGAAGATATGAAAAATGGATTTTTTTAGAAAATCTCTTACCATCTAGCTGCTTTTAGAGAGCAGCAGAAATTAGGTTGACTATGCCAAGTTATCTTTCTGAATTTTCACGATATTCCACGTTTTAATTTATAGTAGTCGCCCTAATACAATTCGCATTTTTTTTTATTAAACACACACACACACACACACAAATATACAGAATGGTCAAAACAAACTTCGCAGCTATATGTATAGTTTTCTGAATTGTTTTCTTAAAATTTCTTCTTTCATCTTATTAAACGGTGAACTTCCGTCGCATAGAGCTGCCAACTCTTACGACTTGTTGTACCACAAAAATTTAATAGAAAATTTTACTTTTTTTAATCACCGTAATCTGCCGAATTAACACTTTGAGGGGCACCGTTTGCAGTCTACAAACTGTTCATTTTAATGCCTAAATTGCCAAATGGCACCAGTAAATTTTTAGTACAATTTCGATTTCATAACATACGTGAAAAAAAGCTGTTGATTATCTTCAAATAAATTTGTTTGTTAATTGCGGTGAGAATTAATTACATATTTGAACATTTTTTATCCAAAATGCCTTGCCCTTGAGAGGGTTAAATAAGGCAAAATTTTCTGTAATATTTTTGCGATACAAAAAAGTGTAAGAGTTGGCATCCATGATTACAGTATTCTGAAACTGATGGAGAGTGATTCATAGTCTATGATTGACGCATGATGTTTCTTTCTAGATTTATTTATAGAGAAAATGTAAGCATGGATTTATTAATTCTATATATCAAATTTTGTTTTAGGCAATTTACAACAACAGCAGTTTACGTTTTAAAAAGGCGTAAATACATCTGATAAATTAAAAAGAAACATTCAATAATTTCCAAAAATGTTCTATAGAATAAAATCTAGTCTTTGTATTTCATTCATAGATATTTATGTCTGCATTCTAATTAATTTATTTTTAAATTTTATAGTTAGATTTACAAATTTGTAACGTAAAAATAGTACATAATACAGCATTTACACGATTCTGAAATACACAAAGCTTAAATTGGAAGTTAATTAATGTTTGCTACCTATAGTTTATTGTTTTTATTAAAATAACTGCTTTGAAGCTGAGCAAAAATAACACAAAGAAATATTAAAACAATGGCAATATACGAATTATAGAATTGTTTACTATTGACTAATTACAATTGAACATGCCTTTTCATGCCTTAATTTTGTTCCCTAACATCAAAGGAACATGTATATTTGATCCAATGCATCTTAATTAACTGTTAAAGCTGGAGATGAAATTCAGATTACAATGAATCTTTGATTATTCTGTACTTAGTTATTACAACCAGTTAGAATTAAATACAACAGTATTGTATTCTTTAATTATGGAAAAATATATTCTTCAGCTCAACAAAATTAATATATATATATATTGATTACAAAGAACTGATTACAATGAATGCAACAATTTACTACTCGGGAATTATTGAAGCACTCATTTGTTTAAGGTCACATTTAAGCTGCATGGCATCAGAGTAATGTGCGTATGACTCAGTGTATCTTAGTTAAATGTTTAAGCTAAATAAGGTACTAGGAGGAATTCTTAATATAATTATTAAACTCTATTAATGCTATCCCTTTAACGGACAGGGGTTTGTCTATGAAACCAAAATATTTTAATTATATTTCTAATTAATTTAGAAATATATTTCTAAAATTAGTGTAACATTATCGGTCTTTCTAGTGTTAAATCGCCGTAATCTACCGATTAACTAAGGCAAAAATTTCTATAAAATTTTTGTAGCACAAAAAAGTCGAAGAGTTGGCAGCTATGATAAAACCAAAGACGCCATTTAATACTTTCATAACGGGTACGTTAACTATATCCCAGTATATTATTTTTTAAATCTAGAATCTCAACAATTATTACAGCAAGAACCTGATTTCCGGCAGGACAAACTTCCACTGGTAAAACTATAAAATGTTTTGCTTTGTTTTTGATAAAAAAAACCTGCATGACCGTTTGAATAAGTCGAAACTTTCTATTGAAATTTACTGGTAGTAGATTGCCCCGCCAATAATTAGACCCTGATCGCAACAGTGAAATACATTTCGCGCTATACCGCTCATACTAAAACAGAGAAAAAATAACAAAGTCATAGGTGCACACATTCCTTTGTTTCAAGTCAAATAAGCATATTTTAACCAGACATTCTTTTTAATGTATGAAATGCATAACTAATACATGGTGGGTAACATTCCATTTAAAATGAATTCTATTTTTTATATCTAATTTTAAAAAAATCCTGGAAGGTTAGCAGCTATACATCGTTTTAATTATATACCCAGATATATATCTATACCCAACTATATACCCAGGTGCATACCCAGATAGTATGAATATTAGTAGCAAGTTTGATTTTTTTTAATATTATCTGACCGTGACAAATTTGAATTGAGAAATTCGCGGCAAATTTCCCGCAAGATATACCATCACCCGCTTGTATGAGTAGTTTGATGTGAAACTGATGGCAAGACTGTCTTTAATTCATGAAAGTGACGAAAGCAAAAAATCCCTCTGTTGAGAGAATAGACATTCAGCACATGCGCAGAAATTGCAGAAATTTTATTCAGTTGCCACTGTTTTATCTAAACGCTATACTTTTCAAATACCAAAAAAGGCTTGACTTGGAAAGCGCAAATATCACCTTAACTTGTTTATGGTGATAAAACGATGAATGCTCTTTCTGATCAGATCAGGTCAGTGAAACCCTTCGAAGGCGTTAAACAAAGCGTTATAAGTAAGCGAACAAACGTAATGCTGGAATCAGGAGTAAATTAACATAGTTGCGCCACCTTGTGGACGGAGTGATAATTCACATACGCGGGATTTTAGTGTGGCGCGTATTTCCTAAATCTTTAGTCACTCGTAGAAATTAATTTTGTTTGCCACATTTATTGCAAAATAATGGCGTAGCGAGAGGGGCATCCAGATGCACTTGATACCACGAAATTTTCTTCGCCTTGTCAGAGGAACTTCAGTTATTAATAAAGATGAAAGAAAACTTTATAATTTTAGTGGTGTGAGTATGAAAACAGTTAGGCACCTACCTGTAGTTCACACTCCATCCGTTACGTGGCACATGACCTTGATTAGTGTGACCTCGCTTTTAATCCCGCGGTTACTTCTCCCATTTAAGATAGGACGCTTACTTATATCGCTTTGGCGTTAAACTTAGAGTGTAACATTTGTAAACAGGTAGTGCGGCATGGAAATACTACTACTTTGCAGTATTTGAGATTATTTGTTTGCAGTTAATTTGCAATAAATTTGATATAGCATGAAATTAACTTGCACGACAACTTAGCTGCAAGTTCAAAGTGTGGTGACTTCGGCGTTTCCGTTATCTGGCTGCAGTCTTGTTATTAACTTTTAGTCTTGTCATGCTAAGCTTGCTGCAACTTTGCAGGTTCTCAAAAGCAAAACTGCTGCAAATTTTCTGCAAACTAAAAATGCAATGTGGGTACAGTTTTACTACAATTTTCAGGCTCATACCTCATCAGTAACGGACTTCACGAGGAAAATCTACTCTTCGCACTGGCAAAAATATCCCAGAAACATGTAAAATAAAAGTAACGCTGACAACAAAATTTGAATCACAAAAATGGTTACATAAGCGAAATACATTTGGCGCTAAACCGCGCTTACTTAACCCTTTAACGGTTGCATTAAATTACGGTTTAAAAATTCAAATTGCTTATTAGCACCACTTTTTCGAAAAAGAAATGTTCACCTTATTTAATGACAGGTAAAATGATACCAAAATAAAGCTAATTACACACCATTTTATAAAATTGGTGCGAATCAAACAATCTGAAGTAAAGACGCAGCCCGTGAATATCACGGGAGTGAGAATTAAGGGGATAAATACTCCAAAAATTGTATAGTGAAAGCTGCAAACCTTTAGGTTTATTTGTTGTCTTTTAAGTCAAAGAAGCATATTTCCACCAGAAATTTTATTTAATGAATGAAAAGATATAACTTCTAAGTAGAAGAATGGTAAGATATTATTTTTTAATTTTCTGTTAGAAAGTATGCATATCTGATTTAAAAAAATTTGTAGTTTTTGCACATATGTGTAGTATAACTATATTAAATTGCACACAGTTTCTAAAAACGATTTTGTTTCTTATTTAATACTATGAAAATATGACAAAGTCCGAGATTAAATAATTCAATTTCGAATTCTGTGGTTTAAACCTTTTAGGGGCAAAGTTATTCTGTCTGTTGCAAAAATGTTACATTGATTGAATGACAGAGGGATTTATGAACAAATTTATATGAAAGTATATAAATGTTTTTCTTCGCGTACATTATACTAGGAAAATGTAATTTCCAAATTCTGATGCCAATCTGGCATTTGGGAAATATAATTAAGTGGTATGTATAATATGCCGGTACCCTTCAAGGGGTTAAATAATAAATATAAACTTTCTGAAATGAAAAAGCAGTGTGACTCCTTGGAAGCTCTTAGGTGTGTACGAACGTTGCTGTATAAGGGTTACAGAAAGGGTTAAAATTAGTTAATTTATCAAAAAATTCTTAAATAGTTTCTTAAATTTTTGCAGTTATGTTCCTTGTTTTTAACTGTCCTTCATTATATCGCACATTTTTAGGTGCATTCTTAATTATAAAAATATGTAGCACTAATAGTCGTCGTTCGCCCCGTCTGTCCGTCGGCATATAACAGAGCAAAAACTACCCAACCGAATGGACTGAAATTTGAAATATATAATTGTTGCAAAATTTTGTCGAGTCATTTCCAATTTTATGAAAATCGGATGTATAGTTTAATTACAGGGACAGTCAAATATTTTCCGTTACATTACGGCAAATGGGAAAAAAATTATTGTAAGTGCATTTTAATGATATTAAAGCCTTTCAAAAAGAATGAAATGGATATGCACATATGAAGTGCAGTAAAATATACATTCAGTGCAATATGCGGTGCAAAAAATATTTATAAAACTAGTTATAGTACTAACGCACCTCATTTGCCACGTTTCACGAGCAATTTCCAATTTGTTCATGTTTAGCGAAAGGATACTGTATTTTTAAATAAACTCATTTTTAACTAGCCTACTACTAATTGCTTTAAATTGACGAGTATTCTTAGTTTAGCATATTTTGAAACAAAAATTTAATTTTATTAAGTGTAGCTTCTTTCTACGATTTGTCCATTAATTTATTAAGTTTAATTTTATTTTTCTTGTTCAAAACATGGAATATTTCAAAACAAAAACAACTGGGGTCAGAAAAGACCCGAATGACATTAAGAGGGTTGTATTATGTGACGGTGGAAAATAATATGGCTATAATGAATAATACCACTATTTATTTAGAAGGCGCATTTTATATTAGGTCTAATGGAAAGTTTTGTCCGATAACGCTATTTCACGCATACTTTTCTAAATTCAGATTTCTTCATTGGCACCACTTTTTTGAAATGGTAAAATTCCCATTGCTTTCAACATTTCGCATTAAGGTAAAGACAATGGGAATTTTACCATTTCAAAAAAGTGGTCCCAATGAAGGAATCTGAATTTTGAAAAAGTAGGCGTGGAATAACATCATCGGATAGAACTTTCCGGTAGACCTAGGTAATACAAATTTAATTATTTAATGAAAATATATTAATAAATAGTTACCAGGAATTTTTCAAAGAATTGTTATTCTGTAATTTCATTTTCAAAGTCGTTTTGGAACTTGGAAAAACTACAAGTTAAACCTATCGAGAAGCCGCTACTGATAAAAGTAGTTGAAGGGCCTAAAGTATTAAAAATGCTTTGTCAAGCAATTCTCTGAAGATTGTTTTGCAGATGCAAGTTGGATCAGATTTTAAAAAAAGTAGCCCATCTGGCAACACTGTGTCAGAGCATCTTACCAGCGAAGTTTTAAAAATTCTTTTCGGAAAGCAAGTCTTGAACTTCAGTTGCCAAAGGCGACAGTGTGGAAGGTATTAACCATCTTGCTGCGCAATTGTTTTAACAAAATAGCTTCAAAAATTGTATATTTAAGAATTTTTATTCTTTTGTCACCGGTTTTTTAAATCAGAAATTTTTATCTAATTTTATCGGGAAAAAGCTCCGATTAAATAAGGCAAAATATACAATAAAAAAATAACAGGAATAATCAAAGAGGGTTAATTAGACGGAAAAATGCATTCCCAATGACATCTCGGGTTCCGCAGCGAGAAGTTCAATAATGCGTTTTCACGATGGAGTTATGAATAAAATGGTGGAGACATGTAGGGTATTGTCTACTAGTTGCGATTGAAGTAACTGAGGAGGTTGCCATAAGATAGCGGCTGATTTTTCATATCGGATCAACAGTTTCTGATTACCGTCTGAGAAAACTTTCACCTATAAATTTTGAATAGAACATTTTTATTTATTTAAGCGTCTTTGCCACGATATCTTTCTCACATAAATAAGGCTAAATTTTCTATTTGTTTTTACCGGTGACAGTTTGCCTAGATATTATAATCTTTTCACTGACACTGAGAGAAGATTGTCTGAATTGAGCCGATTAGTGCACAAATCGATTAACTTCACAAAATGAAAATGTTCAGAATAAACTGTTAAAGTTATTGTAACTATAAAAATATTGTATCTATATAATATTTTTTCGTGGCATATTTTGATTGAACTCATTAATTTTCTTTTAATCAAGGATAACTTCTTATCACTGTATAAATATATGGAAATTTTTCAATGTTCCTTTAAAAAAAAAAAAAAAAAAAAAAAAAAGCCACAACCCCCTCACTGACAAGCCCGTGTTCATACGTTCACTAAGCTCCAGGTTTCACTGCAATACAAGCAATATTTAAAGTAATATTATTCTATTGATTTAATGTATTTTGAATACATTGAAGGATGATTAATACTTCCAAGGTTTGCATTCTTATTCGTTTTTATGTTTTTTCATAAAATGTTCAAAGAATAATTTTTTTTTAGCATTTAAAACAAAATACAGAGAAAACAACATTGCAATTTTGCCCTTTTCCAAGACAGTCGGAGGGTTAAAATGGAGCTAGTCGGACTTAACGCCTCAATTGTCACCAAATTACGGAAACGCAGGACCTGACTACCGCTGAAGTAAACTTCCACCAGTAAAAATGAATAACTGTTTTGAGCATTATTCATGACCGAAAATTTACATAAATAAGGCGTTTAAATATGGAGGAAAATTCTATTTAAATTTACTGGTAGCAGTTTGCCCCGGCGTCAGTCGACCCCAGCGAAAGCGGTTGCAGTTGAAGCTTCACTCTGTTAAGGATATGGCAATTCCTCTTTATTAATAGTTCCATGGTTTATCCCCTTGAAAGGCAAGCAAAAATGTCTCTAAATATTGAATTCTCACCAGAATAATCGAAAAGTTTTATTTTTAAATAAGGAAATGCAGTTTTCAATGATTTTCCTCCAAAGTTAAAAATATAAAATTTAGTTAAAAATTTTCTGGTGAGAATCTTGTTTAAATTAGGTGGGATATATTTTATCCCACCGCCCCTCAAAGGGTTAACCAAGCGTCCATACTGGTTACAGTCGGTACATGCTTGTGGGAAGAATTGGACTGTAGGTTGGATGTGAGCTCAAGATGCACATATTGAACATTTGTAAGAAAAACTAAGTTAGTTTACCTTCAGTTTAAAGCATGATTGTTGCAAATAATCTAAATTAAAATGTTATAATATTCCAGTGAAAGTGGGACATTCTTTTATGGAGAGCCTATATAAAAGTTTATCTTGCTATTTTTAAGATAAAAATGAAAAACACATAAACATACTTCTTTTCACTAGTAAATTTAATAATTTTCAAAACTCATTATGGTGTAAATTTAGTGAAGGTTGCTTTCATTAGAACTTTAATAGCAATATGACCAGATGTAAAAAAGCAGTATAAAAAATTATAAGAGGAAGTTCAAGCAATAAGCTATTTTCGTATTAAACTATACAAGGAAGTGATATGTTACACAACAGCTTGACGATGGTTTTGAAAATAGTGGAAAGATTATAAGAGGAATTTCAAGCAATAACCTATTTTTATATTAAACTATACAAGAAAGTAGTATATTACACAACAGCTTGACGATGGTTTAGAAAATAGTGGAAAGATTATAAGAGGAATTTCAAGCAATAACCTATTTTTATATTAAACTGTACAAGAAAGTAGTATATTACACAACAGCTTGACGATGGTTTAGAAAATAGTGGAAAAATTATAATAGGAAGTTCAAGCAATAAGCTATTTTCGTATTAAACTATACAAGAAAGTAGTATGTTACACAACCTCTTGATGATGGTTTAGAAAATAGTGGAAAAATTATAAGAGGAAGTTCACGCATTAAGCGATTTTTATATTAAATTATACAAGAAAGTAGTATGCTGCACAACAGCTTGATGATGGTTTAGAAAATAGTGGAAAAAATTATAAGATGAAGTTCAATCAATAAACTATTTTTATATTAAACTATATAAGAAAGTAGTATGTTGCACAACAGATTGACGATGGTTTAGAAAATAGTGGAAGTGCATTTTTCTTTCGTGTTGTAAACTGAACAAAAAAGGGGTACTTTTGTCGTGTTCAGGTGTAGTAAATTTAAGAATATTCCCAGAAACATTAACAAGGATTTTCTTACATATTTTCAATGTTAGCAATTGATTATAATAATTATTTTCATCAGTTTTCTTATTATAGTTAATATTTTCTAAAACACGTTAGAGGTCTTGAAAGAATTTTTGTGCATTGTTTTCACGAAAAAAGGGAAATATTACAGGGTGCGTAAAATCTTACAACAAACATTTTCTAGAAATTTTCGCACTTATCAATCTCAAAAACTATGACCATAATACCTTACAAAAGCGGCAGTTGCAACACCTGTGATTTAAATATTGTAGAAAAATTTTCTAGTCAGAAAAAGTGGTGCCGGACTCCTTGCTAATTCTCAGGAGTTTACGTACTGCATTGATATTCGAATAACGTTATGAAAGTTTTAGATGAAGGTGTTATATGTATGTTAACTAACATGAACGATAAAGGGAGTGGAATGAAACTTGGCTCAGAATATATCGCATTGTATTAACACCTTGAGGGGCAAGCAATTGCGTTTGTGTAATGCAGAATTCCCACCGGAAATTTAGAAAAAAAATTTCTAAATATGGAAACGCAATTTTCTGACTTTATTCCACCAAAGTTAGAAAAGTAAAATTTCATAAAATTTTTCCGGTGCAAATCTTCATTAATCGTAGGCGGGATAAAATATATCCCACCTCCCCTCAAGAGGTTAACTCTTACCGGCATAGACAAAATTTGTTTTAAAATGATGGAATGATTGACTGTCACCGGAATTTACATACGACTTTTTTTAGAAATTAAAAACGTGTTACTTTACACTTTCCATGTAAAAGCAAAATTTCATTAAAATATTCTTGGTGCCGTTTGTAAGTTTGGAATTAAAGATAGGTATCCCGACCCGGGATCACTGCGTCGGAAAGGGTTAAAACACATTTTAGAGTACTATTTTGGAAAAGACACATTTCACCTTTTTCATCATGAAAATTTAGAATTAAATAAGAAGTTTATTGTGTTAAAATATAGTGAAATTAAAAAAAAATCGTAAAAGTTGCCAGCTATATCAACCCTTCATCGACCAGTGACTTATAAATAGGACAGCTTTATTCTGTATCTTCCCATTCGATTAACGTGTTTTACTGAACCTTTTATGAACGAGCAGTGCATGTTTCCCAGAATTCCTACTTACTCTTCCATTCCTCTGAGAATAACTATAGTCTAGATTTTTTAACTGTTAATGGAACATAAGCAACTGCATTTTCCCTGTCTTTGAAGTTTCATGTTGTATAGCTTAAGTGCTACAATTGACTAGTACGCACTGTGGCAGCGTTCTCTGCAACATATCAAATTCCAGCCTCCCGTTAATCAAAATCTACTTTGAACATTAAATTAATTCTTTTTCTTAAAACAATACGTAGTTCTATCTACATGTTTATATATATATTTTTTCTTTTTCTCTCTCTTTTTCCCAGCAATCTTAACACGTTCAAATACAAAGATTAATATTTTCATTTTCTAGTTATTCAAAATTGCATTCTCGCATAATTATTATTTTTCTTAACCCTAGAACTACCGGAAATTTTACTCAAGTTTTATAAAAACATTCTACACCAGAATTTTTACTTAAAACTATTTAATTTGTTTATTTAACTTATTATTGTCTGATTTATACATTTAGTTTGTTTTGAAGAAATTTCTGGTTTGAATAAATATTTTGAATGTACATGTCGGGTCCAATGGACCCGTCTGGTAGACGGAAGGTTAATGGTCTTTATTTATACGTAATCAAATACACAAATCTAAGCGCAGCTGTCTTTTTAACATAACAGTTCCTTTTACCGTATTTTATCTGCGTTCTTAATTCCAATTAGAGTTTGACGGGTAAAATAAAATAAAAAATAAAGGAATTTTATGGGAATTGCGGTTTCAAATATATCACATTTATCTTAGCACATATGCTTTGTTATCTGCATTTCCATTCATTCGCTAAAGATTTCACAATCACATTTAAGCTCAATTTGTTGCTGTTAATGTAAACAAATCCAGTCCTCATGGCGCCATTTCATGAAATACAGTAGGGTTGCATTACATCCCGGTAAGTTGTGCTGTGTGTGTGGGGGGGGGGGAAGATATGCCACATTATTTTCTGCTGAATCTCTCGCCAATGCTTTGTATCTATTATTCTGGAGTCAGTAAGTTTGTAAATGGGTGATAGTGTATACCGCCAATATATCTCATATCTAGCGAAACTGTCACTTCTCTGCTGACCACAATCTCTAAAGCATGTAATTGAAATGTGCACCTCAGGCGCATTGTATATTACGGGCTCTCTTTCCCCATTTTACTGAGTTCCAATTCATTGTATGATTCACCATAACTTAAATGTCTTTAAATAAAATTTCTTATTTTCAGTAAAATTAATAGTTGGAGTTTTTTGTGCAATTCTTAGAACACGGTACTAAAACTACAGTATACGCACTACCAGTGGTACTTTTGCCACTATGAGAGTAGATGGAATATATTACTTTGCACTAGCAATATGATCATATCGTTGGTTCATAATAAATAAAGGTTATTTCTTTCAAAACACACTGCGTTAGCTTCATTTTTTCATGGTGGATCTCAAAATTGCCATTCATTTGAATTAAAAAACAAAAGTTCAATTTTTTTTTAGCTTTTGGCGTTCTAAACATACTTTAGAAAACGTCATTTAAGTTTAAAGCAACTTGGGCTTTAACGCGTTAATAAACATTTTTAATAAAACACAGTTTCACTCCAAATTTTGTTAAAATTAAAAGGATTAAATAACATAAAATCGTTACATATCAACACGGAAAAAAATAGCCCATCGTTTAAGGAGCAAGTTCTAAAATATATAAATTAAAGTTAGAATTTAAACATGCACTTTAACTCCTTAACGGTCACATTAAATTACGGTTTAAAAATTCAAATTGTTTATTGGCACCCATTTTTTGAAAAGAAATATTCAGCTCATTTAATGGCAGGTAAAATGATTCCATAATAAAGCCAATTACACTATTTTATAGAACTGGTGGAAATCAAACAATCTGAATAAAAGACACAGCCCACGAATATCACGTGAGCGAGAATTAAGGAGTTAAGTGACATGCTACACAAAGAAAATTTAAAAAATGTATTAGGACCATTTTGTATTGCGTTAAAACGGAAAAATATAGGGATAGTTTTACCATTTCAAATTATATTTCAAATTGTAGAATTTCAGAACAATATTAAATAAAATCATTGTAAGGTTAGTTGGGCAACTGGTCCATGATTTTACAATGTGACTCTGGAGCTTCTGACAATTCAGCTTCAAAAAGCTAATGTTCATTTGAATTAAAGTCTGAACTTCTGTAAATGTGTTGAGATAGGTTCCCTCTATCAGAAAGAAGTGATCAAAATTACATTTTAATATTTAAAAATATAAAAATATGCATATTTCATCTTTCTTTCCGGGTAAGTGGGCCAGGAGGGTCTATGTTCCACACGCGTTTTTTTTTTTTATATGTGATATCAGGTCCTGTTTGAAAAAGCGTAAACAACTAAAAAAAATTTAAACCAGGCAGATCATGTAAATTATATGTGAATAAAGAGCGTTGTAAGAGAAACCTTCGCTGACAATGGGTCTAAGAAAAGACCTAAAAGTGAAAATATTAGATTTATTTATACCAAAAACATACAAATAAAGTAAGTACTTATGTACTTTAGTTTAGGTAATAAGTATGAAAGTCACATGGGTAGTTTTAGGAAGAAATAGCAAGGTAAATCTATGAACAAATGGCTATGTAAGTACTTAAGTAGTTTATCTGTATCCAGGGCTCGCATTATATAGGAAAAATTTTATTGTTCTTACCAGAGCCCTAAATGAGTTACCTTCATGATCATTTTATTTAACATATTCTAAAGAAAGGTGCGATGAAGATATTATCTTCAAAATAGTGGTAGGAACAATAAAAGTTTCCCTATAGAATACGACCTCTGTATATCGTACAATTTGAAGGTTTGCCTATCTCGCTTTCAGGCGCAAGGTACCACAATTTCGGGTGTAAAGCCCATGGATCAAACAATCGTGTTTCGACCCAGAAATTTTTAAAAATAAAATGTAACTTTTTAGATCGCGGTAAATATTGGTCTTCAAATACTGAATAAAATTTCTGGGTCCAAACTGAATTGTTTGATCTGCGGGCTATACACCGTAAATTACGGTAGCTGCATTCGTATAATGTTGAAATAATTTACTGACACCAGTATTTACAAGAGAATCTATTTGAAAACAAATAAAAGTATATTAAAATATCGCGTACTTACTAAAGGTGAGATTTTCAACATAAAATTCCGATGCCAATGTGCCAATTAGGAATTAAAAATATGTGATGTAGTAACGGAATCACCACCTCTCAAGGGGTCAAGAAATTTGGTTTGATACCACCCAATACGTATTTTTTAATTTTTATTACGTAATTTAAATATGGTATTCTATAATTTTCTTTATTATGAGCAAAAAACAATGGAGAAATTTACTTCCCGTAGTAAGAGAAACTAATATATATATATATATATATATATATATAAATATTGGGGTAACTGGATCCAGCATGGTCCAGTTACCCCATTCTTGAAAAATTTATGGGGTAACTGGAAGACCGGGCTTGCATTTGAAACTTGAAGTAAATATGTATAGATACCTAATAATATTAATGTAGTTAAATGACTAATCATTAAAAAAAAAGATTGTTTAATAAAAGTACTTACCGTATTTTAATAAAAAGCGGTGGAAGTTCAACCAAATGGACGTTGTTTTTAAAAAAAGAACCTAAATGTTTGACAATCTATCACAGCAAAGTGAGAGTTATGACTAAGTTGACACGCGTTTTTTTTAGGAAGTAGAGATTAAGGTGCATTATTCACATAAGCTAAAACTTAAAAACATCAACAGTTTTTTTATAAAATAGCCTATGGCCCAGTTACCTCGTGGGTCCAGTTGCCCTAACTAACCTTATTACTAATAAAAATAAAAAACTTAAATTTAGTTTTGATTTTTTTAAAAATAAGTTTAGGCTGGTTTCTTCTCGATTGGAATTACCTGTAGCAATAATTTTTTGCTTTTATACAAGATTTTAAGTCTTTTTTTTTTTCAAAAGTTTATAATCATAGGGAAAAATGCATATATGTTTAATCCTGTTCACTTTTCCTTGCTTGGTATTGTGTTGTTTTGCAAAAAGTTTAGACTTCTTATCAGCAACAAATTAACTTTTAATATACTTTATTTTGTAAATTAAAATTATACAGTAAAATCAACTAACTTGACTTTGTACAACGTAGAATAACCCAAGTGTTATGGATCCTTTATATTAAATTTGCATACGGAATTAGACGTTCGAGGCATATATTATTGTCTATATAATCACAAAAACTTCTCCATCAAAGAATTCACAAAAGATAATTTATATTCTAGTAAAATGTCAAAGATAAAAAAAAAGAAACATCAAAGATAAAAATGATAATCAAACAAGAAAACTTTTAGTACAGGGGAGACTAGGGTGGCTTGACCATACGGGAAGCTTGATCCCAAAGCGATATAAGTAAGCGTCCTATCTTAAATGGAAGAAGTAACCGCAAGATTAAAAGCGAGGTCACATCAATTAAGGTCACGCGCCACGTAGCGGATGGAGTGTGAACTACAGGTAAATAACTAACTGTTTTTTACTCACACCACTAAAATTATAAAGTTTCTTTCAACTTCATTAATAAATGAAGCCGATTTGACAAGGTGAAGAAAACTTCGTGGTGTCATGTGCATATGGATACCCCTCTTGCTACGCCTTTATTTTGCAATAAATGTAGCAAAACAAAACTCACTCCCATGAGTGGCTAAAGATTTAGAAAATATGCACCGCCCTAAAAGCCCGCGTATGTGGATTATCACTCCGTCCGCAAGATGGCGCAAGTGTGTTAATTTACGCCCGATTCCAGCATTAAGTTTGCGCGCTTACTTATATCGCTTTGCTTGATCCACCCATCAGTTTTTATATTTAAAAGAATTTCAGTGTTTTATTAATACGTGTCAACCAAAGCTACTGGAATGCTCAAACAATAGTCTCTGTTTCATACAGATAATCGAAATAGATGTAGAAAAAAATCAATTGTGGGGCATTTTCAACCTAAATGTTGTGTTTTTTAGAAATATTTTGTAAGCTTTTTTTCAGATAAAGTATACCATAGAAATTTAAGTAAGTAGGTTTTAAGTAATGCAGAAATATCGAGTTTTCATTCCAGGCATAAAGATTATACAGCAAGTCAGGCTTAATATAATAATGTGCTATTCTTTAGAAAAGGGCTATGTGGGGAGGCTTGACCCAGTCAATGTGAATGAGGATTGACCAGAAATTCAAGGTTCCCTTAACACATTCACGAAGGGAAATGAGAATTCTCGTTTTTATTCAAAAAACATCATCGATTAAGGGCGTGGTTTCTACATTACAGAAAATGTATTTATATCATGTTGTCCGTATTTTGTTAGATTGTAAGACATTTTATACTAAATTCGTTCATTGAAAGATATTTACCCATGCATAAACTTGGGAAACATATCTAGAAAACCAATTTACAAAAGTCTTTTAGAACAGGGAGGAATTTCTATTGTTTTAAAACTCAGAATTGATAAAAATTCCCCGTCGAAAATGTGTTAATTAAGGGGTTTTGGAAATCTTTTTATTATACACTGTGCATAATGAAAGATTAATGGTTATATATAAAAATAAATGTAAATTTATTCTGAAAAAGTACAGTAAAATGGGGTGATGAAAAAGAAAAGGATGATGAAGGAAGGTTAAAATTAATTAAAAAAAGATGTAAAGATTGCTATTTGCACTGCAATAAAAAAAATGAAATATAAATGGTTGAAAAAAGTATAAATAATAAAAAAAATTGATAGGAACTTTGTTCTATTTAAATATTACTTACAATAGGTAAATAGAAACAGTGGAAAAGTCTAGAAAGTACGAAATCAACAGTCTTAACCGTTTCAGGGGCAGTGGTATATTTATGAAACCACATTATTTTAATTCCCAAACGCCAGAATGGCACCAGAATTTTGCTAAAATCTTTTTAATTTAATATGTATTTGAAATGTAGCCTTTTTCATATTTGCAAATAAATTTGTTCGTATACTCCAGTGCCAATCATTTATTTCAACATTTTAGTACTGAAAATACTTTGTCCCTGAAAGGGTTAAAATATGTTAATGATAAGTACCCATGCGGCTGCAAAAGAACATAGCATTGATCGAAAAACTTTAGGAAGGTATGTAGACAAATTTCAACATAATGAATAGAGTCAGACGAAGCCAAACTATGTGACAACTGGAGTAGTCAGGTCGAATGTCGCAAAAAGTAGGACAAGGGGGCAAAAAAAAGTGGAACAGTGGCTACTAAATACGGACATTATAATGCATGATACTCTATGGAAACGGAACGTGTCTCTAGCAGAATACTGTCTTAAATGTCAAAATTTCATTTTCCCTGTTCTATAGCTCTTCCCTGTTTTTATTTCCTTCGTTACCTGCTCAGACAAAATCCTGTTTAAAACAAAAAATTTCTATTCTGACATGCGATTGCGCATAAACAGGTTGGTTTAATTATCGTATTTTCAAAAATCTTTCTTTATAATAATTAAAGCATGTAGCATAAATTTATTTTGCTTTTTTTAAAACTGATTTTATTTCTCTTCACAAATATTTCAATATAAAACAAAGTGGGCCAAGCCTCCCATATAGTGGGTCAAGCGTCCCATATGTGGGGAGTCTTGACCCATTATTTTCTCATGATTAAAATTTATCATTTTTCAAATTTCTTATATATTACATTTATGTAGCAATTTTACTATGATAACTGATTGTATAATGAATAAAATGACATATAAAACTTTATTCTACGTTCGATATTTAAAAAATAAAAAATCATTTTGTAAAAAGTGGGTCAACCCCCCCCCCCCCTAGTCTCCCCTATACTTCTAAAACTAAACATGACTATATATACAAAAACTGTCAAAAATCTTAAAGTTTAAATCATAAAGAAATTTTTGATGATAATCCTACACAAATTATGAAAAGAAAAAAAAATACGTTAGAAAAGTTTTGGGAAAATGGGAAATCTAAACAAAAGAAAATTCTGTCTTATGTAACTTTACTTGAATTTAACTCAATATAGAATAAAAGAGAAACACAGACATTATCCAGATGACAATATAAGAAAAGAAATTAGAAATTGTTAAGTTATTATTTTTATAGAAAAAAAAAATTCATCATTAATATATGCATAGCTGCCAACATCTTACGCTTTTTCAGACCACAAAAATTTTATAGAAAATTTTATCTTTTTAAATCGCCGTAATCTGTCGATTAAATAAGGCAAAAATGTCTATTAAAATTTTGTGGTCTGAAAAAGCGGAAGAGTTGGCAGCTATGTATATGTGATGAATAACATGTTCTTTTGCATAATATTTAAATTACTCGGAATGTGTAACATTATTTTTAATTTTGAATGCCCTTGTTGCATACATTATTTTTTAATAAATGAAAATGTTTTTTGCCTTTTAAATTTATTTCAATGCATAGCACAAAATCTCACTTTTATTTCGTATAATGAGTAGAGAACACAAATATAGTTTTGAGAGGAGTTAACCCATTTGAACAATTAGCGCGTCTATGGGCGGAAATTTTATGTTTTGTACATGGAACTATTAATAAAGAGGAACTGACATAGCCTAAAAATAGTGAAGCTTCAACTGTAGGGTCAGGTGGGGGTAATTATGACCAGGGGGTAATTATGACCGCCGTCATATTGGAGAAAACTGTGTATAATAAAATTTTGTTTCAAGCTAACTGATTAACCTCATAATGTATATTTCATCTTAGATATTCTTTATTACTTGTCTGAAGCCTTTTTGAGATCCGTATAGCAATTTGAAACTAAGTCTATAAAATTTTTGATAAACGGATTTGTCATTTTGAAGTTCAAAGTGGTGACAATTACCCCAAACAAATGTGTATTGGCAAGTATAAAGAGAAAATATAGTGGTCATAATTTTCCCACTAGTGGTCTTAATTACCCCAAACTTACGTGATTGTGAGTTTTTGGTGGGGTAATTATAACCACCCTTTCAACTTAAAAAAAAAAAAAAGCTATGAGACTTAAAACTCTTAAAAGGTGATATTAAAGGATCAAAGTTACTTCATATGTACTAAAAACACCACTTTTCCAAATAGAAATAAGCAAAAAAAAAATATCAATCTTGAAAATGTAAAAAGTAGCCGTAATTACCCCTCCTGACTATAACCGCTTTCGCAGAGGTTGGTTACCAATGGGTTAAATTTCTACCAATAAATTTAAATAGACATTTTCTTCTTATTGAAATGCCTCATTCATGCAAACTTTCGGTGATAAATAATGGATGAAACAGATATTCATTTTTATTGGTGAAAATGTATTTTGGGGATAGTCAGGTCCTGCGTTTCCGCCATGTTGTGACAACCTAAACAACCACAACCTCCTGTCAATGTCAGTGAAAAAGATTAGAATACTCGGGTAAACTGACACCAGTGAAATAAAATAGAAATTTTTTGAACATTTGTGAGAAAATATCTCCATGAATGAGGCGCTTAACTAAGACGAAATTTTCTATTGAAATTTACTGGTGGTAAGTTTGCCCGGCAATACTCAGAAACTGTTGATCCGATTAAGAAAAACAACCGCCATCTTGTGACAACCTCCTCAGTTACTTCACTCGCAACTGATAGACAATACACTTATATGTCTCTTTATTTAGAGCTCCATAGTTTTGTGTTACCAAAAATCCATATATGCGCAGAATTTTTTTTATATGATAGCAACCAGAAATTATGAGTAGGGAGTTAGTAAATGCCAAACATATGTGTGCGTTTCTGACACTTCTGCACATAGGGGAAAGTGTTGTACCTCGGACATATAATGGGATTACGAAAATGAGGAAGAGACATTTAGCGTAATGTCTATCAATTGCAACTGAAGTAACTGAGGAGGTTGTCACAAGATGGCGGCTGTTTTTTTAACCTTCCTACCCTGAATGGGTCTACTCGACCCATTTCTATAATTCATTTCATTCGAATCGAACCAGAAATATTTTCGTAAAGTAAAATAAGTAAAAGGCACCGAAAAATAATATAAATAAATACATTAAATAGCTTTTAAAGAAAGTTCTGGTGTGAAATGTTTTTATTAAGGTTGAGGAAATTTTCAACAGGGTAGTAAGGTTAAATAGGGTCAAGAATTTTTCTTTACGGCTGGGTCGAACTTACCACAAGTAAATTTGAACAAAAAATGTTGACGTATTTTTGCGCCTTATTCATTAAAATATTTTCTCATAATATGGTAAAAATTTCAATTTCTTTTTACTGGTATCAGTTTGCCCGGGTACTATAATATTTTTCACATACACTGACAGGAGGTTGCTTAAGTTGTCAAAATATGGCGGAACCGCAGGTTTGACTACCGCTAAAATGAACTTCTACAAGTAAAAATGAATATATGTTTTTTTGTGATTATTTATGACTGAAACTTCGAATGAATATAGCGTTTAAATAAAGAAAGAAAATGCTTTTTAAATTTACTGGTTGGAGTATTCCTGATGATAATCAACTCCTGCGAAAGTGGTTATAGTTGAAACTTCACTATTTTAACCCTTTCCGGCATGGTGAGTTAAATTCTGTACCACTTAGTTTCAATTCCCTAATGCCAAAACCGAAACAGTATTTTGAAAAGCATTTTAACCCCTTAACCCCTTGGGAACGAGCGACACGTATACGTGCCGCATGAAGCGCTCAGAATCCTTGTTTTTCCTCACCAGTAAAATTTTACTGTAAAATTTGCCTTATTTAATCAGCGCATTTTCTCGCTTCAAGAAGACACAAATTTCTCTTTTTAAAAAACGGTGACAAAAGATTAAAAATTTCGTAAAAGGCTCCCGTCCCGAAGGGGTTAACAGTGTGGCCCGAACTGGATTCGGACAAGAAAACTTGCTTCGATATTAAAAGCATTTTGATACCACTAATTTGTAACTGTAAATTTATCTTTATTGATTGTCAGATATTTTTCGATTAAGTAAGTTAAATATTTTAGTATGAAAAAAGTGGTGTCCAGCCCCATTTTTAATTTTTTGTAAGAAAACAAATATCACTGTTAAGGGGTTAACCTGCCTTTTAACCCTTTCAAGGGCCAAGCACTTCTATGAATAAAATGCTGGAATCAATGAATGACATCGAATTTAAAAACAAAGGGTCTAGCCGGATAAGCATGGCGAAATGGCCCCCACAGCCGATGTTTAAAATAAATTGTGTGGTAATAAGGGTCACCATGAGAATACAATATAGAGTGTTTTAGCTCCTGACCTTGAACTGTCCTTGGGATAATCGACGAAGTATGCGCCGGCGCTACTATTTTTCTAATACGTTTTTCTCAAAAAGTACAAAAGTTAAAAAAATGACACCAGCGTCAGTTATTGAAGAATATATTAGTTCACATTATATATATATATTTTTATATTTTTACACAAATTTTAACATAGAAAACTAAAAATAAATATCTTTAAAAAAATATTAATGTAGTAATTTTATAGTTACACCAGCCAAAAAATTACAGAATAATGCTCAAAGTATGTACTTTTAAGGGAATAAATCTCGTTAAAATCGAAGATGTGCTTTTTGAGTTATAAAAATAATAGTGCTAGTAACTTGCTAAAATATTCGTAACTTTCCCTGTTTGTATTTTCAGAAATACGCTACTTTTAAAGCATTGGTCGATTGGTGACATTTCTACTCGGGCAGTATGTGCAGTGCCCCAAAATAAGAGAATGTTTCCATACATACTACGTTGTTTGGTTTGTTTGGTGTTTGTAAAGATTCTGTTATTTTGACGTACTGCGCATCCTTCTCGCGTAATAATATCAAGTCAATTGTGCAGGTGAAGCTAAATAGGGGCTGTGAATATATAAGGTTATCAACATTTTGGCAATTTCGGACCCCATCCTAACCTTCCGATACCATACGTGATCATTTCTCGAATCCCCCTCTTCCTAATAATATTGTTATCAGCGTATAAAAATTGTTTTTATTTTTACAATTTTTTCCCTTTTGTTTT
The DNA here is from genome assembly GCA_963932465.1 of Maratus speciosus. NCBI lineage: Eukaryota > Metazoa > Arthropoda > Arachnida > Araneae > Salticidae > Maratus > Maratus speciosus. The sequence continues at coordinate 263,741,175 of OZ010794.1, read as the reverse complement.
TATTTTTAAACGTTTGCAATGATATACAGATATGGTTGTACATTTTTTAAATAGCATATTATATTGATTTAAATGAAGATAAGAAATTCATAAAATATCACTGTTATATAAGAAATAACTTTATATCAAATAACATTTTAAAGAAATACTTATTATTTAAAAGTTTTTAACCCTTTCAGGACCGCATTTTTATTTACAAGAGGAAAAATCTGAATTTCTGGAGTTAAGGTTGTTTTTAGCTACTATAAATATAAATATAATTAAAAAAAATTATTCAACATTTTTTAATAGTTTTTTTAAACGATGCCATTTGGCATCATTAGGACCAAACGGGAACTGTACATGAAAAGCACATGATGACATTTGGCATCATTGGAAGCAAAAGAAAAGAAAATATACATACAATTTTTAATGTGTATTCTTTTTTTAATGTCCATTTCATGTATAATTGTATTTACTGAAGTTCCAGGCTTTTGGCAAAAATAGAGATTTGTTTGATGCACTAAGGTGGTGTTGGTGTTTTTCATGACCGCCGATTATCCACACGAGATATACATGCCGGAGGGAGGGATGACCTCAGTGGGGGTTTTTTAAGGGAACCTAACCCGTATTTACGCAAGGATAACCCTGATTCGATGATAACCACTGAGACCTCCGAACAGTTAGGCCGACGAGCGTGATTGGTTCCGAACCAGCACTCCCTGTCTATTAGCTTTGCCAGCGGAACCTCTCAACCACTTGATACACTAAGTTAATGTAATTTATTCATCACAAAATAATTTAAAGTACTCATAAGGACTAAAATTTCATCAGGAGGTAATGAACAAGTTTCTCTAAATGACGTGTCAAATGGCTCGATATTCTTATCTTCTAATTGTTCTACATTTTCAATTTCAAAAGCTTATTACCTATAGAAATAATAACTGGACCGACTGAATCATTTGTATTCAAATCAAGAATATTAAAAATCGGGCATCCACGGAAAACTCCGAACAGTTAGGCCGACGAGCGCGACAATTTAATTGGGCAACCACGCACTCAATTGTCTCAATAATGCTCGAAATCATCTGCATTTGATATATTGCGTGCACTTTCACTGTCCTCTTCGTCAGATTTTTCAATTTCTGTATCTGAAAGATCATCATTCCTTAGTAAATAATTAGCTCTTTCTATTGATACAAACTTTTTTTTTTTTTCGTTTTGGCATGATAAATAGTAAAGGATTTTTTTTTCCTTCCAAAGTCCTATCATATCAGATAAGAAATCAAAATAGAGAGTTAAGTTTAAAATATCTATCAAGTCCCAGTGATGCCATTTGGAATCATGTATATTTACTATATATTGTTACTGAAATAAAAACACAATTGTTGAATTATAAATACATAAATATGCACTTCATACATATTACAACTTATATTTAAAATATTGTAATTTTTAAAAAAGGAAAAGTGGGAATAATATTTTTTTTTTTCACAGTCATGTTTTCACTTCACGTTTTAAAAGGAAATCAAGCAATACTTTTCAGTTTCTGGAACCTCTGCTACCATCTCTTAAGGAAATAAAAAAAAATACTACTGAAAAGACAGAAAAAGTGTCTTTTGAATGACACCAAACAGAATCTACGAGATTAAGTCTTTAAATATATATATAAAAAAAAAATCGTGAAAGTCATGATGCCATTTGGCATCACTGAGCTCGAAAGGGTTAATAATAGCTCTTTTTTATAAAATGCATATAACAGTAATATTGTCTTCTTGCACTTCGCCCTTGCACGAGGTTAAACAGAACTTCTTGTAAAGAAAACAGGTGGGCAACATTCTTCCCCATCTTCTACTAGCAAAAATAACAAGTATCATTTCGAATCTGGTTTCTCTAACAACAAATTATATCCGCATATGGCAGGATTAATGGTGATCATTGGATTATTTCATATTTTGGAGTGAAATGTTTTATAATCATTCAATGTCTTTAATACTAACTTTGTATTTTCATAAAAAGAAGAAAATAGACTTAAAATAATTAAGAAAACAGATGTAAAGAAAAATATACGAAAAAGTGTATGTTGGTTTGATCAAAAATTTTAACGATATCACTTGACAAACCACCCTCTTCCTACAGATATCTGTCGATGGCAAGTGCAAGAAACACCACATACACACACTCCACCCTAAAGCGATACGTTATATATGTACATTGTACAACCCCATAGCCTTCTTCTATGTGAAAATCATGGTAGACAAATGATACCATATTGTTTTTTTTAGTTTTTGATATGATTACGCGAGAAGGATTCAGAGTGCGGAGTATGCCAAAATAACATAATATTTACAAACACGAAACAAACCTATAGGGAAGTGGTATAAATGGAAACATCCTCTTATTTTGGAGCCCTGCGCATCCTGCTCGAGTTGAAACGTTACGAATCGACCAATGCATTGATACTAGCGTATTTTTGTAAATACAAACAGGGAAAGTCGCGAATATTTTAGCAAGTTGCTAGCATTATTTTTTTTATAACTCAAAAAGCGCATTTTGATTTTAACGAGATTTTTTTTCTTAAAAGTGCATACTTTGAACATTATTGTGCAATTTCATAGTTGGTGTAAATATAAAATTACTACATTAATAAATTATTTAAAAATTATTTGTGTTTATTCTTCTATGTTAAAATTTGTGTAAAAATGTGAAAAAAATATATAATGTAAACTAATATATTCTTCAATTATTGACGTCAGTTTCATTTTTTTAACTTTTGTATTTTTTGAGAAAAATGTATTTGAAAAATTGTAGCGCCGGCGCATACTTCGCCGATTATCTCAAGGACAAATAAAGGTCAGGGGCTAAAAACACGTTATATTGTATTCTAATGGTAAGCCTTATTACCATTCGTGTTATTTCAAACATTGGCCATGAGGGCCATTTCACTATGCTTTATTTGGCTAGACCCTTTATGTGAAAGTAAGTAAAAGTTTTTCTTCGCATACTTGATCACTCTACCAGGGAGCCAACCAAATAATTGCAAAGTTCCTGAATCCCTGGCAAAAAAACGCCCTCCACCATCAAACTCAGCCCCAGCCGCCGAAACAGACCCGGAATCAGCGGCAATTAATAAAGCTAAAAAGTGACAAAAATATGACACACTCTTCCTAGCAAATAAAATGCAAAAATTAAAGTCATCTACAAGTTTTAAACATATGACTGTAACCCTAGTTACTATAAAATAAAACTAAAACTAAAATTAAGACAGAGTGAAACTGCAAAACAAAATTTTAAGACATTTTCAGTTACAAATGACTGTAGAAAAATATCTTAAAACTAAGTACTATCAGGGTTCGCACAGTTTTACCACTAAAATTTAACAGTATTTTCAAAGTATATCACAGCAGAAAAATATTGCAAAATCTGTGAATAAAGGCGGTGGTTGCGAATTCTGTGTTTTAAAAGTTAAATGTAATTTTTCCTATCATTAATAGTGGTGCCAGAGTCCTTGGAAATTCCAAGGAGTGTGCGAACCCTGACTATTTACACTAACAAGCAAGGCAAGATAAAACATTAAGCCTATAAAACAGACATTTAGGTCAATTCAATCTACAAAAGACCATCAGGCCCTGAAAGCCCAGAAATAACTCAAAAATGCTTGAAGGCAGAAAGATTAGAAAAGCACTATGTGGATAACAGTTCGGCAAAACTCAACCAAAAATACTTCAATTACACCAAAATATTCAAAATCTGTACTTTATGAATGAATACAATTTATTCAGTTCATTATAAATAACTGTCAGTTTATAATGATTCGATCTCGGCAAAATTCCAAGATAGAGTTCTATTTCGGGCAAAATTCCAAGATAGAGTTCTATTTCGCTCAAAGTTAAAGAACAAAAGCATCAGAGGACACTTGCCGAAAATAAAATGCTTAACGTCGCCGACGTTACCACAATCACACTTATCTGTTGGACGCTTGCCAATCTTAAATAAATACACTGGAAAAGCACCATGCAAGGAAATGAAATGGGCTACTATCCTTGAATAACACAAATAAGAAAAGTGCGGGGACCGCAAGATGAGGAAGGTATCTCTACCATTTTCACTAATTTTCCAATCATTAGTCTAACTCGTGATAATGTTACTCTTATAAAAACGCTCCACGAAGGAAACAGGGATTGGAATATCGAACCTCTCATCAAATTCATCATCCAGAATAACAGACCTCGCCAGATAGTCAGCCCTTTTGTTACCAGCAAGGCCAATATGAGATTTAATCCAACCCATAAAAATAACCTTATCACTCAACAGTCTCAAGTTAGAATGTATGTTGTACAAAAACTTATCAGTTGGAAATAAGTTCTGCAAGGCTTGTATTGAAGAAAACCTGTCAGTGTAGATGTGAAATTCTTTGAAATCAGCCTTGCAACACCAGTCGATTGCCTTGTCAATGGCTGATAATTCAGCCTGATTAACAGTATTATAAGAGTAAAGTTTAAAACGTTTTTCTAAAAGGATCTTTCCATCTTTATAAACAACAAAAGCGGAGACAACTGTGTTGTTCATTTTGAACCGTCTCTGTAAATTACAGGGTGGTCCAAAATAGGTACTACAGAAGTGACTGACTTTACAAACTGTATATGGTGAGTTGACACAAAATAAGGATAATCAAATGTATGTAAATGTGGCATAATATTTTTCTTAGTTACACAAATATCATTTATCCATACTAGATCTTCATGACTTACCGTGTTATAGTGACCAGACATTTGTTAGTAGACAGCTCCGGGGAGGAATACCCGAAATTACACAAAGAGCTTCCGTAAATACAGATATGTAAACCCTGATTATTCATAATAAACAAACACTCTGACATGAAGAAAAGCGTCTAATTCCATGGTATCTCAAGAACCGGACCCAAATTTCATATCCATAAGATATCTGCTTCTTAATTACGGGATGCTACCAAGTTTTCATGTAGTCCAAATTTGGCTGTACACCCTTCGTCCTGTGCCCAAGAACAACTGTGTTTGCAGCTGAGTAGCATTGCCCGTTCTGTCTCGATGAGCTGTTAACAGGATATATCGGTCATCAGTTTCTGTATTAGCACATTTTCGATCTTGCACTTGTTGATGACTACCATTCCATGTGTCTTGGAATCGATTCCACAGCCTTTCATGGACACTTCTTGCGACTCCAACAGCGTCCACTACACTTCGTTGTGTCTCCCCAAAATTCAACTGTGTCGATAGCATGCCAAGCCATGGATTGCGGTAAATTATGTTGCTGTGACATTTTCAAGCAAGCTTTTCTTAAAACACAACCTGAGCAATTGAATTTTACAACTGAGTCAGTGAAACAGACGTCTCTGCAAAATCCCGATTTCTGCACTTATCTCCTTTTTCTAGTTTTTGACGTCATAAACTTTAATTTACATGTGAAGTTTTCTTTATCTGTTTTCTACAACACTTTAAATTATGGATGTTTTATTTTACGTTACTTATCGGTATAAACATTTGCGTAATTTCGTTAAAACCATGTGCTCCCCTAATTGTTTTGAGCAGTGTATTTAACCCCTTGATGGGCACCGGTATATATTATATACCAACTACGATTAATGAAGTTTTACACCAAAACTTTTGTTAAATATTATTTTTCTAACTTTGGTGGAAAAAAGTCGTAAAATTGCTTTTACTTATTTTGAAATAGAATCTTTCAAAGATTCCGGTGGGTTTTCAGCATTTCACAAACGTAATTGCTTGCCCCTCAAGGGGTTAAAGCTTCGACGTTTCATTATATCATAGGTGCCAACTTGGACGGAATTTTCTTACCACTAATATTTAAAAGAAATTTTTGCCATGCTGAATCGTTGAAATTAGCTAATTTTCGGTGATTCGATTAGGCAAAATTTTCTTTTAAACTTTAGCGGTAAGAAAGATCCGTACAAGTAGGCAGCTATGTTATATCACTTTATCAACAGTTATTTGTTTTAAATTGAAAGTTATACATAAAGGAGTAGTTAACACGTTAAGCGCCACTTTAGTCAACAGTGACTGTCACTGAACTTTCCGCTTAGAACGCGTCATTCACCGATGACTGACTGTCTAAAATATGAAATAAAACTAAATATATATATATTGTTTTAAGTATTTACTGAAAATTTATTTAAAATTTAATTATCTTTTATTTATTACAGGATTATACTTTCATAAAAATTACTCAAAACATTGTAAATTTTTCAGCTACGGTGTCAGTCAAAGTGGCACTCAACGTGTTAATAATGAAAATGAGTTTCAAATCATGTTAACCCATTAATGCCGGTTGGTACAAAAATCTACCAAACCGAATTTTTTTTATTAATTATCACTAGATGACACAATCTGTCAAACAATGATGCATTTGATATCTTAAATAATCACAAATAAGTATAAAAATAGAATTCTCGCATTTTTGTGGAAAATGAGCGTAGTAGTAGGTGTAAAAACTGAGTGAATACGAAATCGACCAGTATGTCTCTACCTTCAAAACGAAAACGGTAAGTTACGTATACTTTTTTGAAATTTTAATTATGTTTTTAAACGGAATCACAATTGTAATAGTGCACTTTAAACGATAGTGCTATTTAAAGTTAGTTTTACTTTTGTTTCGTTTCGTATATTCATTTTTACTTTTAACCCCTTCGGGACGGGAGCCTTTTACGATATTTTTAATCTTTTGTCACCGTTTTTTAAAAACAGAAATTTGTGTCTTCTTAAATCGAGAAAATTCGCTCATTAAATAAGCAAATTTTACAGCAAAATTTTACTGGTGAGGAAAAACAAGGATTCTGAGCGCTACATGCGGCACGTATACGTGCCGCTCGTCCCCAAGGGGTTAATGGTAGAAAATTGTATCAACCGGCATATATGTAGTCTCAATCTTACTTAGGGCGATCAGAAAATAAAAAAAATAGACGTCCATTTCACTGGCCCCGCTCCACACTGATTTTGAAAATTAATCAATACCATTCGTTTGCGCTGATTTCTGCCACAAAAAGTCTCATTTGTGCCTCTTCTATTCTCTCGTTATAACGAACAAAATGGGTGGGGAAAGTGAAACGATAACTCCGCCCCATCAACGAAATCACAATATTGTTACTGCACTCATTTATTCTACGTTTGTGCTGCAAAAAGTTCCGTTTGTGCCACTTTCGTACTATGTCGTTATAACGAATTTTTATAATTCAAGGTCACTTACAGTAAATCACTTATGAAAATCGTAAAGAAATACGTGTAACGAAAGGAAATACGTAATTCTTTAGTACTGTGTAAATGTGGGTTGTGCCGTAAAACGTTTCGTTTGTGCCATTCTGGTTTTCTCGATATAACGAATTTTCCACTTTTCCAACAGGGCGGCCATTTCGGTAGACCCACCCAATCAACGAAATCTAAATTTTATAACGGCATTCGTTTGTGCTGGTTTTTGTCGCCAAATGTTTCGTTTGTACCATTTCCATTCTCTCGTTATAACGAATTTTTATAGGGTGCATAAAGAAAGTCGTCTATGAATAAATACGTGTCACGAAATGAGATGCGTAATTCTTTAGTGCTATATAAATGTCGGTTTGAACTCGCAAAATTCTCACAAAGAAAAATATTCTTGTGTTCTATATATTGTACTAGTGTCTGGATATAACAAAAAAGTTATCAAGTTGATTCTAGTGCATAAATATTCAGTTTATTAAAAATATGTTACTATTTTTTAAAGGTAATTATAATTTTTAAATCTTTTTTCTAAGTTTTAGAATTTGTAAATTATATATTTTACAAAATTTTCTTTTGCAAACTGAATTGCAATTAATTTTTTAAAATATAATTTTAATTAAAAAACACCCTTATTATACAAGTATAAGTAATATTTTACTAATATATAAATCTAGAAACTATTAATATTATAATAATTATTATTATTGCAATCAAACAATAAATTCAAAATTTGCATAAAAAAGTAATTTTATACTACGCAAACGCCGGTTGGTACAAAAATCTGCCATTAAAAAAAACTTAGTAAATACAACGCGAAAAATAAAATTTTTGTTCGTTGTACTTAATAGACACAGGATGAACAAATATGAACAAAAATTTCAAAATTGATCGAATATTTTGAAGTCGGCATTAACGGGTTAATCTTAACTAGAAAATTGTAAGAAGTTATTATTTTTCAAGTCACAAAGTTCTGTACCTTGAACTTATCCGCAGTGTTTTGCCTTGAACAGGGCCATAGTACAACACAATTACATTTCTGTTAAAAAGTAAACTAATGAAAATGCTACTTCGCGAAATTTTTCCTCGTATAATTATTGGAAGGAATTCAAAATTTAACTCTATATACGTATATACACAACTTGTATACAGAAAATATGCATAGATGATGACAATGGTGAAGATCAGATTATTGCTGAGCTTAACCACTTGGGGACGAACGACACGTATACGTGCCGCATGAAGCGCTCAGAATCCTTGTTTTTCCTCACCAGTAAAATTTTACTGTAAAATTTGCGTTATTTAATCAGCGCATTTTCCCGATTCAAGAAGACACAAATTTCTGTTTTAAAAAAAACGGTGATAAAAGATTAAAACTTTCGTAAAAGGCTCCCGTACCGAAGGGGTTAAGAAACGTCTTAACCCACTCGCTGCGCAACGCGAGATTTCCTCGGGCATCGTTAAAGTAGCAAATTTTGCGCAACCCGAGATTTCCTCTGGGATGCATTCCCCCCCCCCTCTTCCTTGATTATTCCCACCCAGTGTTGCCAGTAGGCTACTTTTTTAATTCAGATTTCTTGATTGCCACCACTTTTTTGAAACGGTAAAATTACCTTTGTTTTCTCTTTAATTACTGCGTCATTAAATATAGCGCATTTTACCATTCTAAAAAAGTGGTGCCAATCAAGAATCTGAATTTTTAAAAAGTAGCCCATCTAGCAACACTGTTCCCACAAGTTATTTTTTTATTGTAAATTTTGCCTTATTTAATCGGAGCAAGATCAGATTAAATTAGATAAATATTTTTGTTTTGAAAAACCGCTGACAAAAGAAAAAGAATCTTAAAAGACGCTCGTCACGAAGGGCTTAACCCTCCGTCTACCAGACGGGTCCATTGGACCCGACAGGTACATACAAAATATTCATTCAAACCAGAAATTTCTTTAAAATAAACTAAGTATATAAACCAGACAAAAATAAGGTAAATAAATAAGTTAAATAGTTTTAAATAAAAATTCTGGTGTAGAACGTTTTATTAAAACTTGAATAAAATTCCCGGTAGATCTAGGGTTAAATACGCAATTTTTGAAGCTATTTTGATAAAACAATTACGCAGCGAGACGGTTAATAGCATTCGAATAGAATTCATTACTTGAGAAAACCATGTTTTTCAATCAGTTGTGAACAAATCGTTAGCATTTTGCCAGAACCTAATTCTTATTGAAAGAGATAGAAGAATTCTTTATGTATTTCCTGGTACAGCATCAATTTTTGAAAAATAATCTTATCTTTTTATGAAACTGTATTTCAGCGATTTTGTATCGTGATAAAACAAACATGTATAATGTATATAAATACAATAAAATAGGTAAAATGCAATTGATGTCTATTGTGGTTGGGATGATCTCCCTTCCTCCTTCTAATTAAACTTTCAGTTTTGTGTTAATTTAAAACAACTTAAAATAGGCGTATTTGACAAACTTATTATTAACACTAGAACGCCCAGAAATTTTACTCAAGTTTCATAAAATTATTTTACACCAATGTTTTTATTTAAAATTATTTGACTGATTTATTTAACGTAAATCTGTGTTTTTAAAATTTAACTTATTTTGTACAAGAATTGCTGGTTCCAATTGACATTTATTCATATGATAGGGGTCGAATCGATTCCTTCCGTGCGTTCTAGTGTTAAATATACTTTAACCAGCGAGGACGCGCGCCGGGCCTGATAGACCCGGAGTGCGTACGGTTTTTACAGTTGTCACCACTATCTTTATAAAAGTAATCTTGAACTTACTTTATCGCAAAATTATCTCCAATTAAATAAGGTGACGATCTTTATTTGTATTTATTGGTGACAAAGTATAAAACATTCATACCCTAAGTATGCGCGCGTTCTCCCGGGTTAAAACATAATTTCAAACGCATTATAAAGAAGTTTCGTTAATTTGATTTTTCCTAGAAAAATAACGCCTAGTCCATGGTACAACATGACTAGGGTCAAGGTTTCTTAGGTTACTATTTTTTTTAATTAAAAGAAAATCTATGATCGGCCTTATATTAAAGTTCAAGAAAATTATGAGGAAAGCAGAGCATCATAAATAATTAGCAAAGAACTTTATATTTCCTTATTTACATATTTTAATTAAATTCAAAATAAAAATGTCAAAATAGGACTGAGGTACACGGCCTTCCCTAAATTATCTTTGTACTTAAAATGTTTCAAGCCCGAACATTTAAACTAAGTACTTTTATGATAAACGCTACATTTATCTAGCGTAATATAGCAGCATCGATTTTCTGACAGATCAGCATCATATCTAAACAAGAAAATTATCACATGTCGCAACACAAAAGTAATACTTCTTTTTAATATAAAAATAAGGATTTAGAAAATAGATGTTACCATATTAAGTTAGATAAATATCGGTTAAACATAAAATATCTAAATTAAAAGTTTGGTGTTTGTAAAAAACATTTTTGGTGACCAATTTAAATTAACCCAACAACGGGAAAACACGTTCTGCAACGATATTTTTAATTTACAAAATGCTAAGGAAGAAGTAACGGTAATTTTTAAGGATAATAAATATGTAAATGGAAAGAAGTTTAAGAAATCAACGTGAAAGAGGTTACAGAACCGCCCACACACATAAATACAGGGAGATGCCAAACAAATATATAGGACATTGACACTAATTGAAATGTTGAAAAATGAGTATAAACTGTCAAACCAGGGTTAAAATATGAAAGTGTGTGATACTAAGAAAAATAATCATAATAATGAGTACTATTCAGTACTATTAACCCTCTCGATGCGCATCCTGAGATTTCCCCGGGCAACGTAAAAGTAGAAATATTTGCGCAACCCGAGATTTCCTCGGGGATGCATTTTTTCCGTTTAATTAACCCTCCTTGATTATTCCCATCAGTTATTTTTTTATTGTAAATTTTGATTTACTTAATCGGAGCATTTTCCCGATTAAATTACGCAAAAATTTTTGTTTTGAAAAACCGGTGACAAAAGAAAAAAAATCTTAAAAGACGCTCGTAGCGAAAGGGTTAAATACGCAATTTTTGAAGTTATTTTGATAAAACAATTACGCAGCAAGAGGATCAACACTTTGCGGTCCAACCCCGAGACTGAGTCAGGATCATTTTTCTTTGCAAAATTTGCTTTTGGCACCAGTAATTAAGGGACAAAATTGCATTACTTAATTACAGCATTTTTTAAACTGTTTAATTGAATGTAACTTCGATTACAAAAGTATTGCCAACCGAATAAAATTTGTCTGAGAGTCACCGGACCAGAAAGGGTTAAACAGTATTTATTAAGTTACTCTTCAGTAAAGATAATTTTTTCTTTCAATTAACACCATCGGGACGAGCGTCTTTTACAGAATTTTTAATCTTAAGTCACCGGATTTTTAAAACAGAAATTTTGCCTAATTGAATCGGGAACATGCTCGGATTAAGTAAGGCAAAATCAGGGGGGTACCATTCGTGCGATGCGCCAACTGTAAAGATTCCTTAACTGCTCGCGCATTACGTCACATGGCGGACAGATTCGCCTCACTTCGCTCGTTTCAATAGTATTCTGTATGCTGTTCTGCGTTGGAATTTTTTTCTGTGAATGATTTTAATTTTTATATTATTTTAACAGCCTTTTTTTTAAAAAAACCTAGTGAATGCGTGTTCTAATAACTCTCGGAGAACACGTATACAGATATAACAATACAGTACAGAGTCTCAAATCCGGAAGTCGAAATTCCGAATTCTTCAAAATCCGGGCATTTTGTTAACTGGCGATTATTATTCTGGAAAGCCGCAAAGAAAAACACTAAAATCGCAAAGGACAAAATTTACTATACTAAACTACAATTTCAAGACTGAATTCCTTTTACGAGCGTCAAACAATTCCTGCAGAACGCAAAAATCTCTAAGAACTGCATAAAAGAATCGCGAGAAACTCAGAATAAACTTTAATGAAAGAAAAAAAAAGAGGACAGCATTTACTATATTAGAATAAAAGATTAAAACCAGATTTGTTTCACAAATGCAGACAAATCGCCATGAAGTGGGGAAAAAAAGTTCGAAACTCGCAGAGGAGAAAATTTATTATATTTCGCTAAAAGTTGGTAACCTTTTACAAATCTCAAAATTCTAAAAATCGCATAAGAAATTCGAGAACAATGCGAAAATCTCTGTACGAACTCCGAATAAACTTTATTGAAAAAAAATGACAAGATTTAATACAATAGTGGGCTAAAAAAATAAAGCAGGATTCATTTTACTCATATGGAAAAATCGCCGCAAACATTTAAAAAAGAAACCGTCAAAAATTGCATAAAAAAATTAAAATTTTTCGTTTGTTATAGGGATTTTTTTACCAAAAAAAATCCTCTATTAAAATATTTGCTTTAGCAGTATCTTTTTTTACTTTCTTTTATCTATAACAGAAGAGCGTATTGTAGTCGAATTTTTGTTCGACTTCCAGTTTTCGACGAATTTATACGTTTTAAATGTCAGAGATCCCGAAAAACATGTTTTTACAAAATATCTGCCTGTCCGTATATATGTATGTCTCATTATATCATCGGAAAGTATATGAAGTTATGTATTTTTTACTATGACCAGCATGTCAAGGTTAAATTTTTGGATATTCCGCCGGGAGGGGGCGCTGTAATAGCGATTTTTGTTCCATTTTCATTACTGATTCACCGGAAAGCATACAAAGTTAGGCATAGATTTGAAGCAAACTTCATACGCATATTTTTGACTACTGACGCCAGATCCCAGTTGGAAATGGATATGTAACCCTGGATGGGAGCGCTGTGATAACGATTTTTGTGTGATTTTCTCGATTTTTCGTAGTTTTGTTGTACATCGGCTACTGATGCAGCGACATGCACTTCGTATCTAGCTAACCCGGCGATTCGCAAACAGAATAACGATGATATTTATTTTATTAAACATTATATTTGTTACTATGATTAATCAAATTAAGCATAAATTTAAGATGAAAATTAATGTAGGGTTGAAGTATTAGCCTATAAGCAGTGCTTAATTTGCGTTGGATATTATCGTTAATATATTCTGTTTGATTCTCAGCTCCGCTACTCCTTTGTTTTTAGTGGAAATTTAAATATTGGTCTGAATTCACCGGCGCTCACTCCGAAATTTAGCGGAAATAGTGTTTCTAAAAAATCAAAGCCTAAATTTTTATTTCTTTCTTTCCCATCTCTAATCTTTTGCGTTCTTTCCTACCAAGGCGCTTACGTATGTGACATAGTGTGTCCTGTGTAGGTTTTTTTTTTCAATGGTTTCAGAATGGCGATGAGGAATGTCAGAATTAGTCGCAACTGTTTCTGCCGTTTTTACTCGCTGCTTTTTGTTCGTGTTTTTAAAATATTCTCTCTGATTAACTTTCTAGCTCTGCACGGTGCTTAATTTGCTCCGAATATCACAGGAGCGCAGCTCCAGTACTTCTTTATTTTTAGTGAATATTTAAATATTAGTCAGAACAGACCAGAGTTTATAAATACTGCGCACCAATACAAAGAAGTCCTGACGAGTAGGATTTTCTGAAAATTTCCCACTCCTGATTTTAATGTTTTTGCTCTGTTCATTTATTAGAATTTATTAGATATTAATGCCTAAAGATATGTCAAAAATATAAATTTCTTTTTGCGGTGGACGAAACTGCTTTAAAATTTGAAATAGTGTATGAAATATAAATATGCGTATGTGTGTGTGGGGGGGGGGGCAGGGGGATTATAAACTTTGTTGTTATTACTGCAGAATATTAGAGCTCCAGTACTTTTTTTTTGCTAGAAACTAAGACCTGTGTTTATATATTGTTACAGATATTTGAATCATATTGATTTTGATCCTGAATAAGCATAGTGACATTCGAAATTTTTTGAAATCTAGTAATCGGACAATGGATTATTGTTAAAGGTTTTGATGTGAGTTTTGTTTAATTTATTCTGTTTGATAATTCTAGTCTTTTTATTATTACTGCTGTGTCATCATATTCATATAATTCATCCATTCATTTTATTTTACAATATTTTAACCCTAGAACTACCGGAAATTTTACTCAAGTTTTATAAAAACATTCTACACCAGAATTTTTACTTAAAACTATTTAATTTGTTTATTTAACTTATTATTGTCTGATTTATACATTTAGTTTGTTTTGAAGAAATTTCTGGTTTGAATAAATATTTTGAATGTACATGTCGGGTCCATTGGACCCTTCTGGTAGACAGAGGGTTAAAAGTTTTCATTTGTACTTTTTCGCATCAAAAATGTAATTTTTTTCATGTAGTTTACTGGAGTATTTGAATGAAACAAGTGTATCGCGATATTATTTAACCATTATGTATGTTATATTTAACTAACTCCAATCAGTGTTTGAACAAATTATTTTAAGGAAAGTGATTTCGTTCAATTTACTTTCGAGGATCTGTTTTTTAAAAAAAATATTTACTTCATATCCCGTTCTTTTACTCATCCATTTACATTGTCACGGCCGGTCTCTCTCCGATCTTGTCCGCCACGTGACGTTTCAGTCCTGCTCTACTCTGATTGGCTATCCTTCAAATGGAGCAATCTTATGTAGAAGAACCTTGGGCAAAATTTAAGATACAATTTTACTGGTGAGAATAATCACCGTTTCTGAACAACTTACGTGGCACGAATACCGGCCGCTCGTCCCCAAGGGGTATGAGTAACTGCGTAATGATGAAATGTAGCAGATGTCTGCGTAAAATTGAAATGTAGCTGTTACATATAGGGTAGGGGAGAACACAGTGAGACATGGTACACAGTGAGACAGCAGCCACTTTGACATATAGTTGTAACATTTTCTTCAAACTGGCACACACTCATAACGACCTCATCTTATGCAACACGCGGGCGTAGTTTCGGCACTTCAGTTACTCGTCCGACAAAATAGTAAATAATTCCTTATTTTATAGTGGTTAAAGTTACATAAACGTCCATTTTAGAGTTTATTTCCTTCAATATGGCATACCTTTACTTAACCAAACCTAGCTATATCTAATAATAGAGTATCTCAGCAAAACGACATGTACTTTTTTAAGCGATGAAATTGATGTAACACATGTGGTATCCATTTTTTTACAACATAACGAAAGTACACAGTGAGACACACAGTTGTGGAACACAGTGAGACGTGTCTTATTGTGTACCTACTATGTGGTTCTGATGTTAAAAAAGTTATTTATTAATAAAAGAAGGTTTCTCTCTCTCTCTGTCTCTTTCTGTGTGTGTGTATGGGCGTGCGATGGCTAGGGAAATTTACTAAACGTAAGAGGCCGAAAGTTTGAATGAAGATAACCCAAGGTCTGCGATTGTCCACCCGAGGCTCACATTTTTAATATTTTGAAAATCAAGAAATATTAATTAGAAATCATTAACTGCCGAAAATTATTCACAGAGTGTAAAAATGTATGATTTATAAAAATATATACATTGTCTCACTGTATACTACTTGTGGTACACAGTAAGACAATTTTCGATACTCCGTTATGCTGCTTCTGTGCTTTTATAAATAATTTTTTTAAAACCATTTGTACATTAATACGTAGCGCATTTGTGTAACTTAAAGATGTAGCAAAATTTTTCCAAAAGAATAAAAATCGTCGCCATTTTTTAAGTAATAATAATTTTCGTCTCGCTGTGTACTAACCTCCCCTACTTTATACACTTCCTCGAGGTTACCACTTGAATGATAATAAAGAGTTTGATTTATGCTGTTGTGGATATCGGAGATTAGACAAGTTCTAATTCATTATTAAATTTTAGTGGTAAGAAAAAAATCTTAAAACGTTTGTTATAACTTAACACTCGAACGCCCATGAGCGGTCATTATGACCGATGCCAATTAAATATATTTCGATTTGAATAAGGGATTTCTTCATGCAGTAAGTTAAATATATATCACACAAAAAGGTATACAGTTTTAAATATTTGTTTTGCGTAAGATATTTTTTAAGAACTTGAGACAATTTTTCGTTCAAGCTAGTGTTAATACAATATGTTAAACCAGGGGTGGCCAACCTTTTTGGGAAGAGTGCCACTATCTGAAGAAAAAGAATTATGCGTGTCACTTTTAATTTTTCCAACATACTAAAAAATATAAAAAGGCGAAAACATGTTATTTATAGGCTGATTATGTGAGTTTTACGCAAATAGCTCATTTTTTCCCTGTAAGCCTGAGTAGTAGATATTACAAAAATATCATAAATAAAACAAAAATATAAACTTAGGTTTTATTGTTAACAAATATTTTTAAATGTTTTTCCAGATTATGTATAAAATAAGAATGAATAAATTGGAACATTTAATTCTAAATAATTATTAAACAAACAGTCAGTACTTACATATTAATGTGGCTTTTGAATTTTTAGCTTTTTTACTAAGTCATCTATATTAGGATTAGTTTTTGAAGTTGCTAACAAAATTAGGTGTTTTATGTGCGTATGAGTTAATCTTGAACGATATTTTGATTTTATTATGTTCATAATCGAAAACATTTTTTCACAAACATATGTTGATCGAAACCTACAACAATATCTGAAAACTAAATCATGTAAATTTGGAAAATTGCTTTCTGGTACAAATTTACAAAATTCAATATAATTTGGATCACTTGCAGTTGAAATAAGTTCCTTATATTTTCTTTTCAGTACAGTATGGTACTGTAGGTCAATAATTTCGATTTGGATTTCAGGTGAATAACGATTAACTTCTTGCAGAGAAATTGAAAAAGGATTTGTGAAAAGGTCTACATTCTTTTTATCATCTTGAAAATCATCAAACAGCACTGAATGAATCTTGCAAAATGGATATTAAATTTTTAAATCTATCATAGTTCGGAGAATTATTGACTTCGGTAGCTAGTTCCTGCATTAATGTGAAATGTGTTAATCTTTTTTCTCCAAAATCGATGTAAAAAAGCAAAAGTTTGTTCACAAAAGAAGATATATGACCAAATAGAGTAGGAAAAAAATACTATCTTTTCCCTGTAATCTTAAATTTAAATTATTTAAATGTCCCATAATATCGGTGAGAAAATCTAAATCCCATAGCCATTCTTCATTCTTGAGTTGCAAGCACTCACTGGGTAGTTCATTGTTTTCTTCCGGAAATTTAAAAACTCAATCCTTCAAATCCCAAAATCTCGCGAGAGCACTTCCTTTGGAAAGCCAGCGCACATTACAATGAAGGAGTAACTCGCCTTCCTCTTCCGTTTCTTCCGGGAAAAGCTCACGAAATCGTCGTCGATTCAGAGCTCGAGCTCTTATTTTGTTGATACAGCGCACTACAGGGTCTACAACAGAAGACAGGTTTATGTCCTTGGCACAAAGAGCTTCTTGATGGATAATACAGTGGTACTTAAAAACTTTTCTTCCCAAATAATTTTCAAGCAATGTAACAAAACCTTTTATCCTGCCAGTCATGCAAGGTGCTCCATCTGTGCAAACACTATCTAATTTTGCCCACTCTATTTTGTTAACTTCAATTACACTTTTAAGTTCTTTAAAAATGTCCTCACCTGTAGTAAAAACTAATTGGCGCAAATCAAGAAGTTCTTCCACACTATCAAAATTATCGTTCGCGTAGCGTACAAATATGCTTAACTGCGCACTGTTTGTGATGTCAAAGCTTTCATCCAAAGTTAATGAAAAATATTTGCAGTATTGTAATCCAGAGACAATTTGTGTTCCAACATCCTGGCCCATGTCATCTATACGACGCATGACTGTATTTCGAGAAAAGTCTATATTATCAACCATATTTTTGACATTTTTATCGCCGACATGTTGGGCAAATATTACAAGGCTATTTTTTATTATTTCCTCTCCGTCAGAATAGGTTTTTTTCTTGCGGGCTAACAACAGAGAAAGTTCATAAGAAACCTTCACCATGCTTTCCATTTCGTCATTTCTCTTCTGGAACAAGGATTTGGCTGGCTAAAGTTTTCTTCTTTTTATTGATAAATTCCATTTGCAAGTGTGATCCGACAGGATATTTGCTATTGAAATCACTATGCAGTTGTGTAAAATGTCGGTCCAGATTAAAGTTTTTCAGCACTGCTACACAAGTTCCACATATCAAACAAACAGGCTTGGAAGTATTCTGATTAGTAAACAAAAATTGTTCTTCCCAGACAGTTTTAAAATCGCGAATCGCAATATCGTCTTCATATTTTCTTTTCGATGTCGAAGGTTTACTTATGGACATCGTAAAAATAAAAGTTTTAAAACAACAACGCTCGACACTGGAATCTAAAAACAGTTTAAAAAAAACTTAACATCTTGCTCGGCAGTGCTAGCTTCCCGCTCAACTGTTATACTAGCTTCCCGTTGAAGTACTGTTGCCAATCTCTGCATGGGGAGAAGAACTGCTTCTTCTGTTTGCCGTTCGCTGACTCAAGAGTGCGGAAGAAGAAATACAGTGAATTCAGGCAAAACGGCGGATTTGCGGAGTAGAGTGCCTGTATATTTTTAGATTGAATTACCTACAGCGCTGTTAATGTTTTTCGATTGGGAATTTCAGGCACTTATTAGGTTAATGTAGACTTATTTTAAGTTTATTTTGAAAATTAAAATTGGACAGTTAACAAGGAACATTTCTATCTGGATTTCTGCCTATTTTTTTTTTTTTAATTTTTAATTTTTCAATAAGTCTTCGCGTGCCACTGTTAGAACGCCGCCGTGCCACCCCGTGGCACGCGTGCCGCGGGTTGGCCACCCCTATGTTAACCGCTCATTTTTTGAATCCTCAGTCAAGTTTATAAATTATTTCAGATTTGTATCATAAGGAGATGGAAAAGTTTAACGTTTGCTGAAATGGCTTAGTAATAGTCCCAAATGGAATCATTTATAAGCATATTTTGGTCTTTTACCAACTCATATTGGAAATTACTAGGATTTTCGTACTTTTAAAGTAACATTATAAATAATGTGCATAGTATTTGCATCGTACAGACTTTGTATTTATGATGAGTAGGCACATCTATTTGTATCTATATATTTATATATAGATCCATAAAGTTATATTAACCCCTTGAGGGGCTAGCAATTACGTTTGTGAAATGCTGAATTCCCGCCGGAATCTTTGAAAAATTCTATTTCAAAATAAGTAAAAGCAATTTTACGGCTTTTTTCCACCAAAGTAAGAAAAGTAAAATTTAATAATTATTTTCTGGTGTAAAACTTCATTAATCGTAGGTGGTATATAATATATACCGGTGCCCCTCAAGTGGTTAACGCTTCAGTGCGCACCTTTGCATATATGCAAATAACAGTGTTTTAAATTTAATAGATTTTTTTATTCGTATATACATAATTCACAACAGAAAATTAAAATAGCAATATCTGCTTTAATTAATAACAGACATTCCGTTTTTAAATTAAGCGAAGTTAACCATTCAAACTTTCTGCTGTAAAGTCAGATTCTCTGAACTACGTAATTTCTAGAACTTATTCTATCACGAGAATTAACCCTTTCCGGCTCGGGCAATTTTTGTTGTAAAATGATGAAATGATTGTCTGACACCGGAATTTTAAAACGACTGTTTTATAAATTAAAAACATGTTATTTTAACTATTCACTGTAAAAGCAAAATTTTACTAAATTATTCTTGGTGCCGTTCGTAAGTTTGGAATTAAAATTATGTATCCCGACCAGGGCACACTGTGGCGGAAAGGGTTAAGGGGTTAAATGTTAAGTTTTATAAAATAAATAATAATATAAAGTAAGTTATTTGGAGACATACTTATTAAAATATTTACTAATTTGCATTATTTTAGCGTAAAACAGCCACACAACAGTAGTTTGTACTTGTATAGCAGATGTGCAATAGAAGAAAAGATTGACGTACTATATGAAAAATGTATCTCTGATTTTCTTCATTATTTTTCGTGTGTAATAAACCTCACAGAGAGTCATATATAATTTTTCTGAAACAAAATGAAAAATCGCGCATTTAAGGGTTAAAGGATTCTTCTATATTAAGTTTTTGAGTGTGGAGCAGCGCGATAGTGCTCCTCCAGTGTTGCCAGTGGGCTACTTTTTTTAACCCCTTAATTCTCGCTTCCGTCATATTCTCGGGCTGTGTCTTTTACTCAAATTATTTGATTCTCACCAGTTTTATAAAATAGTGAAATTGGCTATATTTTAGTATCGTTTTTACTGTCATTAAATAAGGTGAATACAGTACCGGACCTCAAATCCGGACTGGTCGGGACCGCGGTCGTTCCGGATTTCGGAATTTTCCGGATTTTAGGTCCTCAACTAAGACAATAAATAAACAGATACAGTGCATGCCCTTGGCAAAATTTTACATGCCACGAAGCAATCTATACCGCGAATTGCCATGTTAGGCTTAGTGTAAATAAAGCCAAAAATACAAATTACGAAAAGTAATTCAAAACAAAAATAAGTTTAAAAAAAAATACTATTACTGCATATTCTTAGAAATATTAAAGCATTTTTTAGAAAATGAAAATGCGTTGTTGCTCGCGAGTTAGGCCTAGGAATCTATATCGCGGATTGCCATATGAGGTATAAGTAAACAAACATAAACATAAATTTAAAAAAGATAATTTAAAATAAGGATAAGAATTTTTTTAATCCTGCACATCACATTATCAGAGTTGTATAATATAGACGCACGCGCACACGCCGTGCGCGGAAAATTTTCCGCAAAGTTCGGAACTTTGCGGAAAATTTCTTAGTTTAAAAAAAAGTAAATTTTGTTCTTTAATACCGAAATTTAAAAGTGTTCCCCAATTTTATGTACGATTTATTTATTGTTTAACAGGAGTGATTCTGTTCCGAATTTTCCGAAAATTTAAGGCATTCGGCCCCGAAAATTAAAACAAATCGGCCGTCAGTCCAAAAATTCCGATATAAAAAATATCACTGAAATATATTGCGGATTTCAACAAATGGTCGCCGAAAATAAACCAATTCCGTCAATCGTTCGTAGAAAAAATACCCACTTTTGTCAAAACATCGCGGAAAAAACGAAAATTTCATTAAAGTACCGCGAAAAAAAACGCGAATTTCTTTAAAGAATCGTGGGAAAAAAATATTCTTTTATCAAAGAATCGTAGAAAAAAATGCAAATTACGTCAAAGAAGCGCAGGATAGAAAACGAATTTCGTAAAAGCATAGCGGAAAAAGCGCGAATTTTGTCAAAGGTTCGTGAAAAAAAAAACGCAAATTTCGTAAAAGAATCGCGGAAAAAACTAATTTCGTTAAAGGATCGCGAAAGAAACACAAATTTCGTAAAAGGGTCGCGGAAACAGAGCGCGTTTCGTCAAAGAATCGCAAAGAAACACGAATTTCCTCAAAAGGCCACAGAAAAAACGCGAATATCGTCAAAGGATCGCGAAAAAAACAAATTTCATCCAAAAATACGAAAAAAAAACAAATTTCGCAAAAGCATAGCGGAAAAGGCACGAATTTTGTCAAAAGATCGCGGAAAAATGCAAATTTCGTTAAAGAACCGCGGAAAAAAATTAATTTCGTTAAAGGATCGCGAAAAAGCGTGAATTTCGTCAAAAGATCACGAAAAAGGCGTGAATTTCGTCAAAAGATCGCGAAAAAAGCGTGAATTTCGTCAAAAGATCGCGAAAAATCAAAATTTCGTCAAAGGATATGAGAAAAAAAGCGGAAATTTCGTCAAAGGATCGCGAAAAAAACCGCAAATGTCGCAGAAAATCGGAAATTTCGCTAAATGATCGTGGAAAAAAATGAGAATTTCGTCAAAGTACCGCAATAAAAAATCAACTGTTTCTTTAATGATACCTATGAATGGGCCTCTCCTTACAAAATGTGATTCAATTGTTTCAGAAGCAATGTCCATTATTGCATTTTGTGAGAAGAGGTCAAAATATTAAGGATTGGGCTGTTTCTAAATGCATTGACAAAATAACTGATAAGAATTCACCCCTTCTTATCATGGATTTTTAGCTTTATAATTTTTTAGCCAACATAATTATTCTGTAATTAATATTAATGCATTTTAAATTTAATTAAATTATTTATTATATTTAATTATAATATTTTCGTAATTATTTTGAAACTACTGTTTAAAATTCAGATCGTCAAAGTAGCATAACACGTTATTTTATTAAACATTAAATTAATTTGCAGAAAATTTTTGACCCAATATTTATGTGCGCAGAAAGTTTTTGGTTTTATACAAGTCTGCATATTACTAGGAACATAAAAACATTTTTTAGAAAATGAAAATACATCGTTGTTTGTGAGAACCGAATTAAGCTAATTGACGAATTTCTTTCAAATTTTCAGCAAGTTACAATAATAGCTAATTAGCTTGTGTAACAAATTTTTATTAAATTATGATAAGTTATTAGAAAGCTAGGGTACCTCTAAAAAAAAAGGCCACTAGTGAAAAGAAAGTAAAGAAAAACGACATATCTATCCGCTGTTTGTTTTGCTTATTCAACATGTTTATTTAACTGCGTGAAGTGGAAAGTCAACGTTATCAGAATGTGATCATTAGCTTTCGATGGACAGCTTGTTTTGTTATGGAGAAAGGAACTTTGCATAGATTTTTTTTTCTCTTTGAGTTAAAGAAAAGAATTTTTTGGTACGGTGCTTACAAACAGAATTTTTTCGAAAAATGAAATTTGTTGAACATATTAAAAGTGAGGGTAGGGCGTTGTAAAATATTTTTACATATAAATATTATAAATATATTCTACGAACCTTTTTAAAAATAATTCTTTCTTGTGGTTATTTATTTATTCTTTTTACATTTTCTATATAAATGAAGAAAGGGGTTTCTTTTTAAAATAAATTTAAAATGTGTGCACACACTAACTACAATAATTATGTTTGAAAATTTGGATTAAAACTAATGAATGAAAAACATTGCAATAAAATAAAATTGCTGAGTCTAGTTTGGCTCGCACTGTGTTACGCGCTCACGTAGCGCCATCTATGGACGCTTTTACGAAATATTTATTCGAGATCATCGCGGAATTTCAGTTTTCTTTTTTCCATTCCGGATTTTGGGTCGTCCGGATTTTAGGATTCCGGATTTGAGGTCCGGTACTGTATTTCTTTTTCATAAAAGTGGTGCATATAAGCAATTTGAATTATTCAACCGTAATTTAATTCGAGCGTGAAGGGGTTAAATTCAGATTTCTTGATTGCCACCACTTTTTTGATACGCTAAAATTACCTTTGTTTTCGCCTCAATTAATATGTCATGAAACAAATCGCATTTTACCATTTCAAAAAAGTGGTGCCAATCAAGAATCTGAATTTTAAAAAGGTAGCCCACTGGCAACACTGCTCCGCACTCAAACGGTTAACCCTCTCGCTGCGGAACCCGAGATTTCATCGGGGATGAATTTTTCCGTCTTATTAACCCCCCTTGATTAGTCCCACCAAATATTTTTTATTGTAAATTTTACCTCATACAATCGGAACATTTTCCAGATTAAATTAGACAAAAATTTTTGTTTTGAAAAACCGGTGACAAAAGAATAAAAATTCTTAAATACACAATTTTTTAAACTATTTTGATAAAACAATTACGCTGCGAGAGGGTTAATTAAACAGACTTTATGAATGGCAATACTTTCCAAAATAAATTATTACTGTGAATGAAACCTATGAAAGGAACTGAACCTGCGAATAATGTGAAGAGATAAATATTTGCTTCACGATATTGCCGCTTTTTATGAAATAAGGATTTTATCAATGTTATAAAATACGCATATCAAAAAGAACTCAAAATCCCTAAATAAGATTCACTTAGAAATACAGTCGAACCTCGTTATAGTGAAGCCGGGATATAGTGAACACTCGGATGTAATGAATTTTTTTAGTGGTCCCATCCGCACTCCGTTTTAACTAATGTTATTTTTTATGCTTATAGTGGACAGCTGAGAATTTGGTAATTTATAGTGGATTCAAATTTTATTTTCCCAGATTTTTTTTTTATTTATCCAACCTTAAACTTGCACTAAATGCGAATACAAATGATGGCATTCCTTTATATTGTGCCAACTTTAACTCGTTCACGCTCATTGCCTTAAAACTAAGGCGAACAAGTTGTTAAACACCACATGCCTCAGCGCCCCTCCCCCCGTTCCAGGAACAAACTTCTCTTCTTTGCCCCACCCTAATTCTTGGTATAAGTGTCTGCTGTTTACTTTGCTAACTCCTTCCCCTGCCGCTCGGTATAATCGGAACAGTCCAAGAATGTCCCCCTTTTTACAGTGATTCTCTTCATTATTGCTATGATTGATTTGGGTTAAGAAGACGTTATCTCAAGAGAAGCTAAAATTTCGGGAAAATGGAAAATTTTGTAAAAAGGAAAGCATTTTCGATTGAGGATAAGATTAAAACAATTTAACGTATTGAAGATGGAATCATTTAATTGACACTGTGCAAGGAATTTTCCTTGTCAAAATCTACAGTTTCAAACATATGGAAAAATTGCAGTGCGACTCTTGCTGCACACGAAAAGAATTTGTATTCTTCGAAGAAACTACGTGGGGCTGAGAGGGAAAACGTGGGAGAAGCTAAGTTAAAATGGTTCACCATTCAGCGGGATAGAAATATTCCTGTGACCGGACCCATGCTTCAAATTACAGCGAATGAATTTGCTGAAAGATTCGCTGCTCTGACGGATGGCTGGATAGGTTAAAAAAACGAAACAATATTTCTCGTGGAAAAATTGTTGGTGAAGCAGCAAGTGTTTGTGCATTGGATGTGGAAAAGTGCAATATTCAGATGTGGGCGGATGCAATCCAGGATTATGCAGAGAAGGATATCTTTAATGGTAACGAATCTGGATTGTTTTACAAAATGGCTCCCGATCAGGCATTAAAATTTAACCCCTTGAGGGG
The DNA here is from genome assembly GCA_963932465.1 of Maratus speciosus. Lineage (NCBI taxonomy): Eukaryota > Metazoa > Arthropoda > Arachnida > Araneae > Salticidae > Maratus > Maratus speciosus. Next base: position 263,716,013 of record OZ010794.1, on the reverse strand, counting down.
CAAGCAATTGCGTTTGTCTAATGTTGAACTCCCACCGGAAAATTAGAGAAATTTTATTTCAAAATAAGGAAAAGCAATGTTACGACTTTTTACCACCAAAGTTAGAAAAGTAAAATTTCGTAATTTTTTTCCGGTACAAATCTTCATTAATCGTAGGTGGGATAAAATATCTCTCACCTCCCCTCAAGGGTTTAAAGGATAAAAGTGCTCTAAGGGGAATCTCTCGAAAGTGGCAATAAATGTTCTTGTATGCGAAATATAAACGCCTCAGAAAAGCGAAAAATTAAGTGTCGTAGGTAAATCCCAAACGCCGAGGTGTTTGAATTTTTTTTTAAACTGCCCGTCAAAAAAAGAGCCAACAAAGAATCCTGGATGATTTCCAATTTTTTTTGAAGAAGAACTTCAACAATGGGACAATAATTTGTTGAATCAAAAACGTAAAATTGTTCTCCTTGTCGACAATTGCATAGTTTGCCCCCACTTAGAAAATCTGAAGTGCATTAAGCTCGTTTATTTGCCTTCAAGTACGACTTCTTTGCTGCAGCCCATGAACCAGGGCGTCGTTCGCAGCCTACTATACAGTGGTGGAAAATTGGCGCAGAGGAGGAGCCTATTGGCACCACTAATTTTTTATTGTGTACTTCGCCTTAATAAAAACTCGGAAATTCTGTTATTAGATAAGCCGAAAAATACTACCAAAACTTAGTGGTGTCAATAGGCTCCGCCTCTGCGCCAATTTTCCACCACTGACTATAGGAAACAGGTAGTGATGCGTGTATTAGAGAGCCACGAAGAGAACAACACTGCGTACAACATCTTTCTTTCGGAAGTAATCATTCTGTTGGAAAAGTTATGAAGACAGGTGACATCAGCAACAATCCACAACTGTTTCCGAACTGCAGGTCTTTGGAAGGATGGGTTGTTGGAAGGAAAATATGAAAATGTTGAGGACGAAGACGACGAAGAAAGCTTACCAATAGCTCTGTGGCTGGAAAATCATAGTGTGAACATTTTTCCAAGGAACGTTACTGAGCACATTGAATCTGGTGATTATGAAGTGCACACTTCTGGTACCCCTATAGATGATGGCATTGTATAAGAAGTTAAACAAAAGAACGATGCTGAAAAAGACTTAGAAAACGTTGCTGTAGAAAGATTAGAAATTTCAGCTCCTTCTATCTCGGAAGTGCAATTGTCAGCGAATATCCTGAACATTTTTTTTTGCTATAGAAAATATTGGATTCTTTATTATTTGATCATAAGAAAATTGATGAACTCTATGTAAAATGGAATTGCTTCCAATCAAAAATCACTAATTTGTTCCACAGAATGCAAAAATAAAATCAAGTTTTAGTAAGCAACTATTTTTTTGTAATATTTGATTTATTATCTATTTAATTAGTTAATAAATTGTAAGCAAATTATGTACTATTGCAATCACTATTTTAACAATGCTATATCATAAGCTAAAAAAAAATTTTCTTCAAAGAATTTGGATATAGTGAATCATCGGTTATAGTGGACGTATTGCTGGGTCCGTAGATGGTTCACTATATCTGGGTTCGACTGTACTTACCTATTGATTTATAACTGCGGTGTGTTTTACTGCTGAGCACCTGCGATGTAATCCACTGTTAACCCCTTAATAGTCGCATTAAAATACGATTTAAATTTTCAAACTGCTGATTGGCACCACTTTTTTGAAAAAGAAATATTCAGCTTATTTAATGATAGGTAAAATGATATCATAATAAAGTCAATTTCACTATTTTATAAAACTAGTGGGAATCAGACAATCTGAATAATAGATACATCCGTTGAATATCACGGGAGCGATAATTAAGCGGTTAAGGGGCCTCTTCACTCGCTTGAAAACAACCGCTCGCTAAAGCTAATCCTATGGGTAGGTTGTTTTGGAATTTCTCCTTTAAATTTAAATATTTTAAAGCACATATATTTTTCTTTTTTTTCCATAGGATGTCTGAGGTCGATCTCTAACATTGCTATTTTTTACTTTTTAGATTTCGGTTCCAGATCTTTTTAATAAATGTATTGTCCCTTGCGAAACCGGTTCTGAAAGTGCAAGTACCTTTATCAAAAAAATCTGCAACAGAAATGTAAGAAGTAAAAAATAGCCGTACTAGAGATTGACCTCAGCTATCCTATGAAAAAAATATCGTTTAGAAATATTCAAATTTAAACGAGACGAGAAATTTGAAAACAATCTGCCCATAGGTTAGCGAGAGGGTGTTTTCAAGAGCCCCCTTAACCCCTTAAGCGTTGCGCCCGATAAGAGTAGGCTACTTTTTAAAAAATTCAGATTGTCTGATTGCCACCATTTTCTGGAGTAGAAATATTCCCTTTATTTAATGGCAGACAAAATGATGCGAGAATAAAGCCAATTACTCTATTTCAAACAATCTGAATTAAAAAAAAATCTATACTACACTGGTCGTGAAAGTCATGGGCGCGAGAATAAAGGTGTTAACTCTTTGAGGCGCAAGGAATTTATGTTTCTGTAATGTCGAACTCATACCGGAATCTGCAAAAAGCAATTTTACGACTTCTTTTCCTCTAAAGTTAGGAAAGTAAAATTTGATAAAATTTTTCTGGTGCAAACTTCATTAATCGTAGGTGGGATAAAATATGTCCCACCGCCCCTCAAGGGGTTAAAAAGGTCTTCATTTGTAGATATTTAATATTAAAAGTAATTTTTTACAAGAATAATAATACGCATAATTGCCCACTTTTTGCTAGAATTTATATTTAGTCGAATATTTTGACTCATTGAATTATGATGATACGAAGACCTTTTGTCGAAGAGCCCGGGACCTGTGTGCCACATCTCTGGATACTGATCACATGAGCTGGATTACAAGGTGCGATTCCTTGGGCAACAGTGAAAATTAAAAATAGGGGGTGGGAGGGAACCTAAGATTGAGGTTCTTGACTTAAAAAAAAAATAAATAAATAAAAATAAAAATAAAAATGGTCCTAACCCCTTAACCCTTTCAGGGGCGCCGTTTGCAATCTGCAAACGGTTAATTTTACCGCCCAAAATGCCAAACAGCACTAGTAAATTTTTACTACAATTTCGATCTCATAATATACGTGAAAAAGTGCTTTTGATTATTTTCAAATAAATTTGTTCTTAAATTGCGGTGTGAGTTAATTATCTGAATACTTTTGGAGTAGAAATATTTTGCCCTTGAAAGGGTTAATTCTCGCTCCCTCATATTCCCGGGCTATGTCTTTTACTCAAATTGTTTGATTCCCACCAGTTTTATAAAATAGTGAAATGGGCTATATTTTAGTATCGTTTTTACTGTCATTAAATAAGGTAAATATTTCTTTTTCATAAAAGTGGTGCCAATAAGCAATTTGAATTATTTAACCGTAATTTAATTCGAGCGTTAAGGGGTTAATGACTGGCAGTTGCGACTTCCCCACCATCGCCGATGTCTGCAAACAGTCGAATTCCGGTGGCAGCACGTGACATACTCGTAAGAAGCCAGGTCTTTACAAGGGACGGCCCACACCGCTGAACGCACGACTGCACGAACACCAGGGAGAAATTAGCTCTACGCGCCGAAATCGGGTGTGCTTTTAGGGGCTAGGCTTATTTAATCCGATTTCAGCTATTAAATAAGTCAAAATTTACAATTAAATTTTAGTGGTAAGTCAAAAGCATAAAAGTTATGCTCATACGTATAACCGCAATTCCAGTGTTACTCGTAATACAATTTGCATGTACAAAATATAAATGTATATATAAAATAATGTATATATATATATAAATTACATTATTCATTGCTTTTAATAAAAGTATTCTGCCTATCCGATTTGTTAGATTTTAAAGTTAATAATTATGTATTATATTTATGTTTACTGAAATTTCAATCTTCTATACCCTACATGTTCAAAAATTATCATGAATCTGTCGTGAATATGAAACAAGTTTTATTATAAACGTCAAAGCTATAAATTAAAAAAAATAATGCATTTACCTTAGACTTATTTATATAAAAATATTATAATTAATAAATTAAATAATCATTTTCAATATATAATTGTGTATTTTGATAAAGAACTTCAGAGAATCAATTGTAATTTCGATGGTTAAAATTGAATTGGTAAACAGGCATTTAAATATATTTTGTTTTTGTCGTATGCAGTAAAGTTTCCCTGTTGAATCATAAGCTTTCAAAGTCATTCTAACAATGATGTTTACACAGGAAATTGTTAAATGCTGTTAATAATATACACAATGAGTGCATAATCCTTATTATCAATTATATCAATATCTAATCAGTATAATCTAGAATAATAAGCTGAAATGAGCTTTCATTAACAAGAGTAAATCAAACTCGGTAGCTTCATAACAGCATTATTTGAATAACGTTTCATGTATCAGGAGTTCATGTGTACCAAAATAATAGCTAAAACATTTATTTATTGCTATAAAGATTAAATGAATTTAAGCTCTGAAGTGAACTTAAAACCGGTAAGTTAAATCTTGACCAATTTTACGGACTTTTATTTTAAGACGACTTCCAAATTGATCTAACATTAGAAAAAATATATGTAAAGAAAACTTGCATATTTTGCAGTCTTGCATATTTTCATAGATGTAAACTGAACCCATTAAGGACAAGCCTCTTTTAATTCTTCGGCACCGTTTTTTTTTTTTTTTTTTTTTTTTTTTACATTGTAATTTTCATTTATTTAATCGCTCGAAATCTGAGATTAGATAATGTGAAGATTTCCAAACTAAAATACTAGTATTCAAGTTTAAATGCTTTGTTCGCCTTACACAACAAGTTTTCTTGCCAACTGGCTTTAACGAGTTAATACGAAGTATTGAGTACCAGTATTACAAGTTGACACCAGTTTTTGCAAATTGTAATTTTTAACTCACTTAGTATCTCAAAGGTTGAGTTAGATGTTATGAAAATTTTCTTACAAAAATAGTGGTTTCCAAATTTAAATGTTTCACGTTACATAGATGATAAGGTTTCTTGCCAACTGGTAATCCAAGAGCTGTTAAACATTTTAGGGAAGGTATTTGAGGCACCCTGAAAATTTGTGCAACACTTCTTTTGTAATGGCTGAATACAAAATCGAATGTCTGGCTGAAGGATCGTGGCCCAAAAACTGTGCCAGACACGTGTCAAGTGCCACTTTTTGACTACCCAAAAAAAAAAGGTATTTGAGGCAGGCTGAGATTGAGACAGAATAATATTTATACATAGAAAAACATATTTTGAAAATGACAGACACTTTAGTCGGCACAAAAACTGTGCCAGACACGTGTCAAGTGCCAAATGGCACATGACACGTGTCTGGCACAGTTTTTGGGCCACGATCCTTCAGCCACACATTCGAGTTTGTATTCAGGCATTACAAAAGAAGTGTTGCACAAATTTTCAAGGTGCCTCAAATACCTACTCAAAAATGTTCAACAGCTCTCCTACTATGGCGTTAATGAGCCCTTGAGGGGCGCGGGTATGTTTATGAAACCACATGTTAATTGTTATTCCCAGATGACACAGTGGCACCAGAATTTTAGTAAAAAAATGTCATTTTATTATATATGCGAAATATAGCGTTTTCATATTTAGATATAAATTTGTTTTCAAATTCCGGTGTCAATCATTAATTTCAACGTTTCAGCAATGAAATTATGAAATTGCTTTGCCCTTGAAAGGGTTAAATGTCTACAGAGAGTTTCCATCATAGTTCACCAGTTTTCGAAATCTAGGATTTTTGCTCTTTGAAAATTTATTTAACCGTTTCAGGGGCAAGTAATTGCGTTTCTGTAATGTTGAATTCAGACCGGAATATTCGACAAAATTGGTTTCAAAATAGGGAAAAGCAATTTTATAACTTTTTCCAACCAAATTTATAAAAGTAAAATTTAATTAATAGTTTCTGTTGCCAATCTTAGTGTAAATTAGCCGCTCCTCAAGGGGTTGAATGAATGACAACAGTTACGAAATCAGATTAACACAGTCCTTTATCTCAGGAAATACTGGAGCGATTTTAATGCATTTTTATAGTTTTGTCAGTAGCTAAACTATGCATTGATCATTCGGTAAGAAATAAAAATAAGACATAAAATGGTTACAAGATTTTTCAATAAACATAAAATTAAATATATAAAACAAATGACATGTATATACCATTTTCGTAAGAACTACTGCAATGAATGCAATATATATTTAAAATAATTTTAGCAGTAGTTAAACTATAAATTGATTACTTGGCAAAGGAGAAGAAAATATAATTGTTCTGTCGATTAAAAAGACAAATGTTAGATTTATTTTGTTTGAAAAGTAATTGGGCAATTTACGTTTTTATATTTTATCGATCGACCAATTTCACGTTCACTCTAAGTCAAAACTATTAACACCTTGAGGGAAGCAAAACTGTCTCTAAATATTTAATTCTCGCCAAAATAATCGAAAAATTTTATTTTTAAATAAGGAAAAGCAATTTGTCAACGATTTTCCTCCAAAGTTAAAAATATAAAATTTAGTTAAAATTTTGTGGTGAGATTCTTGTTTAACTTAGGTGGGATATATTTTATCTCACCAAGGGGTTAAAATCAAGGGCTTAAAATACGAATACTGATACAACTTCAGTAGTTCTCTAGAAAATGTTTTATGAATATCGTGTGATTTCGCAAATTCGGGCGAATATTACGATTTTATAAACTGTTTTGCTTGGCTAACTGAAAAAATTTATCAGTAGTTAACTCCGTATATCGCTATAAAAACACAAGGTTTGCACGCTTATTGGAATTTCCAAGGATTATGGCATCAGTATCAATTATAAGAAAATTTCTATTAAACTTTAGAAACAAAGAATTCGTAACCGCCACTTTTATTCACATAATTTGCAATTTTTTCCGTTAATCTTTTCAGGAGTGGTGGTAAGTTTATAAAACCACTTGCCTGTCTGCCCGTACTCTAAATCACATAAATATAATCAGATTGTAATGAAATACTACGTAGCATACATACAAATCTGTAGATCATATACAGGGCTGCACAGAAAATTCGATTATCTTCCCGACTATTGATGGAAATTGCAGTAACTGGGTTTTCAACTGCATTATGTATTTTATTGTTTAAATTGTTTATTTAGACATCTTTCACCTTAATAAATTGTAAAGTTTCATTACAGTATTCCGAATGTATTGGAAAGTGTTACATGATCTATGCTAGAAGAATGATTTTTCATTCTTCTTATGTTATTCCTTAGGTTGTAATTTATTACATTCTAGGTATCTCATATATCATATTTATTGCAAAACAACATGCGAAAGTTATCATTATTTTTTTCGTGGGTAATTTTTTGTAAATATCAAATATAGCATTTTTTTTTCTTAAAATTTTAAATATTTCAAAAGAAATTGCATCGAAAAAGTTAAACTATTTTATTAGTAACTACTTTATTATTAACCCTTTGATATATTATACCCACCGGTATATTATATATACCACATAATTTTAATTTTCAGATGCCACAGCGGCAGCAGCGTTTTAAAACTAAATTCTGATTTATACTGTATACTCGAAAAAATGCTTTAAGTTACTTTCATATGAATTTTCTTGTGTATCCGGGTGTCAATAAATCCTTTTACCATTTTAGCAACAGAAGTACTTTGCCTCTCAAGGTGTTAAAGCTGGGGTGGCCAACTGTGGCACGCCTGACACCAGTAATTTTTAAAGAAATAGCCGACTTATTGAATCGCAGACATTCCATGATTAGATAAGGCAAAGATTACTGTAAAATTTTAGTGGTGTCCAGCGTGCCACAGTTGGCCACTCCTGGGTTAAAGAAAACTAATTTATTTATAACAATTAGTATTATGCAAAATTTTCTTTATTTAAAAAAACTTGTTTGTCAAAAGTAGTGGAATAGATTAACATAAGCGATTAATAATAGATTTTACATATATTACTTCACAGAAAAGATTTTAACAGTCTTCCTAACTATACGAGCAAACATACTATCCATCTTTGTAAATATCAGATATTTTTTCATAAACAATTTTTTCAGCCGGAAAACTGCCAAAAATGTACCACGCAACAAATTATCACTCGTAAATTCGTGAATGAGGAACTTATCGCTATTTATATCTCCTACGATAAACAATAGCTCACATATCCACAATCAGACCGTTTCTAAATATAGTTGTTTTCAGTTCTTGGATTTAAAAATTTTAGAAACTTGCAACGATTTCACGTGTAATAGCTTCTATTAGCCTCTTGAGGGACAAGCAAAAATGCCTCTAAATGTTGAATTCTAACCGGAATAATCGAAAAATTTTATTTTTAAATAAGGAAAGGGAAGCTTTACAACGATTTTCTTTCAAAATTAAAAACATAAAATTTAGTTAAATTTTTCTGGTGAGAATCTTGTTTAAATTAGGTGGGATATATTTTATCCCACCATCCCTCAAGGGGTTAACGAACTCCATTCATTCTTAAAATTAACCCTGCGTGTCGATCGAATAAATAGCTCGAAGATGCGAGAGACAGTAGCATATATTTCAGATTTAATGACAGTACATATGATTGAAACTTTAAATGATTTAAAATTTATAAATGCCAAACACTAGTGGTGCCACCTTTGTGCGTTTTTTATTTGAAATTTCACCCGTAATTTCTTATGAGAATTTTTTATTTTATTTATTCCTGGGTTATCCCTATATTTAAATATAGAAAAAAATTTGCTTTCGGAAATTTTGGTATGTGTTTGAAAAGGAAAAAGGCAAATATTACAAACTCCCTAACATATTGTATAATACTTATTAACCCTTAAATGCATCAGTTATTCTTTTGGAATAGTGTTTTGTATTCTTATATTAACCCCTTCGGGACGGGAGCTTTTACGAAATTTTTAATCTTTTGTCACCGTTTTTTAAAAACAGACATTTGTGTCTTCTTGAATCGAGAAAATGCTCTGATTAAATAAGGCAAATTTTACAGTAAAATTTTACTGGTGAGGAAAAACAAGGATTCTGAGTGCTTTATGCGGCACAAATACGTGTCGCTCGTCCTCAAGGGCTCGAATTAAATTACGGTTGAAAAATTCAAATTGCTTATTGGCACCACTTTTATAAAAAAGAAATGTTCACCTTATTTAATGACAGTAAAAACGATACCAAAATATACCCAATTTCACTATTTTTTTAAACTTTTGGGAATCAAACAATTTGAGTAAAAGACACAGCCCGAGAATATGACGGGAGCGAGAATTAAGGGATTAAGGATTTGACACCGGAAATTTTAAGGTAGCTTTTCACGTTTATTTAGAAGCACATCTTTTATACTTTTTACAGAATTAATATTTTTATATAATTATAGTGGTTGCTAAGAACTTAATATATTTATTAAAAGTTAAATAAAAAGTTATGCAGATCTGCATCACTATGCATTTAAGGAATTTTTTCTCTTACCACTAAAATTTGCAGCGGCAGATTTTGCAAATTAAATATGGTAAAATTTATTGTTAAATTTTAGTCTTATAAGAAAATCGAAATAATTGGCCGCTATGCAGACTTGAACTCTCGGGATTTATAGCTTTTTCTCTTTATGTTGATTAATTAAAATACAAATACTTATATAAATATGGACTTCATAAAACACATATCAACCAAAAACAAGAAATACAACAAAATTAAATTAGATACATCACAACATGCTGAAACTTAAATGATTTAAAGACATACAGACATTTTTATAAAAGAAACTAGCTTTTGAAGGAAAGACTTGGTGCAAATACAATGTAATAAGTGTCATTACGAGAAGTATAAGCTGCAATCTTCTAGGATGATTATACAACAATGCATGCCTCCGACTACATCTGTTTTTCTTTACATAGACTTTTTTTTTTTAGAAAAATCTTCTTTTTTTATTTTTCTTATAAATCATGTAAACACCTACCTGGAAATTTTTTATTGAAAATATTCTGAAAATCTAGCGTAAAAAATGTTCTCCTGAATACAGGTATTTTAAATAAATGGACCAGCGTGAGTCCTGAAGTAGGGTTACAATTTGTACTTATTACAAATTTAAAAAGTTAGTCCCATTTAAAACTGTTTTTTAAAATACATATCCATATTATCATATAAGTATATCAGCTTCAATTATGACATTAATACAAATTATAAAAGTTACAAATATTTGTTACAGTTACAGAATTGTTATATTACAGTTACAGAAAAAAATATCAGGATTTCTATATATTACCAAAAGCAAAGTTAAAAAACCTCTATGACAATAATAATACCACTTTTACATATAAATATTAAAGAAGATTAAATAAAAGCGGAACAAGGATCGCGGAAAGAAATGTGATAATTTATTTCAAATATCTCCAATGTTACACATGCACGTTTCCCACTTTTTCAGATAGCATTGTATATATTTCTCACAGCAGTCATTTGGCTGAAATCACCAGAACGTTTCGAACGTTGTGCATGCCTTTGCTCTCCTAGTAAAAACAGCAACCCTTCAATGCATTTTTTAGCGTAATAAAGATGGGAATGTCATACAGTAAAGGATACTGTGAGTTTTCAAAGATTCTGCACCGAAACGTCCCCGGATTTTGTCTGCCCTGCACACGAGTGCCAATTACATTGCATGTTTTGCACTGCTTTCATCCGGCGGTGTACTTTGCGAAATCCAACTGCTTCTTCAGTGCAGGTTTGCCAGTTTGGCCTCAAAATTTCATATTCATACCGGAAAATTCAAAAGCGCAATTTTCACTTTATATGCTCGTTAAATGTCTCTTTTTTAAATAACATACAAAATACTATTATTTCTGGTATGAATTTTAAATGTTGTGAATAAAACTGAAGGCCAAACTGGCAACATTTTCTCCGCCATTAAATAAAGAATAGTACCGCTTTGCTTCTTTTTAACTTGCAAACATTCCGCAGATGCAACAAAACAACCGATTGCTTATTGGGCGGCACCGTTGACCCACCGCCAGCTTATATCCCATGTTTCTGCATGATTACATAGATAGGACAGGTCCATTTTTTGCAAAATGTATTGCATTCATTAAATACCAGTCTACATCTACACAACGTTTTATAAAACTCATTTAAAAATATACCAAATTATAACCAGTGCCTGATTATCGGCGTAGTCAGCTTACAAGAATAAAAACGAATAGGAGTTTTTTCCTGAAATTGGACGCAAATTCTGTATGAAAAAGTTGTTTAAATAAAGAGAACTTTTCGATTTAAATATATATACTGTTGGAAGCTTTCTCCGTCGGGACTCAGATCTGACTATAACCACCAGTGTTGCCAGTGGACTACTTTTTTAAAATTCAGATTTCTTGATAGGCAACACTTTTCTGAAATGGTAAAATTTCCCTTGTTTTCCCCTTAATTAATATGTTTTTAAATAAGCCGTATCGCACTATTTCAGAAAAGTGGTGCCAATCAAGAAATTTGAATTAAAAAGAACTAGCCCACTGGAATCACTTATAACCACTGCTCCGTTTTCCTGTGATTCACGTAAATGTATTTTAACCCTTTCCCGCACACACAACTTTTGTTGTAAAATGATGAAATGATTGACTGACACCAGAATTTAGAAACGATTTTTTTAGATATTATAAACATGATACTTTACTTGTTTATAGTAAAAGCAAAATTTTACTAAAATATTCTTGGTGTCGATTGTAAGTTTGGAATTAAACTTATTTATCCCGACTTCGGCACACTGTGTCGGAAAAATCAAGCGTTAAACTAATCAAATAAATACACCTCAACCAGAATTGTTAGTGAGTGAAAAGGTATCTGAAATAAAAATAAAAAACCTGCTTATGTTGCATCTTAATTACAAACAATTTCAGTGCATTGTATGTATTTCTATTTAAAAAAAGGAGGAAAAGGGAAGGATGGCAGCTATGTCTGCACTAAAAACAAATTCATTTTTACAAAAGCAAAAATATTTAAAATTCTGTACAAATCATACCTAACAAACGTTTCGCTCTTCAAGATAGGAAAATATATAACTTGGAAACCTCAGAGCTATAAAACAAAAATATTATATGTAAAAGACAAACGTATTACTTTAAATAATAACCTAAGTTATTGTTCTCAACAAAATGCGGTAGAAAAACAAATACAGAAATATTAATGGAAAAGCATTTTGATTCTGAAAAAGTAATATTTCACAAAACTTATTCGTTGACTTGTAACTGTAAACCATAATCTCTAAGAAATAGCATCTCCATGGAATAAAAACCATAAAGCGAATAAATGCGATTGTTTTCTTTTAGGTTTTATTATAATTTAGAAATTTATATCTTTCTCGATTTAGAGAATTTTGAAAAATGAAGCTTAAGCAATTCTAGAAAAATGTGTTTTTTTTTTTGTGTATTCGTATTCTGTTCTGGATATTTTAAGTTACTGGTATCCAGTATTCCAGCAATGATTCTACCATCAAAGTTTCGTGAATGCTTTATCGTAGAAAAATTTATTTAATCTAAAGCGATATACATTTTTCAATCTTAAAGAAAGAGAAAACTTCAATATCAAATACAAATGGATAGTAAAAAAAGTTGCACAATTCCAACAATGAATTATGAAATGGTTAAAGAAGTTTTTTCCATCTTTGCGTGTACGGAGTACATGGCGTAATCTGATTTTTGGGGGAGGAGAACGTAATTTCATAATTGTTATTAACACATTCCTTGACAGTTTAGCTTTGTCGTTTTGAAAAATAATGTTGTAGACTAAAGATAAAATGAATGCATACAGACTTTTAATATAAAATGAATAAAACAATTTATTCTATTTCCAAAAGATCCCAGACAACATTTGAAGAGCTGAGTGGAAGAACATCTTATGCTACATTTTCTTAAAAATTATTTTATCTTTTGTATGAAGGCGTTATCAGGCATTCTATCACATGGTAAAGCTAAAATACCAAAATTCTATTTAGCCTTGAAAATTTATGACATTATTCATTAATATTTAATATTTTATTATTTAATAATGTAAATAATATTAATATTTTTTTTTAATATTTAAAAATTAAATATATACACCTGTTAATATAAACCTGTTAATATTTTAAACACATGGTATCAAACAGTAAATAAATCATTAAAATTGACAACAAAAACTTTCACATCAAATTTCTTCAAATGTAATTTTTGTTACTTAACATGTTCTTTCACTTAACTCTTCATTTAAAAATATAACTTATATAAAGTTATTTTCTAATGGATTTTAATATCATTAACATATTTCATTTAATATAAATGTAATAGTAATTTTTCAGGTTGTAATTGTATTTTAGAACTTTTTTACAATTTGTTTGAGTAATGTTTATTGGACGAGACACGTATATTTCTATTCTCTCCGCAATATGTCACATGGAACTACTTAAGAATACGTAAACTGGCTACCGTGAATACATTTAACTTAAATTTGAAATATTTGAATGAATTTACAATTTTATAAAATTAATAACGAAAAGGGCATCACAGAATAAAATGGGTGAAAAGTAATTTTCTTTTATCCCATAACCTTTTCAGGGATGAATTATTTCTGTTGCTAAAATGTTAACCCCTTGAGGGGCAAGCAATTATGTTTGTGAAATACTGAATTCTCACCGGAATCTTTGAAAAATTCTATTTCAAAATAAGTAAAAGCAATTTTACGGCTTTTTTCCACCAAAGTTAGAAAAGTAAAATTTAATAAAATTTTTCTGGTGTAAAACTTCATTAATCGTAGGTGGTATATAATACATACCGGTGCCCCTCAAGGGGTTAAAATGGTTGATCGACACCAGGATTTGTAATATAAATATATACTGTTAAACTTGGATAATTCGAAGTTTAAGAGACCAGAGAAAAGTTCGAAATATCCAAAAATCCGAATTACATATATTCTCTCAAAAAGAAGAGATAAATAAACAAGAAAGAAAAAATCATGGATTACGAAGCATTTTCCAACACTTTCAGACAGAATAATGTAACAAAACTTCAATGTTTAATAAGCTGAAATATGATGTCTAATTGAACTATTTGGAAATGCATAACACATTTAAAAACCGAATTTCAGCAATTCCCATCTGCAATCCAAATATTATCCGAGTTCTTTCAGCAGCCCTGTATATGATATATAGTTTTGTATCTATAAAATACATGCATTCAAAAATTTAGTTCAGTTAGGAAATACATAACACAGTTGAAAATTCTCTTTCTGCATTTTCGTCTAATAATTAGAATGGTAAGCGAATTCTTTTGAGCAGTTCTGTATACGAGGTATAGAATTTATACACAACGAGTAACATGCAAAATATTAGTTAAATTTAAAAGCGCATACCTAATTTGAAAACGCACTTCCAGCAATTATTGCTCCAAGTCTTAGGATTTATATTTACCCCACATAGTGACATTCCAAACCATCGCCGTTCTTTTCCTTAGAAAGATAGGTAAAATAAACTATTAAAATATTTTGCACTTTAGCTGAGAAAAGTCTCAGGAACAATTTTTACCGCAAATTTTTAAGGGCATTTGTACGAAAAATTCGAATTATCCAAAATAAATTTCGAAATATCCAGGATTTCTTTACATTATTTTAATACAGAATTCTAGGGACCGAGCAAAAAAGTAGAATTACCCAGAATTTCGAATTAACCCTTTCCGGCACCGGCAATGCTTGTTGTAAAATGGTTAAATGTTTGACTGACACCGGGATTTTAAAACGACTTTTTTCGATATTAAAAACACGTTACTTTACGTGTTGATTGTAAAAGCAAAATTTTACTGAAATATTCTTGGTGCCATTCGTAAGTTTGGAATTAAAATAAGGTATCCCTACCCGGGCACACTGTGTCGGAAAGGGTTAAACAAGTTCGAATTATCCACGTTTCACTATATATATATATAATTAAGTAAAGGTATTGGATTCGAGTATGTAATATAAAGCAAAATTTAGCTTAAAATTCTGGTGCCAATGTCCCGTTTGGGAGTTAAAATTAAGAGGTATAAATAATATATCGCCGCCATTCATGGGAATAATTATCGCGCCCGTAACTGTCATGGGAAGTTTACGATATTTATTGTATTCGGGATGTTTGTGTCTCACCAGTTTTTAAAATAATATAATTGGCTTTTTTTCGCATCATTTTTCCAGGCATTAAATAAGGCGAATAATTCTACTTGAAAAAAGTGTTGGGAATCAAACAAACAGAATTTTTTTTTAAAGTAGCCTACACATACCGGGCTCCACGCTTAACCCTCTCACTGCGCAACCCGAGAAATACTCGGACATGCATTTTCCGTCTAATTAATACTATTCGGTTATTCCCACCTGTTATTTTTTAGCGGAAACGTTGTCATATTTAATTCGGAAATTTTTGCGATTATTTCTGCTTTAAAGAACGGTGATAAACGATTAAAAATTCTGTATAAGACGCTCATCGCAAAGAATTACTTACGCAGCGAGAATGTTAAGTAATTAAAATTCTCGTGCAGGCCTTCGTACTCTGCACATAAACATACACAATGGCATACATATTTTAAATTTCAAAACTAATTTATACCTGACGGCCAGTTAACGATAAACTCCATTTAGTGCTTAAAAAGCGTACAGCCAACAGAGTGAAAAATTGTCCAAGATGGGACTCGAACCCGTGCCATCGGTATAGCGCACCGGCGTTCTACCAAATGAACCACTTGGAACGATACCCAGCCTGGCACTTCTCACTATCATATGTTGGCAAAACTACAACTGCAGCAGAAGATAGAATAATTTTCCGTGAACTTCCGACTCTGAGGCAAACACGAAACTAAAGATAATCCAGCATGGATCAAATTGAATAAATCTATATAATTCTTGGAAAATTTATCTCAAATTCCATTCAATATTATTTAAAATTTTTATTGCTTAAAATGTGTACAGTCAACAATACAAGCAAACAGGATTCTCTTTAGCTTCGTATTCGCCCCAGAGACCGTGGCTCAAGGAAAAATTATTCCATCTTCTTCTGCGGTTGTAGCCTTGCCAACATATGATAGTGAGAAGTGCCGGGCTGATGGGGTGTCAAACGAGTTGCAATATCCGAATGACGCCCCATGGGATATATTATATTATATATCACACCTAATTTTAATTAAGACTTGAACTAGAATAATTTTGGTGAAAAAGAGCTAATAAATTGTTTTTACATATTTTGAAATAATTTCTTTCCAATTTTCCGGTGGAAATCAACATAACAGAAACACAATTACTTGCCCCTCAAAACGTTAACACCTTAACGGTCGCTTAATATTTGGAAAAATCTTCAAAAAAGTACCTATTTTCTATTACAGAAATTGAATAATTATAAGGCTTCTAAATAAAATATGCAATTAGTTTTTTTTTTTTTTTTTTTTTTTTTTTTTTTTAACGCAAAAAAAAAAAAAAAAAAAAAAAAAAAAGATGTTATAGAACAAATTCACATTTGTAGAAAATCCATCATGCGCGAATTCTGTGTCTTAATGTTTGTTTTACACCATTCAAATTAATGCGAATAAGACTTTTATTCTTCGCATCTTAGATCTTTATTTATCATCAACACACATATATTTACAAATAATATTTGAAATAATATAGGGGATGAATGGGACAAGTGATGGATGGGACATTCTCAATATTTCAGACAATAAACATTTATTTTAAATTGCTTCCTATCCCCATATAAGGCTCTACCTCAGTGTGCATCAGAACTAAATGTAGCACCACATTGCTGTTTTCATTTTCCTTCAAAGTTTCATTTTCTGAAATCTCTCCTTAAAAGTAAGTTTTTTTTTTTTTACATTTGAAGATCTAAAATATCTTATACAATATAAAAAATTAAGCTATGTTGTAGTTATTTATTTTAAGGTCCAATATCGATAATTAAAATGAATGAATAGTAACCATTGTGACAAAATAATTTTTGATGCAAAATGGCATAGAAGGGAATATATGCATCATGGGGATGATTGGGACATTTCAAATGGGGATGAAGGGGACATTCTCATTCATCCCTAGAGATGTTGAAAGTTTTATTTATTAACTAAATAGTATTATATAGGTTGATAAATTATTAATTTACGTTAATTAATAGTATTAAATAGTATTATATGAGTTGTTATTGTTTAAACTTTCTGTTTGTTATTTATTGTATTGTAATGATTATTAATGGATTATCAAAAAAATTATTACTAAAACTTCATCAAAATAGATAAAATTGTTAAAAATAATATATGTTTTATATAAATTTATGTTTATTGATCAAATTTGGGAATTTATATTGAATTTTGAAATATTGCACAAATAAATTCCTACCCCTAAAGTTTTGGGTCGTTTGGAAAGTCGTGTCGCGTTCGGCAAATTAAGTCGTACCGGAAAATGCTATCATTTAATTATTAGACATTGATTGCGATATCTAATGTCTAATAATTACCGGGCAGAATTTTCCGGTATGAATTGATTTTCTCAACACGACACGACTTACCCATCGACCCAATAATTTCCGTTCTGCATGTTTCTAAGATACATTTAATTAATATTAATTAATAAGTTATGATTGAAAATTCTTAGCTATGCCATATTTAAAGTACATTTTGCACATTCATTTCAAATGTAAAATGCCTCATAAGTGGAGAAAAAGAACATATTGTTAACCGAAGTCTGCATTAAAAGTTAAAAGTGCAATCAAAGAAGTTATTGAAAAAAAAAAAAAAACATATCGATTCGTGCTGTAAAATCATATATTACAAATATAATTACATATAAGGTTATAATCATAAATTTTAATTTTGTAAAATTGAATACAGGGAGGAAAATCTTTCTGTCCCATCCATCCCTATTTGTGTCCCATTCATCCCTGCTGTGGGCATGATTGGGACAGGGAGGAACGTTTTTTTTAAATTTCATAATATCTTTTTCTGATTAAATCATAATCTAGAATAAATATTGTTCATATATGTTGTCAAATGCCTAATGTATGAAATGTGATATATAATATTGATAATAACTTAAATAAAAAAATTAAAAAAAATATTTTGGTGAAAATGTCCCATTCACCCCCCATTTCCCCTACATTAAATTTTGATTGTTAATAATTTTTTGAAAGTGATATATTTTGAAACATGCATTCAAAGTCACAATTAGCGCCAAAAACCAAATTTCACACGGAAATGCCAGTTAAATTTTCCTGGTTTCATAAAATTTTTCAGGCAATTAAATCTCCAGCACGGAAATATGACGGGAACGAGAAATAACGAACGACACCTCAGCCCGTGATATTGACGGGAGCGAGAATTTAGGGGTTAAAGTTATTAACTTTTTCACCTTACCTACTGGCAAAATTATCTGCAATTAAAGATTGCGAAATAAACTTTAACATATTAGTGGTTTGCAGATTATTTGGGGCACTGATTTACGCGGGACACCGGGCAATACTGTATCCTTAGTGTGTGGCCTCCCTAACGTCATGTGGTACTAATGTGCGAACACTCCTTGGAATGTACAATAAATATGGCACCACTATTTATTATTAGAAATTTTCTACATAATATTTAACCTCTTAACGATCGAATTGTATTACGGTTTAAAATTTCAAATTGCTTATTGGGCCAGTTTTTTTTAAAGAAATATTCAACTTATTTGACCCTTACCGGCGCGGAGTAATTCTGATTATAAACTGATGAAATAATGCACTGACAACACAATTTATAAACGAATTTATTAGAAAATACGAACTTGCTTATATTCATGTACATTATAATTGGCAAATTTTAGTTAAATATTTTTGGCGCCGTTTGTCAATTTTGGAATTAAAATTAGGTGTCCTTTTTGAAGGACACCGCGCCGGTAAGGGCTAAAAACAGATAAAATGATACCGCAATAAAGCCACTACTATTACACTACTGCAATTACACTAATTTATAAAAATGGTGGGAATTGAAAAATCTGTATAAAAGACGCAGCTCGTGAATATCACGAGAGCGAGAATCAAGGGGTTAAATAGCAGAGTAATCGCCCCATTCAAGCGTGTTATTTGTAATATTTTTTGCAATTACGTAAGACAAAAAATATTCCTAAATATATATTGTAAAACTCTACACAACTTAGGTATGAACACAAAAGTCACTTTAATCCTTAAATGTACGAATTTTTATTTTGTTTCGAAAAAAATATATATGATTCTCTGAAAGGTTTATAACACAGGAAAAATAATGAAAAACATCAGAGATACATTTTTCGTATAATGCATCACTCTTTTCTTATGTTGCACGTTTGCAATACAAGTAAAAACTAAACTATTGCAAATTAGTAAATATTTTAATAAGTATGAATCTAAACAACTTATTTTATATATTTTTTTATTTTGTAAAATTTAACCCATTCATGCATAAATTATGTTTTTATAATTATATTTTCCACTCTTATATTAAAGTTGTGACACCAGAAATTTTAAGATATATTTATAAGTCTATTTTTTTTTTAATTTTTGCAAGATTAATATTTCTATATAAATATACTGGTTGATAAGAATTAAAGAAAAAGTGATGTATATGTGCATCACTATGCACTCTTCAAGCTTCGTGCCCGATAAGTGTAGGTTATACTTCTTTAATTTGGGATTGTTTGATTACCTCCACTTTATTAAAGTAGAAATATTCACCTTGTTTAATGACAGTTAAAATCATGCTAGAATAAAGCCAGTTACACTACATAAAAATTTAGGAATTAAATGATCTGAATTTTTAAAAAAATATCCTACACTGCCCACGAAAATCATGTACGCCAGAATTAAAGGGTTAAAATCGTCTCAATTTCATTTGTACCCTATTTCGCTATACATTTAAAATTGTTTTAACTGTCTCATACTATAAATACTCTACTGTAAATCTAATTAAGAACATAATAACCCATTATCCCCTTGAGGGGCGGTGGGATCTATTTTATCCCACCTACGATTAATGAAGATTTACACCAGAAAAAATTTATGAAATTTTACTTTTCTAACTTTGGTGGAAAAAAAGACGTAAAATTGCTTTTTCTTATTTTAAAATAAAATTTTTCTAAATTTCCGGTGGGAATTCAGCATTACGCAAACGCAATTGCTTGCCCCTCAAGGCGTTAACGACGAGCCTCCTTTACATTTCTTCGACACCAGTTTTTGCGACTTTGTAATTTTGAATTATTTAATCGCTCAGAATAACAGATTCGATAATATGAAAATTTCCAAACTAAAATACTGGAATTAAAATTTAAAAATTTTGTTCGACTTTTATGGCAAGTTTTCTTGCCAACCGGCTTTTATGAGTTAAGAAATATTATGGGACACGCATCTTGTTATATCCTCAATCCTGTTCAGCATACGGAATATGGGACATAGGTCCTAGGCTCCTCGGTAAAATATCTTCGTATCGTTATAATTTTATATGTATGTATATTGGTATTTATATTATAATAACTTTTCCTATACAATATA
Organism: Maratus speciosus; assembly: GCA_963932465.1. Taxonomy (NCBI): domain Eukaryota; kingdom Metazoa; phylum Arthropoda; class Arachnida; order Araneae; family Salticidae; genus Maratus; species Maratus speciosus. Next base: position 263,695,497 of record OZ010794.1, on the reverse strand, counting down.
TAATAATTACAATAGTTCCAACATATTGACATGCATTCATAATCATTAAAATGTGATAAAACGAACTATCTATAGCGAAATCTGTCCAAAACTGAATATTTTGATAGTCGTAACGAAAAGTATACAAAACAATTAAAATTTCGAAGGCAAAACCAGTCTAAAGTGGGTTGCATCAATTCCCGTGATATTCTTCCTTAGCAGGTTTTAATATTTTGCTAATTTACATCTGTCTTATTCACTTACGTACATCTTATAACATGCATATATACAAGAACTTTTAATACAAAATATGCATATAATACTTTTTTTGAAAAAACGAAAGTAATAGTGACTAATTAGGAATTTCTATAATCCAAATTCAATTAAAACTTTTCAAAAGTTTTATATAGAATTTATGTGGCGTTTGATTTTTATTTTAAATGAAACCCAAATAAAAATGAATCAGAAACAAATTCTTCTTCGGAGTAAAATAAATCATATAAGAAAGATAGAATAAAAAAAAACTCTTATTATTGTTATAGTAACATAAAAAGAATTATTATCAGTATTAAAGTTTTTTCGGTTTATTCTATTTTACTAAAGATAATTCTTCGAAAGTGAAAGAAACATAAATTATGTGAAAATATTCAACGCCTTGTAGGGTAATTGTATTAGGTTAAATTTCAAATCTAGCTTCAATCCTATTAAATACGACATAATAAGAGACAGGGGTTAAAAAAAGTTAACTTCGATGTTAAATTTAAAAACTCCATCTTAATATATAAGAACGGTGTGCAAATAAATTTACGGTGTGCAAAAAAATTAACTTCGATGTTATTTTTAAAAACTCCTTTTAAATATATGACAACGGTATGCAAATAAATTTACTGGAACATGCGGTTTATGATTGAACCTGTCGCAAAATAATTAAGTTTTTAAAGCTCCTAAAACGAAGACATGTTTTTAAAAACATGTTTATTTTTATACTCTTTTCGATGCGTGCAGTGGCGTTCCGCTGAAATATCACACATTGCGTTGATTGAAGGAGGTTATTTCAACGTGAACTCAGTAAAATAAATATTTTTTTTTTGTCATAGTATGAGAAAATATTTATAGTTAGATCTTTCTTTGTTTAATCGAAAAAGTTCTAAAAATATTTGCCGAGATAATTAAGATATTTATGGCACAGTTTTTAGTAAACTAGTTTTTCTAGATAACGAAATGTGATAAATTATTTTTTAATTTATGCAGGGATGCTGTTGTAAAATCATTAAGTGGTCTCAAGACTCTTAACCCCTTGGGGACGAGCGACACGTATACGTGCCGCATGAATCGCTCAGAATCCTTGTTTTTCCTCACCAGTAAAATTTTACTGTAAAATTTGCTTTATTTAATCAGCGCATTTTCTCGATTCAAGAAGACACAAATTTCTGTTTTTAAAAAACGGTGACAAAAGATTAAAAATTTCGTAAAAGGCTCTCGTCCCAAAGGGGTTAAAGCTTTAAAATTTTTGAAATTTTAATTTTTTTAGATGTTAAACTCCTATCTTTTCTGAACATTTTGATATAATTGATTCCTTGAAATTCCCATTAGAATATATGTTATGGCTTTTAGAATTATATCTGCTCAATATTTGAAGCGGCGTTTCCGAAACTTTGAAGCCATTTTTCTCCAAATGACGTTTTAGGTCTTCAAAATCTCAAAAACTTCTGAATATTTTTTCATGAAATTTTCAAAACATATGTTTGATGTTAGTTTGTATATATAAACAGAACCTAAAATTTCTTTTTTACTGTTAAAAATATTTTTTAAGGTTAAATTTTCTAATTTTTGAAATAGATAAATAACACTTTGTATTATAAATATAAAAAATGCTTTAAATACAAATTTATTTAGGTTCAGGGTAATTATTACAATCAGAAGTATAAGTAGGCACCAAAATTTCCATTCTAGTTGCAAAATGTATTTTGTAATCCTGAGCGTAATCTGTTATGCTGATTTTCTGGTCCTTAAGTGTCTGACAGTTTGGAGCTGCCTGTAAATGCTACTTGCATTTTTTTAAATATTTGAAATGAACGGGAATACTTATATCTTTCATCCCAGTTGAAATTGTATCTTAAAACCGAACACATTTTAAGATATTAAATGTTGAAAATGGTCATTTTTATTTTCTTTTTTCGAATTTGAAGAGTTTAGAAACCCTTTAATAAAGCCATCTTTTTTATTCTAAAATTCTACATTTCCTACAGCGTCTTGCACAAAGCTAAATTAAAGGAAATTGCACAAGAGTTAGAAAGCAGATCCCTTTTCTCAAACATGAGTTTCTATCAAAGAGGGTTACGCTCTACTGGCATTTAAAAAAATTACAAATCAGCTTCAACTTTCAGTCTGCAGTGACGGTACATGGCATATCGACGAAACCATGCCAAACTATCCAATGTGAAACCAGTGGGCTATGTTTTTAAAATTCAGATTTCTTGATTGGTATCACTTTTTTGAAATAGTGAAATTCCACTTGTTTTCGCCTTAATTAATAATGTCGTTAAATAAGTTTAAATAAGACTAATTTTACTATTTCAAAAGAGTGGTGCAAATCAGGAAATCTGAATTTAGCAAAAGTAGCCCACTTTTTTCACTCTGGATAGTTTGACATGGTACCGACGACATGTACTCGTTCGGGGAAACTTTAAATTTACCTTTATAATTTTATCTTCTTCCCAAAAGCGTTTTTTGAGAAAATCTTCTGCATTTTAGCCAAAATTTTATTTTAAAACATACTAATGCTATGTTTTTGTAAAAAATAATGGTTTGTGAGATTTGTATATGACTAGTTCCATTAGTACTTTTAGTGTAAGTCACATGCTACGATTTTTGTCTACCAGTATTTTAGAACTGAAAATCTGACTTATTTTATCGGAGATATCTCATTAATTGAATAATGCGAAGCAAACTTTTCGAAAATAACGGTGGCTAACAGGCATAGCGGATATCAGCTATGTGACTTACAACACAAAACCCCATGGAAATACACACATTTTGTTAAAACTTTTTAAACCCTTCTTTAACTGTTTCTCAGCCATTGTTACCAAATAGAAATATCTACCAGTCAGAAGGGACACTACGAATAGCTTTTCTTGATCCAAACTTCTTGATATTCGGAATTTCGCAGTTCGAATATACATTTATTGCATTCTTTTCGATATTATGACGGAAATATTGTATATGTCTGTCAACGCGCCAAAGACAACATGCATTCTCATTTATAAAGCTGAGATATTATTAAATGTGAGGTAATGAAAGTAACATAATTCTTTCCTGATTAGCGTTTTAACGCTTTTTAGTCGCAATTACACAAAGTTCCGTTATTGTGGTCTTCTTATTTTTGGAAAATTGCATTTTTCTTTAGGCCACATGGTTAAGACGGACAACGCTAAACGGTCTATCATTATTCAATAATTCACGAGCTATAAGAAAAATGCAATATGTAAAGATTTTCTCATGTAGACCATAAACTTTATATGTAGTTATTAAAAAACTAGTTAAAATTTTCGTGAGTAGATTGATTTATGTTGCCTAAAACAGGGTTCGTACACTTCAAGGGCTTTTTACCAGAATTTTCGTAAAGTAATATTTGCCTTGTTTAATGAAAATAAAATCGATCTTCAGATATAACGATTAGTACTTTGCGAAATAACTGGTACTAAAACGCCTAAAATTACCTGTATCCCCTGATGCGTACAAGCCCTGTAAAATTGTAAGAAAAACTAAATTCGAAGTTTGAAAATAAAAATGCGCGTTTCAATGGCTAAGCAACACAAAAAAGTAAAAAGTGAGAAATCTTTGACGCAGTTTGATTCCTTTGTTCCAGTAATGAAGCTATGAATAAAGAGGAGGAGACTTGTAGTGTGGAGTGTACCAGTTGCGAGTGTAGTAACAAGAGGTCGTCACAAGATGGCGGTTGATTTTGTACATCGGATCGACAGTCTCTGATTACCGAAGAAGCAAACTTCCACCAATAAAATTTGAATAGAAAGTTACATCTTATTTTAGCAGTTTTTTTTAACCAAAATTTCTCTGACAAACATAGTAAAAATTTCTGTTCATTTTTACTGTAGGAAGTTGGTGCGAGTATTATAATGTCTTTCACCGTCACTGACAGGAGGTTGCTTAGGTTGTCACAATATGGCGGAAAGGCGGGGCCTGACTACTGCCGAAGTAAAGTTCCACCAGTATCAGTATTAAGTATAAATATCTGATTTGGCTATAATTATGACTGGAAGTCTGCATTAATAAGGTTTTAAATAAGGAGACAATTTCTATTCAAATATATGGGTAAAAGTTTGCCAGACGGTAATGAGCCACTGTGAAACTGGTTTCAGTTAAAGCTTCAACATTTTGAGTATATTGGAATTGAGCACTTCGGAATTGTGTTTTGAGTCAATTCCTTTTTATCGTTAGTTCCGTGGTTCCAGTAATCTTACATTTTGAAACAGTGCAACGCCATCTATTGATACAGATTTGAACTATTTCAATTCCTACTATTAGTTCACACTCTCCCTATATTTATTTATTTATTTATATATCTTGTTCAAATTTTCAATCTTTAATAAAATACTTGTTATTCATCCTATCAAGTTGAAATAAAATCTTTTAAAACTTGTACTGGATGTCAATTGATGTTAATACAGGTTTTTCAAATTTTAATTCATTAATTAAATTTTAATTAATTAATTTTAGTTTTACATGGGAGACAAAATGGCGGCCATTGGTTATTGAAGCATTTAATGCATCTTCATATCTATAAGGGGGATTACCATAGGGGGGACCCTGTTTTGTCGCCAAATACCGCCAAGATTGTCGCCAACTTGGCGATATCTCAAATATTTCGCCAAATTCCCATAGACTTCCATTGTAAACCTACTTGCTTATAGAAAAGCTACAAATTGAGATATTTTAATGCAACAAAAACCAATATTAGCTTAAGGGATTATATTAAATTTATCTTTGATGAAATAAGTAGGAATTGACTTTAAAAACAAAATTTTTATATTACTTGTTTTAATTTAAATCATATACAAAATTTTGGGACAATCTCACAAACATACAACTTGTTTCCTATTTAAATTTACTCCTAATGTGTCCCTTTCTATACTAGTTTATTCAATTTTCTATTTGGATTACTCTAGCAAATTTTGTAGAAACTTACCCTGAAATCATTTCTGTAGCTAATGTTGTAAAAAACTACTATGATTTTTTTAATTAAAAAAGGGAGAAGTTTGTGCCCTATATTTATTATAGGTAATATAATTAATAAAAAAAAAATAATATTAATGAATAATTATTTCATTTTGCATCCAAACACCTTTAGAATACTACAGTAACAAAAAATAATATAAATAATTCTTTTAAAACTTAATATTCACCATTCTTTTAAATAACTTAACATCGATTTTATACTTTAAAACTTCCCTCATAATATCTGACAGTAGTGTACAAATAAATTTACTGCAACAGACAGTTCATGAATGAAACTGTCGGGAATAATTAAGCTATTAAAATTCCTAAACGAAGAATTCTTTTTTATAACATGTCAAATTTTACAAAGTTTTCTAGAGGAAAAATGACATTACGCTTTGTGTTAATTTGAGGAGTTTATTTTAACATTAGTTAAGTAAAAGAAATATTTTTCGTTATGTTATGAGATAAATATATATAATTAAATATTTGTTTAATAAAAAAAAAGAGCGAAAATTTACTGAGATTTTAAAGTTAAGACATTTATGGAACAGTTTTTAGAACTAACTTTTAAAGAAATGATATAAACTACACTGGCCTCCAAAAGTTAAGGTACGGGGACTGAATGTTTTTGATTGTACACGGTTTGTCGAATATCTACCGACATTATTGGCGAATTGTTCTTAACCTTGGATGTAAAGAAAATATTTGATTTTATATTTCTCGGTGAAGATTTATCGGGGAGGGGGGGTACAATTAGGGGGCTAATAATAAATTTAATAATAAAATAATATTTACGATCACCTATGTAACAGAAAAGGCTGGAAATGGTTTGTGACTATGGTAAATGACTATTTTGGTTTTGTTCAACGTTTGTATGCATTTGTGGAAGCATAGCACTCATATTCGTGAAGATGTTAACGTTTTTGTGAAAAATTCAAAAATTTTTTGTTTTATAGCATACAGAGTTTTCGACCAAATTTAACACAACTTTCCAAAAACCTGACAAAGAACAGTAGCAACAGTATCCTGCAATTAAAACATGAATATATTGAATATTTGATGAGATATAGGCACTTGTATGAAATAATTTTTTACTGCGCATGCGTGTAAGATTAAAAAAAAAATTATTTCAAAATTTGGTATCAGGTATTTTGAGTAACCTCTGTAAAAAGTTCAGTCAAATATTGTGAAAACTCAGAACGATATAGTGAGATGTTTGAAAAGTTGTGGAAAAACCCTTATAATAAAGCTATTTTTAGAAAGCAACTCACTATATCTCCCCTATCTTTGTGAAATTTCTCGATATTTGACTGGACATTTTAGATAAGTTGCCCTAAATAGCTGACTACCAAATTATGAAATAAAAATTTTGAAATCTTCCAAGCATGCGCAGTTAAAAATTATGTCATACAAGTGCCCATATCTCATCATTTATTCAATATATTCATGTTTTAATTGAAATGTACTGTTGCTACTGTTCTTTGTCAAGTTTTCGGAAAGTTGTGTTAAATTTGGTTGAAAACTCTGTATGCTATAAACAAAAAACTTTTGAATTTTTTCCATAAACGTTAACATCTTCATGAATATTGGTGCTATAATTACACAAATGCATACAAACGTTGAACAGGACCCAAATAGTCATTTACCACAGTGACAAACCATTTCCATCCTTTTCTGTTACATAGGTGATCGAAGATATTATTTTATGATTAAATTTATTATTAGCCCCCTAATTGTACCCCCCCCCCCCCGATAAATCTTCACCGAGAAATATAAAATCAAATATTTTTTTTAAATCCTAGAAGTTCAAGAACAATTCGCCAATCATTTTTGTAGATATTCGACAAAACGTGTGCAATCGAAAGCATCCAGTCCCCGTACCTTAACTTTTGGAGGCCAGTATATTTTTTAATTTAAGCGAGGGGCTGGTGTAAAATCATCAAGAAAGCAATTTTTTTAATCCCAAAAATTCTATATTTCTTTTAGTTTCCAACAGCGTCTTGCACAATGTCGTTGCCATCGAAATACTCAAGGCCAGACGACATGAATTATGACGTCATCACTAATCGACCGATTTCTCACTACTGTTGGAATTCACACCGGGAAATTTTGAATAGCAATATTCTTTTATTTTATTTATGAAATACATCCAATTTTATAAAACAATACTAACTTTTTAAACTTATTGGTGAGAATTTGGAATCCCCCAATAAAAAATCAGCCACATGAGGCAACACTGTGTGGCTGAATTTTTATTTAGGGATTCCGAATTCTCACCAGTAAGTTTAAATACTTATTATTGTTTTATAAAATGATAGATATTCCAAAAATAAAATAAAAGAAAATTAATATCCAAAAATTTCCGGCGTGAATTCTAACACCAATGAGAAGTCGGTCGATTAGTGATGACGTCACAATTCGTGTCCTCTGGCCTTGAGTATTTGGATGGCAAAGACAGTGCTCAATTAAACAGACCTGCGCAGTAGTTCTAAACGAGCTCATTTTTTCCATAACATTTAGATGCGCTTCCATCAAGGTGGTGTGCTTTGAACTTGCATTGAAAAATGTTTAGCAAATAATTTGAACTTTCGATCTGGAACAAAGCTGGGTTTGTATATGTACTTATTGGGTGTAACATTAAATATGCCTTTATAATTTTATCTTCTTTTCAAAAGTGTCTTCTAAATCCAAAGTTTTTATTTTTTTGTCGAAAAGTTATAATACGATATTTTCGTGAAATGAAATGTTTCGTGTGAATTTGCATTCAGTTAAAAGTTTTTAAACTCTTACTTGACTGTTAAGGAGCCTATTGTTAAAAGCAGTGGATGCCCTATATTTATTATAATATTATAATTACTTTGAAAATAATGGTAATTAATATTTTTTTTCTGCTTCCAAACACTTTTAGAATAGTACAACATAGATGTCAACATTTCTTAATTATTGCGGTGTCAGATCAAAGACAAATATGTTTCAACGGGAAATTTTATTTAATAAAAATTATAAGAATTATTTTTCAGGATTGCCACAGGCGACTATTTTTTAATTCGTTCTCGTACCACTCTTTGAAATCAAAAATCTTTTACATACGCTTTGACAACATCTGCAATAAAAATTGACTTCAAAATGTACTTTTTTAAACAGTGGGGCGAACAGAATATAAAAAATTTCGCCTGTGGCGACATTGTACTTAATAAACTTATATTTAATTTTTTTAAATAATATTTTTTCACATGTAGCTACCATCCATATTCGAATATTTTTTTTCTTTTTTACGGCTTCCTAATGCCTCTGCAACACGAATCACCCCTCAATTTAGGTTAACCCTTTATCTACTGACGGTACTTATAAGTACCACTCAATTTAAACTTTCATCCCATCGTAAATATTACTAACATTCTAATGGTACTTTGCAAAAACACTCTTTTAACTCCACTTTATCCGGATATATGGCAGTTTGACACATACGATGTGTTTTGTGCCGACATTCTTTACAGGTTGTCACGCTCGCCTTTTTATTGCTGCAAAAACAGTAAAGGGTATAAGATAAGTGTTAGATTTTTTATGTGTTCATTATGATCTTAGAATGCAGTTATTTGACAAGCTAAGAAGCTGCTCACGCTTTTCCATTGTTTCTCATTCAAGGCAGACACATTTCCTTACATACATATTCCTGATTTAACATGTTTTATATGAACCAGACATAGGAATAATTAACCCTAGAACTACCGGAAATTTTACTCAAGTTTTATAAAAACATTCTACACCAGAATTTTTACTTAAAACTATTTAATTTGTTTATTTAACTTATTATTGTCTGATTTATACATTTAGTTTGTTTTGAAGAAATTTCTGGTTTGAATAAATATTTTGAATGTACATGTCGGGTCCAATGGACCCGTCTGGTAGACGGAAGGTTAAGGAATATCGACATCAAAGACAGTGTTGCCGCATCTGGCGGATTATTTATTTAGATATATTGAATTCACACCAGAAAATTTTGAAGACCAATTTCCTATTTATTAATGGAATATTCATCATCTTATAAAGCAAAAATGATTATTAAAATTTACTGGTGAGAATTCAGAAATAAAAAAATCACTTTGATCTAAAATTAACCCCTTAAGTGGCCCCTTAAGGTATATATCCGTCGCGCATAGTCGATGCGTTAAGCGCCACTGACGTATATATACGTCAGTCCAAAATATTGTCCTTTATAATGCGCTGTGCCAGTAAAACCACGCACACGGCTTTGGAATAAAAAAAAAGACTTTGAAGGTGTTTTTGAAAGACTGACCTATTTCAGAGGAGAAGGAGTAGAAGGAACTACCTTCATAAAGGCTATCGCACTGAGCTAGTGACGTGAAAATACAAGCGAATTTTTTTCCATATTTGACAAGGCTCCGCCCTTTTTGTACACCACTATTATTTTAGAGAAAATATTGTTTGGTTTGCCGTTCACTTTTCGCCTTTCTGTCGCATTTGTATTTTGATGTCACTACCTCAGTCTCATAGCTTTAGCCGCGCAGTTTCTCTAATTTTCTCGAATTTCGTAGGAGTATGTCCGATACTGATGATAGTGAGTTGGATGACGACTTTCCGTCATCTTCTGGATCAGAGACGTCAGAATATGATATGTCAGATGAAGAGGATTCAGATAACGATTATTCTATGAAAGATGCCAGAAACTGGGTATGATTGGAAATAAAAAAAAATTACCTATGCCACCTTCACGGTTTCCATTTTCGGGACAACCAGGAATAAATAAAAATGTAACAGATGTTACGAACCCACTTTTATTTTTTGATCAGAAACTGGTGCTTCATATTGTTACAGAAACTAACCGTTTTGAGGACCAGTATAACAACCAGCATCCTGGAAAAGAGAAATCAAGGACGAAGTTGTGGCGTCCAACAACTTTAGAAGAAATATATGTTTTTTTAGGTATACTTATGTAAAACCTCACGTTGCGCTTTACTGGTCTAAAAACAAATTGATCGAAACTCCAATTTTTGGGAAATTTATGACCAGAAATCGCTTTCAACTTATCATGAAATTTCTGCACTTTTCTGATAACAGTACTTTTGATAAAAATTCAACCAAAACTAAGTAAAATATGGCCAGTTTTTTCTGACATGATGAAGAAATTTTCAAGTGTCTATACACCTGAAAAGGACTTGAGTATTGATGAGAGCTTGATACTTTTCAAAGGCAGGCTATCTTGGGTACAATACATACCAATGAAAACAGCTCGCTTTGGTATAAATCTCTTTGTACTTGCTGAAGCAGGGACAGGATATATTCACAATACGATCGTGTACACAGGGCAGAGTACAATCTTTGATAAAATGTATGAGAACGATGGAGTCGCAACAAAAGCAGTGATGACGCTTATTGAACCTTTTTTGGGAAAATGTTATTGTGTAATTGCGGACAATTTTTATCTCTCACCAGAATTAGCAGACCTTCTTATCCAAAATTCAACTGACGTATATGGAACTCTTCGTCCTAATCGACGTGATTTGCCGGAAAATTTCAACACACTTACTTTGAAGAAAGGCGAAATAGCCGCTTACCAAAGAGGCAACATTAGCATGTTGATATGGCGTGACAAAAAAGATGTTTCGCTTCTTAGTTCTATCCATACAGCAAATTGCTCTGAAACTGAAAAAAAATGTCATGAAGCCAGCTATTGTTATAGATTATAACTTGAACATGGGTGGGTTGATAGAGCGGATCAGGCATTAGTTTGTTATTCAACAACACGAAAAAGACAGAAGAGGTATTATTTAACAATACTTCGCCATCTATTTGATATGGCTATTTGGAATACCTTCACATTACAAAAGAAACAACTCCGTGACGTTGATAATTACAACTTCCGCATGAATTTGGTGGAACGTATATTTGAGAAATTTCATATTACTCCCCCACAACCTGCCAAACGACAGAAATTAGAAAGTGGCTGTCCTTTACGTCTTTCTGCTAGACATTTTCCGGACTTAGTAACATCAACGTCTTCAAAGAAAAATGCATCGAGAAGATGTGCGGTTCGTTCAATGAAAAATTTTCGCCGTGAATCCCTACTGAATCCCGGACTAAAATGAACGCAAGAAAAACTTTTTTCGTATAATGAGACGAATATAACCAATATTGTTACCAACAAATTGTCAGTTCTAAAGCGTACTTATTTATCGGAAGAGAATCAATAAATCATATTCGAAAAATATGAAGTATTTACCTAGATGAATTTTTACATAAAAAGTTTTTTTTCGGAAATATGGTTTTGTTCACGTAAAACTCATTCCTGACTCTTTTGTTCTAGTTATATACAATAGTTTCCTATCGGTAGCTTAAGGGCACACCTTTCAGTTATTAGTGAATCCACAAAAATTAAAAATTGAATGGAACATCTTCTATCTCTGAATGATTATTGAGTTCGCACGCTCTTAAGCCACGCTCCATTTTGTAAGGCCACTAAGTTCTAACTGTGGCACTGGGGAGTGAATATCGTAAGTTTTTCTCGGCACGTAAGGGGTTAATGTAATAAAGAATACTACAGGGCAGTTCGATGGATATTTGTCGTGTGCGTCATATAGCTGATAACTGCTGTGCTTGTTGGCCATCGTTATTTTCGAAAAGTTTGCTTGCTCTTATTCAGTTAATGTGGTATATTATTAACCCATAATGGATGTGGTATATTATTATATATACTAATAAAATAAGTCACATTTTTCCGTTCTAAAATACTGGTGGCCAAAAAACGTAGCATTAATGTAATAAAGAATACTACATAGGGGTACACTACACACTACAAGTACTCATGGAAGTAGCCATAGATAATTCAATTAAAACATAATATTCCTCCTTTTTCTGAAATGAAAATCGATTTCATACTTTAAAACCCCACTTAATATATTTCACAAGTCTACAAATAAATTTACTGCAACAGTTTATGAATGAACCTGTCGGAAATAATTAAGCTATTACGGTTTCTAAACGAAGAATTCTTTTTCAAAATATGTCAACTTTTATAATGTTTTCCAGAGGAAAAATGACGTTTCGCTGAAACATTACGCTTTGTGTTAATTTAAGGAGTTTATTTTAACATTAACTAACAAAAGTAAAAAAAAACCTTTTTGTTTTGTTATGGCATGCGCAAAATATGTATAATTAGATATCTGTTTAACCCTAGAACTACCGGAAATTTTACTCAAGTTTTATAAAAACATTCTACACCAGAATTTTTACTTAAAACTATTTAATTTGTTTATTTAACTTATTATTGTCTGATTTATACATTTAGCTTGTTTTGAAGAAATTTCTGGTTTGAATAAATATTTTGAATGTACATGTCGGGTCCAATAGACCCGTCTGGTAGACGGAAGGTTAAACAAAAATCTTCTGAGAATATTTCAAGAGATATAGAAATTAAGATATTTACGACACAGCCTTTAGAACTAGATTTTTTTCGTAAAGAAACGTTATAATATGTTTGTTAATTAGAGAAGCGCGAGTTTAAAATCATCAAAAAGCAATTTATTTTTTTCCCCAAAAATGAAAAATTTCTTTTCATTTCCAACAGCGTCAGCTCAATTAAATAAAAATGCGCCGCTGTGCTAAAAGATATCTCTTTTCTCGAAATATTTAAATGCGTTTTCCTCAAATTGGTGTGCTTTGTACTGCATTGAAGAAAATTTTGCAATTATTTTTGCCTTTCAATCTGGTACAAAGCTTGTTGGCAGATGTGCTAGTCGGGAAAAAATAATTATGCTTTTATAATTTTATCTTCTTCACAAAAGTGTCTTCTAAGTAAATCTTTTGCAATTTTCAAAAAATTTACTTAAGAAATTAATTATGCGATGTTCTCGTGAAATAAGTGGAGTGATGAATAAAGAGGAGAAGACATATAGTGGTGACTCTACCAGTGGCGAGTGAAGTAACTGAGTAGATTGTTACAAGATGGCCGTTGATGTTTTACACTGGATCAAGAGCTTCTGATTACCACCGATGGAAATTTCCACCAGCAAATTTTGAGTAGAAACTTTCGCCTTATTTTAGCGGATTATTCGTGCAAAATGTCTCTCACGAATACGGTAAAAATTGCTATACGTTTTCACTTGTGGAAAATTGCCCGGGTATTATAATCTATTTCACTAACACTGACAGGAGATAGTTTACGCTGTACTAACTACATCCAAAGTAATCTCTCTCCAGTAAAAATAAATATCTGTTTTTGGCCATAGATATGACTGTTCTGTATTAATAAGGCGTTTAAATAGGGAGAAAATATCTATTCAAATTTAATGTTGGAATTTTCCTCCAGCGTTAATGAGCCACTGCGAAATCGGTTTCAGTTGAAGTTTCACGAGTTTGACAGGGTTCGCATGCTATTAAGCCACGCCCCATTTTGTAAGGACTCTACTACCAGTATTATTATAAAGATCATTTTCTTCACGAATCATTAGCTAGAAGATAATTTTATGCGATTTCTATTGGTAGAATCCTTATAAAATGGGGCTCGGCTTAATAGCGTGCGAACCTTGTTTGAGGATATCTGGATTTCTTTTTATTTATATTTCCATGGTGGAATCGAATGGTTTGTCCAAATTCACATTCAGTTAAAGGTTTTTAAACCTTTGTTTGATTGCTAAAGAGCCGCCGTCTCCAGGCAGCAGTGCTGAACAGTCAGAAGAAACACTACGAATCACTTTTCTTGATCCAAAATTCCTGATATTCGGATTTCCGCCATCTGGATGTATTTATTGCGTTTGTCGGCATTACCAAGATGATATAGTTTTTTCCTGTTACGTTTGACAAAGACAACATGCATTCTAATTTATAAAGCATTACTTTGGTTGCGTGAAAGTGATGTCATTTTTTTCTGATTTTCGTTTTAACCATTTTTCATTTAATACACAAAGCTCCATTATTGTGGTTGGTGTGTTTTTGGTATATTACATTTTTGTTTATTTTACCCCTTAGGCCACATGGTTAACACTGACCATGAACTTTATGATGCAATATGTGATATATTTAGCAGGTAACTCATAAATTTTACATGCAAATATTTAAAAAAAATAGTTCAAACTTTCGTGAGTAGATGGCGCTTATATTGCCTCAAATTGTGAAAAAAATTAAATTTAATTAAAAGTTTTAAAATCAGGATGCCAGTTTCAATCACTAAAGGAAATAAAAAGCGGAAACTGAGAGAACTTTGATGGAGTTTGTTTCAACATTCGTACAGTTTATAACAATGAAACGTCATCTAATGATACATATTTGAATAATTTTTTATTTCATTTTATATAAAATTTAGGAATATCCTCATAAACATAACACTCGTTTAACATTTAAAATTACATGGCTCCCACTCTCCCCGTTTTATATCACTTTATTCAAAGAATAATTTTCTTTTTAGATTCCACTTGCGTATTTTGTAAAAATCTAGCCTAAATGATATTACTATTTTCAGGTATTATAAAAGCCAACCATAATTTATTTTTTTGGCAGTGGATGCCGTATATGTAGATGGCAGAGACAATTAAAAATAAGATTAACAAATAATTATTTCATTCTGAAACACAAACCTTTTAGGATATTGAATTGATAAAAAATACTATAAGTATATATTTTAAAACTTAATATTTCAATTTTTTCTTAAAACTTAACATCGATTTCACACTTAAAAAATAATCTCTTAATATCTGACAGCAGTATACAAATTAAATGTATTGGAACTGCTACCTTAATTGATGCCTGCATTTATTAATACGGCCACCTGCTTTATTTTTCGTCACCAGTTTTGAAGAACGATTTTTGCCTTACATAATTGCAGTAACGTCCGATTATACACGTTGAATATATCTCATTGGAAATACTGGTGACACAGAGTCATAGGAGTTGAGAGCTGTGCACATTACATGGAGTTATGAATAAAGATGAATTGACAGATTCTCAAAATGGTGAAACTTCAACTGCAACCGATTTCGTAGTGGCTCATTACCGCCGGGGAATCTTCCACCAGTAAACTTGAATAGAATTCTTCCCCTTATTTAAACGTCTTATTAATGCGGAATTTCAGTCAAAATTATGGCTCAAAACAGATATTCATTTTTACTGGTGGAAGTTTACTTTGGTGGTAGTCACGCCCTGCGTTCTAGCCAGATCATGACAAACTAAACAATCTCCTGTCAGTGTCAGTAAATGAGATCATAATACTTGGGCCAATAAAAACGAACAGAAATTTTTAGGATATTTGTGAATGAAAAATGCATGAATAAGCTGCTAGAGTATATTCATTAGAGCAATTGAATTAATAATGATAAATTATCTGTCTGTTATAATAAAATCCGAAATTTTGTATGATAATTGAACAGAAATTTATAATCCTTGAAGACTGTTATAAAACATTTCATTGAACTGAATAATGCATAAAAACTGCTTTTCTATCTAAATTAAAATTTAACAAATAATATATGTTCATAGGAATAATCATTATTTTTCAAAAACACAACGGTTTTATGTTCGGAAAAAAACCCTACTTTTTTAGGAAAAAAGGTTTGCGTTACTTTATGCTATTGTATTCATGTTTATTTACCAGGATTTCTTTAGAAATATTTCTTGTTTACAGAAAACTGATCATTATTTCCGCTATTTTACGATACGATTCTTTTGTACTTTCTGTATTTACAAAACAGTGCATAATTCGGGATTTTACCGGATTTACAAAGGTGAAACTAAATTCTAAGAAATATAATACTAAAATAACAACAGGAAAATTTAACGAAAAATAACTAATGTTTAAAGAAATACTTTAGGTTTTGGTACGCAACAATAATATTTTATAAAAATAAAATAAATATATTCTGCATATAAGTGACGTTTATTTTTAAATAGAGGCAAGTAGATATTATGTTATTGTAATATATTTGATAATTTGCAATCACTTTAAAAAATATTCCTAAGGAGTAATAGGTATACATATTTTTTTTATTTTGTGTGGCATTTTCCCTGTAAATTATTATATGCAAGAATCGTTTTCAGTATTACCTGAAAGAAAGATTTTGGTATGCTGTAATCAAGGAACTGTAAATAAAGAGGAACTGACATAACCTCAAAATGATGAAACTTCAACCGGTTACGCTGTGGCCCATTACTACCGGGGCAATCTTCCATCAGTAAATTTGAATAGGAACTTTCTCCTTATTTTAACGCTTTATGAACACCCCGTGATAATTATGGCCAAAACGTATATTTATTTTTATTGGTGGGCGTTTACTTCGGCAGTAGCCAAGCACTGGATTTCCGCCATATTGTCACAATCTAAACAACCCCCTGTCAGTGTCAGTTAAAGAAATCAGTGTTGCCAGATAGTCAAAAGTCAATTTCCCCAAAATTTCTGAAATTTTCCCCAAATCAGTATTTTTTCTGCAAAAGTCCCCAACTCAGTTTTTACTCAAAAATG
Source organism: Maratus speciosus (assembly GCA_963932465.1). NCBI lineage: Eukaryota > Metazoa > Arthropoda > Arachnida > Araneae > Salticidae > Maratus > Maratus speciosus. The sequence goes on along the minus strand of OZ010794.1, from coordinate 263,678,813 downwards.
GAATTTTTAAATTTACAATTTATCACTATAAAAAATATTTAAGTAATTTGAGCTCAAAAATTTTCCCCAAATCAAGCCTTTTTTTGGAAAAATTCCCCATTTACAAAAAACAAACTTTTAAACTGGGCTGAATGCATATTCTGTAGCTACAATAGGAGAATGAGAGATATATTTTGCAGTGACAAGTTATTTTACGTTTGTTTTTAAAAGTATTGTCTAACAATGTTGGACTATTGTTACATTAGTTCCATAGCTTTAGATAATCTCTTATCAGTTGGGATTTGAATGAATCCCAGATGGTACGCTGTTTTAATTCTTTTTGTCCTCCCTATACTGAAGTACATAATCATAATGCAAAGTATTTTCGCTGTATCAATCGATGTACTTTTGTATATCATAAGAGAAAAATATCTACTTTCCACATATTTAAATAAATTTTTTTTTAAGTACGGCGAAGAAATTCTTCGTTAAAATCCTGCAGATTTAGTCACGTGCAGGTTTAAGCTGCTTAAGACTTTAGAGTCTCATGCATCTGTAATATCTGTAAACTGTAGTGTAACATAGTAAACAACGAACGCGACCATATTCAAGAGAATAATGATTGATATTTCCGATTTCTGGATTGTATTTTCATTTTTCAAATCGAAATTAAGTTCGAGACAGATCCAGTTTTTCTACAAGACCAAAAAGATATCTTTACGGAAAATAGTAAGAAAAACGAAATCCCCAGGTTTTTCCCCAAAAATTTTTTAGTCCCCAAAGATTTCCCCACGAACTTCTTGTCCCCCAAAAATTCCCCTAGAGGTTTAAAATTCCCCAAAATGGGGACAAAATCCCCAATCTGGCAACACTGAAAAAAATTATAATACCCGAACCAAGTCCCACCAGTAAAACGAATAGAAATCTTTACCACATCTGTGAGAAAAATTTTGCATCAATAAGCCGCTAAAATAAGGTGAATTTTTTTATTCAGATTTTACTGGTGAAATTATGCTTCTATGATAATCGGAAACTATCGGAAGTAAAAATTCAGCTGATTCTTGCGATAAACTCCTGAGTTACCCCACACGCAACTCATACAGTCCTCAGCAAAAGTTTAGACACTGGCATAGGTGCCAACCTCAAACTAATCTTCCGTAATACGTGCGTTAATTTGATCCTGGTTTAATGGTTAATTGTTTTAAAGAAATGTAATTAAATATGTTCCGCGTAGAAACCTGAATTAGGTTATATTTAACATCGTGCTTCCAACTCTGAAATGGCCCTCGGGACTCCACCAGAGCTTCCAAATTATACTTTTAGGCCGTGCATTGTTTCGAAATTCATTCTTAGTTCGTATTCATATTTAGTTGGAGGTTACGCGCGGCGGCGTTGCACGCCTCGTCGGCACTCCTTAAGCACCGCGAAGTCATGTCATGTCAAGAAAATAAAAATCCAAGAAAGAAATTTTCTGGTTCGAAAGTGGTTAACCTGGGTCAAATTAATCCAGATATTACAGAAGATTAATGGAAGGTTGGTAGCTATGGACACTGGTGATTTTTAACCTTTAAACAAATGGTTGTACTTATTTTTTAATATATTTTAAACGTTTTAGGACAAAAATAACGGTTTTAATGTAGGCTATTACTTAATTAAACTGAAAAAAGTGAAATTTGCATATTGCAAAAGTTTAGACACTTTTGTGATTTTTAGGAAACTGTTCACGGAAAAACACAAATTTCAAACTTATGACGTCACATGCATGAAGTATTTAAGTGCACCTCGTGATAGTATCGGTTAGTGAAGATGCTGCGAGCTAGAAAATTTAAGTCAGATGAAGTATTTAAAGCATGGAAATTGAAATCCAAAGGGGAGACTATTGCAGAAATTTCAGCTACTTTGAATCGTCCAAAGAAGTCTGTCAATTAAGTACTGTCTAAGGGTGATTCTTTCAAAGCAAAAAATAAAACTTGAAGGCCTCGAGTAGCCAGAAAACGAGATTATAGAAGGATCCATAAACTGGTATATACACAAATGATGACTGCTAATCGCATTAAAAAAGAGTCAGAGCTTTCTGTGTCAACGGATACTTTCGTAGATAAATTATAGAAAGATGTACAGTCGTGGAAAAAAAAAAAGTAAACACCCGCTACTAACTCCTCAACAAATTATCGTAGAAGAAAGTTACTGGTACCGAACGATTGGAAATAAAGTCTACTTTTAAATGATGCATATAAAGTTTGCTTAGGGGGCTATCTACATATTAAAACGAACCATAACATTGTTCTTTACAATAGCAGTACACAATTCTGACAGCATAAATGAACTCTACACCCTTCAATTAGCCTAAAAACAAATTTTTATGCAATTCGTACGGTAATTACCGTACGAATTGCATAAAAATTTGCCAAGAAATTAATTCCAAGTTTCCAAGAAATTAATTAGTTAAAAGTAAAACGAGCAGATTTTAGGGGCTGTATCCAAATTGAAGTTCGGTACTGGATTGTAGACCGAAAGAGTCCACTACTTGATCAAGGCATCTTAAACGACACTCAAGCAGTCATTGAAGCTCTCTAGATTAGAGGACAGCATAAGAAATTTCAAAATAATCTAGTCACTTCTATCATAGACGGCCCCTTAAACCATAATTTTGCCGTTTTTTAAGCATAATTTGAAAGCTACTTGGAAGAAAAATGTGAAATTTTGGATTTCCATAAAGCAGGACTTAATAAATCTAAATCCATCAAAAAAATTGTAGGTTGCAATTCATAATTTTTTCGAATAATAATTTCCTAATTCATAAATCATATCATAAAATTATAAAAATTGCAAATTCAACGTATTTATGTTTGGGTATATTAGTATTATTGTACACAAAAAATAGCACATTCGGAGCATAATTTCAGGAGATATAAATAAAAATATGAAAATGTAATTTAACATTAGAAGCACTGAATTTTGAATGTCTATAACTCAAAAACGTAACGTTCAAATGACTTGAAATTTCGTTTCTAGGCATAGTTTGAACCGAAGGTTTGAAATATCTCATTAAATTTGGGTATTGCCATTGAAAAAAATGAAGTTTGGATTCGTTTTAACATGTAGATGGCCCTCTAAGCAAATTTTATATACATCATTTAAAAGTAGACTTTATTTCCAATCATCCGGTACCAGTAACTTTCTTCTATGATAATTTGTTTAGGAGTTAGTAGGGGGTGTTTACTTTTTTTTCCGCGACTGTACATTAGTTTACATGAAAATGATAAAACAACCAGCCTTGAAATCTCACAACAAATTGACCCCTTTCCGTCGCGGAGTAATTTTGTTTATAAAACTGATGAAATAATAGACTGAAACCAGAATTTACAAACGAAGGTATTAGAACATTAGAACTTGCTTATTTTCCCGTTATAAAAGGAAAATTTTAATTAAATCTTCTTAGTGCCGTCTGTCAGTTTTGGAATTAAAATTAAGTGTCCTTTTTAAGGACACCGCCCTCGAAAGAGTTAATGATTTAGGCATCACTTTGTTTTAATTTTCAAGTATCTCTGGAGTTTCTCAATGGTTGCCAAGCAGCGTAAGACTACATACGTACATTGTAATACAATCTACAGCCATTTGGTGAACTTCTAGCTCTTCCAAAGTATGTATTTGAGCAAGATAATGCGTCTGTTCATGTTGCACACAAATCAAAAAACTAGTTTAACTCTCAAAATATTACTGTTCTCGACTGGCCCGTGTGTAGCCCTTATCTGAACCCAATCGAAAACTTTTGTGGCATCATATCTCATACGGTTATATTTTTTAACAATACTCCTCTGTAAATGAACTTCGATCAGATGTTGAATGTGTTTGGTACGAAATAGACACCCATATGGTGCAGGATTTAGTTTATTCGATGGAAAGTCACATTTTTGCATTAATAGCAGACAATGTAGGTGCATATTTCAAATGAAAATCAAATTTCAAAGTACAAAGTAAATTGCTTAAAAGGCGCAAAGGCCAACATAGTGAAAAAGATTCCAAGCCGGGACTCGAACCCGGGCCATCAGTATAGCGCACTGACGTTCTACCGACTAAACCACTTGGAACGATAAGGGTATCGTAGGTGCAGTTCGATTTTAATTTATGGATATTTTTCTGTTAACAGACAGATTGTCTATACTTTTGCAACAATATTATTATTATTTTTTTTTTGTCATTGTATATTATGTAAAGTGTGTAAAATAAAATTTATTGTTTGTGTATGAAAGATAAGTCCCCTGTAATATACGGCAGTTGAGTTACAAGAATTCGTTACATACTTCTCAGTACAGAAGCATAATCCATCATTGTCTAAACTTTTGCTGAGCACTGTATATGTCGCCTCCTCTTTATTCATAACTCCATTGCTCCAATAGTCTCATTCTCAAGAGCAGTGACTTTCTGTAAACGATGATTTCCTTCGAATGGAATAAAATTATAATAACACAAAAAATGAATATATATTTTTTGATATTTATTTTATTTAACACTAGAACCGCCGGTTTTATTACTCAAGTTTTATAAAAATATTTTTTTGCACAAGGATTTTTATTTAAAACTATTTAACTTTCTTAATTAGCCTATTATTGTACTGCATACATTTCACATATTATGAAAACAGTTCTGGTTCGAATCGATAATTATCAATTTGGCAGGGGTCAAAATGGCCCCTAATTGCGCTTCTAGAGTTAAATTTTCCATTCCTCATTTGAAAAGTTGTAATCAATCAAAATATAGCTATTTTTATAGGAAAAAGAATAAAAACTAACAAAAAATATTCAATAATAACTTGTATGTACATACTTATATTTCTTAATTCAGATAATGAAGATTTTTAAAATATTCAAATTGACATTGAGATTGTTCATGTTAATATATGTTGTCTATAAAGTCCTCAACAAAAGTTTAGACACTGGTTATATTTTACCTTAAAAAAAAAAAAAAACGAACACTTGTGGTATACAAATGGCTGTACTTATTTTTAAATATATTTTAAACGTTTTAGGACAGAAAAAACGGTTTTAATGTTGGATATTTTTTAATTTAACTTTAAAAAGTTAAATTTGCATATTGCAAAAGCTTAGACACTTTCGTGATTTTTGGAAATTTTTCATCGGAAAAACCCAAAATTCAAACTTATGACGTCACAAGCATGGAGTATGTAAGTGCACCTCGCGATAGCATCGGTTAGTGAAGATGCCGCGAACGAGAAATTTTCAGTCAGATGAAGTACTGCATGGAAACTGAAATCGAAAGGGAAGATTGTTGCTGAAATGTCAGCTACTTTGAATTGTCCAAAGAAGTATGTCTATTAAGTACCGTCTAAGGGTGACTCTTTCAAAGCAAAATGTAGATCTGGAAGGCCTCTTGTGGCCAGAAAACGAGATTATAGAAGGATCCATAAACTGGCATCTTGACAAAAGATGACTGCTAATCGCATTAAAAGTGAGTGAGAACTTTCTGTGTCAACGGATACTTTCGTAGATGAATTAAAGAAAGATGTTAATTAGCTTACATGAAAGTGATAAAACAACCAGTCATCAACAGAGAGGTGATTCTTTATCACTTTCCGTCGCGGAGTAATTCGAAACTGCAATGTTTAACCCGTAAACGTGTTTCTTTTTTTTCTTTAAATTTTCGAAAACTGAGGTGCAAATTTTATTACCTCGAGCAGGCCTCTTCATTAACCCCTTGGGGACGAGCGACACGTATACGTACCGCATGAAGCGCTCAGAAACCTTGTTTTTCCTTACCAGTAAAATTTTACTGCAAAATTTGCCTTATTTAATCAGCGCATTTCCTCGATTCAAGAAGACACAAATTTCTGTTTTTAAAAAACGGTGACAAAAGATTAAAAATTTCGTAAAAGGCTCCCGTCCCGAAAGGGTTAAGATTCATTCACCTTATCGTTCTCTTTTGCAAATGAAAGATCTCTCGATCTTCTATCATGAGAAATGTTAGAACAAATTATCCACCAAGCATTAAGTAAAAGTCATGATTAACTTCATAAAAATAACGTTTGTTGAATTTTCTGGTATGAGATCTGTTTTGACTTTATAAAAATTTAAAGGTATGAACGATGCTCATTTGGATGTTAAAAAATGATTCTTAACCCATTACCTGTTAATGGTGCGTTTTCGCACCATTAAAAATAAATTTAAATTAACTATCTAGAAACCACTATCTTTTATTTTAAAAATTGTCTTGATTTATTACACAAAGTTTGAACATTAACACTAGAAAGCCCGCAAGCAGTCATTTTGACTGCTACCAAAGGAATCTATCGCGGTTCGAACCAGATATATATTTTTTTATAAAACTAGTTTAAAAGATAGAAAGAAAAAAAAAACTAGTTAAATGGATAAGTTAATAATTTAAAATAAAAATTCTGGTGTGAAATATTTTTCTAAAATTTGAGTAAAATTCTCGGTCTTTCTAGTGTTAAGAAAAAGGGAAGATAATCTTTTTATATTTTGGTGGTAAACGTAAAAAAGTTGAACATCACTTTCGGTAGTTAATGTGTTAAAAAACTATCCGTAACCAGGGTTCGTACGCATCAAGGGATTCAGGAGATTTTAAGGGTTTTAGTTCCAGAAATTTCGTAAAGTACTGGTCGTATATCTGAAGATAGATTAACTTTTCATAAAACAAGGCAAGTATTACTTTACAAAAATTCTGATAAAATGTGCTTGAAAGTCCTTGAAACGTACGAAACCTGGTAGCACTTCTCTCTCTGTATATATATATATAAATTATACAGAAAAAGCTTTTACAGATAAAAAGAAGCTGCTTAACCCTTTCGGCACGGGCAGTTTTTGTTGTAGAATGACGAAATGATCGACTGACACCGGAATTTTAAAACGACTTTTTTAGGAATTTAAAACATGTTACTGTAACTATTCATAGTAAAAGCAAAATTTTACTAAAATATTCTTGGTGCCGTTCGTAAGTTTGGAATTAAAATTGGGTATCCCGACACGGGCACACTGTGCCGGAAAAGGTTAAATGAAGTATTTGATTTCAATTAAATTATCATGTGCTGATTATTATATATACAAATAAAAAAATGATTAAGTTTCTTAGGAAATGTATTTGGCTAGTGGTATGTTTAATGTTACATACAGAAATTTGTAAAACTTACAACGCCGCAATATGGATTTGTAAAAATTTATGCAGATTATAATGAAGATCGGCAGTAGATTTCGCTACGAATTCCTAAATTGTTCCTTTGGATCAGAGGATTTTAAAATCAGATTTCGTATAATGAGTGTTTTCGTATCGTGATATTCATTTTCTTAAATCACAGATTTTATGTGGTCATCTATGTGCTTAGGCAAAAGCTTATGTATGTGTTAAGAGGCAACATGAGGAGAACTCTTATTCAGTCAAACGTCGAGAACTGCTCATAAATACTACAGAAAGTATAAAATAAAATACAGGATGTTTTATCGCGGACAATGATAACGGAGCAGTTCGGAACTATGAATAAGGAGTAATTTATATATTCTCAAAAGGGTGAAGCTTCAGCTGTAACCGGTTTCGAAGTTGCTCGTTACCAACTGGCAAGTTGCATCAATAATTTTGAATAGAAATTTTCTTCTTATTTTAACGCTTTATTAATGCATGATTTCAGTCATATTTATGGCTCAAAACACTATTTTTACTGGTGGAAGATTTCTATGGCGATAGTAATGTCATGCGTTCCAGCAATATCGTGGCAACCTAAACAACTTCCTGTCAGTTGCAGTAAAAAAGATCATAATACGTGGGCCAACTTCTACCAATAAAAACGAATAAATATGTTTACTACTAGGTTGAGCAAAAAGTATGGGAAATTTGAGAAAGTCGCGCTGTTATGCGCAAATTAACAGCAGACGCAACAAGGACTGTTCTTCAAAGTATAGATCATCATAGTCCACGACTTTCTGCCAGATTTCGGATTTGCTGGAAGTACGACATTTGTCGTCGTACCAACACCTTCATCCTCATTAATCTCATCAACTGGTTTCAAAATCGTTAGACCTTTTCTCCAATAATAGTGGATCAAAACACGTAAATCATACTTTTCTATAGGCATTTTGGAGCAAAAATCCCTGAACTCCTATAGATATACCACTAGTACTTCTATATACGATACACATTCTGGTAATTACTAGATTAAAAATTTTCCGGAACTTTTTTCTCAACCTAATATTTTTGTGAGAGAAAAATTTGGTTGAATATACCGCTATATTAGAGGGAAATTTACTATTCGAAATTTACTGGAGGAAGTTTGCTTCGGCGGTAATCAGAAACTGTTGATCCGTTGTAAAATATCAACCACCATCTTCTAACAACCTCCTTAGTTACTTCAATCACAACTGTTTGACTCTACACAATATGATTCCCCCTCTTTATTCATAACTCCATTGCATCGTCACACAATAAAATGATCTTCTGCTACATTTCTGTATCAAGATTGAGCATTTACTCAGTATTGCTAGACGCCCATTGTGAGAAACATCTAAGCCGCATCCAAAAAAACAAACAGCCCCCAAATCCTTTCGAACATAAGTTATAACATTATCAATATTAACACCTTTTTCCGAATCATTTAATAATAAGGGGAATTGAATCACAAATACAAAATAATAATAATAATCAAAATAAATCAAACAATAGTATTTATTTTTTTTTAAATATCATGATCATTTTTATCAATAAACAAAATTTAAAATTAAAATTAATACACCTAGTCCAAATTTTTGGAAATTTCGGAATTTCTGAATTTGGAAAAAATTAAAACTTGCAATTCTGAATAAAAATAACTCCAAATTGTGTCAATGTTAAAATAGTCTGAGCGTCATTAAACGTTTTGCTTTATAAATAAATGTTCCTTAAATAGCTTAGTTAACCCTTTGAGCTCTGGCAGGTAAATTTCTTCAAAATTCCAAATGTCACATTGGCACCAGTATCTTTTAACGAAAAAAATCGGTTTATGATATACATTTAAAAAAAAAAAAATGCATTAAACCGTTTTCAAATAATTTGGTCGAATATTCCGGTGCCATTGTGACATTTCGGAATCAAAATTAAGTGGTAGAAAATTCAACCAGCGGAGCTCAAAGCGTTAACCCCTTGGGGACGAGTGACACGTATACGTGCCGCATGAAGCGCTCAGAATCCTTGTTTTCCTCACCAGTAAAATTTTACTGTAAAATTTGCCTTATTTAATCAGAGCATTTTCTTGATTCAAGAAGACACAAATTTATGTTTTTAAAAAACGGTGACAAAAGATTAAAAATTTCGTAAAAGGCTCCCGTCCCCAAGGGATTAAAGAACTTCTGTAAAGATCTGTGTTCTTAACACAATGCGGATGGAGAACGAAAATTCTTGTTTTCATTAGCAAACATCATTGGCTAATTGCGTGGTTTCTATCTTAATAGAAAATGCATTTGTATCATGTTTTCCATACTCTTTTAGATTGTAAAATACGTTTATATTAAATCGTGGGTACATTGAAAAGTATTTACTCATGTATAAACTTGAAAAACCTATTTGGGAAACCATTTAAAAAGGATTTTCAGAAGAGGGAGGAATTGAACTTCTACTGTTTTCAAACTCAGAATTAATAAACATTGTCGGTCATAAATGTGTTAAAAAACACGATGGCTATAACTGAAGTTCTATTTAATTAAAAAATAAAAGAGACGCACCATTTTTATTTGAAAGAAATTCCTTATGGTTTATTTTGATATAAGAATGGGCTACATTTTAAAAATCGCATCAACATTAATTTAACTAAAATAACTCTAACGAGGTTTTCTAAGTGTACGCAAGGTTGCAGACAGTATTTTAACTATAATTATAGTGGTCGATATGGAAATTCAGAAGCGACGAAACAACTGTTATGGGTTTTATAAGATGCTAAACATATATTTGTAGGAAAACGGCTATAGTCAAAGCTAACTATTTTTGTCATTTTTATTTATTTCGAAATTTTAACCATTGCTTTATTTAAATATATATATATATATATATATATATATATACTCTTCTATATACAAGAAGAAAGTATAGGATTCATAAAAATTTCGATTTATGGTTTTCGACGCATTAATACGTTTTAAAAGGTCCTGAACACAAAATATACAGAAAATGTCTGTCCATTAGTCTGTGCATGACACAAATTTTGTGGGCGTTCCAACTCAGGAAAAAAACAGACGGAATTTAATAAAATAATAGATTCATTTAGACCTCGACATAAATTGGTGCCCATTATATTTGGGTATACATCGGCCAATAGGTGGCGCTGCTTTCCTGAATTTTTCTAAATTTTTATAGATGCACAAACGGAAGAAATAATGAACTGAATTTTAACGAACTTCGTATTCTGTTAGACCATGACTTATTTGATGCTGATTAGTTTTGAGTGTATATCGTCAAGCAGGCTTCTCTGCTATGCTGAATTTTCCACAAAATATTTCGTTGCTCTAAATCACGCACTAATCGACAATCAAACTTCAGATTCGATTAGACTGTGACATAAAATGTTGCTGATTAGGTTTGTGTTTATATATTCTAACAAGTAGCGCTTCTATGCCACATTTTTATTTTCTGCTGTAGAAGAAGAAAATATTGGATTCGAGAAAATGTTCGACTTCCGGTTTTCGACGGATTTATACGTTTTAGAAATTCCTGAACAGAATTTGACTGAATTTTGGAAAATAACAATTGTTGTATCTGCCTGTGACATTTTCTGTGCATTTTCTCAGGAGCTGCAGCGTATGATAGAATGAGATATCGTATAAAATGTCTGTCCTTCTGTAAACTCGTGATGATTAGATTTTTGACGAAATTCCCCATAGGATGCTGCAAATCTATTTATTTATTTATTTATATAATGCTTATATCGAGTGTTGCCAGGTGTCTAGCGTAAATTGGGGCTCCAAATTCTCTGGACACCAGTAATTTATAGTTATTTTCTTCGTCTTATCTAATGGCAGAATTATCAGTAATTAAAGATGGCGAAACCAGTAATTTCGGTTAGAAATTACTGGTATCCAGAGCATTTGGAGCTCTCATTTAAGCGGAATAGCTGGCAACACTACTTATATCTAGTTTATTAGCGCATAATTCAACGAAACATCAAATTAAGAGCACTCGTGATAAGAATAGATTGAAATTCAATTTTGATTATAAAAACCTAGCACGAAAAATTTTCTTCAGAAATACTGGTCTTCAAAGAACTTACCACTCGGAGTCCGTATTATGTTGACATAAATCATTGTCCATCTTATAGATTACCATATTTCCTGTTACAAAATTGCTTATGTATTTTACCCATTAGGAAGATAATTTTTTTGACACAATGAACTAAAAATTGAAACATTACACAATTTTTACTGTACTAAAACATTTCGCTTATGTAATCGAAATATGTCTGTCATTAAATAGAGTGAATATTGCAGTTTAAATGCAAACCTGTTAAGAGGTTAATACAGAGTTCCTACGCATCAAGGGATTCAGGGGATTTTAGGTATTTCAGTACCAGAAATTTCGTTAAGTAAAGGTCGCTATATCTGAAGGGGTTTTTTTTTCTATCAAATACGACAGATATTTCGTTAAAAAAAATTCTGGTTAAAGGTCCTTGAAAGTCCTTGACGCGTACGAACCCTGCAATAAGTTTATACAGTGCTACCACTTATAATATCAGTATTTTATAAGAAAAATGCTCCTGATAGATTTTTCGACATTCGCAAAAGAAATACCCTTCAGCGTCAGTTTTCTACAAAATTTATAAAACGACAGTAAAACGAAGATTCTGGTTTGAAACTTAAAATCTGACCAAATGTGAATGTTGCATAGAGTAAAGTCTTCCAATAAATGTCGTCCATGGAATCAGATATTTATTTATACCTTTAACCCAAAGCGATATAAGTAAGCGCCATACCTTAAATGGGAGAGGTAACCGCAAGATTAAATGCGATGTCACATCAATCAAGGTCGCACGCCACGTAGTGGACGGGGTTAAACTACAGGAAGAGGCCTAACTGTTTTCTTACTTCACACCACTAAAATTGTAAAGTTTTTTTTTTCATCCTGATTAATAGCTGAAACGTTTCTGACAAGGTGACGAAAACTTCGTGGTGTCAAGTGCTTTTGGACGCCCCTCTCGCTACGCCGTTATTTTGCAATAAATATGGTAAACAAAATTCAGTTCCATGAGTGACTAGAGATTTAGGAATTATGCGAAGATGGTACATATCCTGTCATATATGACGTCATATTAAAGGCCTGCGTATGTGGATTATCAACCCGTCCACAAGATGGCGCAACTGTGTTAATTTATGCCCGATTCCAGTATTAAGTTTGTACGTTTACATATATCGCTTTGCCTTTAACCCCTTAAGGAGCAAGCAAAAATTTCTCTAAATATTGAATTCTCACCATGATAATCGAAAATTTTCAATTTTAAATAAGGAAATGCGATTTTTCAACGATTTTCCTCCAAAGTTAAAAATAAAATAATTAGTTAAAATTTTCTGGTGAGAATCCTGTTTAAATAAGTTGGGATATATTTTATTCCACCTCCCCTCAAGGGGTTGGTAAAGATGTCCTGCCTTAGGAGGTATGTCTGAGAAAATAAACATTGTACTAGACACCGAAATATTGCAATGTAAATTTAAATTAAATCAATACATCGAAGGTAACAATATATTAAAAAATATGGTGATGATGTAAAAATAATTCAAAAGTATCTTCTTTAATTTATTTAATAATATGAACTAGCTTATCAGCTTTAACCCTTTGTAACTCAAGAACTCCGATTTGAAAAATTCTTACGCAGGTATTAAAATACATCATTTTAAGCATGGAAAAAAAATCCAGAACAGAAAATTTAAATTTTGTTTGGAAAAATGGGTTTGTTGCATGTCTGCAATATATTGCCAAGTGGCACAAACACTGAAAATATTTATTTGCCTGGAAAATTTTGAAACGATTGTTAGTATTGTTGTAGCAAAGTCCCACACAAGATTTCTCACAAACAGTATGAGTAAAACAAACCTTTAAAATCGAGGTTTTTACAACGTATTCTTTTTTTTTTTTTTTTTTTTTTTTTGCCCAATATGGCCAGTGCTCAATTTTGTCTGGGAGCACTTCTTTTGGTGGAATATGTTAAGTAGGCGCTCTATGCTTTTTCTGTTCAATTATTTTATCTACGAGACCTTACCTTTTTTTGCTAGCTTTGGACTTTGTATTAATTTACAGAGAGGGGGGGGGATCCCTAACTTAACCTATAGCCAATTAAATAATATAAAAACAGTTTCCCCTTTTCAATAATTTTGCTCTTTTGAAAGAAATGCAACTTAAATAGCAATTAGAAGAAATTTTCGATGCTCTTTCGGTATTTTTTTAAAATATCCATTACAAGGGAAGACATGGCGCGTTGTTGCAGATCTGCAACAAACAAAAGTTTACGTTTACCTTATACATATTATAAATTTCCTGACTTGAAAATGGTCTTTAAATAAAGAGTTTAAACTTACCTTTGTAAATAATACATTTGTAGACGTCTGCGGACTCTTTTAACTCCACTATTTCAAAGCTTATTTCAGCAAAAACCACGTGTAGCTGATCAAGCGATAAATCAAACTTTGGCGCAAAAAGAAAGAAAATAAATAAAATAAAGTACAATAAAATCAGTACCATCTGTTGATGATTTAATGAAATAATTAAGTTAATTAGGATTAGCGAAGCGAATCCTCTACTAGTCTACTCAAATTACATTTTGTCGTACACTTTACAAAAAAACTATCCAGTATTTTGACTTGAAGTTAAACATAAAAATAAATAATGATATGTAGATTTGCACAATATTATTTTTTTTTTTTTACAAAATAATCTTCAAAAATGTATTATTTTATTTTATTTATTTTACATGTTTTTCCATTAGGACGCTTTTTTGCAAATAAAAAATGAAACAAATATATTTTCAGAAGAAAAAATAAATCATGGAGATAAATCATAGATAGAATCATGATTAATTAAATAGTTTCACGATTTCATTTATGAAATTTTTAAAATTCCTTTTATATGGAAACTATAACATATTTTTAATGAATTAAAATTTGTGAAAATTCAATTATTTACATTAAATTTTAAAAGTATTTTTCAGTGTTAGGAATTCCAATACAAATTTATTCTTATTATTTGAAATCATTTACGCAGACGTTACTTAGGCATTTTAAAAGAATTATATCAAGACTCCCTTATCATATATCAGGCTTGAAAATCGGTAAGTTTCTTTTGTCCGCTGTACACGTGGTCAGAAACCAAATGGTTGTCCTATTACTAGCGCCATATAACATGGGAAATAGAAATATTTTTAAATTTGTTTTTCATATCTGTTTTCCCATTTTCTTTACGATATGCTGAATATTTGTAGTTTACAAATGATAGTTGTTAATTTAAAAATTTTCATAGGCTCTGGAGATTTTTTTTTTAATAACGTGGACTTATTTTACTGTTAAACAAAAAATGTTTATTGCTGAATTCCGTTATGTAAATAACAATAATCAAGAAAGAAAAATATTTTTCCACAAATTCGTCAATGATATTAAATTAGCTTTTGAAATAAATGGATAGCATCTAGATCCCGAAAAAGTTAAATATTTTAGTATATTTTCTCTTTTATGTTTTCAAATATGTGATTTACATTAATACTGGTGTTTTGCTTCTTTTCACAGTTAATTTCATGTTACAGTATTAATTTAATATCGTTCCTTTTTAAATGCACACATTCATTCATTTATTTATTTGTTTATGATTTGTTTTATTTTTGAAGCAATGGGGGATCATTACAGCTTAACATACTTTAGGCGCAAGCTTAACTTTTTTTTTCATGTAAAGTTTGTATGTATTAATCCATGAAAAGTTTCATAATCGGGTCCACAGCAAATTGGCATATCTTGGCGCATAATTAATATCTTTTTTGTAACTCGCATGGGTTATGTGGTTTACTGTGTATATGAGACGTTATGTATGTCTATGTATGATATATAGAAGTTCAATATACTTCATAATGTACTAAAATTTATCTAACTTCGAATCCAGTAATTACGAGCCTTAATAGCGAACAGCGAACAGCGTAGCGGTTCCAGGGGCTACCTATTTGAGAATCAAATCCACGCCTTGTATATGAGTAAATAGTATGAGCACATCCTAAGAAAAACATGAATTGTTAGTCTAAGCGCGGCAAAAGCCACTATAAGAGAGAAAGTCTAAGATTCGCAGCACTACTGCCGAGAACCAGAGACAAAAAGAGGAGATGATGAACGAGAAAGTCTATTTAGGTAAGTGGCTGAACTTGTCAGCCAATCCAAAAACCAGGAAAGTAGGAGGGCGTGGCTTCAACAAGTGAAGCACGCAGAAGAGAAAAAATGTTGGAAAGTGTAAGAATGGAAGAAAAATGTATTCGCATGTTCGAAACAGTCGTAAATAGAAGCAAAGCCTAAACCTTAACCAAAAAAAGACACTTAACGTGACCATACATTAAAATAACAAGTAAATATTAACCCCTTGGGGACGAGCGCCACGAATACGTGCCGCATGAAGCGCTCAGAATCCTTGTTTTTTTCTCACCAGTAAAATTTTACTGTAAAATTTGCCTTATTTAATCAGCGCATTTTCTCGATTCAAGAAGACGCAAATTTCTGTTTTTAAAAAACGGTGACAAAAGATTAAAATTTTCGTAAAAGGCTCCCGTCCCGAAGGGGTTAAGGAAATTTAGAATAAAGGGTAGGAGCCGAATACTTACAACTCGCTACTAGGATTTTTAGCGAAATTTGCCAACATTTCAGAGAAGGCAAGTAATTTAGAGAGAGAATCTCCTTTACTTTGCATATTTTTGAGGACATTGTTGAGTTTTTGGGGAATTTCCGAGAAAGAACTGACATTAAGTTCTTTAATTTTACTAACGATCTCGGCTATCGCAGGGATAGCACCAGATAATTCGTGTAACTCATAGAGTTGCTGAGGTGGCGGTGACGTAATATTGGGAGAGTTTGATTGGACGAAAAGTGGGTTTGTCTTAAAAGCAGTAGAATCGCTGTTTTTTTTTTTTTTTTTTTTTTTTCTCTTTGTTTGCAGAAATAGGATTTTTTGCGTTAGCAGTTACATTGGCATAAGTTTTTCGAAACTGGGGTTTCGTTGGAAATAATGAACAACCCTTGTAAGATGAAGGGTGTTCCAGAGAGCAGTTAGCAGATTTCGGTGGTGGTTTAGGAACATCAGAGTCCTTAGTTTTTTTTTTTTTTTCTTTTCATAGTTGGTAGAGAGGTGCAGGCCACCGCACCCTACGCATTTCGGATTAATATGACAATTGGCAGTTATATGGAAAATCTTTTGACATTTGTAACATTGTGTGCCTTTTTTAGCCGGTCGTAATCTTTCGATTTCAACACTAAGATTGTACACAGAGCGTACATTGAAGATTTCAAAGCTAGTGGGATTTTTAGGAAGTTCAATCAAGTAGAGAGGGAGGGTTTCCCGTCTCTTTTACTTTTCATTTGCGAAAATTTAGTGATGGTAAATCCTCGACTAGCGAGGGTTTCTCTGACAGTTTCAATTTCAATATTTCTAGGAATTCCACGAAATACGGCTTTAAGGGGAATTTCCCTGTCTGGAATAATATAATGTTGAATATTATTTTGTTTGAAATGCTCATGCAGCAATAGCTTGTCACGGATGGTATCAGATGAAATTCTAATGAATTCACCGGCAAGCTTGGCGTTAAATTTGAATTTGTCCATGGAGGATAGTTCACTGAGAAATTGTATAATGTTAGGCACTTCAGTCACCATAATAGGTTTAGATTTTTTGTTTGGAGTTTCAGGAACATTTTCTTCATGTTCGCTAGAAGTAGCGATATCTGAGTCATTATCAGATTGGAATTCGACATCGTCGTTAACATTTTCAGGGGTGGTTTTACGGGGTTTTTTCAGGTTTATTAGCAACTCTATTCGTTTTTTTTTTTTTTTTACTTTTACGTTTTTTGGATTTAGGGTTAACGGGGGTAAAGCCCTCATCAATGTCCTTTTGGTCACTAGTTACATTACTTTTAGTACAGAAATTTAAATTTTGAATTTCATTCTCATTTGAGTTGAGAGCTTTAAGAACATTACTTAAGCCAATATTAGAGAGAGTTTCTCTATTAATTAAGCTCCTATTTGAGTTAGTGGAAGCATTAGATGAAATGGAAGGAGAACGACCCATACCATTCCTCGGGCTCTTAGAGGAGCCGTCAGCCCCATCCTTTGCAGCCATCAGCAAGCGATATTCATGTAAAGTCAGAGCGAAAAGCAATCAGAACCGGCGCTTACACACACGCTGTCACTAACCTTAATAATAATAATAATAACAATAAAACTTAATAACATATATAAATTTTGCGGTAACCAAAGTATTTTAGGAAAGTTAGAACACGGATGATAGACAAACAAACAGACTGAAGCCATAAACACTTTCAAAAAATGGAAACATAAAAAAGTTTAAAAATCACTTTAATTTATACATGTACCTCAGCTTTTCTCCCATAAGATAAAGTCTTGTCATGCTACTATTTTGGTGTTTGTAAATCTTCGTTTGGGATTTTCATTATTCCCTACAGCCAATTGGCATATTACAGTGAGTGTAGTTTGGCGCAAAACTAATTTTGCGCCAAACCATATTATTTAAACCGCATAAATGATACCACACTCTTCCAGCATCGCGCTTTTTGCAGCTAACTTTGGCTGTAGAATAGATTACATAAAATTTGCTAATACTACATTATATAATAAAAAATCGTTACTTTTCAATCCTTGGCGAGAGAAGGAAATTTGGCAACGTAATTTATGGAAACACATTCACTGTTTCAAATAAAGAAGCAAAATTTTTCTATATTTATACAATTTGTTTAATATAAAAGAGCAATTTATCTATTTTTATATACAAACATAAGTAAATTGTATATAAAAAATTAATAACTATAATATCTACAAATTAAATTGATACATGTAAATTCTTATAAAACAAGCTAACAGTTGATAAATGTTTTTTTTTTTTTTTCCATAACTGTTTGTATCATTTGGCAACAAATCTCACTTTCTGAATTGTGCCAAGATTTAAAAAAAAAAAAAAAAAAAACGAAAAGAAAAAAAAAACTAGAAAACAAGAATTCTACTTTTCCAGAATTTAGTGTTGCCCCAATGAAATAAAAAATATATATGTATATATAAATAGTACAAAACATATTTCAATTTTAAGACTTAAAGCACATACTTTTATATCATGTAAAATAATGTCATTCACATCCGCTTAAGAATTCCACATTTACGATCCACTCTTAAACATCTACAGTAAAGCATGCATAGGATGTCACTATCGCAAAATAATACAAAAATGCAGCAAAAGCATGCCGTCATTAAAGAAACTCGACAAAAAAACCCGGCTATCTAATGATTCATAGGCATTCATTTGTTTGTAACATTAATATAAACGATTTAAGTCGTGACGTCAGTCATAACGTTTAGGTTGGAAACTAACACCAAACAAACGGTTGCTATGTTGTATTTTCTATTTTGTTTGTGTGTTGCAGCTATAACATATATCTATATCTCACATCTAAGTGTTTTAATACTTGATATGTAAACATTTTCCACGATTTATATTTAAAAAGAAATGACGCATAGCAACCGTTTGCTTGGAGTCAGTTTCCAACCAAAATGTCATGACTGACGTCACACTGAAAGCGTCTATAGATACTTAAAATTAAATACAGTTATAATAGCTCCATGTTTTAGAAATTTTTCGTTTATATTTTTTTTTCAAATATTTTCTTTCGGTTGTTATGAGAAAATGGCAACAAAAAGATATAATTCCTACTTTTCAACTATTTTCTCTTTACTTTCTACATAAATCGAGTACTTGAGTTGCCAAAATTAGACAAATGCTGCTGAAAACTGAAAAAATTAATATTTGAAAAATAAATCGAGATACAGTTTTTCAAACAAATTGCATTTAAAAGTACTTTTTTTTCAATACGACGGTATAAAAATTGAAAATGTGCGATGCTTATAAATTAAAAAAAAAAATGCTATAGAGTATTTAATCGTACTGCTTTGTTTTACGGCTGGCTTTTGTAACGTAACGTTATTTTTTGAAGGCGACATAAAATAAGCTGGGAGAAAGAAATACCATACCGTAACGAGGGCTAAAAATAATAATAATAATAATAATAATAATAATAATAATAATAATAATAATAATAATAAAGCAATTTAACAGATTACAACGACCATTTGGAAAATTATTTTTTCGAAGACTAAAATTTAAGACATAAAAAATCGCACGGAGTTGATCACACATTACGTACGCCATGAATTAAATATTAACATTCCTGGACACATCATGAACAAATTTTAAAAGAAATTTCAGTTTTACAATTTTCGGTACTGTAAATTTTTAAACTTCTACGGAGTTGTTCATACATTACGTACGCCACGGATTAAACATTAATATTCCTGGACGAATTTTAAATGAAATTTCATACATTACGTTCGCCATGGATTACATTTTTCGGTACTGTAAATTTTTAAACTTCTACGGAGTTGTTCATACATTACGTACGCCATGGATTAAACATTAATATTCCTTGACCAATTTTAAATGAAATTTCATTCTTAAATTTCTAAACATCCCACAATATTACTTTTTACACCGTCGTATAGAGAAAAAAAATGTACTTTTAAATGTAATTTGTTTGAATGCTGTATCTCAATTTGTTTCTGAATTATAGATTTTTTTTGTAGTTTTTATTACTTTTTTGTCATAGTAGCAACAGAAGTATCCATCTCTGTTGAAAGTAAAGGGAAAATAAAGATTACTGTATAGACCAATCAGAAAACGAATGAAATGCGGATTCAACGAATAAAACGATTCAGATATGTTTTTGATTTCCTACCCTGACAGAGGACAATAACCATTTTTCCAAATGGTTAAGAAAAAAAAAAAAAAAGCAAAGGCCTCGTTACTGAAAAAGTACCAATAAATCTTAACATTTAAATCTTCATTTTCAAAAGTTTTCACATTTTTGAAGGCCAGAAAATAACTGTGCGAAATAATTTATTTTTTTGCGTACTTACTTTAGTGGAATTCGAAAAAATATTTTTTACAATTAATGTCTGTAACACAATATTTTTCATTTTTCACTATACATTTGCTTGCGGAGTATTATCAGTATAACACCTTGGGGACGAGCGGCACGTATACGTGCCGCGTGAAGCGCTCAGAATCCTTTTTTTTTCTCACCAGTAAAATTTTACTATACAATTTGCCTTATTTAATCAGCGCATTTTCTCGATTCATGAAGACACAAATTTCTGTTTTTAAAAAACGGTGACAATAGATTAAAATGTTCGTAAAAGGCTCCCGTCCCGAAGGGGTTAATGCGCCAGGTGGCGTAACTTTCGGGACAAAGTCAGTTAAAATGTTGGCAGTTATCGGGGACATTCTAACCCATAGACTTTCTCCGGATTGTCAAGTCCGATATATGATAAGGGAGTCTTAAATTATATTATTATTTTTTTTTTGTAAAGTGGCAACAAAGGAATTGTAAATAAATAAAATTAATTGCTAAATTCTATATATTATACATAAAAAATTCCGAGGAAATTCTTAGTTATTCGTCTGAATTTACATTTCCAAAATTTAAATGCGCCAAAACATAAAATTTTTGCTTAATAAAGATGCAAAAATAATATAAAATATTGTTACAGTCAAATATTTATCTTATTAAATAATGCTTCACGAATCCAAACAAAGCATGGCTTTTGCTAGTAATAGTGTAATAGAATAACAACAATAAACAAAATCGTCTTTTGAAATTTACTGTTGAAATAATAATGACGTTTTGGGTATGTTGCAGATCTGCAACACGGGGCAACAAAGGGTTAAATACTCCCAGGAATATACAAACGTATAAATGGATATAAACGTTTTTTTAAGTATTAATTTGAAAGAATATGTCTAGTAAATTGTATTCAGCAAACATTATTTTCTATTTGCATAATAAGTTTACTGATCCTTCACAATCACCTTATTACACAAAAAGCATCTACACTTAAAAGGGGGATTTTGCAGTCTTATAAAAATGTTTGTCTAGTTCTTCCAATGTCTGTTTACTATTTGACTGAAGAATTTAAAAAAAAAAAAAAAAAAAAAAAAAAAACGACTTTTGAAATCTGTTTTTAACAAGCTACCCTTAAATAAAATTTTGCATGAAAATAAAAGCTGAAATCTTACTCTTTCATTTTATTTATAAGATTTGTAAGTAAATATCTTGCGTATAATTATTTGTAAATATACCAACAACCGGAATTTTGACCGATACCAGATGGAAATATTTCAATTCAAACCAAATATTACTTCATAAAATCGTCAATAAAATATAAATTACAAAGAAATCCGTTAATTAACACTAGAAAGACCGAGAATTTTACTCAAATTTTAGAAAAATATTTCACACCTGAATTTTTATTTTAAATTATTAACTTATCCATTTAACTAGTTTTTTCTTTGTATCTTTTAAACTAATTTTATAAAAAAAATTTCTGGTTATACATTCCTTTGGTAGCAGTCAAAATGACTGCTCGCGGGCTTTCTAGTGTTAAAAAGGTTGAACATTTTAAATAAAAATTCAAATGTGATGTATTTTTTATAAAACTTGTGTAAAATTCTTGGTATGTTTAGTGCGAAATGGAAGGTGTTATAGTAAATAGTTGTGTATAGTAGTTATACTAAACACATTTCACACCTTATTTGAAGAGTCTGGAACGTAGGAAATTGCCTCTTAACCCATTTATGCTTGAAATTTTGTTTTCTCAAATTTATTGGTAACATCACTTTAAAATGTTGCAAAATGAACTGGAAAAATGCTAAAACAAATTACACTGTTTTTTTTTCTTTTTTTTTTGTACCTATTTGATAAAATGTAAACGTACTATGCATGGGTATATGCATAATATTTATAATAATATAATATGCATAATTATATGTTTTGTCTAAATTTATAAAAAAAAGCTTTTAAATAGTGTATTACATACTATAATTAGTATTCCTATGAACTACTAAAAAAATATATTTATTTCTTTACAGAGACTAATAATATTTATAAGTATTATTAATAATAAACTAAGAATAATCGCATTTGAGGCTTAAAAACAATTTATTTCTTAACCCTAGATCTACCGGGAATTTTATTCAAGTTTTAATAAAACGTTCTACACCAGAATTTTTATTTAAAACTATTTAACTTATTTATTTACCTTATTTTTGTCTGGTTTATATACTTAGTTTATTTTAAAGAAATTTCTGGTTTGAATGAATATTTTGTATGTACCTGTCGGGTCCAATGGACCCGTCTGGTAGACGGAGGGTTAATCATCTTGAAAAGAACTTTACATAAATAATTGTCCCAAAAATGGCTAACACAAATATGCATCCAATCGAGTCAAGCGCACAATATTTTGTATGTTACAAAAACGCATAAAAAATAGGCTTGAACATAATATCACAGCTTTAAAAATACGTATTTCAAAGAAGTCTACAAGCTAAGATTATGACCAATTTATTTGGATGCTTGATAGAAAAAACACAAATAAACTTACTTTTTATATTTCGCCATCTCGAAAAATTTATAAACACAAAAAACCCTTCATTTAAACAAATAAATATCCATCTTATTCTGTCATCTCTCGGTAACAGATAAAGGCATTTATAGATAATGATTTCATACAATTTTCATCTTATAAATAAGAAGAAAACTATACAAATTTGTTAAATTTCGAAGCGTCCCAAAAAATGTGATGCTAGGCATAAATGTTTTAATCCCTTAAGTTTCACTCCCCTGACACTCACCAACAGTGTAGGCAACAACTCTTTTTTTTTTATTATTATTCAGTTTGTTTGATTCCCATAAGTTTTTTCTAAAAATAATGTAATTGGCTTTATTCTCGCAATATTTTAACTGCCATTAAATAAGCTGAATATTTCTTCATAAAAAAATGCGGCAATCAAACAATCTGAATACTAAAAAATGTAGTCTACAGTTATTGGTCGCGACGCTTAATCCTTCCTGGCACAGTAGTCCCATATCTGTACCACATAAACGAAAATATATGTGTTAAATATTTTTAAAAAAGCTCTTCAGTGATACCAAATCCCCCCCCCCCAGCAACCGACCCCCTGAGGGTCAGAGAAGGTCCAACTTTGAAATCTTGAATGATAACACTCATTTTTTATTACAGATTCGGATTATACGGACAAAAATACGCAACTTTTGTATTTAATTTTTTTTTTCGGATCCTCGTTGATCACGGTGTAATCGAGCAAATAAATCAGATACATATTTTGGTTTTCCCAACCATTTCGACATTCCGAAATCTGATTGGCCAGAACTTTTAATGTCAAAGTTGCCGTCTTTTACGGAAATAGTGTTTCTCGAAAACCATCAGTGGGGATTGTTTTCATGGTGCTTTACATGGTTTTTCCATAAACATTAACAGAAATATATTAAATTACTTTTCTCTTTGCATTTCTTTTTATCCAGTCGATCATTTTTAAAGAATAAACTGCGTATTTTGATATTTTAACGGGTAAATAAGCACCTTCCCTCCCGAACAGAAAAATGATAGTCTTCAATATTTGGAGGCGGGGTCTGTTGATATACTGTGTTTCGATGTATTCTGCTGTTACAAAAATCACTTAACCCCTAGAGGGACGGTGGGATATATTTTACCCCACCTACGATTAACGAAGATTTACACCAGAAAATTTTTATGAAATTTTACTTTTCTAACTTTGGTGGAAAAAGGTCATAAAATTGCTTTTCCTTATTTTGAAATAATTTTTTCTTAACTTTCCGGTGGTAATTCAGCATTACACAAACGCAATTGCTTGCCCCTCAAGGGGTTAATTCGGGGCCGAATGGGAGTGTATGATTTTCTTTTAGTTATTACTACAGAATAACATATAGGACTAAAAAAACAAACAAACATATAAAATCTTATTGTGCTGGGTGAGATAAGGATGGGAAGTAGCGTAAATTTAAGGTGGGGGTGAGATAATAGGTTTTGATGATTGATTAGTTACTGCAACTACTGACTACAGACTAGGTTACACCTTCACTCCGGAACAGAAAATGGATAATCTTTATCATTTGGGGGTGGGGTGTGCAGATTTTCTGCGTTTTGATGGCTTCTGCTGTTTATTTATTTATTTATTTTTTTAATATCTTCTAATTCAGGAGGCTGATGCGGGTGTACAGTTTTTAAAAATTATTACTATCGAATAACATATAGGACAAAATATTAAAAAGAAAAACATATAAAAACTTTTTATGCTGGCTGAGTAAAGGATGGGGAAGTAGCGTAAATTTCAGTGAGAGTGGTGTCAGGACTGATTACCAACGGAGCACACTTATACCAATAAATTTTAAAAGAAATATTCGCCTTATATAAACGCCGTATTCGGGTAGATTTCAGATATAAATGAGGTAAAATTTACTGTTTCTTTTTACTGATAGGAATATGCCCCGTTGGTAATCAGGCCCTGGATGGAGTTATATGTTTTCAGGGTTCGTAGCGATTTTACAAACCATCACGCGTAAAGCGATTGAGGGCGATATCGAATAATGATTGGTCGGTTGCCTCGTTGTAGGAGGGGCTTGAAGAGGATAGCTTTCACTTTGTTGATCTAAAATCGTCAGAGCTCGCATATTCATATTTGCTTTATTTTTAATGATGATTAGAACAAAAAAGTGTACAACAAGATTTATTATGTTATTCATAAGGAAAACATCTCTCTATTCTAAAAAAAAAAAGTAACTTACGCTGTCACGGCCGCCGCCGCCGGTTTAAAAAATATTGTGACCGGAGGTCTTCGTTAATACTAAGAAAAATACTGCATACAAAAATATGAAAATCGGCGGTATTATAGAGAAATGTTTGATAAACACGCTGATGCAGACAGTTTTCAAATAGAATAATTATTTTAAGAGATATTTAATGCTAAAATTGGACAAAATCGTTCCATTAAAAAAGTTTTATAGTAGCAAAAACTATTCATGGAAATTAATTCATTTTTAGACCATTTTATGCGTTAGAATTTCCCGGTGTGCAGCCTGCATACACTTTTTAATTTGACTCACTTTTTGAGGTTTTATTTCTATTTTAAATTCAAATTTTCAGCATTTCGAGAGATATTTTTTACTTATTTTAGGAAATGGTATTCATTTAAACTGTTGCCAACTGTATAAACAACGCAAAAAATACTGTTTGCTTCAAATTAAAAATGTATTAACAGAAAAAAAAAAAAACTTTCAAATTCGAATTAAATAATTACGTGTGAAAAGCAGGAACTTATTGAAAATTATAAAAACTATATTTACACGTGAATTTTATAAGGATAATGTAAAATAATAAATTCATTAACATGCTTTAGAAATCTTAAATAGGAGAAATTACGTCACATGTACGTCACATTACACTTATTACGTAAAATGAACAAAAAGTAAAATTGCAAAACAAATTAAATTTGAAAATGCGCGAGACATTAATTTTATATTTTGAGATTATATTAATAACATTAAGGGGGTCTGGGACACATTTTCAAAAATTTTTTATTTATTGAGTTAAAATTTTGATTTTTTTTTTGTGATGGTTAACCATATCATTTGTAAACAAAATCAAATGATAAAACTTCTCATAGCTTTTTTAAAAATTTTCAAATTTAAAATTTATGAAAAAAGTGGTATAACTTAAAATCGTTATAACTAGAAATATTATTGGGTAGAATTTAAATTGTTTTTCATTTAAATAAACAGAAATATATATTTTTTAATTTCGAGCCAGCATTTAAAAAAATATTAAATAAAAAAAAAATTAAAAATATTTAACGAAAAAATTACAAAAAAAGTGGTGCAACTTTTTTTTTTTTAAATCATATTTTCAAAAGTAAATATTTTTTT
Source organism: Maratus speciosus (assembly GCA_963932465.1). Lineage (NCBI taxonomy): Eukaryota > Metazoa > Arthropoda > Arachnida > Araneae > Salticidae > Maratus > Maratus speciosus. The sequence goes on along the minus strand of OZ010794.1, from coordinate 263,652,763 downwards.
CATATATGCTGGCTCAAAAGTAAAGTAAAATAATTGAAAAAGATATCTTCCGTGTTTCAACCCTGTATCTTTAACTGTTCTCGAGTTATAGGAATTTAAATATGAGAAATGGTGAAAAAATCTATCATGAAGAAAAACGCAATTTCACAAGAACTCGTTTCCTTGACAATCATAGCTTGAAAGGTAGATTTTGAAAAGAAACCAAAAAGAAAAAATTAATATTTCCTGTTTTAACTAAGATAGAAACATGATTTAAACATCATTTTAAGCAGAAAACAGCAGAAAAAGTTTTAATCCAATAATTAAAAAAAAAAAAATGAAAATTTGGAGATTTTTGTGTCCCGGACCCCCTTAATATTAATTTTATTGAACGCGTTTAGACTGCTTTCGAGCGACTATTTATTAATTTAATAAAAATAAAAAAGATTAAAGGCTGAAAATGAAGTGTCATCAACAAAAAATATGATTTGAAAGAGAAAAATCTGTGAAGCAGAAAATAAAGAAATTGCTTAAATGGTTTAGTTAAGATTTGTTACCTTCTGTGTCGTTTCCGTCAAAAGAAGGCATTGGTATTTGTAAAATATATTTGCTATTTGATGCAGATTTGCTTATTATATTAGCTTATTTTGAAATGCTTAATTGATTTTATTTAATCAAAGACGAAAACAGCCATTGTATCTTTTAACAGCAGCTGCTTTTTCCTTAAAATTCTCCAATTGAAGAGAAATGAAATAGAAATCCGTTTATAGGGAGATCGCCACTGTTTTTTAAATTATAATTCTATCTTTCAAAATATTTTTAAAGCCGGTTAAATTAGCGCGCTTTTAGAGACTATGGTGTCTGAACGGGAGTTGGTGAGCGTAGCTCGTAGGGGGCCGAGCCCCCTACTTTCATATATAAAAGTATCGTTTAATATGAAGCAGTTCGAATAAGCAATCAAGTACAACAATTCTTGCATTATTTTAATGTATTTATTACTTTTTTTAAGGGAAAAAAATTAATATTTTAACTGAAAAATGGAATGAAAAATAATTCATTTCTGTCATCTCATCTTTTGTAATTTTTTTAATGTGGAGGGGACTATACGTTTTGCATAATTTAGTGATGTATAACAAAACCTTACATAAACTTAAAAAATAAAAATTAATAATCTTCTACCAATTTTGTTTATAAATTGTTATATTCGTTAATATCTGTAAACTAATATTTTCGATTGTTAAATGAAATTTAAATAATTACTTTCTGAGTAGAAGCAATTAATATTTTGAATTTTATTTATTAATTGTAATTACCTAGAACTAAAGAATGAAACTTAAATCGACATATTAAACTAGTATTTCACAAGAATAATTAAGTAAAACACACACAAAAAAATATTGTATTATCATAATTAGAAATGGAGTATCATATTGAAATTGAGATATCGCATTAATATCTCCAGTAATGTACATTTCCGCATGTAAATATATCTGCACTACAAGATGCATGTTCAAAAAAATTTTTACATAAATATTAGAAAAAAAATGCATTTTTTCATTTTTTAGACATCGAAAGTTATTCCTTAAATCGGGATTATAAATTATAACTGAATTCTTCAAATTTACGAAGCTGTTTATATCTTTTTATACTCTTGCATAAATTGACATGCAAATAAATTGCTGTTTTATCCCGTAAGACATGGTGACGTCACGGCGACGTCGTTGTGAAGTCACACTGTGATTTTGTGACCGTCGATGTGACGTCATAGTGACTAGAATGCGAGGTCGTTATGGCCGTTTTAGAGGTCATTTGTGACGTCACATTGTGACCACTCTGTGAAGTCACGGTGTGACAAATTTGTGAAAAGTGTGTCATTTGTGACTATTTTGGCATTAACTTTGTGACGAACCTGTGACGACAGCGACAATGCTTTGACGTCACACTGTGACTAATTTGTGAAATATGTGTCATTTGTGACGAACTTGTCATAAACAATGTGATGATTTCAAATGAAAATCAAATTTCAAATTAATTGCTTAAAAAGGCAAAGGCCAACATAGAGAAAAAGATTCCAAGCCGGGACTCGAATCCGGGCCATCAGTGTAGCGCACTGACATTCTACCGACTAAACCACATGGAACGAGACCCAGCCTGGAAAATTTCTTACTAGTACATGTTGGCAAGGCTACAAACGCAGCACAAGATGGAATATTTATCGTGAGCCGCCAACATCGGGTAAACACGAAACTAATTATATCCAGCATCGATTCAAACTATATAAATACTTGGAAATTTTTCCATAGAGAACCATTCGCCTTGCATACAATATTTCAAATGAAAATCAAATTTCAAATTAATTGCTTAAAATGCAATTTTAATTTGAAATTTGATTTTCATTTGAAATATTGTATGCAAGGCGAATGTTTCTCTCAGGAAAAATTTCCAAATATTCATATAGTTTGAATCGCTACTGGATTTAATTAAGTTTAGTGTTTGACCCATGTCGGTGGCTCATGATAAATATTCCATCTTGTGCTGCGTTTGTAGCCTTGCCAACATGTAATAGTAAGACATTTTCCAGGCTGGGTCTCGCTCCATGTGGTTTAGTCGGTAGAATGTCAGTGCGCTATACTGATGGCCCGGATTCAAGTACCGTTATGGAATTTTTTTCACTATGTTGGCTTTTGCGGCTTTTAAGCAATCAATTTGAAATTTGATTTCCATTTGAAATATTGTTTGCAAGGCGAATGTTTCTCTCTGGAAACATTTCCAAGCATTAATACTGTGATGATTCTTGTTATAAACACTGTGATGAATTTTAAAATAAAGTTTTGTTTGAAATATACAATATTATCTTTTTACCGTACTTTTTAGCAATGTATCGCTGTTTTGGAGTCCTATTCTTCTAAAATACTTTTAATTTTTACACTGAAAAAAACAATGCTTATCAACTGGCATCCTTTTTTATTAAGGTCTAAGCTTGATCTTGAGTTCAAGCTTTATATTAAGAATGTGTAAGTTTTTATGTGTTGTGATTTGTTATTATTTTATTAAATACGAACATGGAGTCTAACGGTTATTAATACATTTCCTATTTAAAGAAGAATAAGATAAGCCATATTTATTTAAATTTTTTATTCCCGTGTATATTGTATTTTGTTAATATGAGCTAAATAGATTTGGTATGATTTATAGGAAATGACTGATCTGGGAAATAGAAAAAACAAGAAAGAAAAATCATGCGTTAAGCATAGATTATAAAGCACTTTCCAACGCTTCCTGAATGCTTTAACTAGACATCGTAATTTAAGGAAATAACGTAAATATTTTAGAAAACGCATAAAACATTTGAAAAACTGATTTCAGCAGTTACCGCCCATAGCCAAATATGTTTTCCAATTCTTTTGAATAGCCCTGTATTTAATCTGTAGGTTGATATATACTAGTATATAATGTGAAAATTTAGTTTAGCAAGAAAACGCATAACAGGTTGAAATTCTCATTGAGCAATTTATACTAATATATGAAAACATACTTGAATACTTTTGTACAATCCTGTAGTTTACCTAGAATCTTTATTACACGCCACTATTTAGTTAAAATTTAATTCAAATTAAAACACTCTTAAAACTGCTGAAATCACATTTCCAGGAATTATAATTTATAGACGGCCATATATCCATTTCCTTGCGTGACCCTGTGTATCATTTTATCCGTATTCTACAAACATTTCTTAGTAAATTAAATGCAGTTCAACATAAAAATCCATAACTCATCTAAAAAACACCTTTAAGCAATTTGCGCCCATACCCCTTAACTCTTACGTATACTTTTGTGTAGCCTTGTATATGAATTATAGCTTTTATATACACCATATACTATGCATAAATATAGTGAATCATAAAAGCCCTTATTATAATTAAAAATGCATTTCCAGCAATTATCGCTAATGAACAGTACAATATCAACTTTTATAAATATCATAAATTATAAATATTTTTTTATAAATATTATAAATATCAAATTTTAAAAAGTATAGTAAAGCAGTTTAATCTTTAAACTTGTTATCAGGCATGAAAAACACTTTATTTCAATGCTTAATTTTCATATTTTATTTTTTAATGCGAAGTATCGAACATGCATCAAAAACGTAGAAAATGAGTTTACAATCGAAGAAAATTTAATAACTGATTCTGAATGTCTACAATTAAATGTTTGATTAAAATCACGAACAGCAAAAACGTGCTTACATACAATTTAAAAAAATAAATATACCAATTTGAAAAACACTATATAATTAGTATTTATAATTGTACTATTAAACAACAACAAAGTACAATAGATGAATTAAATGTATTGTTAGATTTAACAATTTCTCAAAAATCTCTCCATATGTTACAAGGAATTCCTATTATTTTATAATTTTGGCAAATGTTAAATCTGAAAACATTGATATGAAGATTTAGGATTTTAAATAATAATTTAAAATATTATTAGCAATGAAAAAAAGTCTTTCAAAAGTTTCACTACTATAGTATGTAAAACGGCATTTTTCATTCAGTATAATGTTAATTTCTAATCTGAAAAACAATCCCAGACCAGTCTCTTTCTATAGGTATAATATAAAACTATTTAACTCATCTCAACAAATATACAAAACTGGAATAAACAATTTAAATTAAATAAGACTTACTTTTTGAGCTCCATAAATTAATTATTAATATCCGTGTGTATCCGAAAATGGCGACGTCTTTTTCTCCCATTAAAAAAAGCACACGCAAAAGCTTACATTTTAGACTAGTAACTTACCGCATCTGTTAGAACAAAAAGTTCTCTGTTTACCCTGCGGTATCGTGGCACACGATTTGGGGCAGGTGTTAATTTATTTCCTTTTATATAAACAGATATGGAACTTATACGTGCAATCATTTTATGAGACTGTCTGTATTTAAATTTTTGTATTTGAAGAATTTTCCAATGTATTTTACCTTTTCTTTTTATCAGTTTTAACCCCCCCCCCTCCCTTTTTCTAAGTAAAGATTGTTTCACACACAATAAATACAAAATATCTTCCTAAAAAATAAAAAGATATAAATAAATATCGAGGATAAAAAAAATTTCTTTGTCAGTCGTCATTCTTTTCATGTTAATTTCCTGTAGAATAAAACAATTCGAAAAATAACTTTTTTTTAGAGTCATATCTCTAAAACACAAATTTGAAATACGAATAATAAATTATATCATGGGTTTTGCATAAATTTTGTATTATTTTTTTCAATTCGGAAAATGCTAATTTTATTTTAAAAGTCTGAAAGAAGTAGAATTTTTTAAAAAAATAGTTACTTAAAATAGGTACACTAACAGGAAAAAATATGACTTGAATGCAAATTATAAAGCAAGAAATGTATCTATGACTAAACTCTGAAGACTCTTTCTACGTGCTCATTAAAAGCTGCAGACTTAACTATAATAGAAATTTTTTAGTTTGAAGCCACAAAAGTGTTTCGAATACCAGTGGTCGGTAAAAATAAATTAAAAATTTTCCTTCCTGCAAACTAAATATGTAAAGTGTATATATTTAATATCCCTAATTCTAAATATGTTATCCAAATTACTCCAGCACGTACCATTTTTCCGAGAAACACTTTTATAATAATAAGAATAAGAGAAGGATTATTATATTAAATTGCAATACTAGATAAAATTAAAATCAGGAAAAAAGTATACTTTCACACTCTTAGCTATCAATTTGATAAAATATAACATGAAAATCTAGTTTGTTGATACTTGTACCGTGCATTTTCCTTTATATGCCCCTCCCCCCACCATCCTTTCGTGTCTGAATTTACTACTTGCTACCCACTAATATATTTTCATTCCTTATGCCGCTGTAACTCGGGCCTTTTTAAAACATTTCTCTTCATTTTCAAAGATTTTTGAAGTTCGTATTTTTCTCACACTGTGACTTACAATATGGGGGGATTTTTTTTTTGCGAGTGTGTCGTGACCTACGTTACATGCAGTGACATAACAATTCTTTTTTATTGCCAGAAAAATAAAATTTTACAATAACAACATGTTTTGAAGATTTTTTGTAATTTTTTAAAGTTTTCTAAGAAGTTCACATCTCATTCACAATGTGACATCACTGAGTGGTGGCATTTCGGTCACAGATGTGACGTGACCACAGTGACTCACAGTGACGTCACAACGACGTCACTGCGACCATGCATGCTATGAGGGATACTTTTATCTTTGGGGGAGAGAGAGTGGCTCAAACAAAGGTTTATTAAATCATCTCTTTAAATTAAAAGAGCATAAAATGCAAAATTTGTCATGTAAATTTATTTTTTAAATATATTTAAATTATTTTTTAGTTTCACACACACAAAAAAAATAAATAAAAATAAAAATAAAATTCTTGCAAACTTTCCATGTATTCACAGAAAAAATTAAACTAAATAAAACCTGAAATTAAATAATTCAGTTGGCTAAATATATTATTAAACCATTGCCTAGCATTAAATAAATTACAACGTACAAAATATAATTTAAATCTGTTTTTGAAATAATTTAAGTTTCTAGTGAAATACATCAATAATTAAATGAATTTCTGCATGGTATCGCCGTCTATTAGCTAAATACAGCATTAACAATAAATGGGAAATGTATTCACAGAAAAAAAAATAAGTGAAATAAAACTTCAAATTAAATAAATCAGTTGTCTAAATAAATTATTAAACCGTTGCGTAGCAATAAAAAAAACTTCAAGGTACAAAATATAGTTAAAATCTGCTTTCGATGTAATTTAATTTGCTTGTTACATGACTAGTTAAACACATCAATAATTAAATGATTCTCTGCATGGTATCGCCATCTATTGGCTAAATTCCGCATTAACAATAAGTGGGGGGATATTACAATAAAACTTTCTTTTCAATAATGGGAGCAGTAATAATATATTTTATGCATTTTATACAGCTGTATCCCGTAAATCTAATATCCTCCAACCCCAATACAACTAAAAATTGAACATATATTTAAAAAAAAAAACCCATGATAGACTGCTTTTCAAGTTCAGTTGTTAATACACTTTTAAAACCATGCATAATTATGAATTATAATAAACCTATAAAGATGCAATTCAATGAAAACCCAAATTAGGTAATAATATGCATTGATTAAAAATCCCAATATTTCAGAACAGGACCTAATTTACAATTTAAAAAATGCAGTTAAAGTTTTGAAAGAAGTACCTAACAATTCAACAATATTTTAACATTTTTTTTAACTCTATGTGTGTTAAATACATTTATATCCTTTCTTTTTTTATAATTCTTGTCTGTAATACAGCAGTAAAATGATGCTTTCTTTAGTTTATTTGTAGTTATTCATTTTTGAATTATTTTAAATGCAATCATCTTTTATTAATGATTTATAATAACATATAATTATAACAACCTTCAATGTACAAAGGGGGGAATATGATTTTTTACATTTAGTAGATAGACAGACATTATTGACATTTTATCTCATATTGAAAATCTAAATCCCACATCCTTCAAAATTTTCATTCCATCACCCTTTGTCCTACCTCTCAATTCTCATTAGCTTTGCATGTCTATTTTATGATATTGAAAACTGAAAATATTACTTTACATTAAAGTAGCACTAAATGTTTAGTGTTATGTCACATGCTGATAGATTAAAAACTTACATGATGGAAAATTATTTCTTGAAAAATAAAAAATCAGTAATTTACCAAATAAATTTTATTGAAACTATTTTTTTTCTTTCTATTTAAATGATTAAAAGTTGGATTTATAGAAGTGAAGATATAAGCAATCAAAGTGAAAGTGGTAGCATGTGACATATAATTTTGTATTTTAATGTAGCATTACTAGCAGGCATATTTTTGCTTTATGTAATAGATAACAATTTAATAAGTAACCTTCTAAATTATACCTCGTCTAAAAATTTCATAATCTTCAGCCCCTTGAATAATGCTTATTAACCCCTTCGGGACGAGCGTCATTTACAGAATTTTTTTTATCTTTATTCACCGGTTTTTAAAAACAAAAATTTTGCCTAATTGAATGGGGAAAATGCTCGGATTAGATAAGGCGAAATTTATTTAAAATTAAATTTTATTGTATGTAATAAAAAATTTATTTATTATAATTAAATGCAGTATATGCTTTGTAATTGTAATTATAATTTAATTATCAAATTGACAATTAAAAATTACAAAGCAACTGATAATTAATTTTTTATTTTCATTTAATAAATACTGTTTATTAACTTAACTAATTCAATAAAGATCTAAACAAAACTCTGAAAAAACAACACATTAATAAGGACACAACTTAAAACCTTAATGTTACTACTTTTGGTAAAACTAATAAATTGATTTTGTTAATTTGATATCTATCTGTTACTAAAGTTCCAACTAAAAATTATTTTTAATGTAAGTTTAGGAGTTACAGTACTTTAATAAACGTTCATTTAATTATTAAAAATAGCTTATATGAATTTACAAATTTATTTAAAATAAAATTTTATTTTATGTAATAAAATATTAAATAAATTTTATTTAACTTTATTGTAATTATAATTCAATTAAATAATTGACAATTAAATATTACAAAGCAACTGATAATAAGCAATCTTTATTATCAGTTAATTTATTAACTTATCTAATTCAATAAAAATCTAAACAATTCTTAAAAAAAAAAAAAAAAAAAAAAAAAAAAAAAAAAAAAAAAAACATTAACAAGGGCTCAACTTGAAACCTTTATATTACTAGTTATAAACACAGTCCCTCTTTCAATTGATACATTTAACTCCTCCCCCAGAAACTACGTAACCATCTTTCTGCCAATCACCATTCGATATTGTACACAATCGCGCTGCGCGTGATGCTTTGTAAAATCGCGGGTTCGTACGGGTACCGTTACTTTCGCGGCGAAATATCAATATTTTCTTATAAAAAAGTAAATTAAGTTCCAAAGCGCGAAATTTTGCCTTATTTCAGGAGAGGTTATCTATAAGAAAATACTGGTATCAAATAATTTTCTGACCCTGAAATTCCAGCACCCGTACGAACCTGGTTTTGATCATTGATTAGTTACTGTAACTCCAAAATATCAAGACAGACAGAATTTTTTTTTCAATAATTCTTATAAATCTGATAATTTATCGCAATTAAAAATATTTTTCAATTCAACATTTTTTCATAATTTTAAAATCAATAATTTTAAACAATTGGAATTTTTTTATCTTTCAAACTTTTTCATTCAAAAAATAATTAAACTCTTTAAGCTGTCTTGATTGTTTCCTGGGGCAGAGGACGCTTTAATTTTCATTGGGTAAGGATGATGTAGAAAATTATTTAATTGTTTATTTAATATTACAATAAAATATCAAATGTGACAAAATACAGGGTGTCCGAAAAGTCTGGAAACGGTCGAACAACTCAAGTTATTCATATAAGATTGAAAAACGAAAAAATACGCGTTAAATATTTTTTTTTTTTTTAAAGCAATTCCGTGATACAAAAGTTGACACCCCACATAGCTCACTTGGTGGTTAGAGGTGTTCCAGCTTTGAAATCTTAAATGATAATCCCTATTCTTTATTTCAGATTCGGATTCTACGGGAAAAAATGCGCAACTTTTGCTTTTGACATTTTTTTTCGATTCTTTGTAGATGACGGTGTAATCCAGCAAAATGTTTCAGATACATATTTTGTTTTCTCCACCGTGTTTTGCAAACACGAAATGTGATGGGCCAAAGCTTTCGTCGCCAAAGTGGTCGCCTTAGTTGGAATTGTGTTTATCGAAAACTATCAATGGGGACTGTTTTGATGACAAAAGTGCTTTATATGCTTTTGTCATGAAAATTAACAGAAACTTACTAATATTAGATTTATATTTGTGTTTTTATTTTATCCATTCAATCCATTCTAATCAAGTAACCTACGTTTTTTTTGTATTTTACTCTGTTAACATGGCTCTCATCTTCCGAAGAGAAAAAAAAGATAATCTTCGTTATTTGGTAGAAGTAGGCGTGGATATTCCGCATTTCGATGACTTCTGCTGTTTGTTTTTTTTATACTCTAAATTGTGGTGAGGATGTGGGTGAATGGGATTTATTAACTATTACTATAGATTAACATATAGGTCAAAATAAAAAAAGAAGTACGTATAATTCTTTTTGTGTGCGGGCGGAGCAAAGAATGGGGAAGTAGTGTAAATTCCAGGTGGTTGTGTCATTGGAGATTTAGATCATTGCTTTGTCACCAGAAAATAACAAGTATGACAAAAAAATTGTCAATAATTCTAATAAATGTAATAATTTTTAGTAAATTAATATATATTTTTATTTTAACATATTTTCATAAGTTTAAACAATAGAAAAAATTTGGTATTTGAAACTTTTTAATTTAAAAAATAATTTAACTCTTTAACACTGTCGGGATGTGTGAGGCAAATATATTCATCGTCAAAAGGTGTATGTGGAAATTGTTTTGGGCACCATTAATAAATGAATAATAATGTTTGACTTTTTTAATGAAAGGATTTTTTGGTATTTCACAAGTAAAGGGGACAGTTGGAAAAACACGGTGTATTCCAAATAAAATTTGTTGCACGCGATACGGTCTCGAAAGGGTTAAGGTGTAATGATTATTTGCTGGGGCAGACGAAATTTTAATTGTCATAATACAAGGATAATGTAGAAAATTGTTTATTTATTATTACAATAAAATAACTTATATGACAAAAATATAATCTAAAACAGAATTGGCAGAACAAATTAAAAACAGATCAGTTTATTTTCTACATTTTGCAAGCCCTAGAAGGAGCATTTATTAATATATTTCATTGAGTTAGTTCTACGTTTAATGTTAAATTTTTTAACAAATAAGTTAAACCAATTGAACGATGAAAAAAAAATCAAACATTATGATACATAAAACCCATTAAAAACTTAGATTCCGTTAAAAAGAAATCTAAATATATTTTAAACTTTTTCCCTTTTTAAGTTGCAAATATTTGTATTGCAGATTTTGTATTATGCTTATGATGAGTATGTACAAAATGATAAGGTACATGTAAAATACAAAAAAACATTTTAAAAAGTCTAAGATTTATTTTAATTTAATTTGAAGGAAAATTTTAAGGATTTTTAGGGTATTTAAATTATCATATTGTTAAAATTTTGTTTTTATTTTTTAATGTTCATTTGGTTTAACCCTTACCGGCGCGGATTAATTCTATTTATAAACTGATGAAATGATAGACTGACATCAGAATTTATAAACGTGTTTATTGGAAAATACAAACTTGCTTATTTTCAAGTACGTTATAAATGGGAAATTTTAATTAAATATTCTGTGTGCCAGTAAAATGAAAATTAGATATCCTTTTTTAAGGACACTATCCGTAAAAGGGTTAACTCCTTTGTTACAAAACTTTAACATTATACGTCGAACTAACTGAATGAAATATATGAATAAATGTAAATTCTCGGGCTTAAAAAATGTAGGTTAAAAACTGATTTGTTTTTAATTTGTTCTGCAAATAACATTTCTGTTTATAAATTTTTTCACATTTGTTATATTATTGTAATAATTAATAAATGATTGAATAATTTTCTACATTATCCTTCCTGCATGAAAATTAAAACGTCTTCTCCCTCAGGAAACAATCAACAGTGATTAAAGTGTTAAATTATATTTTAAATTCAAAAGTTTAAAAGATCAAAATTTTTTTATTGTTTAAAATTATTGGGACGTTCGGAAACTCGTGTCCGTTTGGGAAAATCAATTCGTACCGTAAAATTCTATCATTTAATAATAAGACATTGATTCCTATATCTAACGTCTAATAATTACCAAGCATGATTTTCCGGTACAATTGATTTTCCCAAACAGACACGATTTTTCGAACAACCCAATAACAAATTTAAAATTACGAAAAAAAGATTAAAATGGAAAAATAAATTAATTAAAAAAAAGTATTACATTTATTAGAATTTTTGAATGTTTTCTGCCCTACTTGCTATTTAGTAGTTGAAGTAACTAATCAATCATCAAAACCTATAACCCCCCCCCCCCCCACCTGAAATTTACGTTGCTTTCCATCCTTTGCTCATCCAACACAAAAAGATTTTATATGTTCGTTTTTTTTTTTTTTATCCTATATGTTATTCTATAGTAATAATTAAAAAACACATACACTTCCATCCGGCCCCGAATTAAGTGATTTTTGTAACAGCAAAAGACATCGAAACACAGATTATCAACACTCCCCGCCCCCCAAACATTGAAGACTATCATTTTTCTGTTCGGGAGGGGAGGTGCTTATTTACTCATTAAAATATCAAAATACGCAGTTTATTATTTAAAGATGATCGACTGGATAAAAGAATTGCAAATTGAAAACTAATTTAATATATTTCCATTAATTTTTATGGAAAAAGCTTATAATGCGCTATGAAAACTATCTCCACTGATCGTTTTCGAGAAACCCTCTTTTCGCAAAAGACGGCAACTTTGACGTTAAAAGTTCTGGCCAATCAGATTTCGAGATGTGAAAACCTGGTTGGGCTAACCAAAATATGTATCTACTTTATTTGATCGATTACACCGTGATCAACCAGAATCCGAAAAAAAAATGTTAAATATACAAGTTACGTATTTTTGTCCGTAGAATCCGAATCTGCAATAAAAAATGGGGGTTATCATTCAAGATTTCAAAGTTGGACACCCTCTGACCCCCGTGGGTGTTGGTTGCTGGGGTCAAATTTGGTATCACTGAGAAGCTTTTTTTAAAAATATTTAACACATAAGTTTTCGTTTTTCAATCTGCTTTGTATTTCTCGAGTTATAAGACCGTTTCCAGACTTTTCGGACACCCTGTATGTATATATATATATATATACATATTCCACACACACACACACATATATATATTATATTCCAGGCAAAATTTTAAATAACGTTTGATTACATTCATTTACTCAAATTCCAATCGAAATATCTCGAAATAATGTTGACAAATTCTGTATTGAAATTTTGAAACACATTACCCATTGTGTAATGTCGTTTTCCGAACAATCGTTTCAATTGTTTTAGTAAAAATATTTTTTCAGCATAATTGACAAATCTCACTATTTTAGCGCAAGACTCTTTCTCAATTATATATATTTAAACCATAAATGATTTAAAATTAATGTAATGAAGTAAATTTCGAAAAACTCATAGACGAACAACATATTTAGTTAAATAAGCTTCTTTGTTCAAAGTATGTTTTTAGTTAAAAAAATTCTGGAAAGTTGGCGTGGCATGGATGTAGTAGTAAGTAAGATTATTGACTATAAGTAATATAACTTAACACTTTCATCGTGAGGGACGAGCTAACTTGTCTTCCACGAATATTAGCTATCAATCATGGAAAATCAATTCGTACCGGAAAATTCTGTCATTTAATTATTAGACATTGATTCATATATCTAATGTCTAATAATTACCGGGCAGAATTTTCCGGGGCGAATTGATTTACCCAAACAGACACGACATTTTATTATTATTTTTTTTTATGTTTGTAATAGTCCAAGAGTCGACAGCACAAAAACCTGTGTTATCAAGCACAAGAAAAAAAAACCCTTTGTTTTATGGAAAAGTAGAAGTAGAGGAATGTAATGATCCATGTCTGCCGGAAGTGAAGTGGTGCATAAGCCAAAAATTAATACCACCAGTGGTTGACTTGTAGGTTTATCATTGTGTTTGTCCTACAAACAAAGGTATGAAAACATGGAGGACTGGGAGCAGGAAAACACAATGATAAACCTACGAGTCAACCATTGGTGGTATTAATTTTTGGCGTATGCACCACTTCACTTCCGGCAGATATGGATAATTAGATTCCCTCCATAAAACAAACGTTTTTTTCTTGTGCTTGATAACATAAATTTTGGTAGTGTCGGCTCGTGGACTATAAGTACACACAAATCCTTAGAATGAGAAATGATATTGATTATTATTTTTCAAAGTAAAATAAACAAGTTTTAAATGAATTTGTGTTTTGTTTCAATTTTAGTGCTGCGAGGAGCGGCTTATGCTCTTAGCGCAAAGGGTGGGACAAAAGCGCGCCATTGCCGCAATGAAAGTGTTAAAGCTTTCAGACGCAAATTACATCTGTTCTCTTAACCCCTTCGGGACTACGGGTGCATATAAGCATCTTGAAAAGATGCTTATAGCATTTATTTTTGATACCTCTCAAAAAGTAAAGTAAAATTTTCTTTATTTAATTAGGTCACTTTCTTTGTTGGTAAACTAAATTTAATTATTTGACAAAAAGTGATGTCAACCGAATAAAATTCATGTAAAAGTTGCTGGTCCCGAACTGGTAATGTGGGTTCGGTAAAAAAAAAAAAAAAAAAAAAAAAAAAAAAAAATGACGTTTAAACCATGTTTTCATCTTAATTAGAACAGGAATTAATTTTTTTTTTCGTTTTGGTTTGTTTTCAAAATCTAGCTACGATTTCTTGTGAAAATGTGTGTTTCTTCATGATGGGTTTCCCGTATTTAAATTGTCATAAGTCAAGAACAGTTAAAAGTAAATGGTTCAACCTTGGAACATGTCTTTTTCAATTGTTTTACTTTAATGTTGATTCAGCAAATTTGGAAAAAAAAAATACTTTTGAAAATATGATGTTTTTTAAGAAAGTTACATCATTTGTTTTTCAATTTTTACTTTAAATATTAAAAAAAAAATAATTAATATTGTTAAAAATACTGAATAAAAATTAAATCTTATATACACTGGCGAAAAAAAAATCCCAACACCAAGAAAGACTTGTGTTAGATAAACGAAATTTGGTAGGCGTGTTTATACATATGAAAGATGACATCGATTGAAATTTCGCGCTTCGCGCATAAGTGTGGCGCTAGTAGCGCCACTCAGAACTTGCAGATCAGGTTTACTTTAAATGCGTGCTGTAAAGTTCGTAGGCGTTATTTAGCTTCGAAATGTGGCGTATTGAGTTGATGTTAGCCAAGAATGTCTTTAACGAGACGAAGAAATCACTGTCAACAGCTCACCGAGTTGGAACGAGGTCGCATAATCGGGCTACGAGAAGCTGGATTTTCTTTCCGCGATATTGCAGAAAGACTTGGCTGGAATGTATCCATTGTGCATGATTGTTGGAAGTAGTCGTCAAGGGATGGTACTACCTCAAGAAGACCAGGTTCCAGGCGGCCACGTGGCACTCCTGAGAGGGAAGATCGCCGTATTCAGCGTACGACTGTGGCGCATCGTACTGCGTCTGCGACAGAAATGCGAGCAGCAGTTGGTACCATAGTGACACAGCGATGACAGCGATGACCACCTCGGGAACGCAGCTACGAACTGTTAGAAATCGGTTACTTCAAGGACAGCTCCGAGCCAGGCGCCCTGTAGCGTGCATTCTACTGACTCGAAACCAATGCCGGTTGCGACGCCATTCGTGTCAAGCCAGAGCTCATTGGTGGGCGGAGTGGAGATCTGTTGTGTTTCTTTTCTATCAGAAAACACAACAGATCTCCACTCCGTCCTCCAATGAGCTCTGGCCTGACACCAAGGGCGTCGCAAACAGCAATGGCTTGGAGTCAGTAGAACGCACGCTACAGGGCGCCTGGCTCGGAGCTGTCCTTGAAGTAACCGATTTCTAACAGTTCGTTGTGTCACTGTGGTACGAACTGCAGCTCGCATTTCTGCCGCAGACGCAGTACGATGCGCCACAGTCGTACGCCGAATACGGCGATCTTCCCTCTAAGGAGTGCCACGTGGCCGCCTGGAACCTGGTCTTCTTGAGGTAGTACCATCCCTTGACGACTACTTCCAACAATCATGCACAATGGATAAATTCCAGCCAAGTCTTTCTGCAATATCGCGGAAAGAAAATCCAGCTTCTCGTAGCCCGATTATGCGACCTCGTTCCAACTCGATGAGCTGTTGACAGTGGCTTCTTCGTCTCGTTAAAGACATTCTTGGCTAACATCAACTCAATACGCCACATTTCGAAGCTAAATAACGCCTACGAACTTTGCAGCACGCATTTAAAGTAAACCTGATCTGCAAGTTCTGAGTGGCGCTACTAGCGCCACACTTATGCGCGAAGCTCGAAATTTCAATCGATGTCATCCTTCATATGTATAAACACGCCTACCAAATTTCGTTTATCTAACACAAGTCTTTCTTGGTGTTGGGATTTTTTTTTCCGCCAGTGTATTTCTGTTTATTTAAAAAAATGAAATTCTACAATTAAAATTTCCAGTTATAACGATTTTAAATTACTCACTTTTTTAATAAATTTGAAATTTAAAATTAAAAATTATATATATGAAACGTTTTATCATGTGGTTTCGTTTACAAATGGTATGGTTAACCCTCTTAAAAAAAATCAAAATTTTAACTCAATAAATAAAAATTATTTTGAAATGTGTCCCCGACAGTCTTAACCCCTTGAGGGGCAAGCAAAAATGTCTCTAAATAGTGAATTCTCACCGGAATTAATTGAAAAATTTTATTTTTAAGTAAGGAAAAGCAATTTTATCAACAATTTTTCTTCAAAGTTAAAAATATAAAATTTTGTTAAAATTTTCTGGTGAGAGTCTTGTTTAAACTAGTTGCCCCCCCCCAAGGGGTTAAATGTTAAGATTACTGAATGTCACTAGCATTTAAGGCAGGGACGGCCAACTGTGGCACGCCGCACACCACTAAAATTATACAGAAATTGCCGACTTCTTGAATCACAGAGATTCGATGATTTGATAAGGCAATGATTACTATAAAATTTAAGTGGTGCCCAGCGTGCCACAGTTGGCCACCCCTGATTTAAGGGCATCGTGGACCTTTATTTGAGCGAAAATCGACATTTCTTTTTGTGTGTATTATTATTCTTCAATTTGCACTACGCCATTCGTGAAAATCTGCATGCAGATGCGATTACTTTACGCAAAGTTACAAGTGTTTTAATTTTGTTCACAAACAATTTTTTGGCTTTTTAATATACTTTTAATCTGTTTTTCTCAATACTGACGTTTCAGCTTTTTTTTTTTTTTTTTTTTTTTTTTTTTTTTTTTTTTTTTGAAATGCTCCTTGCTACTTAATTTTTGATCAAAATTCATGAAACTGATAAGGAAGAATCTTGATATTGCTTAAAAAGAAACTGTGTATGCATTTTAAAATTCGACTTCATTAGAACAATTAAATTTGATTATTAACTTATTATAAGGCAGAATTTTGATGAAAATCGATAAGGAATTCCGAAAAAATATCTCTAAAAAATGAAATATTTAACCCCTTGAGGGGCAAGCAAAAATGTCTCTAAATATTGAATTCTCACCAGAATAAACGAAAAAATTTATTTTTAAATATAGAAAAGCAATTTTTCGATGAATTTCCTCCAAAGTTAAAAATATAAAATTTAGTTAAAATTTTCTGGTGAGAATCTTGTTTAAATCAGGTGGGATATATTTTATCCCACAGCCCCTCAAGGGGTTAAGGGATTAAAAAATCGATACACAGATTTGATTGTAAAAGAGTTTTACATGATTAAAATCTAAAATCGAGGTAATATCTCAAAAATTACAACGCAAGGAGCGTTTTAAAATTTCGTTTTAAAATTTAAAAAATTTTAAAAGATCTTAAAATTATAATAAGATTGGAAATTTCTTTTAAGGTGTTCTATATACTTATGGTGAAATGTATATTTGCAGAAAATTTCAAACCTCTATTATGAAAATTAAAAGAAATTTTTTTTAAACGTCCTTAAGAAAAAATTATTTAAAAATGAAAAATAGCTTTTCTCATGTACTTTATAAAAGGAAAATTTAATTTAAAAAATGAGATGCCACTGTGGCGTTTCAAGGTTAAAATTAGGTGAGATATATAATATCCCACCATCCATCATGAGTTTATTGAATGCACTTATGTTTGAAAACGTACCATAATGAAAGTATGATACAACATTTTTTTCTTCATAACATCTAAATCAATTATTATAACAATGGAATTATGAAGAAAGAGGAGGAGACATGTAGTGTATTGTCTAACAGTTGTCACTGAAGTAACTGAGGAGTTTGCCACAAGATGGCAACTGTGGTTTTTAATCCAGTCCACAGTTTCTGATTATCGCCTGTGAAAACTTCCACCAGTAAACTTGAATAGAAAATTTCGTCCTTTTTAAGCGTCTAATTCTTGGGAAATTTCTGTCACAAGTATGCTAAAAATAATTTATTGAGTATTGTGTTCGCGAAACACATCAAGAATTACATTAGCACACCTAAACAGAGGGGCAAGTGCTGTCCCCACAATCACAAACATAAAGTCATGGGACTTTCCTCGTCGCCGTCTTCCCCCGCTGAGAAGCAGTGTTCATGGTATGGAAGATCCTCCAGCTGTACAGAGTTCACCGAAAAGTTCTGGCAGCTAGCACTTTCCACTCAGAACGTCGGAGAAGATGGAACGACGA
Organism: Maratus speciosus; assembly: GCA_963932465.1. Classification (NCBI taxonomy): domain Eukaryota; kingdom Metazoa; phylum Arthropoda; class Arachnida; order Araneae; family Salticidae; genus Maratus; species Maratus speciosus. The sequence continues at coordinate 263,634,265 of OZ010794.1, read as the reverse complement.
AAAGAACTTGTACGATTCCAGGCTGGCGGCACCTCGCCAGTTAAATGTGAGACTTGTAAAAAAGACTCCGTTAGGTCGCAAAGGCTGCAACTGCGGCTTTAGAACCGAGTATTTCTCCACTTTAGCCTCATGGGCCGTAGTGAGAGAATATTGGTCGTTAATTCTTTTTACTAGTGTCAGCTGCCCAGGTATTTTAATATTTTCTCTGACATTGACAGGAAGTTGTCTTGGTTGTCACAATACGGCGGAACTACTACTGCTGAAGTAAACTCACACCAATAAAAATGAATATAAATTTTTGCCGTTACTTTTGATTGAAATTTTTCATTAAAAAGCGTATGAATAAAGTGAAAAATTGTACTTAAATTTATTGGTGGAAGTTCCCCTGGCGGTAATCAACCACTGCGAAAGCGGTTACAGTTGACGCTTCAATATTTGAAGGATGTGTCAGTTCCTTTTTCTTTATAGTTCCATGATTATAACATGAAGTAAAAATTAACTGAATTCTTAAAATCTGATTCTGTTTTTAATTATTATCATTTATTATTATTTTTTATTATTATCGTTAAAATCAATTATAAACAAATATTATTTTATATTCTCTGAGATTTTTAGTCGAATACAATTGTCTGTTTTTATTCACAATGAATATAAGGAATACAAGTGAAAAACGAAACAGAAAACTAAAAGAGAATTATTCTAAAAGTAGAAATTTCGTTAAAGATTTTACAAGATTACTTAAAGTACGTGAAAGCCTTTTAAAATTTATGGACATTCCATTACCTTTACGGAATCTAATTGAACGCCTTTCTAAATTATAGTTAAGAATTTTTCTGGAATCCACCTTCGAATTTATTGCTGAAGTGAAGAATAAAAAAATTAAAATCATAAATGCGCCATGTAGTGCTATTTATATTTGTAAATGTAGGTAAAATGTAGATTTGTAATACATTTACTGTAAAAATATACATTTTCACATAAATAATACAGTATACAAATTTATGCATGTGTAAATACGTTTATGATGCTCTATGCAACCCCACTCTATGAAAAGGTAAATGTGGAGGATTTTCCAAAGAAAATATATGTAAATTGTTTACAAAACAAAATTTCTGGTTCAAAACAGACTTATTTTAGACGCCACTTATATACGACGGAAATTACTGTACATAAATTAGAATTAAAACATATACATAGCTGCCAACTTTTGCGATTTTTTCCTACCACTATTTTTGATCAGAAAAATTTGCCTTACTTAATCCTATTGGGAAAATGCAAGGTTTCTGAATGAATCATCTAACTGCAGGGCAACTTTACATCCAGTTTATAGTTAAGTATTTAATCCTGTGTTTTGGATGATTAAATAAGACAAATTTGTCTGTTAAAAATAGTGGCAGGAAATAAAACTTGCCACTATGTATATATATGTATATATATATCGTCGGTACCATGTCAAACTATCCGATGTGAAAAAAGTGGGCTACTTTTTTAAAATTCAGATTTCTTGATTGGCGTCACTTTTTTGAAATAGTAAAAGCCGCTTTATTTAATGGCATATTAATTAAGGCAACAAAGGATAATTAACAAGGGGAATTTTACAAATTTAGGAAAGTGGTGCCAATCAAGAAATCTGAATTTTAAAAAAGTAGCCCACTTTTTTCACATTGGATAGTTTGACATGGTACCGACGATATGTGTGCGTGTGTGTGTAACATAAACATCTGTGTAAGTGAAAAAATATATGCATAAATATCTGTGTCAGTGTTCTATATTAAACTTTCTTCACAAACAGAAAAAAAATTGCTTATATATTTTATTCCTATGTTCAGTTACAACATATGTTCAAATCATTCTGATTTTCTGTACACCCATTACAGTCTTTCCCTTTCCAACAGAATTTTATAAGAATGTTGAAGTAAATAATGTACCAATAACACAGGTACACTCCTTTGCATTCCCAAAAAACTGCGCGCAATAATTTAATATATTAAAACGTAAAGGAATTCTGCAAGACCACGATCAGTAAGACCAATATTAACACATATGCGCATGCGTCAACTCTTTTTGGAACCTCTTTAACTTAGAGGAACATTGAGCGAATCCCTTCTATCGTAGCGGTCAAACGCAGCAGTTTAAAGCTTTGAATTTTTGTAAGGGACGTGGGTTCGAGCTCAAAGTCCGGCAAAATGATTTCTGCAATATTTTTGGCGATGAATCTCTTCAATAATGACATGTTTTATTAGCAGGAGAAGTATGATTTTTATTTTGTTATTATTATTTGAATGCTTTATAATTAAATAAAATTTAATGCGCAACAATATTTTTACATAATAATAATTTTTTTATTTAAAATATTTTGCATGTAATTATCATTTAAATAAATTGAGCTGAATTACATTTTTTGTTATATTTTCTGACCATCATCAAAAATGTATATATGTGTGTGGCAGAAAGAAAAGTTTGCCATTCTTTTCCGTCAAAAAAAAAAAACTAAAAAAAAAAAAAAAAGAAAAAAATAATCATATAAGAATTACAAAAGAAATTACCTTGATATCCATGGTTTAATATTTAAAAAATAAATAAAAGTTTAAAATAAAATTCAAGTAAAAAAATGATACTATAAATCTTTAGCTGCATAAAGTTTCAAATTTAGGTTTTAGAGAATGAGACTGATAAAAATAAAAATCATGGCATCTTTTAATGGTTGTGCAGTTTAAAATAAATAAATAAATAAAAATAAATAATCTTATTTTTTCAAAAAAAAAAAAAAAAAAAAAAGGAAAGAAGAAAAAAAAAAATACCGTAGTATGTAAAAATAAATGCTTTACCCAGTATTTTTAGGTAAATTTCTGATAAAAAGCAAGCGTAATTGAAAGTAGATTAAACACATAAAATTATTTCACTTCATTCAACAGGTTAGCCTGACAGCGCCCTCTATCCTCTTAACGAATCACTTATGCCACGTAGAAATGTGTCACGATTTCAATAACTAATTTAACCCCTTAACGCTCGAATTAATTTACGGCTGAATAATTCAAATTGCTTATTGTCACCACTTTTATGAAAAAGAAATATTCACCTTATTTAATGACAGTAAAAACGATACTAAAATATAGCCAATTTCACTATTTTATAAAACTGGTGGGAATCAAACAATTTGAGTAAAAGACACAGCCCGAGAATATGACGGGAGCGCGAATTAAGGGGTTAAAAGCAACTAAAGAAAAAATCAAGAATTTTTCTAATGAAACATTTAAGTTATTTACCGTCAAATCTCGACGGGCACTATCTAGTTATATTTAAATTTAATTTTGTTTTCTTTAATAAATTGAGAATATTATCCTTGTTATAAATAACGTTTTTATTCATTGATACAGTTTTGCCAGCAGGCTACATTTTTTAAAATTCAGATTTATTGATTGGCAATACTTTTTTGAAATTGTGAAATTAGCCAGATTGAATGGCATATTAATTCAGGCGGAATCAAGGGTAATTTTACAATTTGAGAAATATGGTGCCAATCAAGCGTTCTGAAATTTTAAAAAGTAGCCCACTGGCAAGACTGCATCGATATTAACCCCTTGAGGGGCACCGGTATATATTATATACCACCTACGATTAATGAAGTTTTATACCAGAAAAAATTTATTAAATTTTACTTTTCGAACATTGGAGGAAAAAAGGCCGTAAAATTGCTTTTACTTATTATGAAATAGAATTTTTCAAAGATTCTGGTGGGAATTCAGAATTTCACAAAAGTAATTGTTTGCCCCTCAAGAGGTTAATCCCTTGAGGGCGGTGGGATAAAATATATCCCACCTAATTTAAACAAGATTCTCACCAGAAAATTTTAACTAAATTTTATAATTTTAACTTTGGATGAATGTCGTTGAAAAATTGCTTTTCCTAATTTAAAAATAAAATTTTTCGATTATTCCGGTGAGAATTCAATATTTAGAGACAATATTTATTTTTCAATATTTATTTTTGCTTGCCCCTCAAGGGGTTAAAATGGATCGTGTAATGTAATAATTAGAATGGAAAGAAAGATTTCTGAAAAGTAGATTTAAGTCGAATAAATTTTAGGGAAACTATGAAAAATGAGAAAAAGGGTAAAATAATTTTGCATTTAAAGACACTGTTAAATTTTTGACGGGAGGAGTAAATGATTTTACTATCGAATTTAATCATTCCGGCAAGCGTAAAAACATGGTTTCCAAACTTTGTACGTATGTTTAAACAATTACCACCAGAGAGTTTGTTAAAAAGAAAAGAATCAAAATCATAGTTGCCAGCCGTCGTAAATTTTCTTTAATGAGTTATCTTCAGAAATTCCGAAGACGAAAAGAATATACATTGAATATATATTGGGAGGGAGGGGGTGGCCAAAGCGATATAAGTAAGCGTACAAACTTAATACTGGAATTGGGCGTAAATTAACACAGTTGCGCAATTTTGTGGACGGGGGGATAATCCACATACGCGGGCTTTTAGTGTGACGTCATATACGACAGGATATCAACCATCTGCGCATATTTTCTAAATCTTTAGTCACTCATAGAACTGAATTTTGCTTACCACATTTATTGCAAATAACGGCGTAGTGACAGGGGTATCCAGCTGCTCTTGACACCACGAAGTTTTTTTCGTCTTGCCAGAGACATTTCAGCTATTAATCAAGGTGAGAAAAACTTTTCAATTTTATTGGTGTGAAGTAAGAAAACAGTTAGGCATCTTCTTGAAGTTTAACCCCGTCCGCTACGGAGCGTGCTACCTTGATTGATGTGACATCGCCTTTAACCCCTTAATTCTCGCTCCCGAGATATTCTCGGGCTGTGTCTTTTACTCAAATTGTTTGATTCCCACCAGTTTTATAAAATAGTGAAATTGGCTATATTTTAGCATCGTTTTTACTGTCATTAAATAAGGTGAATATTTCTTTTTCATAAAAGTGGTGCCAATAAGCGATTTGAATTATTCAACCGTAATTTAATTCGAGCGTTAAGGGGTTAATCTTCGCATTTAAGATAGGAAGGTTACTTATATAGCTTTGGAGGGTGGCATCTTAATTTAATTTTTGTTAAAATGAGAAACTTCTTTTTTTGATACAAAATTTGTAGTAGAAGTTGATTTTTTTAGAAAAACTAAAGTTCGCAGTTTTTCTTTCCTCATACCCGAATAATTCATTTGAATACTAGTAAAGTTATTCATTATGCTATCCCTGCGTTAAACTAAGGCACACTTTTAACCCTCTGTCTACCAGAAGGGTCCAATGGACCCGACATGTACATTCAAAATATTTATTCAAACCAGAAATTTCTTCAAAACAAACTAAATGTATAAATCAGACAATAATAAGTTAAATAAACAAATTACATAGTTTTAAGTAAAAATTCTGGTGTAGAATGTTTTTATAAAACTTGAGTAAAATTTCCGGTAGTTCTAGGGTTAACCCTTTCAGAGCAAAGCTCTACTTTCTTTCCTAAAATTTTGAAATGAATGAATGACATCGGGATTTACAAAGAAATTTATATGAAAATAAGCAAAAGCTATATTTCAGTTCCATAGAAAAAAGACATTTTTTTTACCAAAATTCTGGTGCCATTGTGTCATTTTTAATTAAAATTAAGCGGTTCCATAAACGTACCACCGTCCCTGAAAGGCTTAATGAACTCTCTGCACTTTTTTATATGTAAATTGACCTTGAAAGGTTTGTAGGTTTATCCAAAAACAAACTATAGGTTTACATATGTTATTTTTTTGTGTATGTATGTGAACACGATTATTTTCTGGTTTATATAATTACCGATTTTGGGCATGCTGAATTCTCTGCATTAACCCTTCCCACTCCGTTGGACCCGCTGCGGAGCCATTCTTGGTCTTTGCAAAATTTGTTTTTTGGTACCAGTAATAAAGGAAAATAAAATTCACCTTATTTAATCAAAGCATTTTTGAAATTGTGTACTTGAAGGAAACTGCTTTTTAAAAAGTGGTGCCTATCGAATAAAATTTGTGTAAGAGAAGCCGGAGCTTTAAGGGTTAATCCATTTCTTTCTCTACGATGCTTTAAAGTAATATTTGAATCTTACGTAGTGAGGAAAAGGGACGTTTCTTTGGGAATTTCATAGCTGTCAACTCTAGTGCTTTTCTTCCAATATTATTTTTATACAGAAAAAAGTATCTTATTTAATCTACGAAGATAATTTTTAATTCGAACACTCTGTAGAAAAAAAAATGTAAATACTACCAGCTGTGGAAGTTTGGAAAATTAACCCTTAAATGCGCCATTTTTTATTTTGTTACGAAAAAATTATATATGATTCTCTGAACGGTTTATAACACAGAAAAAAAAAAGAAAAAAATCACAGATACATATTTCATATAATACGTCAACCTTTTCTTCTGTTGCACATCTGCAATACAAGTAAAAACTACTGTCGTGTGTCTTTTTTACGCTGAAATCATGCACATTAGTAAATATTTTAATAAGTATGTCTCCGAATACCTTATTTTACATAATTATTTATTTTATAAAACTTAACCTTTAACCTTTTAATGCCCATGATAGAATGCGTTCTAGAAATTACGTAGTTCACAGAATCTGACTTTACACAAGAAAATTTCAGTGATTAATCTCGCTTTATTTAAATACAGAATGTCTGTTTTTTTTTTTAATTAAAGAAAATATTGCTATTTTAATTTTCTGGTGTGAATCAGGAATATGTGATTAAAAAAATTCTATTAAATTAGTGCTGCTTGCTTATATGCAAAGCTGCGCACTAAAGGGTTAAGACAGATCTGTAGAATACAATTGGACTTTTAAATTATTTGAATGAAAAATGTTTATATTTCCTCTTTGAAGCAATTTAAGAAAAAGCCTTAAAGGGTAAACGTACATATCGGTTCATTCAGTACTATATTCTCGCGAGGACAATTTATGCTTTGAATCTCCAATCATCTCTTTTCGTATCTATATTATAAAGGACAAACATATCTGTGCGTAACGCATACGTCATTTTACGAATGGCAGCACTTTGAATTTGAAATGAAATTTTGGTTTTGCAATTTTCTTTACTGCAAAATTTTAAACTTCTAAATATCGCATATTTTAAATTTTTACACCGTCGTATAAGGAAAAAAATGTACTTTTTAATGCAATTTGTTTGAAAGTTGTATCTCAGTTTAATTTTGAGATATTAATTTTTTTGCAGTTTTTAATGCATTTTTTGTAATTGTGGCAACTGAAGTACTCTATTTCTGTTGAAAGTCATTGAGGGTTGAAAGTAGAGGGAAAATAATCACGGAGGAAAGAAAATAATATATTACTGTACCTTTTGTTGTCATTTTCTCATAAAAACTGAAAAAAATGAAAATATAATGCGTGCTATGTCAGCGATTTTTTAAGTTTCCAAATGTCGCATATTTTAAATTTTTACACCGTCAAATAGAGAAAAAAAATCTACTTTCAAATGCAATTTGTTTGAAAATTGTATCTTAATTGACTGAGCTATTACGGTTTTAAAAATAACTAGACGCCCGTGGCGACCAGTTTAGTCCCTATTAAATGTATGCTAGGCATTGTATCCTGTTACTTTTATTCATAATTTAATTTACTTGCTCAATCCTTTGCCAAATTGGAACATTCTGATAGAGAAATCAAGAACTCGGTATTTTTAAATTATCGGGCCCAGGTGATAAATCTCCAAACATTGTACCCGTCGCATTTTTTCATATTTCACTAATTTAGATTAAAATATAATCCTTTCACTCATTTTAAAATGGATAACTTTAATTTAAAACTGAAACATTTCAAATTCTAGAATTTCACTTTAAAAAAATCCTTTAAAAAAAAGTAAAAGAAAAGAATAAATACCATAAACCATATTAATTTCAACATCAAAGCATTGTTTTAATCAACCCCTCGAAAAATAAAAATTGCTGTTCGCGAGAATTGCGGCCAGCTAACATAAAAGTACAAAATTTCAAATTTTATGTAGTTTTATTCGAAAAACGTATTTTGATGAAATATGTTGCCAGAAAATGCGTTGCCAAATTTATTTTCTCGCCAAGGACCTTTTCTCTATTTCGCTAAGTACCTATACTGGAAAAATATCTTTATTTATTTATTTAATTTTTTATTGTATTTAAAATGAGATGAATAAAAGACGGCACTGATGTCATATACGCACCACGTTTTCGCGATTTTTTTCTGACGCCAATGTCATATACGCACCAGGGTACTTAACTGCCGCCAAAGTGTCGTTATTTAGCTTGATATGATAACCCAGATGTTGTTGTTTATTTATTAATAAATTGTTTATTTACTTTTATTTTTTTAAATTATATAAATTGCTATGTTCTATATTTATTATTTAAACTTTTTTTATTTATTGTTATTCCCTTTTTAAAAGTATTACACAATAACTAACGAGATGCGTTTCATTCAGGTGTTGCCATTAAACAATTTACAAATAATCGCGATTTCTGTGCCACGTACGGTAGCATAATGTATATAGATTTTCAAGCATGAATTATTTTTAAATTTATCTAACACGTGTAGCTTGATTACGAAAGATTAATCCGCTTGCCCTTAAGAGAATGTAAAAAGTTCAGCATTTGTTTCCGTCTAATGCTCCCTAACAAAATTAAAATTTCCTCTATAGAAAAATAAATAAAGTAATGTAAATAAGAAAAAAATTTAACGGACATGTGACTGAACCATGCGCTTAAAGCACTGAAATGATCAGGAATGACTGCCGTATGCCTTAAAATCTGGGGCTAATAACTCCTGGCATGCGGTGACATGTGAAAGTATCACTTTTAATAAATTTTAAAACTTTATTTGATTGCATAATTTAAATTTTTCAGATAAAAATTCTTTTTGATGTTAGTGGGCAATCTAAAATATATATTACATGTAAAAAAATAATTTCAAATAAAAAAAAGAGTGGTTTTCATCTGTACTCTCTAACCCGAGGAGCTCGGGTTCGATCCCCTAGTTCCTTTAAAAACACAAAAGCCTTCTTTTTTCTTTCTTCGGAAGCGTGAAATATATGAGATTTTATGACTTTCCTTCCTTAAGGTTTAGTGGTGTTTAGTGTCGTTGAAATAATTCGCATATCGTGAAAAACTCTGGAGGTGCTGAAATTTATTTCTATTCTTTATTTATCGATATTTTCAAATTTACTCTAGTAACTGACACTTTTATTTATTATCTACAAAGAAACCACATTGCCGTTGTAGGGCAGAAGATGAGCTGGACATAATGAAAAATAAGAATATACTTTAATTAAAAATTTAAAAATAAATTATTTACTTAGTAGAAACACATCTTGGCGCCGACAACATTCGAATGTACACAAACTCTAGCATCGATAAAAAAAAAAAAAAAAAAAAAAAAAAAAAAAAAAAAACAGCGGAGAAGAGTAGTTTCGATTCTCCTCAATAATCGTCTTCCGATAAAAACAATCGAATAAATAAAAATATTGTATTTCGCTTTGCTACACAACTCTCCCGCCAGTCTCACACAAGTAGTGGGAGACGAAAATGAACTTTCTTTCTAGTTCTTGTAGTGTAGGTCGAAGAAACAAGTACTTTTTCTAAAAAAAGAAAAGCAGGTTTTACCCTATCAATATTCCTAAGTTTTTCTTGACCATGAATGAGGAGTTTAATGTCCTTTACTAGTCTCTTTACAACCTGGAACGGTCCCTCAAAAGTTAGTTGTAGAGCCTTCTTGAAAGGACCTCTCCGGTCAAAAACGTCGCTGCAGTTATTGAGTTATTTTGGAACATATCTCTTTTGCCTTTTATTTTACCTTTATGGTTATGCACTTTTATTGAAAATTTATTAAAGAAATAATGAGTGCATGTACATGTTTATTTTAACTCAAAATATTTAAACACAAACACGGTGGAATACATATTATACTACCGTGCGCAGATTAATTTCACAAATCTTGAATGCAGAGATGTGATACTTTCTTACCTTATAGTAGTAATAATTGTGTGTAAAATAAACCGAAATTTCAGAGATAGTAAAAATAAAAATGCTAGAATTTCCTTTTCTTCCCATGTTGGGCGCAGTAAACCTTAGTAAATTTATGTGTTAAGTATTAAATATTGTCTACCGATTCTAGGCTTAGTTAATTATAAATTATAATATTAATTATAATTATTTTACATCAAAATATTTCTATTTTATAGTATATATTTTGAATTAAATGACAATGCAGATATCTGAGTTCCTTGTTAATCATTTTAGGGGAGGGGGTATGTTTATGAAACAACTTAATTTTAATTTCCAAACGCCACATTGGCCCCAGAATTTTGATAAAATATTTTACATTTAATATATATGTGAAATATAGCCTTTTCTTTTTTCCAAATAAATTTGTTGGTAAATCGCGGTGCCTTCATTTATTTCAACCTTTAACATTGAATATGCTTTGTCTCTGAAAGGGTTAAGTTTTTGAAACACAACCTATTACAGGGCTTCCATAGGCGATTATTTTTCAGTTGTATTCCGCACCTCTGTTTCAAAACGAAAATCTATTACATACGCTTTGACAACGTTTGCTAGAGAAATATACTACAAAATAGTGTTGCAAACAAAATATAAAAATAGTCGCATGTGGCAGCCGTGCTATTAGGATATGAAATTACAGTGCGTCTCATAAGTATATGGACAAGTGATTTTTTGAAATAGCAGCTCAAAATATGAACCCATAATCACGAAAAATTAATAAGCATATGGAATCATAATATATGTATGTTACAACAACAAAATACAGTATAGGTTTTACAAAATTTTTATAAAAATATAAAGTTCAAAATAAGCTGTCCCAAAAACATATAGTCAATGAAAAGAGTTGCTTTTATTTCCAAAGTATAAAAAAAAAATTGTGTTTTCTGCGTTCTGTACATGTGAAGTACCAATTGCGAAATATAAAATCACTGCTTATTCTTCAGTTGTCGAATAGTGGGAAAATGTCTAGCAACGATCCATTCTCTGCTGCTGATATAGCTAAAATTTGACGTTAAATGACTCAAATGTTAAACTTTCTGATATTTCTAAACAAATAAAGAGTAACAGATCCGGAATTTATGAAATTTTATCAAAAAGTGATAATGCGATTGCAAAAAAAAGTTCAGGTCGACCAAAAAAAGCAACTCTACGACAAGACAGAGAGATTTTGCGAACAGTTTCAACCCTAAAAATGTTCGTGAAATTTAGAAGACTTTAGCGTTTCCTATTACGAGATCTACTGTTCACCGTATTATACAGGCAAGCAAAATTTATAAATATCGCAGAATGTGTCGAAATCTATGCTGAAAATGCACCATAGAAATGCACGAGATTACTTTGATTTAAAAAACACACGCCTTGGGAATATGAATTGTTAAGTGTTTCTCCAGTGGCGAAAACAAAACCTATTTGGATGGCCCTGATGGCTGGGTATACCATCGGTATGATCTGCGACTAGAATCTCGGGAGTTCTTTGGCCAACAACAAGGAGGAGATTCTCTCATGGTATGGGGCAGGATTTGTTGCAATGGAACAAGGGATATTGCTTCTCTTAATGGTCAACATTTCTCTGAGGATTATTAAAATGTCCTTAAAATCAGTCTACTTCCATTTGGAAGCATTCTTGGAAGGGATAACTGAAAATTCCAAGAGGACAATGCGTTGATTCACACCTGTCATTGAACAACAGCTTGGTTTACGAAAAATCAAGTGACTGTTATAAAGTGGCCAGCCATCAGCCTAGACTTAAATACAATTGAAAACCTTTGGGGAGTACTTGCGCGAAATGTGTATGGTCCTAGTCCTCAATTTTCTACTATTCAGGAAATAAAGCAAAACATAGAGCAGAATTGGTTCTCTTTACAGTGACACATTCTTCAAACACTAGTTTGAAGCTTACGTGATACGGTTTTCAAGATAATTCAAAGGAACGGATCCAAAATTTGTATTTAAATGTAAAAAACTGGAAAAGTCCATATATTTTTGAGACAGCCTATTTTGATTTTTATTTTTTTACAAAAATTCTGTAAAACCTATACTGTATTTCTTTGTTGTCATAAATTTGTATTATAATTCCATATGCTTTTTTATTTTTTTTTCGTGATTATGGTTTCATTTTTTGAACTGTTACTTCTAGAAGTTGCCGTTTCATATACTTTTGAGACGCACTGTAAATACATCGAGAAAGTATTGCCTTTAGTGGAAGTTCAATATAAAGATAAATCTAATTTCTGATTTGTTGGCGGCAGTAATTTAATGAACGACAACATGACAATTCTGAAGCGACTTACTGGACAATATGAACAAACAAACAATTAATCGAACGTGATAACTAGAATTATCACAATCTGAGCTAATTCCAATTAGCCCCTTCAGGACGAGCGTCTTTTAGAGAATTTTTAATCTTTAATCACCGGTTTTTTAAAACAGAAATTTTTGCCTAATTCAGTCGGGAAAATGCTCGGATTACATAAGGCAAAATTTACAGTAAAAATTTACTGGTGAGTATTATCCCCGATTCTGAACACCGTACGCGTCACGAATACCGGTCGCTCGTCCCCAAGGGGTTAAGCTACATTTCAATATAATTTGTGCGTTGTATTAACCCCTTAATTCTCGCTCCCGTCATATTCTCGGACTGTGTCTTTTACTCGATTGTTTCAATCCCACCAGTTTTATAAATTAGTGAAATTGGCTATATTTTAGTGTCGTTTTTCCTGCCTTAAAATAAGGTGAATATTTCTTTTTCATAAAAGTGGTGCCAATAAGCAATTTGAATTTTTCAACCGTAATTTAATTCGAGCGTTAAGGGGATAAATCCCTTCAAGAATAGCTTCAATTATACTTCTTCTAATCTATATGCACCATTATTATAATATTGTAATATTTGTCCTATTTAAGCGCCAAAACTCTGTTAATTTAAGAACACAAAAATTTCTGTATTAACTCTTTCAGGGGCCGAGAACTTCTGTTCGTAAAGGTTGAAATGGTTGATTGACACTAGAATTTTCAATTAAATTTATTTGAAAATAACTAAAAGCATTTCGTTACGTACTTAATAAGAAAATTTTCATTCGGAAATTGTGATGCCAGTGTGGTATTTTGAAATGAAAATTAAGTGGTCCAAAAATGAACCATCGCCTTTAAGGGGTTGAAATATCTGAATTCAAATTCAAGGATTTAAAACACTTTACATGGCCCGTAAACGCTACTCGTCAGGAAAGGATCAATAACAATGCCCTGTATAGAACGGTCTGACAAACTTACACCACTTTTTTAAAAATTCACATCTGTCTTATTTAATCCAGAATTCTCTAATTAAGTAACGCAAAGTTCACGTTTCGAAGAAAATTGTTTGAGTTTTCAAGGCAGATATCACGCCCTGGTTACAGGAGTTACAAATCATATCACAGTGTGCTTTAGCAACAGTACGAAGACCTTTGAGAGGAGATGGAGCGACAAACATTTTATGTATAGGAAAGATCGCTCGATATCCAATTATGCAGTCATAAATATAATATGTCTCAATTTAAGCCTTTCAGGGGCGGTGGTATGTTTATGAAACTACTTAATTTTAATTCACAAACGCCACAATGGCATCGAAATGTTCGTAAAATATTTTCCATTGAATATGTATGTGAAATATAACCTCTTTTACATTCAAAAATGAATTTGTTGATAAGTTCCGGTGACAACATTTATTTCAACTCTTTAGCATTTAAAATGCTTTGCCCCTGTAAGGGTTACAACTAATCCGGATTTTCGCTTATATGTTTAATGGAAGGCAACACTTTATGCAGTCCTCTGTTTATTCAGTCATAAATGCAGTATGCCTCAATTTATGTTAAATACGGATTTTAGTTAATATCTTTAACGCTAATGAAAAAAGTCTAACAATATTTTAAACATATCTACTTTGTTTTCGATAAAATGTGGCAACTTCTCGAGAATTTCTGATAATAGCCCCATTTAACCCCTAAACAACACTGTCCGTAATTTGGATTGTAGCTCGGATACACTTAACGAAATACAGTGGCATTTCATCACATTTCATACAAAGAAAATATCGGAAAAATCGCTTTTTTACTGTTAAAGTTATGAACAAAAACTCTGGTTCGAGACAGAAAGAAACACAATATATTTGTGATTGAATAAATGGATTGTGACTCATCTTCCCGATACAACAAAAGTTTGTTGCAATCGTTTATATCAGTTTTTAAATTTTGTCGCACTGGTTCTGAATCATCCTCTCAGTTTACTTATAAATGGAATCATATCACTTAATCCTTAATTTATATTTAGTCCTTATTAGAATCTAGTAGCAAAATTTTCCAAAATAGAGATAAATAATAGAGCATTTACGATATTGACATAACAATTGGAAGGTGTTAATTATTAATTATCTATTCTTACACTGTTATATCAAGGCATAAGAAAATTATAAAAATGTATGAGGTAATCACAAATCTAGTTATTTATTTTTAATAACGTAGGCACTTATTAAATACCACCACATATTTAAAAAAAAATATTTATATGATGTTATAATCGAATGAAAATAAAATACAATAAAGAATGTACACCACTACTGACATTAAGAAAATTAGATATAAAGTAATTACGCTGTAGGTTTTCCATCCGTCAATCAAAAGGTCTGAACATGTCGAGAAAATGCTGTGTTTAACGGCAGCTGATGTAAGGAAACCTACAACAATTAAATGAACGCGATAAGTATAGAATTTCAAAATGTTGATTAATTTAAATGGAATTATGTTTCCATATAATTTGGCCGTTGTGTTTACACTTTCAAGAATAGCTTCAAATGCAGTTTTTCTAATCGTGATGCTCCACTATTATCAAATTGTAACTTTTACCTTATTTAACCACCAAAATGCTGTAATCGAAGAATACCGTAATTTCCAATGTATGGCCCGCGGATCAAACAACCGCGTTTCGACCCAGACATTTTAAAAAATAAAATGTAACTTTTCAGATCTCGGTAAATGCTGGTCTTCAAGTATTGTATAAAATTTCTGGGTCGAAACTAAATTGTTTGATCTGCGGGCTATACACCGGAAATTACGGTACTAAAATTTCTGTATTAACCTTTCAGGGGCAAAGAATTTCTATTCGTAAAATGTTGAAATTTTTCACTGACACCAAAATCTTCAAATAAATTTATTTGAAACCAAGTAAAAGCTTTTCTTTAAGTACTTAATGAAAAAAAAAAAAATCAGCAGAAATTTGTGATGCCAATGTGCAATTTAGGAATTAAAATTAACCCATATAGCACAGGAGCTCCCAGATTCTTCCTTGGGAGCACCAACGCATCCCAAATTCCTCCCAAAATTAAAATGACAAATGCAGGCTCTCCTGGACAAGCTAATTTAATGATATACTGAGAAGTAACGTCCTAAGAGATTCCCGAGGAGTAACCTCCCCGGGATGACATTCCCAGGGACGTACCTAGGAAGTCTCATTCTAGGAAAACTTTCCTGGGGACATTCGTAGGTAGTTATTTAGTATTCAATAGATTTTTTTGAAAATAGAAAAAAAATATTTATAATTTGGCGTTAAAATATAGCATCCCATATAACACGAAAGCTCCTGAATACTTCCCCAAGGGCTCCAAGTCATGCGAAATTCCTGCTAATACTATAATGACAAGATCAGGACTTCCTGGGGAAGAGTCTTTTACGATTTCTCAGGAATTAGCTCCCAGTAACGTCCCACGGAGTAACTTTCGAGAGACGCCACTTCTGAGGAAGCACCTAGGAAGTCTCAGCGCTGGCGCCGTCTCATGAGTGATTCTGGAGTACAATACTCAATTTCTTTTTTTTTAATAAAGTGAAAATTACATTGATCGGGATTAATTTTTAATGAGTTAGTTTTATATTACTAAATATTCGATTTATTATTTTTTTAGCAAAATAGATAATTCTTATTAAAATGTAATTATTTATAATTATTGCAACATCTTTTAATCTTTTTTAGTTAAATTAAAAATTTCGATTTAATATTTCAGTTAATTCATATTTTAAATAATAATTAGTATTATATGTCTTTTAAACAAAATTTTGTTCATTTATCGTTATTTTATTAATTTTCAATAAATAATATAATGTAATTTCTTTTATTATTATTATTACTTTTTTATTAATTAAGTAATTAATAAAAAATTTAATTAACTAAATAATAAGTTTCTAAATTAATACACTAAAACATCTAAATGGAAGACAGTTCTGGACCATATATTTCTTCGGATATTTAGAGGTAAAGATATCTATACAAAGAAAAGAAGAGATCCTTAAAGTGTGTTTGTGTGTAAGTAGCCACCTAAACATTTGTTGTGAAAATAGTCTAAATCGAGTCCAGATGCACCTAAGGCTCAGATTTTTCATTTTTTGATAATTAGCTAACATACTTATCAAACCTCGCAGTTAAAAAACAGACAAAAGTGTCTCGACGAGGGAGGCATATTTATCTAAGCATAAAACACCAACTTAAAGAGAATACAATTCACGTTAAAATGGCACATTTAGTTTTAAAATATATAAATATTGACACCCCCCCCCCCATACGAAATTTATTTGCAAAGATTTTCTGTTATAAAAACCACAATCTTATAAAATAGGATTAAAGATGGGCATAGGCAATACCGCTAAGCTCACCTAGTATAGCTTATATAGGTGTTGGGAATGAGAAAATGTTAACTAAATAGAACTGTTAAGGGTCAGTTCCGGAGGTTTAACCATATTTTGTTTTATTTTATCTTTAATTTATTTTTTAAATATAAGTTTGACTTATTAATTAATTATTTTTCTATTATCACATAATATTATTTGCGTGGTAATTTAAATTCCTATTTAAAGCAGAAATACTTATTTCCTAAATAACAAGTATTTCTGCATAATTTTAAACTGAATGATATTTTGCATTATACATACATACATATATATATATATATATATATATATATATATATGTATATGTATCGTTAAAACTTGATTTAAGAAACATACTTACTATTTTGCAAATTTTTAGTTTCAGATATCTATAAAAGATTATTTTTCACGGCACTTCTTTTCTGTTTCAGCTTGCAAATATCCGACAGACTTCTGATATAAGTATCTTTTCTCTGAGATAATCACTAGCTAGGTGTCAGGGAGACTATTATAACTGGATTACCAGTTGACACTGAATAGAGAGGATCCACCCCTCAATCACTTTTTTCATCTGAAAATGTGTGTGCATGCTTGCGGCAAGTGCACAATATCTGCAAAAGGGACATCTTTCAAGAAAAACAAAGTGTTATTAAAAGAATTATCAGTAAACCTCGTTCCGAAATAAATAATAGAAAGCGTTTGACCGTATAATAGAATTCAGAATTTTTAAAGAGGTCGTCAAAGGTTTCTGTGAAAAAATATATATTTATTTAGTTAGTTTGGGATTTATACAAAATAATTCGTTGATAGGAAAGATCTGATATTTTAAATCATAGTATTCATACTTTCGGACATTTTAAATTGCCTGAAATGTAATTTTATTAACTAAAATTAAATCACATTTCAAGAAATCTCTAAAAATATTTCACATCGTTAATTAAAGTAAAATTGTTGCATAATGAATTTATTATGTGCAGAACGTTTTCACGCGATTTTAAAGATCGTTAAATGGAGATTTAACTGCAAATTAGTTTTATTTATTGCAGTAAGAAAATAAAATAGTTTTATAACAGACATAAATTTTATTAATAGCTTCTATTTTTATGTTACTCAACCTGTTTTTTCAGTCCTGTAATAATGCAATCTATTTTCATCCCAGATCCTGATATGACAGAATTATACAAATTTGTACAAAAATGCGTTTTCAGTGACAATACAGCATTTTAATATTTTTACAACGTTATTTTAAAATAATACATTGATTTTAAAGCATTTTTCAATTCGCCCGCGACAAGTGGTAAATCGCCAAACATCTGCAACTTGTGCAATCTTATAGGAGATTCATAAACAATGTATTTAATGATGCGTCAGAAATGCTTGCCAAAATATGCCAAATCGCTGTGAAACAGCAACAATGAAATATTTTAAAGAGTAAAAAGTAGAAAATAAATTACAAATAGAAAAATGAATTGTGAAATATAATTTTTAAAATATTCTTTTAACAGTTAATAGTTTCATATTACCGTATATACTCGCGTATAAGTCGACCCTAAATTCGAGATAAATAACACACTGAATACCAGTATTTAAAAAAAGTTATCTTCTTCTTATCTAAATGCAGAATTTTGCTGATATTAACCCCTTGAGGGGCGGTGGGATATATTTTATCCCAAATACGATTAATGAAGATTTACACCAGAAAAATTTTATGAAATTTTACTTTTCTAACTTTGGTGGAAAGAAGTCGTAAAATTGCTTTTCCTTAATTCGAAATAATTTTTTTTCTAATTTTCCGGTGGGAATTCAACATTACACAAACGTAATTGCTTGTCCCTCAAGGGGTTAAATAAGACGAAGATGGCTACGAGGAAATACTGGTATGCAATATATTTTTTCCACGAATTTAGGGGTCGACTTATACGCGAGTATATACGGTAATTGATTTTACGATTAAATAATACATTAATTTTAAAGCATTTTTCAATTCGCCCGCGACAGGTGGTAAATCGCCAAACATCTGCAACTTGTGCAATCGTATGGGAGATTGATAAACAATGGATTTAATGATGCGTCACAAATGTTTGCCAAAATATGCCAAATCGCTGTGAAACAGCAACAATGAAATATTTTAAAGGGTAAAAAGTAGAAAATAAATTACAAATAGAAAAATGAATTGTGAAATATAACTTTTAAAATATTCTTTTAACAGTTAATAGTTTCATATTAATTGATTTTACGATTATACGTTAAGAATTCAGTTTAGAAATTCCAAAAAGTTGATTTAAATAATGTTTAATTTCCCCCCTATCTTAAAAAAGAAACAGAGCAAAAATTATGTTTTTTTCATACATTTACTTAATAAGCGCGCATTTTACAAAGATTAAAAAAGAATTTGAATTAAGTTTCTGTATTTAAAAAAAAGTGAGAGAGAGAGAATGAAAAATGTATTTGCTTTGAATGGATTCCATCAATTGGAATTTTATAAATGGGCAATCATAAAAATAATCCATATTTTAAATTAAAGTATTCGTTTTTTGCATTTTAAATCTGTGGAAATATTATTTTTATTAACTAAAATTACATTATGTTGCAAGATATCCTCAGAAACGTTTAGCAGTATTAACCCCTTGGGGACGAGCGGCACGTATACGTGCCGCATGAAGCGCTCAGAATCCTTGTTTTTTCTCACCAGTAAAATTTTACTGTAAAATTTGCCTTATTTAATCAGCGCATTTTCTCGATTCAAGAAAACATAAATTTCTGTTTTTAAAAAACGGTGACAAAAGATTAAAATTTTCGTAAAAGGCTCCCGTCCCGAAGGGGTTAATTGTATGAAAAGTAGTACATAATGAATTTTCTAAGTACAGAATGATTTCAATGGATTTAAAATATTAAAAGCTAAAAGAATATTACAGTAGCGCTCAAAAGTAATTTGACAACCTTATATTCTCTCTTATTTTATTTAATATAAAAATGTAAAAGAAAATATATTCCATATAATTGAGAACACTATGACTGCAGTTATTCAAATGTATCAAGTTTCAACTTGGTTGTTTACATTCGGCGCCACCGAAGAAAAATGACTCCTCCTTAGCTCAAAAGTATTTTGACAATTAGTTTGCATTTAATTGTTGAAGGTGTCAGTGGCGCTATAGCTTCGATTAGTGTTTATATCGACTAATTGTGATTATTTTTAAATGCCGAAATGTAAAAAATATTGATGTGATTCTAGAAAAGCCGCTGTAAATACACTTAAGGAAGATAGACTGCAAGCAGAATTAGCTTGTTCTTTTAACCCTAGATCTACCGGGAATTTTATTCAAGTTTTAATAAAACGTTCTACCCCAGAATTTTTATTTAAAACTATTTAACTTATTTATTTACCTTATTTTTGTCTGGTTTATATACTTAGTTTATTTTAAAGAAATTTCTGGTTTGAATGAATATTTTGTATGTACCTGTCGGGTCCAATGGACCCGTCTGGTAGACGGAGGGTTAATGGGTCTCTTCAACTTGTTATTACATATAATAAAGTTTTTAATAAATAGAAATACATCGAAAATAAACCTCAAAGTGGCCATCCGAAAATAACAACTTGCAATGTTGACTGTATTCTAAAAATGATATCTACAAGTGATTGTCGTAAGTCCGCTGTAATAATAAAAAATGAATTGAAAGAAAATTACGGCATAAACATACACATTTCATCAGTCAAACGACGCCTAAACCTCTATGATTTACATGGCAGAGGACCAGCAAAAACATGTTTGTTATCTACTAAGAATAGGAAGGCTAGAGTCGCATTTGTAAAACGGCATAACCCTTTCAGGGTCAAAGCAATTCCATTGCTAAAGTGTGGAACTTAATGACTGACACCGGAATTTGAAAACAAATTTATTTCTAAATATGAAAAAGCTATATTTCACACACGTAATAAACCGAATTTTTTTAACTAAAATTCCGGTGTCAGTCATTAATTTCAACACTTTAGCAATGGAATTGCTTTGCCCCTGAAAGGGTTATGCCGTTTTACAAATGCAACTGTCTGCAAATGCTGGTCTTCTGCCATGTAAACCATAGAGGTTTAGGCGTCGTTTGACTGATGAAACGTGTATTTCTATGACGTAATTTTTTTCAATTAATTTTTTATTATTGCAGCGGACTTACGACAATCACTTGTTGATATCATTTTTAGAATACAGTCAACACTGCAAGTTGTTTTTTTTCGGATGACCACTTTGAGGCTTATTTTCGATGTATTTCTGGTTATTAAAAACTTTATTTCATGTAATAACAAGTTGAAGAGACCCATTAAAAGAACGAGCTAATTTTGCTTGCTGTCTACCTTTCTCAAGTGCATTTACAGCGGCTTTTCTAGAATCACTTCAGTGTGTTTTACATTTCGGCATTTAAAAATAATCACAATTAGTCGATATAACCACTAATCGAAGCTATAGCGCCACTGACACCTTCAACAATTAAATGCAAACTAATTGTCAAAATACTTTTGAGCTAAGGAGGAGTCATATTTCTTCGGTGGCGCCGAATGTAAACAAGCAAGTTGAAACTTGATGCATTTGAATAACTGCAATCATAGTATTCTCAATTATAGGGAATATATTTTCTTTTACATTTTTATATTGAATAAAATAAGAGAGAATATAAGGTTGTCAAAATACTTTTGAGCGCTACTGTATTATCATTTAAAATATAATTTCATGTAGGAATTTGAAAATTCAAAGACTTTTATTCTATCTAAAATAATTATTGATAAGCTTTTTTTTACTTATGAATTTAAATTTATATTGGATATATGCAAAAGGCTAATTAAATTAGCAATAATTAATAATTTAAATTTGCAATAAAAGTTAGATAATTCCGGCTTATACGAAGCACATAAAACATTTGTTGTTCCACAGCCCTGCAGCATAATGGATAGAGCGCGCATATGGTGTTCATAAGATAAGATCGCTTGATAATTGTAATGTCTGTTACATGTGAATATGTCTGATTATTAGTTAAAAAAAGAACGCATTTATTTCTGAAAAAAATTAATTAAATTCTTTTACATTAATCACTTTAAACCATAGCTTCAAAAATTTTCGTGGCATATTAAGTGACCTTGAACTTTCCCAAAGTCCTCCAGTATCATTTCCAAAACTCCTCACCAGGATGCTGTAAGGCGGACATTTTCTGTTCCTGAGGACCTCCTGGTGACAACTTTCTGCATCCTCAGGGATGCCTGAGGGATGATGGTGTTTTATCGTAAATCTTCTTGGGGAAGCAAATGTACTTTATGGGAAGTGGTCCAAAAATGAAACACCGCTGTTCAACGTGTTAAAACCTCTGATTTCAAAATCAAGTATTTTAAGCACCTTACCTGGTAGATAACTGCTACTCATCATGATGGTATCAAAAACAGAAAACTTTATAGATCTGTCTGACAAACTTACACCACTTTTGTAAAATCATATCTGTCTTATTTGCTCCAGAATTTTGTAATAAAGTAACACAAAGATTTCTTTTTGAAGAAATTGGTTGGAGTTTGGAAGTCAGAAATCACGTCATGATTACAGGATTTACAAATCGTATTACAGTGTGCTTTAGCGACTGTGCGAAGACCTTCAAGAGGTGATAGATCGACAAACATTATATACATATATGAATGCTTTTCTTTCACATCTTTAACAGTAATGAAAATGCTCTATCAATATTTTCAACAGACCTACACTGATTTCTATAAAATTTGACAACTTCTCGATAGTAACTGGTAATATCCACGATCAGCCATGTAGCTCACACTAAATATTGCTGCACTGACAAATTCTCGTGATTTCATCACATTTCATACAAAGAAAGTATCATGGTTGTTTGGTTGGTTGACTGGCTGTATGAGGTTTTATGAAGCAAAATCCTTTAAGCGACGTGCTGCGCCAAAATAAGTAGACTAAAAACAACAAATAGTAAGATAGAAACAATCAGAAAAGCAATATGGATGGTGTTCCCATCCAGATGCACTCAGACAAGTGAAGGGAAAATTTTTTAAATCCTAAAATCAATTGAGTATAAAAGTAAAAGTATATAAAAAAAATTGCAGTCTGGATGAGGTTCGCATCCAGAGGTCATAAAAGTGTAAAAGTAAATTGTAAGTTGTTAATCGAATGATAGAAAAAAATACATTTCAAAATAAAATCCTGCATGTTTGGAAAAAGTAAAAAAATGCCCCATGAAGAGTTTCACCAATGAGGTTGATCAAGATAGGTGATGATGAATTAAAATACATTCTATAGAAGTGCCGGAAACACGAGCAGTCAGTTATAACAGGATGAATGGTCAGGTAATCAAAATGACAATGTTAACACATGGGTGCATACTCCCGGAGTAAAAGTTGTTTATGTTTGATCCGTGAATGTCCAATTCTCAGACGAGTCAGATAAACATCGGATTTCCTTGGATAATTCGGAAGGAAAATATCACAGAACTATTAATAAAGACGAACTGACATACTCTGAAAATAGTGAAGCTTCAACTGTAGTCGCTTTCTCAAGGGTTCATTATCACCGGTGAAAACTTCCAACAGTAAATTTAAATAGGAAATTTCTTCTTTAACGCTTCAGGGGCAAGGTACTTCTATTCGTAAAATGTTGAAATAATTTAATGACACCAGTTTTTATAAGGGAATTTATTTCTAAAGAAGTAAAAGTATATTTTCACCGCCCTTCAAAAGGTTAAACGACTTATTAATGCGAAATTTTAGTCATAAATAATGGCAAAAACAGATATTCCATTTTTACTCTTGGAAGTTTATTTCGGTGGTTGTCTGGCCTGCGTTTCCGCCATATTGTGACAACCTAGACAACTTCTTTTCAGTGTCAATGAAAAAGGTTAAATTATCTGGGCAAACTGACACCAGTAAAAGCAAACAAAAATGTTCATCATGTTTGTGAGAGAAGTTTTTCATGAATAAGGCGCTTAAATAAGACAAAATTGTCTATTAAAATTTGCTGATGGTAGTTTTCTTCGACTGTAATCACAAACTACTGATAAGATTTAAAAATATAACAGCCGTTATCTTGTGATAACGTTCTTAATTACTTTACTCGCAACTGCTAGACAAAACAATATATCGTCGGTACCATGTCAAACTATCCAATGTCAAAACAGTAGGCTACATTTTTAAAATTCGAATTTCTTGGTTGCACCACTTTTCTGAAATGGTAAAATTCCCCTTGTTTTTGCCTTAATTAATATGTCATTAAATAAGGTTAAATAAGGTGAATTTTACTGTTTCAAAAAAGTGGTGCCGATCAAGAACTCTGAATTTTAAAAAGTGGCCCACTATTTTCACACTGGATAGTTTGACATGGTACCGACGATATATCTTCTCCTCTTTATTATAGGTGCAGATTCACGATCGCCAGTCGCCACGTGGCGACTAAATATTTTGCTTTGGTGACTAATTTTTGGTGTCTAAGTCGCCATTTTGCCAACTGAACTTTTTTACCCTCGATTTTTTCACGAAATTTGCGGTTTATTTTCACGATTCTCTGACGAAAATCGCATTTTTCCGCAATCCTTTTAAGAAATTAGAGGTTTTTTCGCAATGCTTTTTCAAGCTTCGCGTTTTTTTTCCCAGTTTGTTGACGAATTTCGCATTTTTTCTGCAATCTTTTGAAGAAATTCACGTTTTTTTGCAATCATTTGACAAAATTGGCTTTTTTCCGCGATCCTGTGATAAAATGAGCGTTTTTCAGCGATCCGTTGACAAAATGAGCGTTTTTTCGCGATTCTTTGACTAAATTTGTGGGTTTTTTGCGAACCTTTGACGAAATTTGCCTTTTTTGCGATCCTTTGACAAAATTCGCACTTTTTTCTACTGAAGATTGACAAACGTGATTTTTTCGATGACTATTTGTCGTAATTCTCAATATTTTTCCGTGATATTTTTTTATGTCCGAATTTTCGGAAAAGTTGGAACAGAAGCACCCCTGTAATAGTCTGCGACAAGATTTTTTTTAAATACAATTTTTCTTTCGTATTCGTGAAAGACAAATGTTTCAATTTTATTTTCATTTTTATAGTGCAAAATAATCTCACACATTCACAATTTTTTTTTATATTACTCTTGAATGACAAAATAAAAATAAGAAATATTGTTTTTCTAATATTCCTCAATACCACCATTGCTTAGTTTATTCTTATAGATTTTTTTAACAACTATTTTGCCGAACGTTTTCTTCTGACTGTACTTACCTTAAGATTTATATTGTACTTAAATTATATCGAAATTAAAAGAATTGTGCGATTAAATGAAATATACACATTTGATGTAAATAGTCTTTTTTTTGTACATGTTTAGATTATTTTTCACTTTGAGTTTCTGAATTTTTCCCCATATAAAAGCTATTGCTTCTATACATTTCTTTTACAATGTGGCGACTGGATTATTTGGGTTTAGGAGACACTGGCTCTTTAAGAATTTTGGGAATCTGCGACTATACTCTTTATTCATAAATGCATTGATAATATCAGAAAAATAGCGTTATTGCTGTTAACCCTCTGTCTACCAGAAGGGTCCAATGGACCCGACATGTATATTCAAAATATCTATTCAAACCAGAAAATTTCTTCAAAACAAACTAAATGTATAAATCAGACAATAATAAGTTAAATAAACAAATTAAATAGTTTTAAGTAAAAATTCTGGTGTAGAATGTTTTTATAAAACTTGAGTAAAATTTCCGGTAGTTCTAGGGTTAAAGTTATAAACAAAAAATCTTGTTCTACTTGGGAAGAAACTATCTGTATTTGTTAATGAGAAAGTGGATTGTTACACAGCTTTCCTAAATAAAAAATGCTTGTTGAAGTCTTCTTTATCACTTGTTAAAATTTGTCGCACTGGTTCTGAACCATGCTCTCAATCTATGTATAAATGGAACCATATCACTTAATGGATTAATTTAACTTTAGTTTAATTAGATTGTAGCAACAAAAATTTCACTAATAAGAGATAAATCTTAGAGAATTTATACTATATTCACATAAAATTGGAAGGTGTTTTATTATTAATTATCTTTTCTTACACTATTATATCAAGGCACAAGAAAAGAATATAAATATAAGAGGCAATTATAAAGTTAGCTATTTTTAAGAACGTAGGCACTTATTTAATTTCACTCCATCATTAAAAAAAAAATATTTATATGATTTTTCAATCACATAAAAATGCAATGCAATGCACCGCTATTGACAGTAAGAAAATTAGATATAAAAAATTAAGCTTAAGATTTTAGCATTCTGTTTACTAACCCTTTAGAGTGTATGCGTTTCCATTCTTAAAATGTTGAAATTAATAAATGACACCAGAATGTACAAAAAAATTTATTTGCAAATAAGAAAAAGTTGGAACAACGGAACAATGTAAACAGCTTTATGGACTACCTAGTTGCGCGGCAACTTTACATCCGGTGGTGAGGTGATCGCGTTGCAAGGGCATTAGGGAGCCTTAAAAATAATGTTTAGACGTGGCTGGTAGCCACAAAATTAAAATTACTTAAAAAGTTAAGAGAAGAGTAACAAAAAATTAAAAAGTAAATAATTTCTTAAGTGTAACATAATATAAGAATGAAAATGTAAAAAAAAAAAAAAAAAAAAAAAGACAGAGAAAAAAAAAATAATTCCATTAGCTCGAAAAAATAAAGGACAGGCGAAAAGCTACTGGGGGGTTCCCCATAAAAAAAAGACTCTTATCAGAGTCCATACAAAAGTTAAGCTGATAAAATTGCTATAAATATAGCAGAAAAGCAACATAATTTTTATACTATAAACAGGACAGAACAAACAGAAAGGTTAAGCATAAAAGAAGGTAAGGGAACCTCAGTCTTCATCATTAAGCAAAAGCGAGTATTTAGGGCGTTTTCTATTAGAGGGGTCGGATACCTCGTAGTCGGGTAGTTCCGCAACAATTTGGTTAGGAAGATTGTAGACAGACTTATAAAAAACATTAGAAAGTTGGTGATATTTTTAGAAAGTTAATGAAGAAAGAGCTGTATTACACATACATAATAAGTCGAAATTTTTTTATCAACATTCTGGTGCAATTGTTGCATTCAGGAATTAAAATTAAGTGGTTTCATAAAATTACCACCACTCCTGAAAGGTTAAAGTTTTAAACATATCAAAAATTCTTCATGGCGAACATTTAATCAAAGACAACATGGCAACTTTGAAGCAACTTGCTCGACAATATCAAAAACAAACAATTAAATAAACGTCATAACTAGAAATATCAATATTTGAGTTGATTTGAATAGAGCTACATTTTCACATAATTTTTGCTGGGTCTTTAAGCCCTACGAATAGCTTTCAAAGCTTCAACAACACTTCTTGTAACCTTTATGTGCCACTAATATCATAGTCTAACTTTTGTCTTATTTAATCGCAAGAATTCTGTGATTGAAGAACACAAAATATACTGATTTCAAATTCAAGAAATTTAAGCACTTTATTTGGTACGTAAAAGCTCCGCGTCGAAGAGGGATTAATAACAATGCCCTTTATAGAAAAAGTGTGAGAAACGTACACCACTTTTTAAAAATTCATATCTGTCTTAAATTATCCATAATTATGTAATTAAGTAACTCAAAGTTTTATTTTCTAAGAAAGTAGTACCATAATTCCCGGTGTATAATTCGTAGATCCAACAATTTTGTTTGGACCCAGAATTGTTACTCAGAAAGTGAAGGCAAATATATACCGCGGTTTAAAAAGTTACATTTTATTAAAAAAAAAATTGTTGGTCGAAACATAATTGTTTGATCCGCGGATTATACGCCTCAAATTACGGTAGGACCATAGAGAAGAAATAGGGGTGGAGTGTGCCTTCCGTAGAGAATGGAAGATATTCCATCTCCGTTTTGATCACGTGGCCAAGGTAAAAACTTCTAGCGTAAAGAAGGGAAGGCTCCGTAGACGTGTAATGTAAATCTCCGCTAGCCAATGAAACAGTTCATGAGGCAAAGCAGTAGTATATTTCCTTCTTATCAGTTAGAAGTTCCTTGGGTAAATTACCGGTATCACGTGACTTTAATTTAACGATACGGTAATTTGCTTATTTTCCTTTCGCAACATATGCTAGCCTTTGGCGATAAAAGTCACGTGACTATTATGTTGCTATTATGTATGCTATTATAAACACGTGACTATTATGTTGGTTCCACTTTAGGATTACCAAAGCACTCTCCACCCCTATCTCCTCTCTATGGGTAGGACATTGCAAGACAGAAATCACACCTTTGTTGTTTCAAATAGTGTCCGAGGTGTCCCCCGTAAATCGGGGCTCCAAAATCTCCGGACATCAGTATTTTGAAGTAATTTTCTCCGTCTTATCTAATGGCAGAATTATCTGCAATTAAAGATGGCAAAACAAACTCTAACAAAGAAGGTCTCCTTACTGGCATATTTAGAAAAATCTGAAAAAATTACAGAAAAAAAAAATACAAAATTACTTCTCATGTGGATATATATATGTTTATAATTTTTTTTTTTTTTTTTTTTTTTTTTTTTTTTTTTTTTTTTTTTTTTTTTGCGGAACTTCAATAGAACGTTCGTAAAAAAAAATAATGAAAATTTCGTTTATTTGGCGATTTATCATGGGTTGGCGATGAAATGAAATTTCGAAAAATACTTTTATATGTCGAATATTCTTTAACCCCTTAATTCTCGCTCCCGTCTTATTCCGGGATGTGTCTTTTACTCAAATTGTTTGATTCCTACCAGTTTTATAAAATAGTGAAATTGCCTATATTTTAGTATCGTTTTTACTGTCATTAAATAAGGTGAATATTTCTTTTTCATAAAAGTGGTGCCAATAAGCAATTTGAATTATTCAACCGTAATTTAATTCGAGCGTTAAGGGGTTAAGATAAAAATGTTTCATATGGAACTTCTTTAAATATATTTAATGTAAATAACTTTAGTTTTGTCAGTTTTAGTTTGATTTAACTATAGTTTTGTCATACATATATATATTTATAAGGAAAATTTAATATCAAATTTTATTTATGAAAACAAAATTAAAATAAATTAAACTTGTTTCAATTTCTCAAAATTAAGTCCAATTGAGCACTGTCCATTCAATTATGTTGCTATGGAAGCGACGAATTCTTTGATATTGAAATGAATAACTGGTAAATTAATCTTACTTTTGTTTTGAAATACGCTTAAATATATGAAAGTATTTCTTATATATGAAATTGTTTTTAAAGTAATAAAATTAAATAACAAGCAACATAAATATGTAATACGAAAAAATGTATTTATTAAACTCTCTCATTGTTTATGTTTAAATTCGTTAAATACTTTTTACACGCATTCTAAAATTCAATTTACAAACAATTTCAGGAGCATTAAAATCGTTTGCATTTAGCGAGGAAAAATACTGCTCGCCAAATCGCGTTTCGCTTTCGTCTTTTCGCGCCAAATACTCGAAAGTATTTTATTTCTTACATACTTTCTACTGTAATTCCGCCGCTAAATTTGACTGATCCTTTATTACATACATAAGTAGTCTAATTCGTATTTTTTTTTTCAAAATATTATGAGTATGCCCAGTAAGGAGACCTTCCTTGTGAGTTATATCTGCAATAAAGGAATTAGCCCTTGTAAGAAATTAGTTGTGTCCAGAGCCTTTCAAGCCCTGATTTAACCCCTTGGGGACGAGCGACACGTATACGTGCCGCAAGAAGCGCTCAGAATCCTTGTTTTTCCTCACCAGTAAAATTTTACTGCAAAATTTGCCTTATTAAATCAGCGTATTTCCTCGATTCTAGAGGACCCAAATTTCTGTTTTTAAAAAATCGGTGACAAATGATTAAAAATTTCGTAAAACGCTCCCGTCCCGAAGGGGTTAAGCGGGACAACTTGCAGCACTTGCAATTTGCAAATCATATTACAATGCGCGTTAGCAGTAAAGACCTTTAACCCTTTCGCGGGCGGTGTCCTTAATTAAGGACACCTAGTTTTTATTTTACTGGCACCCGGAATATTTAATTAAAAATTTCCTTTTATAACGTACTTAGAAAATAAGCAAGTTTGTAATTCCCAATAAATTCGTTTATAAATTCTGATTTCAGTCCATCATTTCATCAGTATGTAAGCAGAATTATTGCGCTCCTGAAAGGGTTAAGAAGTGATAAATCCTCAAAAAGTTTATCTATCGGAACACAGTTGCCAGTGGGCTACTTTTATTAAATTCAGATTTCTTGAATGGTACGACTTTTCTGAAAAGTAAAATTCCCTTGTTATCGCCTTAATTAATGTCATTAAATAAGACGAATTTTACTATGTTAAAAAAGTGGTGCCAATCAAGAAAACTGAATATGAAAATAGTAGCCTACTGTCAACAGTGAATAGTAACGCTGGGTCGATGTCCATATATTTAGTCATAAAAACAGGATGCTTCAATTTATGTCAAACCCGGACTTTCATTCGTAACACATGAAAATGCTTTACTAAAATTTTAATGACATATTTTGATTTTCATGAAATGTGACAAGTTATAATAGCCATGATCTACCCCTCACAACACTGATCCGTGATTTAAAATGTAGCTGACATTGAATATTGACACAGTCACCAAATTACAGTTGCACTTCTGGTCATTTTATCCCATTTCATACAAAGAAAACTGCCGGAAATATTTTTTTTTCTGTTTAAGATATAAACAAAAATCCTGGTTTGCCTTGGAAAGACACCATCTGTATTTATGATATAATAAGTGGATTTTCATACAGCTTTCCTATACCAAAATGTTTGTTGAATTCTTCTCTATCACCTGTTAAAATTTGTCGCACTATTGCTGAATCATCCTCTCAATCTATAGATAAATGGTATCTTAATCCTTAATCCTTAATACCTCGACACCGGTTGACACAAGTTTTTACATAATTGTAATTTTAACTCATTTAATCTCCCAAAGTTTATTAGGTAATATGAGAATTTCCTTACAAAAATGCCGGTTTTCACATTTAAAGTTTCCGTAATACTTAAATGGCAAGTTTTCTTGCCAACCGGCGTTAATGAGTTAAAAGAAGTGTAAAAGGAACTCGTCGTTAATTGGTTAATTTATCGATAGTCTTAATTAAATTTTAGCAGCAAAAATCGTCCAAATTAGAAATATATCGTAGAGAATTTATACGATATTGAAATAACAAATGGACGGGTTTTTATAATTGATTATATTTTCTTATACTCTTATATCAAGGCATAAAAAAGGTATATAAAAATATAAAAGGCAATTACAAAGTTGGGTCTTTTTTTTAATAACGTAGGCACTTGTTTAATGTCGCTCCACTACTTAACAAAAAATACTTATATGATTTTACAATCACATGAAAAGGAGATATTATAAAGACTACCTATTGGCACCACTAATGACAATGAGAAAATTAGGTATAATGTAAAATCGCACTTAAACATGTGTCAAAGCATTTGTGAAGGTTTCTAACGTGTCGAGGAACTGCTGCTTTTAATGGCAGTTGAATTTAAAGAAAACTTAATCTTGTGTATGTTGCTATTATAGCATTCACAGGCGATACATCGCATGCGAAGAATATTTTGCAAATCTTCTTCATGGCCATTATTTATACAACAACAACATGACAATTCTGAAGCGACTTTCCCTACTATACCAACAAACAACTATTGGAATCATCTATCTATACTAATAAAAATAAGTTTCCCTCTGTGTGCGTGTGATGGCTAGAAAAAACAACTGCACGTAGAAATCTGAAAATTTATGTGAGAATAGTCCAAGACAGTTCCTGATGCACCTGAGTCACATATTTTTAATTTTTTAAGGGCCTGTGCCCCTGGGCCCCTTTTTATGCACTAAATTGTTAATCGCATGCTTCCTTTCTGTCCGATCTTTTTCGTTTTTGGGGCGAATTCTCTATTCAGTCTCTACCCCTTTTCAAAATTCCATTAAGGGGCCCGGTCCAGCGCCCCTTGATGTTTTAGGGCTCTAAATTGTTCATAAATTGCTTCATTTTAATCCGTTCTTCATTTTTGAAATCCTTTTTCCATTTAGTTATTCTCTCGTTTCTACATTCCAGTTAAGACCCTGGGTCCGTCTGGAATCTATAAGGCCTGATAAAGAGCTCCTTGAACGTTTTTTCGCCATGCATTTTTAACCCACTAATTTTCATTTCTGCTCAGTGCATAATTTTAAAGTTGAGTCTTAGACTCTTCTCCACGGACCAACACCCTCATATTCTTATTGGGGCCCTAGAGCGCTTTTTAAGCATTTAAAAGCATTGAAAAAGATTATTCTAATGATTAATTAACATCTTAATCCGATTTTTATTTTTGGAACCTTTTTTTCATTTAGTTATTCTTCCGTTTCTATATTCCTGATAAAATTCTGGGCCACCTTAGGGTCACGTAGGGCCCAATCCGGGGCCCCCTCATCTTTTTTGTATGACATACATTTTCCACGCTCTAATTTACGCCCATTCTCAATGCAAAATTTTAAATTGGAGTCCCGGACTCCTCTTCCCGGACGAATATCCTCATATTTTTTAATGGGACCCAAAGGCCGTGTTTTAAACATTCCTCCACCCCATTTTTGGAACATTTCTTTAAAATAGTATTCTAAATGATTAATTCATACCGTATGTTTAATTTTGACTAATTGAAAATCTAAAACGCTAAGAATTAAAATATGTCAACATGTTTTCATGTTAAGGCCCTGCTCGGAACTATCAGTTGGCCGTTTTTGGGCCCTATGTTATAGTTCTTTCAAAAATGGTCAGATTCACTTGGTTTTTTGCCTAACATCTTCATAAGTCCTCCTGCTGCAACACGAACGACAAAAAATGTCTTCTTGACTTCAGTTACCATCAATTCTGAATATTAATCTCCTGCTTGTGGCCTTTGTATCCTTTAAAAACGATCCAATTCTACTACAATTTTCATTAACATAGTTTTAGTGTCCTTCAGCTAATTTAAAACTTCTAAAATATTTTTGTATACCAAACTACATTTCAGTTAATACCCGGCATTCATTGGCCCGGTCTTTCTTTGTACCTCAGGTACAACCTTTTACGAACATTAATCTCTTTTTTCAGCATCAATTTACGTTTATTCACTACAGCCGTAAATTAAAAATCGCGTTACTTTAATGGTAACTTTAGATAAAGGATTTCACCATTTATTAACCTTTTGCACTCGAGGGCTCCGCTGCGGAGACAATCTTTCTTTGCAAAATTTGATTTTGGCAACATTAATAAAGGAAATTAAAATGTACCTTATTTAATCACAGCATTTTTGAAATTGTGTATTTGAACGAAACTTCTTTTAAAAAAGTGGTGCTTCGAATAAAATTTGTCTAAGAGACGCCGAGCGCAAAGGGTTAAATATCGTGTTAACGTTAACAGTAATTCATGAAATTTACAAGGGGAGGGGGCACCTTCCACCCGTTGGGGGTGAATTCTTTCCTCGGGTTCTAAGGGCCCAATTTCAACGGGATTTGGTTCATTCAACCAGGGTTCGGTGATATATATCAATGGATATATATCCGATATGTATTTTTAAAATATCATGAAGTTTGATATTTTCGGTATTTTCATATATTTGACACTAATTTTCATAATGGGTATTTCCACGAGCACTTGTCGTGTAAGTCACATACTAAGCTTGTTGGCCACCATTATTTTATAAAAATTTGCTTCACCTTTTTCAATTAATGAGATATCTGTCATAAAATAAGTCACAATTTTTCCGATCTAAAATACTGGTAATAAAAGTCATAGTATGTGACTTACACGACAAGTGCTCATGAAAATGCCCAATATTGCATATGATATTTTTGATATTTTCTGTCAAAACAAGTGTAAATGAATATTTTAACTGTTATTGATTTTGTCTTTCGGTAGAAAAGAACTTTTGCTTTGGCTCTTTTTCCCCCCGCCCCCATCCACAAAAAATCTTTTCCCAGCTTTAGATTTGAAGCTGAATTTTTAAATGCAGAATGTAGAACCACTAATTATGTGGGACAATATTTACTTAAAACAGCTATTGAAAGATAAACTGTCTAATTTCAAGAAGTTATGTACTGCTTCATAGAATCTTTTCTGGTTTTGGTATCCTTTAGTTTAAACTACAGAACAGTTTAACCCCTTGAGGGGCAAGCAATTACGTTTCTGAAATGCTGAATTCCCACCGGAATCTTTGAAAAATTCTATTTGAAAATAAGTCAAAACAATATTACGGCTTTTTTCCACCAAAGTTAGAAAAGTAAAATTTAATAACATTTTTCTGGTGTAAAACTTCATTAATCGTATGTGGTATATAATATATACCGGTGCCCCTCAAGGGGTTAAAGAAGGAAAAAGGACACAAGCTTACATTTATATTCAAATTTTTAAAGAAAACGAAGTATAGTGTACATAATATTGTTGTATAAAACACAAAACTTTCTGGAAACTTTATAATTAATTCCATAGTTTTTTTTTTCTTCCGTGATTGTGAAGAGCAAATTTTGTCTAATTTCAGTTTATCTATCTTCCATTTTTTACATAAGGGAAAAAAATACATTTAGAATGTTGTTTTATTAAATTTTCATGCTAAAGGCAATATGTTTTAGTTTATAATTTAAATTAGTCTGAAAATATTCATAATTATCAATAAGTTGACTATTTCGAAAATATCGGATATATATCGAAAATATCGGATATATATCAAAATATCGGATATTTTTGAAAATATTATGATATTTACGAACACTGTACAAAGGTAGCATTTTTAATTTGCAGAAAATTTGCAGCAGTCTTGTTTTGAAAACCTGCAAAGTTGCAAGAAGCTTGACATGACAAGACTGAAAGTTCATAACAAGACTGAAGCAAGATAACGCAAACCCCGAAGTCACCACATTTTGAACTTGCAGCTAACTTGTCGTGCAAGTTAAATTTATGCTGTATTAAATTTATTGCGAATTAACGGAAAACAATTAATCAAACTTACTGCAAATTCATACTTGCAACCTTTCCATGCCCCACTATCCGTTACACTATAAGTTAACCCCCTTCGGAGGGGTCCATGATCAGGTCTATTACTGCGAATACACCGTCAGAAGGAGCATGCATCCTTTCCAGCGCCATAAACAAGTTAAGGTAGTATTAGTACTTTTCGATACGAGCCTTTTTTGGTATTTGAAAAGTATAGCGTTTAGAAAAAGCGGTGCAAACCGAATAAAATTCCTGCAATTTCTGCGTATGTGCTGACTGGCTATTAACTCAACAGAGGGATTTCTTTGATTTCCTCACTTTCGTGAATTAAAGACAGTCTTGCTATCAGTTTCACAACAAGCTACTCATGCAAGAGGGGAATGGTATACCTTGCGGGAAATTTGATGCGAGTTTCTCAATTCAAATTTGTCACGGCAAGATAATGTCAGAAAAAATCAAACTTGCTGCTAATGTTCTTGTTATCTGGGTATGTACCACATTATGCTAGAAAATTGACATTTTATTTGTTTTTTGTAAGTGAAAAAGCTTTTTTTTTAAAAGATGGAAACTTTCGAATACCGCCAAAAAGTTTCATCATAAGCACTGGTCTTAAACAAATTGCACAAGTGGAAACCCTTTATATTGCCAATTAAAAAGGTACTGTATAAATAAAATCAATCTTAGTAATTCGCGAATAAGATCTTTATTTCTATGTCCTGAATGATACGCATATAATTAGACATTTAATGCTAAATTCTCACTCCAAGACATCAGGAAAACTTCGCTCAGCTATATCATCTTCTTAAGGACAAAAGATGATTTTGCATCATCTGTTCATTATCCGACTATTATTTATCTGATGTAACTTTCTATTTCTGGCGGCATTTAGAATTGTGTTCAGAAATTTGGATATTGATTTCATCGATATTACTTTTCTCTTCGCAATAACATTTGTTTGATAGCTAGAGATCCGTTATACATTTCAGAAGATTTTGAACTGATTTTGCTACATTTTAACATTTTGCAACTCATGTATAAGTGAAAACAATTTTAGATTAATGAATCTACGTTTCATCTCTATGGCATTACATTTATGATATGATATTACATTTATCGTATTATCCCCTTGAGGGGCGGCGGGATATATCATATCCCACATAATTTTAATCAAGATTTGCACCAGAAACTTTTAATTAAATTTTATTTTTATAACTTTGCTGGAACAAATTTAAAACCTCCATTTTCAATTTTTTGAAAAAAAAAATTAACACTCGAAAGCATAATGTGGGTGTTTTATACGCAGCTACAAATGCAGGTCTGCCACAGGCGCCTATTTTTTCATACTACCTCGCTCTACTTTCTCAAAACAAAACTCGTTGACATACAGTTTGTCAACATTTGCAAAAGAAATATACTACAAAATTTCATTCTTTTTTTAATACTGGTGCCAAAAGAAAGGAAAATAGTCGCTTGTAGCAGCCCTGCGAATGTATTTTTATTAATATCATTATCAATATACTCTAGGGTTAAAACTCGGATATTAAATCTATAAAAATACAAAGGGAAATAGCATACAGAGTGGTCACAAAAAAAAACTTTACCTCTCCTACAGATTATACTACTCACGCAATCAGGATGATATTTTAGATGAGGGTATCTTTAGGTATGGTGGGGATATTTAACCCCTTAATTCTCGTTCCCGTCATATTCTCGGGCTGTGTCTTTTACTCAAATTGTTTGATTCCCACCAGTGTTATAAATAGTGAAATTGGCTATATTTTAGTGTCGTTTTTCCAGCCATTAAATAAGGTGAATATTTCTTTTTCATAAAAGTGGTGCCAATAAGCAATTTGAATTTTTCAACCGCAATTGAATTCGAGCGTTAAGGGGTTAAACTGTAAAGGCGAAATTTCAAAAGGTCTCATCTCAGCAATTTTTCAGCCCAAAATGATCGCCAAGATCAAACTTGATAAATCGCATTGAAACCAGCATTGTCGGTGGATTCTTATTAAATATAGGGCGTATATAAATCAATATCCCAGCTTTACGGGGGTATTAAAAGAAAATAAAAAAAGTACAACCTTGTTATTCATAGTAAATTAAAAATAAAAGTCGAAAGTTTAAATTCAACATACCGTATATACTCTCGTATAAGTCGACCTCTAAATTCATGGAAAAAGTATGTTGCGTACCAGTATTTTCTCGAAGCCATCTTCGTCTTATTTAATATCAACAAATTCTGCTGTTAGATAACTCAAAGATAACTTTTTTTAAAATACTGGTATTTATTTTTTTTATTCCTCTCGAATTTAGGGTCGACTTATATGCGAGTATATACGGTAGTTATAAGTGTTCAGTGTGAGCCCCTCCAGAAATAAGAACGATATCGTGGCGATACGATAACTCATCCCGAATTTTTTTCAGCACGTCCGGTGCGACTCTTTGAATGTCTACAAATATGTGTCATTCAAAGATCGTAAATGTCAGTTTACAGCGTGGAACAAACACCTTATCCTTGATGAAGCCCAACAAAAAAAAAAAAAAAAAAAAAAAAAAAAAAGAAAGAAAAAATCATGCTGTGAGAAGTGTGTTATGAGTTACCAAACCGCATCGACATGAGAGGGGCTCCCATTGAACACTTATAAGTGTGTTGAATTTAAACTTTCAACTGTTATATTTTATTTACGAGGAAAAACATGGTGTACACTATTTTATTTTATTTTAACACTTTCAGCAGCAAGGTACAGTCGTGGAAAAAAAAAAGTAAACACCCCCTACTAACTCCTCAACAAATCATCGTAGAAGAAAGTGACTGGTACCGAACGATTGGAAATGAAGTCTACTTTTAAATGATGTATATAAAATTTCCTTAGGGGGTGTTCTACATATTAAAACGAATCCAAACTTCATTTGTTTCAATGGCAATACCCAATTTTAACGAGATATTTCAAATCTTCGGTTCAAACTATGCCTAGACACCAAATTTCAAGTCATTTGAATGATAAGTTTTTGAATTATAAACATTCAAAATTTAGTGCTTCTAATGTTAAAATACATTTTCATATTTTTATTTATATCTCCCAAAATTATGCTCCTAATGTGCTAATTTTTTTTTTGTAGTAATAATACTAATATACCCAAACATAAATAAGCTGAATTTGCAATTTTTATAATTTTATGATATGAATTATGAATTATGAAATTAATATTCGAAAAAATTATGAATTGCAACCTACAATTTTTTTGATGGATTTATATTTATTAAGTCCTGCTTTATGGAAATTCAAAAATTTCACATTTTTCTTCCAAGTAGTTTTCAAATTATGCTTAAAAAACGGCAAAATAATGGTTTAAGTCTATGATGGAAATGAGTAGACATTTTGAAATTTATTCTGCTGTACTGTAATCCAACACGCTTCATTGACTCCTGGAGTGGCGCTTAAGGTGCCTTGATCAAGGAAGGGGCTCTCTCAGTTAACAATCCAGTATGGAACTTCAATCTGGATACAGCCCTTAAAATACGCTCGTTATAAAATAATTAATTTCTCGGAAACTTATGGTACGAATTGCATAAAAATTCGTTTTTAGGCTAATGGAAGGGTGTAGAGTTCATTTATGCTGTCAGAATTGGGTACAGCTATTGAAAAAAACAAAGTTATGGTTCGTTTTAATACGTAGATGGCCCTTTAAGTAAATTTTATATACATCATTTAAAAGTAGACTTTATTTCCAATCGTTCGGTAGCAGTAACTTTCTTCTACGATAATTTGTTGAGGAGTTAGTAGGGGGTGTTTACTTTTTTCTTTCCACGACTGTACTTGTATTCGTAAAATATTGAAATGAATCATTGACAACAGTATTTACAAAAAATTGTATTTGTAAACAAATAAAAGTATATTTTCGCGCACTTAATAAAATTGAAATTTTCATTCAAATAACCTGGTGCCGGTGAGGCAATTAGGGATTAAAATTAGGTGAAGCCATAGCAGCATCGCCGCTCTTCAAGGGGTTAATAGCCCTGTAAAGTTAGGATATTCCTTTACGTACACCCTGTATTATTCAGATTGCTTGATTATTACCACTTTTATGGCATCATATTATTCACCTTTTTTAATCTGTCAATAAATAATACTAATCCTTCCAAATCGTTGGAAAGTATACAGGAATATACAGAAAGTATACAGTAAATAATGGACACATTTTCCTAAAATTATATTTATTAAAGTACAAATCCAAAATAAACAATTTTTATACCAATGAAAAGAGGAAGTTTCAAAGTTTTATTTATTTATTTATTTTTAAGACATTATAACTACCGTTAATATCGAATTTGGTACGAAATGACCGCTGCACTGCAATCTGCGACTCACTTTTTGCGAACTCAAGAACGCAGAAAACCTTGTGCTCCACAGTAGCCATCTCACTCACAACTGACAGTGAAACGAAATCGCTGCCTATTGCCGCGCGACCTCTACCGT
This sequence comes from Maratus speciosus, assembly GCA_963932465.1. NCBI lineage: Eukaryota > Metazoa > Arthropoda > Arachnida > Araneae > Salticidae > Maratus > Maratus speciosus. Next base: position 263,595,094 of record OZ010794.1, on the reverse strand, counting down.
CCGCTTTTGAACCATCACCGCTTTGAAAGCCGTGCACTCGGTAACCGCAGATACGCTTTGTCGCACTGTTAAAACACTATTCTCAAAAATAAGTAAATTGTACTATTTATTGAGCACTTCCCGATCTTAAAATAGCTCCGAGTACTTAACTCTTAAATTTGAAAAACGCGTGTACTCATTTTTTTGAGTACATACAGGGACTCGAAAATAAGTATGTACAGAAACACACATACACTATAAAAAAAAAAGCGAAATTACAAAGAACCGACAAATCACCATTTTTAATTACGGTAATTTTGAATTGCGAAGAACTACAATTTTTGGTGTAGAGAACAACGAATTTACTATTTTTGAAATTTTGTGTATGAGCCGCCCCGTGATTTGAACCCGAGTCGTCTAGGTGGGAGATCAGTATTGTACTGACTGTGCTATAAGAGCAGTTACCAGCTGCTTCCAAATGACACCTTTTATGAATGAGCGACGGAAGATCGCTAACAGCAGAGATGAATTTTCCCTTTCTTAAATATTCTAATTTCTAATAAAACAATTTTTAAACTAAATTCTCTTCTTTAACATTTCTAATGAAATTGTAATTAAATTTGAAAAGTGTGTATTATAAATTAAAAATTATAACAAAGATAGAGATATCTTTAAATAAAAGCTTGGAAATCCCTGCTGTCAATTAGGTATAAGAAAAGGTTTTATCAGAAAATTCATATTTTTGAGCACATATGATTTAAACATGAATATTAAGACTTTAAAATACAAAATATATGTATTCATTTCTGCATACGTTTATAAATCAAGTATAAGTATACACAACTTCAAAATATCATGTACTCGTTTCTGAATTAATTGTACTTTTAAAAAAATCAAGTAGAAAGAAATTTTCATTTTTAAGTAGATTAATGCTCCTTTTTGAAGCAATTGTACTTAAAAAATATGAGTACATAGAAATGCTCATTTTTAAGTAGATTATTTTTAACAATGTACTTCTTTTTGAAACAATTGTACTTAAAAAAATACGAGTACATGGAAGTTCTCAATTTTAAGTAAATTATTTCTGAGAGTGCGTGTGTGGGACGAGTTTGGCTGTCGCGTAGATGTTTGCCGTGCAGCACAGATTGAACATTTAAAAAGTCTTAAAAAAAAAAAAAGTTGAAACTTCCTCTTTTCATTGGTATGAAGATTGTTCATTGTGGATTTGTAGTTTAATAAATACAATTTTTTGAAAATGGGTCCATCATTTTGAATAACCCTGTACTTCTCACTTATTTTAAATTTCAAACTTCCAAAATTATGCCCGGATTTTTGAAAAGGAAATAGCTTTTCTTATGTCCGTGAAGAAAAGTGTTCATTTTTAAATCAACTTAATCGTAAATTCTTTTGGCAGTCAACTTTTTCAACATTTTAGCAGCAGAATCATTTTGGCCGTGAAATCATTAAATAGGACGAATATTATCCATTTCAAAAATATGTGAGCAATCAAGAATTAATAAAAATATATCTCAACAAATAACCAGTGACGTAGCTAGTGTGTGGATCTTCAGGCTCTGGATACCACTAATTAAAGATATGTATTTCGCCTGATTTAATCGCAGAATGATAGCTATTTTACAAGTTAAAAATGAGTTGACGAAATTAGTGGTATCAAGAGCAGCTGTACCGCCACTTTCTCTACACCAGTGAAGAAACCCCGTCAAACTGGCAATACTCGTTAAGGGTGTATTCCGATCCAAACTGCTTATTTTCTGATTCATTTTAAAATTCATTTTTGCTCTCAAACGCATCCAACTGGGAAATTCTCTTATTTAGAAACTATATAATGTGCCGTGCTTCTTAATTTTTTGATAAATGCAGAAAATACTGTAAAAAACGCTGTCAAAGTTGGCGTTTTGAACCGCATTTTCCGAAGCGGGCGATCTGGGAATGAAAAATATGGTCATACTGAGAAAATAATTGTTTAAAAATCAAATTCTAATTAATTGAGCTGAAAATGAAATCACACGGCATGTTAAACATGTCTTTAGAAATCACCCCAGCAAGTTTCATGTTTTTACTTTTAAAAATGAGTCTGAAAATGTATCAGAAAATTTCAAGCTGTTGAAGGGGGAAAAATATTTTTTCGAATACACCCTTAAAGCGGTTCCTATATTTCTAGAAACGGAGATGATTTAAAAAACTACGCTAATCGCGCAAAAACACTCGCAATCTAATGTGAAGTGTTGGGAATGTTGTTTTAAAATTTTTTGCTTCGATTTTAATATTTTTAAATGATTTTTTTTTTCTTTTTTGCATAGGATAGCTGAGTTTGATCATTAACCAGGCTTGTTTTCCTCTTTATATTTTGAATGTAGCTTTTTTTTTTTTTTTTTTTTTTTTTTTTTTTTTTTTTTTTAAACAATTTTCACTTTCGGAACCGGTTCCGCAAGAGAAACTTCCGAAAATGAAAGTAACCTAAAAAAAAAAAAAAAAAAAAAAAAAAAAAAAAAAAAAAAAAAAAAATCTGTAATTGCAATCTCAAAATTTCACGCTAATGGAGGAAATTCTGTAATTAAAATGCTGTTGCAGATTTTTCAGAATAAGAATTATTTGTTTTAATGTTAACTAAATGTTAATGTTTAACTACAATTCAAGGATCCTATATTAAGGTTTGACTAAACTGTTGCAAATGCAAGTGCATTTAGAAAAATTAAAGAAAATGTGCAGAACTTTCTACGATAATCTGTATATTTATTTCAGCTTTTTACATTATGACTTCTAGATAATTATTATTACTAAATTGACAAAAATCTAAAATTAATCTCAAATCAAATGAATCAATCAAATCAAACTATATGTATATACTATATAATATATAACGAAATATTTAAAAAACAGCTACATTGAATTCATTCATCTCTGAAATCGAGCACATATATGCATCTAGTTTTTCCAAGACAGCTTTATAATTGACATCTAGCAGCATTACTATTGCCGCATCAGGCTGATTTTTTATTTAGGCCTTCCGAATTCTCATCAGTAAGTTTTAATAATTATTTTTGCTTTATAAGAGGATAGCTATTCCATGTTTTTAAATAAAATAAAATAGCTAATCCCAATTTTCTGTTATCAATTCAACATTTCTAAATAATAATAATAATAATAATAAAACGTTAGATCCGGAAACCCTATTCACAATACCTACTCGGTTCAGATTTGACACTGGTATTTCTCAGTATATTTTCCTAGTATGAAATGTTGATTATTTTAAAACACTGAGTTTTGTTATTATCATGTAGTAGTAAAAGTATCATAATCCTAATAATATTATAAATTTTATATCCATTAATTTTTTGTATTCATGTCATCAATTTTCGTATTCATTATCCATTATATTAATTTTTACCCAATGTTTAAAATTTCCCTTAAGTTTATAAAATTTGCAGAATTTATCTGTTTCTAATACATAAAATAAAAGTTATAAAAATAAAATCTACTTTCAATCAAATGCACGAATAGAATATTCTCTTGCGTATGTAATATTGTGGCCTTTCAAAGAAAAAAAAAATAGAAAAATTGATTTGAGATTAAAGTAATAATAGGTACAGCAATATTAATCGCACGAAAAATGCACCTGATGCGAAAATCCACTTATGATTGTGTTTCTAGATTTTTTGTAACCTCTAATTCTTCTTAATACTAATATTCGCCTAATAAATTACGAGGTTAAAAAATGCGATTTGGGTTGGCGAATTTTGGGTACCAGTATTTCAGAAATGAAAAATTTTACTTCATTTATCGGAGAAATCTCATTAATTGAATAAGGCGACTCAAACTTTTCGAAAATAATGGTGGCCAACAAGCATAACAGTTATCAGCTATGTGACTTACACTACACTATGTTGGCCATATTGTGCTAATATAAGCAACTATAATCGCTAACACAGCTCCCAATTTAGTGAAATTCCGAATTCAAAATCTCTTCCTGTCTTTTCGAACAATATGTTTACTTTTTTTAATCGAAGAAAGTATGTCATTAAATAAAGTAAAAATTAGTATTAAAATTTTCTGATACACATTTTGAATACAAAAATACGTTTCATTTTTAACACTTATCTTTATCACTGGTACTTGAACTATAATACCAATATTTGTAACATATTGAATTTGCATTGGAAATATTTGTAACAAAACATTAAATTGTAACAATCTCCATAAAAATATTGTGAAAGTATTTAGTTTATGTTGGAAATATTAATAGTGAAATTCCAAAACATATTTTTATCAATTTTTATTTTGCACATATTTGCGCAATATTGATTTTTTTTTTGCAATTTCACTTTTAATATTTCCATTAATATTGCATTAATATTACAAGCAAATAAAATACGTAAATTTTATTAACTTAAGTGGAAATTTAACCAATGGAAAAATATGAATATAATGCATAATAAATACAAAGGCATTTGATTATATGTTTAGAAGCTGAATTAGTCAAACATTTTCACACATTCGCGTTCATAATATTATTAGAATTACGGTACTATCATTATAACATAGAGTGTATAGTTCCATGGGTTTTTGTAGTGTAAGTCACATAGCTGATAACTGCTATGCTTGTTGGCCACCGTTAATTTTATTTTAGCTTGTTTCGCCTTATTCAATTAATGAGATATCTCCCATAAAATAAATTACATTATCCGCTCTAAAAAGCTGGTAGCTAAAAATCTTAGCAAGTGACTTACACTACAAGTGCTTATGGAAATAGCCAGAGATAATACACTGCTCAGCAAAAGTTTAGACACTGGTGATTTTTAACCTTTAAATAAAAAGTACGAACACTTGTGTTATACAAATAGCTGTATTTATTTTTTAATATATTTTAAATGTTTTACAACAAAAATAACGGTTTTAATGCAGGATATTATTTAATTTAACTGAAAAAAAGTGAAATTTGCATATTGCAAAAGTTTAGACACTTTTATGATTTTTTGACAACTGTTGACGGAAAACCGCAAATTTCAAACTTATGACGTCACATGCCTGAAATATTTAAGTGCACTTGGTGATAATATCGGTTAGTGAAGATGCCGCAAGCTAGAAATTTTCAGTCAGATGAAGTAATTAAAGCATGGAAGCTGAAATCGAAAGGGAAGGCTTTTTCAGAAATTTCAGGCACTTTGAATCGTCCAAAGAAGTCTTTCTATTAAGTACTGTCTAAGGGTGACTCTTTCAAAGCAAAACATAAATCTGGAAGGCCTCGTGTGGCCAGAAAACGAGATTATAGAAGGAACCATAAACTGGTATCTAGACAAATGATGACTGCTAATCGCATTGAAAGTGAGTCAGAGCTTTCTGTGTCAACGGTTACTTCGTAGATGAATTATAGAAAGATGTACATTAGTTTACATGAAAATGATAAAACAACCAGCATTGAAATCTCACAACAAATTGACCCCTTTCCGTCGCGGAGTAATTCTGTTTATAAAACTAATGAAATAATGGACTGAAATCAGAATTTATAAACGAATTTATTAGAAAGTACGAACTTGCTTATTTTCACGTATATTATAAAAGGAAAATTTTAATTAATTTTTCTTGGTGCCATCTGTCAGTTTTGGAATTAAAATTAAGTGTGCTTTTTAAGGACACCGGCCGCGAAAGAGTTAATGATTTGGGCCTCACTTTGTTTTAATTCTCAAGTATCTCTGTAGTTTTCCATTGGTCGCCAAGCAGCGTAAGACTACATACATACATTGGAAAGCCATTTGGTGAAAGTTTTAGCTCTTCCAAAGTATACATTTGAGCAAGATAATGCGTCTATTCATGCAGCATACAAATAAAAAAAATAATTTAACTCTCAAAATATTACTGTTCTCGACTGGCCTGCGTGTAGCCTTGATCTGAACCCAATCGAAAAACTTGTGGCCTCATATCTCATATGGTTTATGCATTTTTTGACAATATTCCTCAATAATGAACTTCGATCTGCTGTTGAACCTGTTTGGTACCAAATGGACTACCAAGTGATGCAGGATTTAGTTTTTTCGATGGGAACTCACATTGTTGCATTAATAGCAGACAATGTAGGTGCAGTTCGAATTTAATTTATGTATACTTTCCTGTTAACAGACACAGGGTTCGTACGGGTGCTTGAATTTCATGAATAAGAAATTCTTCGGTACCAGTGTTTTCTTATGGAAAATATCTACTGAAATAAGACGAAATTTCGTCCGTTTAAACTAGATTTATTTTTCTACAAAAAATTCTGATATTGGGCCTTGAAAATAACGGTACTCGTACGAACCCTGCAGACTTATTGTCTATACTTTTGCTACAATGTTAAATTTGTTTTATTGTCATTATATATTATGTAATGTGTATAAATTAAAATTTATTGTTTGTGTATGAAAGATATGTCCCCACTAATATATGACAGTTGAGTTCCAACAATTCGTTACATACTTCTCACTACAGAAGCATAATTGATCATTGTCTAAACTTTTGCTGAGCACAGTAATAAAACTAAGTGCTTCAAAATACTCAAAATTTCATACAAGAAACATATACTGAGAAATACCAGTCTCGAATCTGAACCGAGTAGGTATTGTGAATATCCGTGCGGCAAAACTGGTGCATCATACTAATTTCTAGTTTTAATCATGTAACAAACACTACCTACTTAACCCCTTAAGGGTCGCTTAATATTTGGAAAAACCATCCAAAAAGTACCTATATTTTTTATTACAGAAATTGAATAATTATAAGTTTTCTATATAAAATATGCAATTAGTTTTTTTTAAGGCGAAAAAAAAAAGATCTTATAGAACAAATTCTCATTAGTGGAAAATCCATCATTCGAGAATTTTGTGTTTTAATGTTTTTTTATCACCATACAAATTAATGCGAATAGGATCTTTATTTTTCATATCTCAGATCTTTATTTATCATCATAAAAAAAAAATTATAAATAATATTTTGAATAATATAACATACATTACATTTTCATATCTAATAATATTTTTGAGTGCGATATATTTCGAAACATGCAATACAAAGTCTAACATCACAATCAGCGCCAAAAAGCAAACAAAATGTTAATATTCAAAGACGAAATACCTCACCGAAATGCCAGTTAAATTTTTCTGGTTTCAGAAGTTTTTTTATAGCAATAATTCTCCATCCCGGAAATATGACGTGCACGAGAAATAAAGAACGACATCTGAGCCCGTGATATTGACGGGAGCGGGAGTTCAGGGGTTAACCCTTTGAAGGTCGGTGATGCCGTCACGGCATCACATAATTTTAATCCCAAATTGCCACATTGGCACCGGAATTTTATGATGAAAATGTCATCTTTATTAAGTACACGAAAATTTACTTTTACTGGTTTACAAATAAAATCTCTTGTTAATACTGGTGTCATTAAATTAGTTGAAGATTTGCGAATACAAGCACCTTGCCCCTGAAAGGGTTTTATCATTTATAAGTTCTAATACAATAATTCTGGTAGTATTTTGGATTATTGTGAACAAATTCGGTATTTCACCAATATTAATTTTCTCCTCGAAATAAAATTTGTTTCATATCTCAATATTGTTCGTATATCCCTTAGAAGTTTCGGGCTTTCAAACTAATATAATATTTAAGATGATTGTATCTAAATTTCATTTCTAAATTATTAAAATCGAAAAAGGTTCCGATATAAAAAATAATTGAATATAACAGATTTATTTCAATATAACAGCGTATTTCTAAAACTGCATATTGTCTATTTAGTTTAGAGCATACTGTACAGCGAATAATATTAAATGTGAAAATAGTATAATACTCTACATACCTTTCATAAAGTAATATTAATATTAATTTATGAAATATATTCAGAGCGTTACACTTATTATAAATTGAGTTCGTCACACTAAGCCATCCAAATAGGCTTAGACGGCGAAGATATCCCATCTTTTAGAGGATAAAAGATTATGTATGACTTATTAGTTGCAAAACTCTATTTGTGGTAGCATTTAAGATTATGTTCATCAATTCGTACTTTCATCGATTGGTTTTATCCTCAAAATAAGATTTATTTGAGCTCCTAGAAATTCCGTGCTTTGAAATTCATACACAATTTTGGATAAATGAATCTACATTCCATTTCTATGCTATTAAAGCTTTAGTATTATAGCTCAGATCTTAATCTTACTTTGACACAAGATAAGCTAACGTATGTTCTTTAAAAGTAATTAGGAAGTTCCATGATGCTACTTTATGTAACTTTTGCATTTTTAAAAAATGTTATTACGTATATAGTTTTTTCAGCGAATGTTCTTTTGAGACATTATTTAAATATACATGCTTAGCTGTGCATTTATGATTTAACACTAGAACGCCCGGAAATTTTACTCGAGTTTCAAACAAATATTTGACACCACAATTTTTATTTTAAATTATTTGACTGATACATTTAATGTGGTTTACATAACTAAAGGTTTACTGCATGCTTTATATTTAACTTATTTTATGAAAGAATTTCTGGTTCCAATTGACATTTAATCATATGGTCGGAATCGGATCGACTCCTTCCGAGTGTTCTAGTGTAAATTAACTCTTAATGCCAAAACTATTTCCTTGTAATTATCAAATTTCTTGTTGAAAGTCGTTTGCCACCACAAACTCAGAAAAGTGTTTTTCGTTTTATTAAAATAGCAAAATTTCTGTCAATAAATAAGATAATCTCTATAATTGCAAAATAGGGGTGGCAAAGAAATTAATTTAACCCCTTGAGGGCGGTGGGATAAAATATATCCCACCTAATTTAAAGAAGATTCTCACCGGGAACTTTTAACTAAATTTTATATCTTTAACTTTGAGGGACTTTTCTTGAGAAATTGCTCTTACTTATTTAAAAAAAAAATGTCTCGATTATTCCGGTGAGAATTCAATATTATAGAGACATTATTGCTTGCCCCTCAAGGGGTTAAGCATGAACAATTATTTTGACCTTTGCGAGAACGCAACACCAGCGGGTACTGGGCTAACCATTTTCGGCGCGGAGCACGTCATTGCGAAAATGTTGAAATGAATGAATGACACCGGAATTTACGTACAAATTTATTTATTTGAAAATAAGAAAAAGCTATTTTTTCCAAATATAATAAACGAAAAATATTTATACTAAAATTCTGGTGTCATTGTGGCATTTGGGGATCAATTGAGGTTTTCCATGTAATGGAACTTCCAGCCACAAAGGGTTACAGGTTTGAAATGACAAACAGAGGGAAGATTTCCTAATACTGACATACATTATTTAATATTTTTAAATATTTGTCGACAGCCGGGAAACTAAGTGAGATTAGGGCATCTATACTGGTTACTGTATTGAGCCAAAAAATTTTTTTCAAAAGATTGGTAGTAGAAAGTAATGCTCACACCGGAAATTTTGTAATGAAGAAAACGATGTTTTATACAACCATACTTTTGTTTGGTTGGATGTGATAAAATTTCATATAAAATTACATAAATGATTAAACACTTAAGAGATGACTAAGCAATTAAAAAATATATAAAAATCGAGTACTTTCAGCTAATACTAAGCCATCATCAGGATTTTGAAATTTGAACAGTTCTTATGAACGGCAATTTCAACGACATACTTTTAACTCCTTAACCGTCTAATTCCCATGGTAGATTACGTTCTAGAAATTCCGGAATTCAAAGAAGATAAATTCGCACCAGAATATTTCAATAATAGATTTGGCTTTATTTAATGACGAAATATCTGTTATTAAATAAATCAAATATTGCTGTTTTAAATTTCTGGTATGAATTTGGAATATCTGATTTAAAAAATACACTAAACTGAAAATACTAGTGGTACCATATATGCTACCATGGGCATTAGAGGGTTAATCCGTTAAGGACCAGCAATGTTTTAGAGGAATTTTATTCAGTTCACACCATTTTCTGTTAAACACTTACTTATAATTTAAGAATATATAAGATGTATTAGTTAAATAGGGCAAATTTAACTTTTCTCTCTTACTGGTATGAAAAAAATTAAAAAAATCGCAAGTATAATATTGCGAAAACGCAACACCAGTCTTTAATGGGTTAATGCCAGTTTGTAAGGAAACTGTCCATTTACGGCAAGCCAAACTTTTAAATGTACCGTAATTTCCCGCGTATAAGCCGCAACTTAGACAAGTATCTTTCAGACCGGAAATTTTATTTAAAAAATGAAGTCAAATAAATGCTAAGCAAAAGCAAGTCACATTTCACTTAAAACAAATTCTGGTAGAAAATCGAGTTATCTGAGGTGCGCCTTATATGCGGGAAATTAAGGTAAATACCAGTATTTTAGTATGGAAATTTTCACCTTAGCTATTCTCAAATCTTGAGCGATTAAATAATTCAAAATTACAATAGGAAACAAACTGTTGTTGAAGAATTAAAAGAAGTGTAAGACACGCTCGTCGTTAATGGGTTAATTATTTAATCATCTTTTAAGTATTGAATCATTTGTGCAATTTTATATCATATATATTATAAAGCAGTAAGATCTAAAAGTTCCGCTTTTAAATGAGGGATTTAAATGAGGGATTATGTTAAAAAACGAATATATTTAATTTAAACCTAAAAGAAATATTTGTAATTTAATTTAAACCTGAAAGAAATATTTGTAATGCTTAAAAATTAATTTAATGAGAAAGATTACAATTGATACGCAAAATTTGGCTCATTATCGCTTGCGTTAGATTATAGAAATGAATCTGAAAATTTGATTAGATAAATTTTTAATGACTTTTTTTCCTTTTTGTTCTTTTCTTTTTATTTTTATCTAATTGCCCCATCACGTAACTCATAGAAAAAAAAGCAGGTGTAATTGTGAGTCACATGTGTAATTATTATTTATTTCTTTACAATTTTTTATTTTACTTTTGGTCGCCAAACAATGTGATTTTAAGTCAAAAATGCGTAAGTCTGACACTAGCTTGAGGATATTCTCATAAATGGTATTTTTTCAAGTGAACGAGATCATTTTTTGAGTACATTTTTATATTCAATTGTAACTTATATAGATATCAGTTAATATTTTAAAAATAGAATCAAATACTTAAATTTTAGTGTGAATTTCTGCCACACATACATATTGTAAAATAATTTCATATTTTTTAAAATGTTTTTCACCGTAATTCCGAAAGCATGTTATATTTATAAACTCGAACTCAGATCAATGACTATTATCCATTTTTTTAAGCAAATATTATCTATTGTTTATTTCATTTTTTCTTAAGACATATCGCCAATATCATTTATAGGAAAATTCACACCTTCGAAATCTAGGAAATGAAGATAGTTTTTAAGGAAATTTATACAATCAAGCGTTATTATTATCGAAAATTTCAACATTTTGAAAAAAAAAAAATGCAAGTCTTTTGTAATTCGTCATTTCTTCTTTGCCTTTCTTCGTAATTTCTCCTCTGTTATGTAATATTTCAAATGATATTGGACTAATTTTCGATCATCGAGTCACCGCCAAATGGCATATCTATATAATATCGCTAAGAAAGGATTTTCTAAAGTATCACCCCTAACGGCGTTTTTGCAAGGAGAGGGAAAAAAATTCCTTAAAAATCGGATATTATAATTATGCGTTAGATGATAGCATAATTTAATGTATTTTTGCATGCTGAATCGATTGGTGCCAAGTAAATTCTTATAAGTCCAACAGTTCATGACATTTTTCATATTTTTCTAATTTGGCAGTGTCTTTGGCGTCTAAACCTCAAAATATCTAACATTACATCCGTTACTCTAGCAACGAAAAAAATTCAAATTAACTCTTTTGGATAAAGAATAAAAACGGCTCTATGAGTTTGAAAAAAAAAATACGAACATCTTAATAGAAAAATGGTACTACTTAGTTATCCCGTTGACCAATTTCGCCAAATTATATAAATCGTCAAACCACTCGCCAAATTACATTAATTGACATAAGTTGTATTTTAATAATGAAAGAACTAATAAATTAGTATAACATTAATAAAAATACAAATAAAATGTCGAAATAAAAATAACTTGATGACGTAAGCACGTGTAACTTCCTTGAAGTCAAGTGAATGTGACATTTACGATCAACCGTTATTGGCATTTAATCTTATAATTTGGCGATAGATTTTTGGTCGACGGAATAACTAAGTAGTACCAAAAAAATTAAAAGAAAAAATTAGTGATTTTATGCAAAATAAAAGGAACAATTTTACTAAGAAATTAGCGTTATAGAACGAAAGGGTACTACTTAGATATTCCGCCGACCAAAAATCTATTGCCAAACTATAAGATTAAATGCCTAGAATGGTTGATCATAAATGTCAAATTCACCTGACTTTAAGCAAGTTACACGTGTTTACGTCACAAAGTGATTTTTATTTCGACGTTTTATTTGTATTTTTATTAATGTTATAATAATTTATTTGTTCTTTCGTTATTTAAAATAAAAATTATGTCAATTTGTATAATTTGGCGAAATTGGTCGACGGGATAACTAAGTAGTACCAAGGAAAATATTTAAATATGAAAGCACTGTTTGTAACGACTTAAAAATTATTTTCAAAGAAAGAAATTGGAATTGGAATAATATTTGGCGATTTATAATTTGCTCCTCGATTAGAAAAAAAAAATGGGTACATTTATAACAGCCGTACTCAGATCTCGCCAATAGCATTTTTAAAATTGCCAGTAGCAGTAGTTACATTTTGCGAATGTAAATTAAAAATAATTCTTTGTTTTTAATTATGGAATTATTTCCTGTTATTGTTTATCGTTTCAGTTTTTTAAATGAAATTACTGTAAGGCATGCATTTTAAATGAAATGAGTGAAAGGTATGTATCTTAAATGAAAACAATAAATATAAGAATATGGTATGAACACAATCTTTGTTGATTTATTACCTGCGCCCGGCTAACATAAAAGTATCACAAAAGCAACATAGTCACTTGGTACAGATGTCATATTCGCCCCATATTGGCGCGATTATTTTCGGTTGCCAATTTGGCGAAAACATCAACAGCATAAACAACATAATCCGGGTTACCACATCAAGCAAAATAACGACACTTTGGCGCAAGTTAAGTACCTGTTGCGTATATGGTATTAGGTGGTACAGATGTCATATACGCCCCATATTGGCCCGATTTTTTACCGACGACAATTTGGCGAAAACATAAACAGCATTAACAACAACTTCCCGGTTACCATATCAAGCAAAATAACGACACTTTGGCGCCAGTTAAGTATTGTTGCGTATTGCAATGTTTCTGACATTGGCGTCAGAAAAAAATCGCGCCTATATGGAGCATGTATGACATCAGTGCCCAAGTGTTTAGGTAATAATTTTGGAAAGGTTTTAGTGTATACATATTGTTCAACGCTACTTAGTCATAGAGCAAAAAAAAAAATTAAAAAATTAAGTGAACCTGATTATGAAAGTTTAGCCTTTTTTTCTTTGAAAATCTACAGAATGTATTTTGATACAAGTGGCACTGTTACATAACGTTTCAGGAATGAAGTGAGTATATAACATTTCATTATATGTTGATTAGTTATAGAGCTATTAATTTCTGTTGTCATAACGGTCTCATTGCCCTACCAAAAGTGCATTGTTAGTAATCAACTAAAAGAATTACTTCTTAATAGTTAAATTTTGACCAACGCTTTAGGTAATATTATATCGCAATGGCGTTCGCATCGTTTTCAGCAATGAGTAAGGTCCAGCTGAAGGTCCATATTGTTTAAAATGCAAATTCAAATTCACCAATGTTCATTTGGAAAAACTGACCAGCGCAGCGGGCATAGCCTGCTAGTATATTATAAAGCAATAAGATGTAAAAGTTCCGCCCGAATGTTTTCAAAAACTACCCGGTGGTTTTTTTGCAAATAGTGTCATTCGATAGAGAATATTCACGTGGTGGTTTATGAGTAAAATATACAGGGATAACTATGATTTTTGGTAATAAATTTCGCATTTTATTGTGATTTTGAACGAAAAGGTTGCCAGAGGTTATTTTTTGGCGACAAATGAATTGAAATCGCTGTATCCGTTAGAAAGTAAATGAAAAAATAACCACTGATATTTAATTGTAAAAAAAGAAAGAAAAATCCATTTAAATGAGGGATTATGTTAAAAAACGAATACATTTAATTTAAACCTAAAAGAAATATTTGTAATTTAATTTAAACCTGAAAGAAATATTTGTAATGCTTAAAAATTAATTTAATGAGAAATATTACAATTGATACGCAATATTTGGCTCATTATCGCTTGCGTTAGATTATAGAAATGAATCTGAAAATTTGATTAGATGAATTTTTAATGGCTTTTTTTTTTCTTTTTTTTCTTTTCTTTTTATCTAATTGCCCCATCACGTAACTCATAGAAAAACAAAAGCAGATGTAATTGTGAGTCACGTGTGTAATTATTATTTATTTCTTTACAATTTTTTATTTTACTTTTGGCCGCCAAACAATGTGATTTTAAGTCAAAAATGCATAAGTGTGACACTAGCTTGAGGATATTCTCATAAATGGTGTTTTTTCAAGTGAACGAGATCTTTTTTTGAGTACATTTTTATATTCAATTGTAACTTATATAGTTCATATCATCAGTTAATATTTTAAAAATGGAATCAAATACTTAAATTTATTGAGAATTTCTGCCACACATACATATTATAAAATAATTTCATATTTTTAAAAATGTTTTTCAAGGTAATTCCGAAAGCATGTGATATTTATAAACTCGAACTCAGATCAATGACTATTATCCATTTTTTAAAGCAAATATTATCTATTGTTTATTTCATTTTTTCTTGAGACATATCGCCAATATCATTTATACGAAAATTCACACCTTCGAAATCTAGGAAATGAAGATAGTTTTTAAGGAAATTTATACAATCAAGCGTTATTATTATCGAAAATTTCAACATTTTGAAAAAAAAAAAAAAAAATGCAAGTCTTTTGTAATTCATCATTTCTTCTTCGTCTTTCTTCGTAATTTCTCCTCTGTTATGTAATATTTCAAATGATATTGGACTAATTTTCGATCATCGAGTCACCGCCAAATGGCATATATATACAGTATCGCTAAGAAAGGATTTTCTAAAGTATCTCCCCTAACGGCGTTTTTGCAAGGAGAGGGAAAAAATTCCTTAAAAATCGGATATAATAATTATGCGTCAGATGATAGCATAATTTAATGTATTTTTGTATGCTGAATCGATTGGTGCCAAGTAAATTCTTATAAGTCCAACAGTTCATGACATTTTTCATATTTTTCTAATTTGGCGGTGTCTTTGGCGTCTAAATCTCAAAATATCTAACATTGCATCCGCTACTCTAGCAACGAAAAAAATTGAAATTAACTCTTTTGGATAAAGAATAAAAACGGCTCTATGAGTTTGAAAAAAAAATACGAACATCTTAATAGAAAAATGGTACTACTTAATTATCCCGTTGACCAATTTCGCCAAATTATATAAATCGTCAAACCACTCGCCAAATTACATTAATTGACATAAGTTGTATTTTAATAATGAAAGAACAAATAAATTAGTATAACATTAACAAAAATACAAATAAAACGTCGAAATAAAAATAACTTGATGACGTAAGCACGTGTAACTTCCTTGAAGTCAAGTGAATGTGACATTTACGATCAACTGTTATTGACATTTAATCTTATAATTTGGCGATAGATTTTTGGTCGACGGAATAACTAAGTAGTACCAAAAAAATAAAAAGAAAAAATTAGTGATTTTATGGAAAATAAAAGGAACAATTTTAGTAAGAAATTAGCGTTATAGAACGAAAGGGTACTACTTAGATATTCCGCCGACCAAAAATCTATTGCCAAACTATAAGATTAAATGCCTATAATGGTTGATCATAAATGTCAAATTCACCTGACTTTAAGCAAGTTACACGTGTTTACGTCACAAAGTGATTTTTATTTCGGCGTTTTATTTGTATTTTTATTAATGTTATAATAATTTATTTGTTCTTTTTAAAATAATTCTTATTTAAAATTAAAATTATGTCAATTTGTATAATTTGGCGAAATTGGTCGACGGGATAACTAAGTAGTACCAAGGAAAATATTTAAATATGAAAGCACTGTTTGTAACGACTTAAAAATTATTTTCAAAGAAAGAAATTGGAATTGGAATAATATTTGGCGATTTATAATTTGCTCCTCGATTAGAAAAAAAAAATGGGTACATTTATAACAGCCGTGCTCAGATCTCGCCAATAGCATTTTTAAAATTGCCAGTAGCAGTAGTTACATTTTGCGTATGTAAATTAAAAATAATTCTTTGTTTTTAATTATGGAATTATTTCCTGTTACTGTTTATCTTTTCAGTTTTTTAAATGAAATTAGTGTAAGTCATGCATTTTAAATGAAATGAGTGAAAGGTTTGTATCTTAAATGAAAAGAATAAATATAAGAATATGGTATGAACACAATCTTTGTTGATTTATTACCTGCGCCCGGCTAACATAAAAGTATCACAAAAGCAACATAGTCACTTGGTACAGATGCCATATTCGCCCCATATTGGCGCGATTATTTTCGATTGCCAATTTGGCGAAAACATCAACAGCATAAACAACATAATCCGGGTTACCACATCAAGCAAAATAACGACACTTTGGCGCAAGTTAAGTACCTGTTGCGTATATGGTATTAGGTGGTACAGATGTCATATACGCCCCATATTGGCCCGATTTTTTACCGACGACAATTTGGCGAAAACATAAACAGCATTAACAACAACTTCCCGGTTACCATATCAAGCAAAATAACGACACTTTGGCGCCAGTTAAGTATTGTTGCGTATTGCAATGTTTCTGACATTGGCGTCAGAAAAAAATCGCGCCTATATGGAGCATGTATGACATCTGTGCCCAAGTGTTTAGGTAATAATTTTGGAAAGGTTTTAGTGTATACATATTGTTCAACGCTACTTAGTCATAGAGCAAAAAAAAATAAAAAAATTAAGTGAACCTGATTATGAAAGTTTAGCCTTTTTTTCTTTGAAAATCTACAGAATGTATTTTGATACAAGTGACACTGTTACATAACGTTTCAGGAATGAAGTGAGTATATAACATTTCATTATATGTTGATTAGTTATAGAGCTATTAATTTCTGTTGTCATAACGGTCTCATTGCCCTACCAAAAGTGCATTGTTAGTAATCAACTAAAAGAATTACTTCTTAATAGTTAAATTTTGACCAACGCTTTAGGTAATATTATATCGCAATGGCGTTCGCATCGTTTTCAGCAATGAGTAAGGTCCAGCTGAAGGTCCATATTGTTTAAAATGCAAATTCAAATTCACCAATGTTCATTTGGAAAAACTGACCAGCGCAGCGGGCATAGCCTGCTAGTATATTATAAAGCAATAAGATGTAAAATTACCGCCCGAATGTTTTCAAAAACTACCCGGTGGATTTTTTTGCAAATAGTGTCATTCGATAGAGAATATTCACGTGGTGGTTTATGAGTAAAATATACAGGGATAACTATGATTTTTGGTAATAAATTTCGCATTTTATTGTGATTTTGAACGAAAAGGTTGCCAGAGGTTATTTTTTGGCGACAAATGAATTGAAATCGCTGTATCCGTTAGAAAGTAAATGAAAAAATAACCACTGATATTTAATTGTAAAAAAAGAAAGAAAAATCCATTTAAATGAGGGATTATGTTAAAAAAAGGATATATTTAATTTAAACCTAACAGAAATATTTGTAATTTAATTTAAACCTGAAAGAAATATTTGTAATGCTTAAAAATTAATTTAATGAGAAATATTACAATTGATACGCAATATTTGGCTCATTATCGCTTGCGTTAGATTATAGAAATGAATCTGAAAATTTGATTAGATGAATTTTTAATGACTTTTTTTTCTTTTTGTTCTTTTCTTTTTATCTAATTGCCCCATCACGTAACTCATAGAAAAACAAAAGCAGATGTAATTGTGAGTCACATGTGTAATTATTATTTATTTCTTTACAATTTTTTATTTTACTTTTGGCCGCCAAACAATGTGATTTTAAGTCAAAAATGCATAAGTGTGACACTAGCTTGAGGATATTCTCATAAATGGTGTTTTTTCAAGTGAACGAGATCTTTTTTTGAGTACATTTTTATATTCAATTGTAACTTATATAGTTCATATCATCAGTTAATATTTTAAAAATGGAATCAAATACTTAAATTTTAGTGAGAATTTCTGCCACACATACATATTGTAAAATAATTTCATATTTTTTAAAATGTTTTTCAAGGTAATTCCGAAAGCATGTGATATTTATAAACTCGAACTCAGATCAATGACTATTATCCATTTTTTAAAGCAAATATTATCTATTGTTTATTTCATTTTTTCTTGAGACATATCGCCAATATCATTTATACGAAAATTCACACCTTCGAAATCTAGGAAATGAAGATAGTTTTTAAGGAAATTTATACAATCAAGCGTTATTATTATCGAAAATTTCAACATTTTGAAAAAAAAAATGCAAGTCTTTTGTAATTCATCATTTCTTCTTCGTCTTTCTTCGTAATTTCTCCTCTGTTATGTAATATTTCAAATGATATTGGACTAATTTTCGATCATCGAGTCACCGCCAAATGACATATCTATACAGTATCGCTAAGAAAGAATTTTCTAAAGTATCACCCCTAACGGCGTTTTTGCAAGGAGAGGGAAAAAAATTCCTTAAAAATCGGATATTATAATTATGCGTCAGATGATAGCATAATTTAATGTATTTTTGTATGCTGAATCGATTGGTGCCAAGTAAATTCTTATAAGTCCAACAGTTCATGACATTTTTCATATTTTTCTAATTTGGCGGTGTCTTTGGCGTCTAAACCTCAAAATATCTAACATTGCATCCGTTACTCTAGCAACGAAAAAAATTGAAATTAACTCTTTTGGATAAAGAATAAAAACGGCTCTATGAGTTTGAAAAAAAAAAATACGAACATCTTAATAGAAAAATGGTACTACTTAGTTATCCCGTTGACCAATTTCGCCAAATTATATAAATCGTCAAACCGCTCGCCAAATTACATTAATTGACATAAGTTGTATTTTAATAATGAAAGAACAAATAAATTAGTATAACATTAACAAAAATACAAATAAAACGTCGAAATAAAAATAACTTGATGACGTAAGCACGTGTAACTTCCTTGAAGTCAAGTGAATGTGACATTTACGATCAACTGTTATTGGCATTTAATCTTATAATTTGGCGATAGATTTTTGGTCGACGGAATAACTAAGTAGTACCAAAAAAATTAAAAGAAAAAATTAGTGATTTTATGGAAAATAAAAGGAACAATTTTAGTAAGAAATTAGCGTTATAGAACGAAAGGGTACTACTTAGATATTCCGCCGACCAAAAATCTATTGCCAAACTATAAGATTAAATGCCTATAATGGTTGATCATAAATGTCAAATTCACCTGACTTTAAGCAAGTTACACGTGTTTACGTCACAAAGTGATTTTTATTTCGACGTTTTATTTGTATTTTTATTAATGTTATAATAATTTATTTGTTCTTTTTAAAATAATTCTTATTTAAAATTAAAATTATGTCAATTTGTATAATTTAGCGAAATTGGTCGACGGGATAACTAAGTAGTACCAAGGAAAATATTTAAATATGAAAGCACTGTTTGTAACGACTTAAAAATTATTTTCAAAGAAAGAAATTGGAATTGGAATAATATTTGGCGATTTATAATTTGCTCCTCGATAAGAAGAAAAAATGGGTACATTTATAACAGCCGTGCTCAGCTCTCGCCAATAGCATTTTAAAAATTACAAGTAGCAGTAGTTACATTTTGCGTATGTAAATTAAAAATAATTCTTTGTTTTTAATTATGGAATTATTTCCTGTTATTGTTTATCTTTTCAGTTTTTTAAATGAAATTACTGTAAGGCATGCATTTTAAATGAAATGAGTGAAAGGTATGTATCTTAAATGAAAACAATAAATATAAGAATATGGTATGAACACAATCTTTGTTGATTTATTACCTGCGCCCGGCTACCATAAAAGTATCACAAAAGCCACATATTCACTTGGTGCAGATGTCATATTCGCCCCATATTGCCGCGATTATTTTCGGTTGCCAATTTGGCGAAAACATCAACAGCATAAACAACATAATCCGGGTTACCAGATCAAGCAAAATAACGACACTTTGGCGCAAGTTAAGTACCTGTTGCCTATATGATATTAGGTGGTACAGATGTCATATACGCCCCATATTGGCACGATTTTTTACCGACGCCAATTTGGCGAAAACATAAACAGCATTAACAACAACTTCCGGGTTACCATATCAAGCAAAATAACGACACTTTAGCGCCAGTTAAATATTGTTGCGTATTGCAATGTTTCTGACATTGGCGTCAGAAAAAAAATCGCGCCTATATGGTGCATGTATGACATCTGTGCCCAAGTGGTTAGGTAATAATTTTGGAAAGGTTTTAGTGTATGCATATTGTTCAACGCTACTTAGTCATAGAGCAAAAAAAAAAAAAAGTTAAAAAATTAAGTGAAACTGATTATGAAATTTTAGCCTTTTTTTCTTTGAAAATCTACAGAATGTATTTTGATACAAGTGGCACTGTTACATAACGTTTCAGGAATGGTGTTAGTATATAACATTTCATTATATGTTGATTAGTTATAGAGCTATTAATTCATGTTGTCATAACGGTCTCATTGCCCTACCAAAAGTGCATTGTTAGTAATCAACTAAAAGAATTACTTCTTAATAGCTAAATTTTGACCAACGCTTTAGGTAATATTATATCGCAATGGCGTTCGCATCGTTTTCAGCAATGAGTAAGGTCCAGCTGAAGGTCCATATTGTTTATAATGCAAATTCAAATTCACCAATGTTCATTTGGAAAAACTGACCAGCGCAGCGGGCATAGCCTGCTAGTATATTATAAAGCAGTAAGATCAAAAAGTTCTGCTCGAGTGTTTTCAAAAACTACTCGGTGGATTTTTTTGCAAGTTATATCATTCGATAAAGAATATTCACGTGGTGGTTTATGAGAAAATATATAGGGATAACTATAAGTTTTGGTAATAAATTTCGTATTATAATGTTATTTTGAAGGAAAGGGGTGCCAGTGATTATATTTTGGCGAAAAGTTTGTTGATTAGAGAATTGAAATGACTATATCCGTTAGGCAAACATTTCGCAAATAAATGAAAAAAAAAATACTGATATTTAATTTAAAAAGACAACAAAAAAAATGTTTTAATAAGACATAATATTATAAAACGAAAATATTTAATTTAAACATGAAATAAATATTTGTAATACTTAAATATAATTTATTGTGAAATTTGACAGTTGATACAATATTTGGCGAATTATCGCCTGTCTTACGTTAGAAAAAGAAATCTGAAAATATGATTAGACTAATTTTGAATTACTATTTTTTTTTTCTTTTTAGTTCTTTTCTTTTCATTTTTATCTAACTATTTAATTCACAAGCAGATGCAACTGTAAATAATACTGTAATTATTGTGAGTTACATATTATGTGTTTCTTTACGATTTCTATTTTTCGTTTGTCGCCAAACAATGTGATTTTAAGCCAAAAATGCATAAGACTGACATTAGCTTGAGGATTTGTGGTTGTTCAAGTGGACGAGATAAACATTTTTTTTTCGATTATAAATGATATACATATCAGTTAATATTTAAAAAATGGAATCAAATATTTAAAATTTTGTTTGAATTTCTGCCACACATACATAATGTAAAATCCTTTCAGGCTTAGATGCTGTATATTCAAGCGGACGCCATCTTGGACGTTTTGAGATTTCTTGGCGATATTTTTTTAACGATGTTTTACATTTTATTTTCGTTAAGTCTTTCATGTGCATAAATTGTTGCTGGGTGACATTTACTACTTGGCGGAAAAGGGGTTTTCACGCTAAGAAAAAATCCCAGATGGCTGCAGAGGGAATATATGGCATCTGTTCATAATTTCATACTTAAAAAAAAAATGTTTCGTCGTAATTACGGAAGCCTGTGATTTTTATAGACTCCAATTCAGATCAATGAATATTATCCCTTTTTTTCTTTTTTGAAAATGTTATTGTTTATTTAATATTTCTTTGGCCATAACGCCAATTTCACGTACAGAGAAATTCACAGTTTCAAAATTTAGGAGCTGAAAACTACTCTTAAGGAAATTTATGCAATCATGTGTTACTACTATTAAAAAAATTTAACATTTTGAAATTAAAATTGGGTACTTTTTGGTTAGCCGGGTGCCACTGTTATATTTACATGTATATGTATATACAAATGTATGTATATACATCTATATACATATACAAATATGTGGATACACATGTATATATGTGTATATATACAATATATGTATATACACGCATCTATGTATGTACATATATGTATATATAACACTGGCGCCCGGTTTACTGGAAAGTACCAAAAATTGCTTGCTGAAAAAAAAATTGCAAATCTTTTTTAATTCGTTATTTCTTCTTTGTTTTTCTTCATATTCTCCTCTCTGTTAGGTAATATTTTAAAAGATATTAGACTAATCTTCGATATTTAAAAGTACATAAAGTAACGTCTGAATTCCATATTATTATTATTATTATTATTATTATTATTATTATTATTATTATTATAATTGGCACAGAATTCATATACGCTCCAGGATACTTAATGGGCTCCAAAATGGCGTTATTTTGCCTGACATGGTAACTAACATGGCTATTGTTGTTTATTTAATAAATCGTTTATTTACTCTTATTTCCTTTTTTTTTACAATTAAATAAATTATTTTCTGTCTATAGTTATTAATTAATTTTTTTATTTATTACTATTTCCTTTTTAAATAATAGAAATTTTTTTAAATAAGTATACATATATGTAACTTGTATTTGAAAACTATGTTTTCGCCAAACTGTTGTGAAAAAAAAAAAAAAAAAAAAAAAAAAACCGCCAAACCCGGTACTTGTATGACATTTGTGTCTAATAGTTACGGAAGAGTTCCATTTCCTGTTCTGGTTTTTTGGCGAGCTTTTTTTTTTGGTGATAAATGTTTCAATGTGATTGTTGCAATCTGCAGCATTTTGAATTGCGTTTTTCTTTGAACGCTACTGGTGGATAAGTAATAATTTTGCATGCTTATTTTTTATAATTATTTTTGAAATTTATAATTTTCTGGATTTTTTTTTTTTGTTTGTTTAAGCAATATTTTTTTTGTGAATGTAAATGTTCTTTAACGTAAAAAATTCTTTATGCAAATATGTTTTTCGTGGGGTACTACTTGATTATCGCGTCGACCAATTTCGCCAAAGTATTCGCCAACGCCAAATTATACAAATTAACATAATTTTTTATTTCAAATAAGGAAAGAACAAATAAATTAGTAAAACCTTAATAAAAATGCAAGTAAAAAGTCGAATTAAAATTAATTTGATGACGTAACGAATACGTGTAAGGTGTTTAATGTCAAGTGAATATGACATTTACGATCATCCCTTATTGGCATTTAATCTTATAGTTTTACGATAGTTTTTTGGTCGATGGGATAATCAAGTAGTACCTTTTAATTTTATTAAAAAAACTTAGCTTTAAAAATCCACTTTTTTTTATTTCATTGTTCGAATAAATATATAAGTTAAATGCTCATCATTGTCTGCAAATAATTCTTTAAATTTTTTATTCTATTTATTCTGCTGCAATAGACACATGGAAAACAGTAGTAGATCTGCCAGAAGAGGACGTTTATTAAAAAATGTAATGTAACATGTAATGAGATCGAATTTAAGCTACCAGAACCACATATAGTTACATATAGAACCACATATAGAACCACAAGTTGAGATGCTGGGAGTTCAACAACAAACAAATGAAAATGAACAATCGGAATGTTCTTAAAGTTCAAAAATCAATCTCTTCAATCATTGTAATGCTCTCTAATTTAACAGTGTGATGACTAGAGAATACTTTAATTCCTGTTGTCATAACTGTCTCATTTCCGTACCAAACTCTACTTTAAATGGTCAACTAAAAGAGTTGTTCCTTAATTGCCCAAATTTTGTCTAAGGCATAAGATAGTATAATATCCCAATGAAGTTAGCATCGTTTTCAGCAGTGCAGAAGGACATTCCAGGTGATGATCTTTACTGCTTTAAAATAGAAGGTTAAAAATCACAATTTCGTTTGATTCAAGATTCGTTTCGAAAATGGACCAGCGCAGCGGGCATAGGCTGCTAGTTATATTATAAAGATGAATTTTAGCATTCATCAGTAGTTTATTTTATAATAAAATTCAAATTTATAATGACTTTTTAAAAGTACTTTTACAGTCATTTTCGAAAAATCTTTCACATACAGATGGGTGACAAAATAATACGAACACCCATGGAAAAGGCAAGGTCCATTTCAAAGAACCAGAACGCGCATGTCCCTTTGCACACAATTTTGCCACCTAGTGGTTATGAAATGTGAGGTGTCAGTCGCTCAACATCAGTCATATGTGTTGCATGTGCTTATCATACTCTCTAAAAAACTCAATAAAGACTGACCTGTCAGAGTTCTAAAAAGGAATGATTGGTAGAATGCGGTGCGCTGGTTGCTCCGTGACGGAAACAGACGATTATTTTGGGCGTGCAAGGAGTACAGTATCAGACGTTATGATAGTATACACGAAATGCAGTAAAGTGTCGTCTGTGAAGTACAACATTGGACAGAAAAGAAAGCTTTCTGAGAGGGATAAAAGAGAGGTGATCCACATAGCGGTCCAAAAGCGCCGGCAATGTTTATCCCAGATGACGTCAAAGATAAATAGTCATCTGCAGAATCCCATTTCAGCAAGAATTGTCCAAAGGGAACTTCATGCTTTCAATATTTATGGAAGAGTTCCAATTTGTAAGCCTTTGGTGACATCCCGTCATGCTTTTCAGAAACTCCAATGGTGTAAAACACACAAATGCTGGTCTCCTCAACAGTAGCAACAAATCATTTGGTCTGATGAATAAATCTTCACCATATTTCAGACAACTGGACTCGTTTATGTGTGGAGAAAGCCCACAGAAACATTTTCTTCTCACTGCCTCTTGCCGACTGTGATGCATGGATGTGGTTCCCCTATTGTATGGGGTGCGATATCTTGGCGTCGACCTGTGCCGCCTGTTACTCTGCATGTTAAGGTTACAGCTGCTTAATATGTCAATATTCTAGGGGGTCAGGTGCATCCTTTTTCCAGATTTTATTTCCAGGAGAATGCCCGCTTTATGAAGACGGCAATGTTCCAACCACACTGTTAAAATCATTCAAAAATGGTTTGAAGTGCATGAGGAGGAAGTAGGGCATCATGCTTGGCCCACTCAGTCTCCTGACTTGAAGATTATTGAACATATGTGGGGATATTTTGAGTCAAAACGTCATGCTCAATTTCTTCCTTTGACTCCATATTCCTTTAAATTCTGTTCATGACCTCAAAGAATCCATCCTACGTCGCATGCAATCTGTAATTAAATCAAATGTTGGTCCTACCCCCTATTAATGAAGCTTTTCTCTTATTTCATAGGTGTTCGTATTATTTTGTCACCCATCTGTAAAATATGTTAATCCCTTGTGCTTTTATTAATTTAAATTAGTTGTTTACTAAGAATGATGATTTAACATCATCCCTTAAGCATTAAGAGCTTACGTGAGTCGCACGAATAAACTCTCAAGCTAATGTTAAACGTATGGGAACGTTGTTTGGAAACGTAAAGCTGGCAACTTAGTATTTTTAAATGATTTTTTTTTTCAATAGTATAGCTGAAGTTGATCTCTAAACTGGTTAGTTTTTACTTTTTGAATTTTGGTTGCAGATTTCCCTTTTTTATGAAAGTACTTCTACTTGCGGTATCGAAATGAATCACACTCATTTCTAAATTACTATGATTTGAATTTCAGCATTTCAGACCAGCTTAAATTTCAGAGCGAGTCTCTTGAAACCGCCACACAGATTTTCAGTGTGTGTTATTAATAAAAGGTATATTATTGTCAGTAGTTTGCTTGAGACAGGCATAATTATTATTATTTCTTTTTAACCCTAGAACTACCGGAAATTTGAGTCAAGTTTTATAAAAATATTTCACACCAGAATTTTGATTTAAAGCAGTTTAACTCTATTATTTAACGTTTTTTTTCTTTGTATCTTTCAACCCCTCGAGGGGCAAGTACTTGTGTTCCTGTAAGGAGGAACTCATACCGGAATTTTTGAAAAATTCTATTTCAAAATAAGTAAAAGCAATTTTTCCGGGGGGGGGGGGGTTTCCCAAAGTTGGAAAAGTAAAATTTAATAAAATTTTTCTGGTGTAAAACTTCATTAACCCCATAACGCTCGAATTAAATTACTGTTTAAAAATTCAAATTGCTTATTGGCACCACTTTTATGAAAAAGAAATATTCACCTTATTTAATGACAGGCAAAACGATACTAAAATACAAAGCGTTTTAAAAAGTAAGCGAACAAACTTAATGCTGGAATCAGGCGTAAATTAACACAGTTGCGCCACCTTGTGGACGGAGTGATAATTCACATACGCGGGTTTTTAGCGTTGCGCGTATTTTCTAAATCTTTAGTCACTCATAGAAATGAATATTGTTTACCACATTTATTGCAAAATAATGGTGTGGCGAGAGGGGCATCCAGGTGCACTTGACAACACGAAGTTTTCTTCGCCTTATCAAACACACTTCAGTTATTAATCAAGGTGAAAAAAACTTTACAATTTTAGTGGTGTGAGTAAGAAAACAGTTAGGTATCTACCTGTAGTTCACACTCCATCCGCTACTTGGCGCATGACCTTGATTGATGTGACCTCACTTTTAATCTTGCGGTTATTTCTCCCATTTAAGATAGGACGCTTACGTATATCGCTTTGCTAAAATATAGCCAATTTCATTTTTTTATAAAACTGGTCGGAATCAAACAATCTGAGTAAAAGACACAGACCGAGAATATGACGGGAGCGAAAATTAAGGGGTTAATCGTAGGTGGTATATAATATATACCTCCGCCCTTCAAGGGGTTAAACCCAAAGCGATATAAGTAAGCGTCCTATCTTAAATGGGAGAAGTAACCGCAAGATTAAGAGCGAGGTCACATCAATAAAGGTCATGTGCCACGTAGCGGATGGAGTGTGAACTACAGGTAGATACCTAACTCTTTTCTTACTCACACCACTAAAATTGTAAAGTTTTTTTCACCATGATTAATAACTGAAGTGCTCGTGATAAGGCGAAGAAAACATCGTAGTATCGAGTGCATCTGGATGCCCCTCTCGCTGCGCTGTTATTTTGCAATAAACGTGACAAACAAAATTAATTTCCATGAGTGACTAATGATTTAGAAAATACGCGCCACACTAAAAGCCTCCCTATGTGAATTATCACTCCGTCCACTAGGTGGCGCAACTGTGTTAATTTACGCCTGGTTCCAGCATTAAGTTTGTTCGCTTATTTATAACGCTTTGGGTTAAACCTATTTCATAATCAAATTTCTGGTTTGAACCGAAACATATTCATGTGATAGCCGTCAAAATGACGGCTCATGGTAGTTCTAGTTTCGACTAACCCTTTCATTCCCATGATAGAATACGTTCTAGAAATTACGTAGTTTAGAGAATCTGAATTTACACCAGAAAATTTCAATTATAAATTTTGCATTATTTAAATACGGAGCAGTCTGTTATTAAATAAACCAAATATTGCTATTTTAATTTTCTGGTATGAATTTGAAATATCCGAATTAAAAAATCCATTAACATTCTGATGCCATTTGAACTCACTGGGAGTGAAAGGGTTAACAAGACAAAGTTATGACTAGTTTAATTAACTAAAGTAAGTTTCCCAGCATTTTCTGAAGATTAATGTAAACAATGCTTGGCTTATCATATAAGTATTGCCAGTTTGGTTTCCATTTTAAGTCAGAAAATTCGGATTTGCACTAGAAAACAAGAAAAGTATTTTCAGATTTGTTTAATGACAGACTTTTCTTGTTTACATTAAAGTAGAAATCCCTCTTCAGAAATTTCCGTTCTGAAGTCGAACTTTCGGGATAAAACTAGAGTCCAAACTGGCAACCCTGTATCATATGACATTGCTCTGCATTTGTTATTTTTTTTTCTTTTTTTTTCTACATATTACACTTTTTGTGTTCCTTTTTATGTTTTATGCAACGTTACTCATGAAACAAGTTTTATAAAAATATTTCACACCAGAATTTTGATTTAAAGCAGTTTAACTCTATTATTTAACGTTTTTTTTTTCTTTGTATCTTTCAGTCCCTCGAGGGGTAAGTGCTTGTATTCCTGTAATGTGGAACTCACACCGGAATTTTTGAAAAATTCTATTTCAAAATAAGTAAAAGCAATTTTTCCGGGGTTTTTTTTTTCCACCAAATTTGGAAAAGTAAAATTTAATAAAATTTTTCTGGTGTAAAACTTCATTAACGCTCGAATTAAATTACGTTTTAAAAATTCAAATTGCTTATTGGCACCACTTTTATGAAAAAGAAATATTCACCTTATTTAATGACAGGTAAAACGATACAAAAACATAGCGTATTTCACTATTTTATAAAACTGGTGGGAATCAAGCAATCTGAGTAAAAGACACAGCCCATGAGTATGACGGGAGCGAGAATTAAGTGGTTAAAAATGAGGAAAGTACATTAACCCTTTAGCGGACAGTGTGCACAAAAAAGGGGACACATAATTTTAAGCATACTGACACACAGAGCGTTTAATTAAAATTTTTATTTTACGGGAAAATAAGCAAGTTTTTATTTTCTAATAAATTCGTTTGTACATGAAGGTGTCAGTCCACAATTTACAAACAAAATTACTCCGCACCGAAAAGTATGAAGCAGACAACAAAGAGAAAAAATAGCCTCGGAACATTTTTTTTATCGTTTTGTGCCAGAGTGTGTTACACACGGGATAAAGGTACTCACAACAGTATTTTTTTAGATCACAACTACTGTTAACAACAGCAGTTTCCCGAAACGTTCGAAAAAATTCAATTTCCAGAAGAACACCTCAAATAAAAACAGAAATAGAATAAAAGCATATTCCTTAATAAAAATATTGGTGGAAAATATTATTATTTTCCACGGTTAAAAAGAATTCCGTCATTTAATTTGTTTACAGATTTAAAGTTTTACTGTGTGTTCCAAAAATGACTGATGGATTTTAAAATTCCATAACTTGCAAACGGTCACAGATATTAAAAAAATTCTGTCAGGAATGTTATGTAATATGTTTTTTATACTGCGATTCTCAGTTTTAGTTACAAATAGCAGCGATAGATTGCGCTTCAAGCAATAACCGCGAAATACAGGCTCGATTTTTCGGCCTCTCTCTTTTTCCATGCGAACAAAAAGGAGATTAAAATGTACTGAATGGATCCCGAAGTACCAAAAATCGGGTCTGGACTGAGCGCTTATTGCTCAGCGCCATCTATTGTTTGAAATTTGAACTAAAATCAAGAATCACAGTAAATAATTCCTGACATCACACATAACACTCCTGCAAGAATTTTTTTAATATATGTCACCGTTTGGAAGTCATTGAATTTTAAAATCCATCAATCATTTTTGGGACACCCGGTATATACTGTAATGTATTTCCATATTCTTAACATAGAACCACTGATAAAATTTTTATTGGTCGCTAAATGATACGAAAAAGTTCAATAAATGTTATGAATTGCAGAACTAAGTACAGTATGTTCTTAACAATCATATAAACCATTAAATACAAAATTTATAAGGCAGGCGCAATGTGCGTACACTTCTTTGACTTTCCGAAAAGTATCACTATTTCGAATCACAAAAACTTTGCCTAATATTTTTTACTTCAGATTAAAAGACACAACCGTTTAGTGCGTTCACCATGCTTCAGGTTTCACTGCACTATATACATACTGATATAGTGATATAATTCTATTGATGTAATGCATTTTTATTACATTGAACAACGATTAACCCCTTAAAAGTCGCATTAAATTACGGTTTAAAAATTCAAATAGCTCATTGGCACCATTTTTTTGAAGAAGAAATATTCACCTTATTTAAAGACAGGTAAAATGATACCATAATAGAGTCAATTACACTATTTTATATAACTGGTGGGAATCAAACAATCTGGGTAAAAGACACAGCTCGTGAATATCACGGGAGCGAAAATTAACCCTCTCGCTAGGCAACTCGAGAAATACTCGGGCATGCATTTTCCCGTCTAATTAATAGTATTTGGTTATTCCCACCAGTTATTTTTCAGCGAAAACATTGTCTGATTTAATCAGGATATTTTCCCCGATTACGATAGTCAAAAAATTTCTGCTTTAAAGAACCAGTGATAAAAAATAAAAATTACTGTAAAAATTACTTACGCAGCGAGAGGATTAAGGGGTTAGTACTCTCAAGGATTACATTCATATTCGCAATTAAGTTTTTAAATATAATGTCGAAAAAATCATCTATTTTTTAGCATTTAAAACAAAATACACAGAAAACAACATTACAATTTCCCCCCTTTTTAAGGACTGCCAGAGGGTTAAGATTCTTACTCATAGTGATAGCTGAATTTAATGTTTACTTCGCCGTTAAATAAAGCTTTTACCCCTTAATTCTCGCTTTCCTGATAATGCCGGGCTGTGTCTTTTATTCAGATTGTTGGATTCCCACCAGTTTTATAAAATAGTGTAATTGGCTTTATTATGGTATCATTTTACCTATCGTTAAATAAGGTGAATATTCCTTTTTCAGAAAAAGTGGTGGCAATAAGCGATTTGAATTTTTAAACCGTAATTTAATGCGCCCGGTAAGGGGTTAAAGTTTAAAGTTTTATATATTGTGATTCCATATTCTTAACATAGAACTACCAATAGCATTTTTATTGGTCGCTAAATAATACGAAAAAGTCAATAAATGTTATGAATTGCAGAACTAGGTAAAGTATCTTTCTAACAATCATTAAATATTTAACATCTTGGCCCCAAGTAATTTTAATTATGATTTCCTCAAGAAAATTTTTATTTGGTTTTATTTTTTAAACTTTGAGGGAATTTAGTTAAAAAAATGGTTTTCCTTATTTTGAAATAAAAAATTTCTAAAGTTCCGGTGGGAATTCAGCATTACACAAACGCAATTGCTTGCCCCTGAAAGGGTTAAAGAAAATGTAGGCGCAAAGTGCGCACACTTCTCAGATTTTCCAAGGAGTATCGCTATTTCAGTTCAGAAAACTTTGCTTAATATTTTTTCTTTAGATTAACTGACACACCGTGTTAATATGTTGAAAATTCTTCTAGTTTCGCTGCAATATAAGCATTTTTGAATGAATGGAATTATTAATAAAGAGGCGACATATAGTGCATTGACTACCTTTTACGAGTGAAGTAATTGAGGAGGCTATACAAGTTGGCCACTGTTTTCTTTTTCTTTTTTATCAGATCAGCAATTTCTGATTACCACAGGGGCAAACTTCCATCAATAAATTTGAATAGAAAATTCCGTCTTATTTAAGCACTTTATTCATGCCAAGATTCTCTCATAAATATGTAAACATTTCTATTTCATTTTACTTGTGGTAGTTCGACAGATATTATAATCTTTTTCTCTGACACTGATGGGAGGTTGTCACAATATGGCGGAAACGCAGGGCCTGACTACTGCCGAATTAAACTTCAGCAGTAAAAAACGGATATATGTAAATGTCATTATTTATCGCTAAAATTTTGCATTAATAATGCCCTTAAATAAGGAGAAAATTTAAATTTAAATTTACTGGTGGAAGTTTGCCCAGACGATTATCAATCCCTGCATAAGCGGTTACAGTTGAAGCTTCCCTATTTTAAGGTTGTGCCAGTTCCTCTTTTTTAATAGTTCCATGATTGAAAGTAATATAATTCTATTTTTTTAACCTTCCTACCCTGAATGGGTCTAACCGACCCATTGCTATAAATCATTTCATTCAATTACAACCATTAATTTTTTTTTATTAACGTAAGCTAAATAAATGCTGCCGAAAACTAAGGTAAATAAATATATTAAATAGTTTTTAATACAAATTTTGATGTGAAATGTTTTTATCAAGGTTCAGTCGAATTTCAACAGGGAAGGAAGGTTAATGCTTTTATATTACATTGAACAATGATTAATAGTCTCAAGGATTACATTCATATTCGCAATAAAGTTTTTAAATATAATGTTGAAATAAACATCTTTTTTTTATTTTTTTTCATTTTATTTATTTTTTCTTTTTTTTAGCATTTAAAACAAAAATTAGAGAAAACAACATAACAATTCTGTCCTTTTCCAAGACTGTCAGAGGGTTAAGAACCTTACTGATAGCGATCCGAGAGGTGCTTAACCCATTAACGACGAGCCTCCTTTACACTTCTTTTAATTCTTCGACACCAGTTCTGCTAGTTTGTAATTTGGATTTATTTAATCGGTTGAAATCTGAAATTAAATAATATTGAAATTTCCAAACTAAAATGCTGGTATTCAAATTAAAAAAAAAAAAAAAAAAAAAATTGTTCGCTTTACGTAGGCGCCTGATAGCTGCCCCCATCAAAAGTGTGTCCATATGTCATTTTGACGTCACAACAGATGTGGGCACATTTCCGGTGCTAGAAAATTTTACTTTCGTCGAAAACTGGAAATCTGCCCCCCATAAGTGCCCCCATAGCAGAAGGAAGCACATTTCCAGTGCTAGAGAATTTTTTTTTTCGTCGATAGCTGGACATTAGGGTGGAACTTAAGTATAGGGTAAAAAAAAAAAAAAACTTTTTTGTTTTAATGTGTAATAGTGAAAACTTTTTTCCTTTTTGGATGTCTAAACTTTTGGCTGAAAAGGTTTTTTAAAATTAATTTGTTTTCCGGTTCCTCAAAGACGCCAAAGTTTTAAACTTTCAGTATAAAGTAACTTAAAGTAAACAACGTAGCTGTTAGCTCATATCTGCTTATATTAAGCAAATACTACCCAGAAGTAACCACAAGGAAGTGGTTAAACATCGATTTCCACCCTCCCTACCTCCCTTTGTTATAGATTAATTCAATTGGATATTCAACCTACTGGCTTCTCAGGCAAACTTTGTCATTACATTGCAGGAATTCAACTTTCCCAAGATAAAGCCATCTCTTACTTAATATGTAAAGACGGTTGATGCAGCTCGCGGGACAAAGTTTCCACTGTTGAGCATTACAAGGAAAATCTAAAATTCAGATGTGCCCCTTGTTTGTACTTTTTTTAAAGTTCTTCATCCGATCAGTCCGCCAAGACAGGATCCATGTTTTTATAGTCTATACAATTTCAATATGTTCGCATTTTTTCAAGTTGCTTTCCTATTCATCCAGAAAATCCTTTAGTACACGTAGTTTTTCCAGCAAGAAATAAGTATCTAATAAAAAGTTCATTTGCATGTAATAAACAAATTATCCATTGTTAAGTTTTTAGAGACTTGCTTCCGATGTTTTGACAATTCCAGATTTGCGTCCTGCATTGGCGGCGTTTCTGTTTTACCCAATAAATATCAAACTTGAAACGTCTGTATTATTATTTTGAAAATACACCAAAATTGCAGTAGCTATATTAATATAAGAAGATGTCTATGAAATATGACCAATATATTTTGATCCGGGTTTTTGAACTAAGATCATGCGTTCTTCTTTACTGATTCTTCGTCATATTTTTTCTCTTTGCTTCAGTTATCATACTGTTATCCTTTCCGCCATCAAAATACAAACCTTCTATAATTAACTCATTTCGTCTTTCTTGTTTTTTCAAATTCTTCCTTTCCTTTTCTCTTTGTCTTCTTCAATTCCTTTTGTCAGTTACCTTTTCTTTATTATCATGAGACATACCCATATCTTCTAAGGTACCATTTGCAATAATATGTGCAGTTCTGTCTAATAATCCATTTCTTTCACCTTCTTGATTGTCAAATTCAGGTTTAGAAGAACTACTGATTGAACTATTTCCTTCCTAACTATTTTCTTCATTTGGTGAGTCTTTCAATCAAAACATCACATTTTTCTTTCAAAATAACTTTTTCTTTCCTTGATATTTCCTTTTCCAGTCTTGCTACACTTTCCTTGTAGTTTTTATATCTATTGATCCTATTGCCATCATCTTATCCTCTCTTTGGTCCTTGAGAAAGTGACTTTCTTGTTCTGATGCATGATAATATTTAGTGCATTTAGACAAAGAATAGTTTTTTGCACGATTTTATAACATTTTGCAATTTTATATTGGATGTGGGATTATTCATTCTAATCTAGATATTTTTCTTCAAATTTTGAAATTTCTCACGAAAGCCTTTAATCATTTTTTTATGATTTGTGTATCAGAAACTGTTGGAATTGAAGGTGTCAGCAATATACACTTTTAATTGTATCAGAAACACCTTTAGATATGTCAGAAACAGTGTGTTCTAGATTCCAGCTGTCAGATTTTAAGTTAAATTGAACCCATAATTAATGTTTCATAACATCTTCATATGTTCGCCAAAGATGACGCAGCGGCAACACTTTGGCGACAAAATTCGCCAAAGTGTCATATGTTAATTATTTTGCTTCACGAAATACAAGACACTTCAACAAATTTCTAGATTTAGGCACGTTAGTAGACATTGTCACATTTGACGCTGACTGTGTATTGAAAAATAATCAAAGAAACTGTAAACACTCGCTAAATGAGACTAACATTTTATGAGTCGCAGCCAAATAAATCACAGACAATGCTACCGCCCACTACGCTAGCTTCTACAAAAGTCAAATAAAGTGGGGCCATCTTTTCCATGGCACTAAAACTAAATTATACTCTTTATTGCAGGACATTAACACTTCATTATTTTAATTTTGCAAAATATAAATTTAACAATAAGCTTAAAACACTTTTCACGCAATTACTGGCTTTTATTCGTTTTTTAGAGAAAATCAGGCGCTTTGAGGAACCGGAAAATATCATTTTAAAATTAAAAGAAAAATATTTTCTTTTTACGGAGTCAAAATGGAAAAAAATAATCACTATTAGAATATAAAATTCGAAACTTCGTTTTTTAGTTCCACCCTACTGGACATCCGTCCGCATGAAAAGTGCCCCCATACGTCATTTTGACGTCACAGGAGATGGAGGCACTTTTCCAGTGCTGGAGCATTTTATTTTGTGGAGATTTCCTGATATCCGACTCCATGATAACTATAGTCTAAATGATAACTGCCTCCATACGTCATTTAGAGGTCACAGCAGAGGGGATATATATCCAATGCTAGAACATTTTACTATCGTGGAGAGCTGGATATCCGAAAACTGGAATGTATCTCTATTTTATGTACAGCTTTTATTGTTGCTGTGAATTATTATTATAATGTCTCGAAGAAATGCGTAGGCGAGATTTAGTCGTAATGTAAAATTAGTATCTTGTTTAGTTTTGAAACTCGGTTTTCAAGGACGTACTAGACTGTCAAAAAGGATTTTAGTATAAAGGTGATATACTATAGGTCAGAAAAGAATCTGTTAGAATTTTCATGGAAACTCGTAGTATACTAAGTAGTTTTCATTATATCAGTGGAAAATGTGTACTTGTGATTTTTGGTGTTGAGTAGAGCATCAAAAGTGAAATTCAAATGGAAAATACGCATAAGCTATTTTATGGAAAATTAGAATTTTCTTTATTAATTTTCTATTAGATTTTTTTTTCATATTCTCTATGAAATAGCCAATATTAATAATTTGACACAAAAACAATTATTTTCAGAATCAGAAGATTAGAGTTTAGCACTGAAATCTGCTTTCAATTAGCTCCTTATTATCTTTGCTACTGTGTTTAGGAAGAAATGAAAAATGTTAATTTAAAGGTAAACAATGCTTAAGAAATAATTATTAGTATGTCAATAGCGTACAGCAAACTTCTAAATAAATAATTTCATTGTTGTAAACGAACATTTAAGAATAACTATAAAAATATAAATAAAATTGGACATTTTTTAGAACATAAAATCCATAAGAAATCTGCTTTTTTAAAGAGAATTAGAAAGTAAATTGCTATTTTTTTTTAAATTGATTAATCTATGAGATTTTATTTATCTCTCTATTTAAAAAGAAAATAATAATAACTAACGCTGTCTGACCAGAGGTCTTTTTGCACTTATATTAAGAAAACTACTACATAGAAAAATATGAAAATTTGATAGTATTACACGGAAATGTTTGAGAAACACGTTGAAGCAGACATTTTTAAATCGAATAATTATTTTAAGAGTTAATTATTCTTAAAATCGGTAAAAATCGTTCCATTAAAATACTTTTACAGGAACAAAAACTATACATAGGAATTTTAATATTTTTTTCAATTGATACACTTCATAATACTGAGTTTATATTTTTAATTTCAGTAATTTTTCCAGGCCTTTCTCTTTCAAATTTTATTAAAATTTTCATCATTTCAAGTGATATTTTTTTTCATATTTAGAAAAGGTAATTTCATTTATACTAAATCCAATTTGTAAAACAGCAGAAAAATGGTATGCCCTCTCAAAAAAAAAAAAAAAAAAAAAAAAAAAAAAAAAAAAAAAAAAAAAAAAAAAAAAAATGGCTATTAAAAAACGAAATAAAATTTTAAATTAATAATTAAATGATGACGCGTTAAATGTAGGAAATATGGAAAATTACATGGTAAAAATACACGTGAATTACGAAACAATTACACGCGAAACGCATCTAATGCGACAATAATGTCATATATAAACTTCCGAAATATTTAATATCGTAATATGTAAAATGGCTATAATAATTAAATTGTTAAACCTGCAATTTTTAATGGTTAAAATTTGGTCATATTTAAAAAGCTCAAATAAAAATAATCCCAGACAATTTTAAATTGAATAAATATTTACACATGAATCTCTCTATTCTAAAAAAAAGTAACTACCGCTGTCACCACCGCCGCCGCCGCCGCCGATTTTGAATTTTTTGTGACCGGAGGTCTTTCTTCGTTAATATTAAACAAAGTATTGCATACAAAAATATGAAAATCGGTGGAATTATGGAGAAATGTTTGATAAACACGCTGATGCAGACAGTTTTCAAATCGAAGAAATATTTAAAGAGATATTTAATACTAAAGTTGGATAAAATCATTCCATTAAAAAAGTTTTATAGGAGCAAAAACTGTACATCGGAATTTAATCATTTTTAGATCATTTTATGCGTCAGAATTTCCCGGTGTGCAGACTGCACTGAGTTTATTCATTTGACTCATTTTTTGAGGTTTTATTTCTATTATAAATTCAAGTTTTCAGCATTTCGAGAGATATTTTTTTACTCATTTTAGAAAATGGTATTAATTTAAACTGTTGCCAGCTGTATAAACAGCGCAAATAATAATATTTGCTTCAAATTAAAAATTTATTTTACACGTGACTATTCTAAACATGAAAATATAAAAAGCAGGAACTCATTGAGAATTATCATAAAAAGCATATTACACGTGAATTTTAAAAGTGAAAGAATGTTGTAAAATAATAAATTCATTAACATGCGTTAGAAGTCTTAAATAGGAGAAATTATGTCACATTTACGTCACATTACACATTACGTAAAATGAACAAATAATAATATTCCAAAACAGTTTAAATTTAAAAATTCCGCGAGAAAATTATGTAATATTTTAAGATGATATTTTCAACTATTTTTATTAGGATATCGCAAATAGTATTTCATTTCTCACAAAATTATTTTCACGTGAATAGTAAAAGGAGAATGAAAAGTTTAGTGAAAATTACGTCAGATTAAAAACGATACATTTAAAGTGTCATTAAAAAAAAAAAACTTTCTTTTCGCTTTGCTAAAAAATACCGGGAGGCAAAGACTCTGTTTATTTAATTCATTTTATATTAGCTTATTTTGAAATGTCAACTGATTTTATTTAATCAAAGACGGAAACAGCCATTGTATCATTTAACAGCCGCTGATTTGGCTTTAAAATTCCCCAATCAAAGAGAAATGAATAGAAACCCGTTTATAGGGAGATCGCCACTGTTTTAAACTTATAATTCAATCTTCCGAAATATTTTTTAAGCCGATCAAATTAGCGTGCTTTTAGAGTCTGCGTTGTCTGAACGGGGGTTGACGAGCGTAGCTCGTAGGGGGCAGCACTCCCTAGTTTTAAAAGAAAAACGAAACGCATTTAATGGTGAAAATTACGCCATACATTAAAACTATACATTTAAAACAATTTTCTTATGTAAAATATTCAGTTGTTCGTCACATTGGAAATCACAGTGTAAAAATATCACGGCTAGCAAATTTGTTTATATATTTCACCTCTTGAAGCAACATAAATACATGTTAATGCAAGTGCAAAATACCTTCGATTTATTTTGTGTGAATACTTTTCGATAAATACGTATTAGGAAATTCATATATATTTATTTATCTACCCTATATATATAAAAAATCCTAATGAAACGACTTTATGAAACGATTTAATGAAACTACAGATTAAACGACTGATTATGTTTCTTGGCGATTTCTCCTAAAATATGGAATATTATGCGGTGAAATTAACAACAAAAATCCGTATTGATCTGAGGATTTCAAAACTGATATTAGAATTTCAAAATTGAAATTAGTTTTCGAGATACTATTTTTTTTTGTCTAATTTTAAACACTTTTCCCTAATGATGACAACTCAAATTTTAATCATAACATATACAGGGCTCGTCCGGGTACAGTTGTTTTCAACGATATATATCAGTATTTTTTTTATAGAAAAATAAATCTAGATTAAACGGACGATATTTTGCCTTATTTAAGGAGAGATTTTCCATGAGAAAATACTGGTACCAAAGAGTTTTCTAGTCTGGAAATACAAGGACCCGTACGAACCCTGATATATATATACAGGGTCATCGAAAAACAATGCCTAGAATAAAAAAAAATCTTAACATCGAAACCTTTTATGTTAAATGAGTAATTCTTTCACTACACGATAACTGGTGAACGCAAGTTTGGTTTTAGTTCACCAGAATTCGTTTGCGTGTCTGTGTTATGCGCGGATTAGTTGCGCAGTCGTCAAGGTCAACCGGCGCGGAAGACTGCAGCTGTTCAGTACGATTTACCGTGCAACAAAAAGCTCCGAAAAAGCCGCTGTACACTGACTATTGACTTTGATTCCACATACCAAATCACGCACTGTGCTTTTTGTTGCACGGTCAACATCGTACTGAGCAGCTGAAGTCTGGCGCGTCAGCTGACCATGACGACTGCGCAAGTAATCCGCACATAACACAGACACGCAAACGAATTCTGGTGAACTAAAACCAAACTTGCGTTCACCAGTTATCGTGTAGTGAGAGAATTACTCATTTAACATAAAAGGTTTCGATGTTAGGATTTTTTTAATCTAGGCATTATTTTTCGATGACCCTGTATATATGTAGCATATTGCTACCGACTTTCAGATATTTAGGCGACACCAGTACACCTCGACATAAAATGTAGTAGAGCAATCAAAACCATCCATCCGTTATATTGAAAATACCGGATTGCAGTCGGGGTGGCGAGAAAAAACAGGCTCGAAAAACGTTGGGATAATTTCCCTTGCGTAATGAATATAGAGAGTCATCGTCACTTTTTAAACTGCGTTTATTGACAAAAAACATAGTAAAACACTTCCAGTAGTTATTCCATCCGCTCTCAAAAATCGATCATCGCTTCATAAAACGTTAGATGTTATAAGAATAGTATCTGCACATTAGAACGTTCACTCCAAGCGGCGCAGCTTAATTAGACAACCAGAAAAACGTAAAATCTTCTCTCCATCGCCGATGTAACGATATTTGTAACCCGAACAACAACGTGCGGACGGTTACAGAACAGTAACAGACCAATGCTAGAAGAGAGGAGGGGGAGGATGGGGCATAGAACAAATTACGATTCGATGGGAAAGGATGACGTCGATAAAGAACTCTTTATACGGCGTCAGAATAAAAGCGCAAATAGCGCTGGCGGACGCATGGAATTGTGGGTATAGAACACGAAACAATAAATGATATTAAAACATTCGAAAGAAAGAGAATTTAGTTTTAGAATAAAATGAAAAAGCAATTTAATGGGTTTTATAAGATTAGGTGAATGGATTAAGGTTTTTTAGAATAATAAAAGAATACGCAACTTTAAATGCATGAAATAAAAGACAAAAGATATTAAGATATTATTAAAGATAGGTAAATAAGGAAAATATTAAGAATTTGGAATAGTTTTACTAAGAAAAAGAGGCGAAAATTTTTATTATTACATATCCCCCCACTCAAAAAGACTTGATGAACTGGTAAGTCCTAAAACCCACAAGTTCATAGAAAGGAAATGTTACATAGGCTTGGATTACAATTTCCCCACTTGGAGTAAACCCTAAAGATTTAACTTTTTTTTTTTTTTAAATGCTACATTACTTTAAAACTTAGAACGCGAACTACTGGAATTGTTAATTAAATACAATAACACGATATTAATCTTGTTTACAAATTACAAAGATGTAAAATAAAAAGTTACTATAAATATTGAGAATAATTTTTTAAACATAGTTTTGTTATTTACATAATAAATTTACGGCCATTCATGGCTCATATTAATGTGCAAAGCATTCATGAATTCAGTTGTAAAGACGTGAACGAGCCATTTTATAATATAAGTGTGCTAATGAATTTCTGAAAAATGTCTTCAAAATATAAGTTCAAAATTAGATTCGTAAATATAATGTTCATTAGAATCTACTCATCCTTACATTAGCAACTCAGTTTTTCCAATCTAAGTTCATTTTTAGTTCAATAAATGAAATTAATATATTACAATAAATAAATAATAATAAAATTCACAATAGCAATAATAATAACAAATTTTTTTAAATAAACCTATTTACGGTATCTTTGAAGTGTAACATACATCGATGGTATTGATGGTCCATCTCTTTGCGGGTACCTTTTTACTATTTGTTATTATTTACTATTTACCACATGGTATTTACCTATTACAGACATCATAGATTTTTTAGAAACTTCTTTGGAATTCCTCAAGTTGAAAAATTTTTAATAATATAAAATTTCTAACTCATAAATTAATTACTCATAATTAATAAACTCTCTAACTCATAACAATTAAAAGCATTTAAATCAGATATTCTCATAAATTAAAAAAAACTCTTAAATCTAAAACTTCATAAGATTTTTTTTTTCATATTCTGTCCATTAATTAGTTACACGGTAATTATCTTCCAATTATCTAATAATAAGCATATTATATCTTTGGAGAATAAACTTCATATGTTGCACGAAATTTCACGTTATCACAATTTAAATCCAAGGTTGGGAGAGCTTAATTATAGACTTCACGATTCATGTAAAATCATATTTGGGAGAGCTAAGTTCAAGAATTCACGATCTGTTTTTAAATAAAACATATAAACAATCTGTAAATAAACATATTTCACAACTGAAAATGGCGCTGGTGTTGTTCAGTATAAGTCCAAGTCAAGCACAGGATGATTAAAAACTTTGTTAATTCTATTTACACTTATAAATATTACAGTATTTACAATGAAAAACATTTGGATAATATTTCTTTAAAAACATGTAAATATTCCACACTGGGAATTCAAGATGATCATATTAAAATTTCACCAATTATATTCTTCTATAAAAGAAGCCACGAAAATGGCATTATTTACAGTGGGTTGCCAAATTATTAGGGACAGTCATATTTTTTGCTAGTTTTCTACTTTGGTAGCACTTGACTGCGGATCTAAGTGGTTTAAGTGTTGCACTAATGTATTTTACCGTTCTCAACTCTCTACAATTCAACTTTTGGCATGTTAAAATGTTTATTTGCTTTATATAAATGTTTTAATAA
This sequence comes from Maratus speciosus, assembly GCA_963932465.1. Lineage (NCBI taxonomy): Eukaryota > Metazoa > Arthropoda > Arachnida > Araneae > Salticidae > Maratus > Maratus speciosus. The sequence goes on along the minus strand of OZ010794.1, from coordinate 263,553,045 downwards.
CGGGAGAGACGGTGAGTCTTTTACACACGCAATAATGGAAGACGCTTTTCTTTAATTTAAACAAAATTCTTTAGGTTTTTTTGGAAAAGTTAAGAATTATATCTGAGTATTATCTTTCTTTTATTTATTAAATATTTGTTTTTTGCGAAATTATTTACGATTTTAATTTATTTTTTTATTTTTATTGATTTCAGTGTGGGTCGAGGGGTTGATTTGTCCCCTAGGAAAAAGTCTGCGGTAATAACCCTTCTTCTGCATACGAATCATTCCCAAAGGAAGATAGCAGAACTTGCTGGAGTTTCCAAGTCAGTGTCAACAGGATAAAAATAAATCTGAACAAAAACCAGACACTTTCGCCCAAACGAAAAGGTAAAAGTGGAAGAAAACGCATTACAACTCCACGTACCAATAGGAAAATCCGGGATATCTGCTTAGGAAACAGAAAGATAAGTGTGGGACTTCTTACTCAGATCGTTCAAGAATCTGGAATACTAGTTTCTAAGAGAACTGTGCAGTGGAGATTAGCGGAGGAAGGGTTGACAGCTCATCGTCCGGCCAAGAAAAGAAGCGATGAAGAAGCATCGCCTTGCCTGGGCTCCTGAATACCACTAGAAGACAGTTGATTACTGGAGTGAGGTCATTTGTTAAGATAATTATTATTTATGGCATTTAAAATCCTTTACTTCTTAATTATTAATATATTTAATTTTTTTCTGGTGTGTTTCTCAGATGAATCAACCTTTGAGATTTTAGCCGATAAAAGCCGCTTTGTCAGGCGACTCCCAGGCATAAATACCGCCCTGACTGCATCGTGGAAAGTGTTAAACACCCTGATAAAGTAATGGTGTGGTCTGTCATAAGCGCTACAGGGCTTGGACGCCTCTACATTGTCCAGGGAACCATGAGACAAGACCAGTACAGGCAAGTTCTGGAAACTCAGCTGCTGCCGCAAATTGAAGAATGGTTCCCAGGTGGTGAGGAGTTCATGTTTGTGCATGATTCAGTGCCTTGTCATAAAGCTAGAAGTGTTACAAAGTTTTTGACAGACCACAATATCCTAGTTTTACCTTGTCCTGGCAATTTTCCTGACATGAACCCCATAGAAAACTTATGGGAGATCACGCGCCGGAAATCGCCAAAGATATGATTACAACCAAGTTACAACTCATCGAAAAACTAATAAATGTATAGCATCACAACCCTCAAAAAAAGAAAGTGCCAGAAATCGCATAGAAAGCATGCCGAGACGCATCGAAGCACTCCTCGAAGCTAAAGGAAATGTCACCAAATGTTAATATTCTTTACTTAACATTGGTAAATTGACTGTATTACATTTTTGTTGGGGTTTTTCTATATACTAATATTGCGTAAGTACTTAAACTATAACAATAAAGCTTTTTAAACTTAAAAACAGTGTTTATTTTCAAATTATATTCTAATATTGTACAAAAAACCTATACTTCATGACTGTCCCTAATAATTTGGCAACCCACTGTAATATTCGGAAATAAATTTCCCTTTTTTTAAATTAAATTAAACATCATTTCTTCTAATAGAAGACCACGATAAAAAACCTATACGCAGCATATTTATCTGCTGCGTTCAAGATTCACATTCACAAAACCAACTAAACTAAAAAAGGAACAAGAAAGAAAAAGTGTTTTTTAATATCAATTCTCTAGTCAGACCACGTGACCCGGCATCACTGGCGCCTAATCAGTCTGGCTGAGAAAGAAGAGGTTTGCGAAATTTCACAAACTCCCCCCCCCCCCCCCGATGAACAAGGGTTCATCAAAATGGGGATTCAAAATAATTAAAGTAGAAATAAAATTATTCTAAAAAATTATCAGTTACACTATACATAAATACAATACAAATCAAAATATATACTTACATACTGGACTTCAAACAAAATAATAAAACAATTAAAAATATTTGGTTGGCAGGTTTCTGCTACTAAAAATAGAAAGAACAATTTAAACCTATACAACTTTTTCTGGAATATTCAATACAAAAAAAAAATTAAACTAAAAATTAGAAATATTATCAAACAAGAAACATTTTTTTTTTTTTTTAAGTGAAAAAAAATAATTTTTTTTTAAAGTCAATAAACGAGAGAGTTCTTGAGTCTCTAATAATATCAGAGTTTTTTTTTCAGTTCTATTAATAAAAAAGTTCAGAGTTTTTTTATTTTGTGAGTTCAAGATTGTACAATAGATTTATAGGTCTCTTAATAAATGAATTATTTGTTTTGAGTTCACAAGATCTTATCTTGCCGTCTCTGCCCATAAAGGTTTTAGTAACTTTTCCTAACTTCCACAAACTTCGGGGTAAGTGTTCATCATGTACAAGCACCACATCATCCACTTTAAAGTCTGAAGATTTATTCTGGTCCGTGTAGTGAGCAGTTTTTAAATTGAGAAGATACTCATTTTTCCAACGCTTCCAAAAATGATTTAGAAGAGTCTCACGTAAACGAAAGCGTTTCACTAAAGATTCTTTCGTTGTTGGTAAAATTAAATCGTTCACTTTTATGGTAGGTAGACACAAGATATGTTTTCCGATTAAAAAATGTGCAGGAGTAAGAGGAGATGGTTCTTCTAACTCGGATTACGTGTAAGTCAGCGGACGAGAGTTAATTACAGCTTCTACTTCAATTAGAAGCGTTTCTAATTCACTCAATGTTAAGGAAGATCTTCCAATAACTTTACGCAAGGTAGTTTTCACTGAGCGAACCATTCGCTCATAGAAGCCACCCCACCAGGCTGCACGCTCTACAATATACTTCCAGGATATGCTGTGATTGGCGAAAAAATTTTTAACATCAGGATGGTGGATTACTTTCCAAATTGCTTTTAGTTCAAGATCAGCTCTTTTGAAAGTTTTGGCGTTGTCTGAATAAATTACAGCACACAGTCCCCTTCGTGAGATAAACCTGCGAAATGCTAACAGGAATTCTGTTGTTGACATGTCTTTTACTAGTTCTAAATGAAGTGCTCTTGTGATAGCACATGTAAATAATAAAATATAATATTTATTTTCATTCCCCTTCACATATAGGGGTCCCGCATAATCAAGACCTGTTACTGAAAACGGTGGAGCTTCGTTAATACGGTCACCTGGAAGAGGGGCTATAACTTGTTGACCAGGGCGTACGTTAAATTTCTTACAGATTGTACATTTGTTCAGGACTGATTTAATGAACTGCCTTGATCTTAAAATCCAAAACTTTTCACGCGTTTGTACCAATGTACTGGACACTCCTGAATGAAAAACTTTTTCATGTGCATCTTTCACGATTAATTCAGTCAATTTATGTTTTGCAGGAATCACTACGAGATATTTTTCATAAAATGAGGAGTTAGACTTTTGTAACCGTCCTCGTACCAACAGCAAACCTTCATCTGACAAGATAGGATTTAACTGTAGAAGATTCGATTCTTTAGGGATACTCTTGCTACATTTCAAGCTTTTAATAACTTCAGGGAAACTTTCTTCCTGAAGTTCTTCCCTTAAACCAAAAATTTTCAACATGTAAAATTTTCTCAGCTGATAATTCTGAAAAATCTCTTTTCTCTATCTTTAATTTTATATTAGAAATAAATCTAAATAGCCAAGCAGTTACTCGATACAATTTCTTTAGGGAGCTATATTTTTCAAGATTAAAAATAGGAATTTCATCAGCTTTATTTGTTTGAACAACACAAGAAATGGTTGCTGATTTTCGAGACTTCTCTTTAGAAACATCAGGTAATTGTGTAGCAACAATTTTAACACTAGGCCACTGATTTTCAGGCAAGGAAAGAAATTCAGGAACATACACAATAGGGTTAGCATCAGGAAAAATATGCAACTGGAGATGCTCCTTTTCAATGATCAGGTTGCTAAAATACTGCCAGGGAATTTTCAAGTGAGCGAGATCAGGGATTTCTGAAAGCCAATTGTGCCAATTATTTTCTATTTCACCAGAAACAAAAGGAGCAATAAATCCGGCTGAATCAAAGAACATAGTTGCAATTTTCAAACATTGCGTTTAGTAGAAGAATCATTATTTAATTTTTCTAACAAGGGTCGTAATTCTAGTCCTAATTTATCTTCTGTATTGTTCCAGATCAATCCTAAAATTTTCAAGGAAGTATTTGGGGGTTCGAAACTTGAAACAGGAATGTTTTCATCATCTAAAACATTAGAATTCAAGTTAGGGACATGATACACAAATTCGTTTTATGATAGAGAATCACCATATTTGGAAGAAGCATCGTAGACTATGCGCATTTTTGTTGTAGTTTTGTCGTCACGGATAACAGGTCTGTGGGGCATGTAATAGGAATTATTAAAATGTTTCTCGATGCACAATTCTATCACACCCTCATTAAACTGCTCTAGCAAAATGGAGTTATATTCCTTAATTAAAGAATCGTTTTTCAAGAATTTATTTTCTAAACTAGAAAACCGCTTCTTTGCTACTTCAAGATTATTTCTAAGCAATTCACGAGAATTTTTCCACAATAATTTTGCTTCATAACGTCCATTTACGAATTTTAGATTTTCTTTAAATTATTTTATTACCTCATGATCGGTAATGTTCTTTTCATTGCTTTCAGCAATGCCAATTGATTCAAGATCCCAAAATGCTTTCAGTTGGGTATTTATATTTTCAACTGAAACACGCAAACAAGCTACTTCTTTTTTATTAGACTCTACTTGCCCTTGCACCGTATGACCGAAAATACTTTCTGCAACGTATAATTCTTTTGTCAATTTTCCCTTGATTCCCTTTAATATTTTCCACAAAAAGTCAGACCCTAGCAAAATATTTATTTCCTGTTCAAGACCTGTATCAGCAGGCTTAAAGCCTCTTGTTCTCATTATGTCTAGAAGTTCTGGTTCTAGTGTTTTCAAAGAAGCTCCAGTTATATTATCAACCACAAGTGCTTCGATATTTATCGAGTTAATAGGTTGCACAACACTGGATAATTCAAGAGAAACTACTTCATAACAAGATTCATAAGGGCGTCTCCGCCCAAAAGGATAAACTAATAAATTTTCTCCTCGCAATGGCTTCAATTTTAATTTTTGTACTAGTGATCTCTTCACAAAACATTTTTCTGAACCACTATCACATAAAACGCGAGCCAACAAGCATTCCTTACCAGCAGACACAGAAACTGTACAAGTCTGCAATAATGTAGATTTATTTTGTTTATATTTTTGTTCCGACATCATAGATACGATTGCACCTTTCATTTCTTTTTCAGGATTTCCTTTTGCTGTTTCTTTAAAACTAAACAAAGGACCATGGGTAGTGCTACCACATTTGGAACAAGGGTTAATTTTTGTTCTACAGTTTACAGATAAATGTGACTTAAAAAAGCATTTGTAACAGCGACCTTCTTTCTTTAATTTATATCGTTTTTGTTCAGCAGTGAATTTCGAACAATTTAGTCCTACACGATCAGAAGATTTGCAAAATATGCAAAACTGTTTTGTAGATGTATTTAAAGCAGCAGCTGAAGGTATATTTTTCTTTTGAGGAAAATTTTGATATTTACTTGAAGGATTTTCATATTTAGTTTTAGAATTTTCATAAGTCTTGCTTTGGGAATTATTTACTAAATTAGTAGCTTCACGACATCTTAATTCCGTTTTAATAAAATTTATTAAATCGGTGACTTCACAGTCCTTATCGGGGTCACGTTTTCGATGGAAATCTAGTATCAAATTTTCGGGTAACAGTCTTAATAATATTGGTAGTAATAAATGGCCGTAGGAGCCTGATGTCACTCCTAACGTATCAAGATTTCTCATACAAGTTTCGATATTATCATACAACTTTCTTAAAGAAATAACATTGTTAGAGGATTTCACTGGTTCAAGATTTAGAATTTTATTCATGTAACAGTTTATGATATTTTCCCGCTTACCATACCTCTCTTCTAACAATTTTAAACAAGTAGAATAATTTTGATCTGTCAGTTCAAAACCAGATACAATATTATATGCAGGACCAGACAACAAGGATTTGAGATATTGGAATTTTTCAATTTTTGATAACGATTCGTTTGAATCTATCGCACTAGTAAATAAATTAAAAAATTCTAAGAACTGGCTTGCATCACCAGAAAATTTTTCTATGTTAAGTTTAGGAAGCTTCACTGCCGAAACTGGTTTACTTCCGATTTTTGAACCGTTACTTGATTCTAGTACAACTTCTGGTTCAGTTTCGATTTTACAATTTTTAAGCCTCATCTTAATTTTAAATTTCAAACTGGATATTTTTTCAGAATATTCTTCTACCGATTTTAGTTCTTTTTCATATTCAGTTTTTCCTGAATTAGCTCATCTATTTCGGAATCTAATTCCTTTAGTTGAGCTTCCTTTTCATTTACGAGCTCTAATGATTCCATTAATGAGTCGCAATCAGTGTTATCAATATCAACAGATAATAATGTATCACATTTTGTGATTAATTTCGTAATGGCTGCACGAACAGTAGCTCTTTTACTTTTAAGCTTATCAGGCTTATCCATGTTTAAATTTAAATTCAATGTTCAAAATAAATGATCATGAAAAATGTATATTTTCAAGAAATCAACAGTCATGCAGAATAATAAAGGTATTTCTTACCTTTTTCCGGGTCTTGACGCACCAAAACATGAAGAATAATCTTCATATGTTGCACGAAATTTCACGTTATCACAATTAAATCCAAGGTTGGGAGAGCTTAATTATAGACTTCACGATTCATGTAAAATCATATTTGGGAGAGCTAAGTTCAAGAATTCACGATCTGTTTTTAAATAAAACATATAAACAATCTGTAAACAAACATATTTCACAACTGAAAATGGCGCTGGTGTTGTTCAGTATAAGTCCAAGTCAAGCACAGGATGATTAAAAACTTTGTTAATTCTATTTACACTTATAAATATTACAGTATTTACAATGAAAAACATTTGGATAATATTTCTTTAAAAACATGTAAATATTCTACATTGGGAATTCAAGATGATCATATTAAAATTTCACCAATTATATTCTTCTATAAAAGAAGCCACGAAAATGGCATTATTTAATATTCGGAAGTAAATTTCCCTTTTTTAAATTAAATTAAACATCATTTCTTCTAATAGAAGACCACGATAAAAAACCTATACGCAGCATATTTATCTGCTGCGTTCAAGATTCACATTCACAAAACCAACTAAACTAAAAAAGGAACAAGAAAGAAAAAGTGTTTTTTAATATCAATTCTCTAGTCAGACCACGTGACCTGGGATCACTGGCGCGTAATCAGTCTGGCTGAGAAAGAAGAGTTTTGCGAAATTTCACAATCTTATAATATCAATTTCTAGGACTAACTTACAATGAGTAATTGAAATTCATTCTAATCGGGTTATCACTACTCATACCATAAATACTCTCTCAAGTAAGTCTCCCATGCTAAGTATTATCATCTCACTTATTATAGTAATCAATATTCATTATGATCTTTTTCTCTCAATATCATTAATGCATAGTACAGTAAATAATAATAATAGCTATATTCAACAGCACTGTCAATAGTGTTCAAAAGCATCAAATAAATTTCTTTAACTAATCCTTAAAGTATCTAACTGGTATCTCATCCATATCACAGCGAATGAGGTATGACAATATACTCAAATATTAGGCATAACATAAAGTAACAAAAATAATTAAGAAATATTGTGAAATAACTATCAATTTAGCATGATTATGCAATGATCTTGTTTTCAATCAAACAAGAAGCTATAGTTGCTGAATGAAAATGAAACTTTGTAGCATACTTAAGAAAGGTTGATAAAAGATACAGATTATTGAATTATAGTAATTAACTTTAATCCGAGATTCAAATTCAATTTAAATTTAATTCTAATTCAGTTAAATTTATTTATTTAGTTAATTGAGTTTAAGTTATTAATTCAATTAATTTCGATATAAGAAATTCTCTACCTAAATCAACCAATTTACGCCAGCATAAATAGTTAACTCAAGTAAAAAAAAAAAAAAATCTCAGCAGTAATATTCCTGTCGCGCGATTCAAGAACACACTGTTATATAGAAAATAATTGCTTGCTAACTTATAAATGAATTTATTTAGTTTAGTTAAGTTACTTAACATTATAAATTTAAGACGCGGCTATGGATTTAACATTAGTTTGCTGAGGTTTTTCATGGGATAACTTTAATTGATCTGGAGAATAATATTTTCGTAATTTAGCTACATGGACAATCTCCGTATTTCGGTTTTGAATTTTCCTATCTATATGAAAGTTAACATCAGATAATTTATTAAGGATTCGATATGGGCCACTAAAAACTTGGGATAGCTTCCTAGTATTTGGGTATTGGAATTCCTCATAAATTACTAGATCTCCTATCTCAAATTTAGGTTCTACATAATTTCTATCATAATATTTTTTACTTCGCCAATAAAATTCATCTGTGCGTTTTTTAGCAATTTTGCGGGCTTCTTGAACTGAAGGGTAATAATCTTGTTGAGGGGGGGGGGGGGAATCATAGGGTAATTGGCCAAAAAGTAAATAAGCAGGGGGGAATTTGGTTATGGAATGGGGAGTATTGTTATACTCATTAACTACTTCGGTCAGAAGTTTTGTCCAAGGAACTTTAGAACTGGTAGAATTAACCTTACACTTTAATCTAGTAACTATTGTTTGATTTAAACTTTCACATTTCTCATTCGTTTGAGGATGGTGTGCGGAGTGCGGAGGTTAAACGCTGCTTTATATTATGATTCCGAAGAAATTATTTAAATCTAGATGAAGTAAAAGCTGCATTTCTATCACTGAGCACCTTTTGGAGAACCTGTACACTTACAGTAAGAATTTTATTGAAACATTACAATTATTGGGGAGTTTGAATATTAAATACTTGATTTAGACAGTTGGTATAAGTTTCTATGGTAACACTTTTTGAGGGGAAAGCCCAAACATATCTTGTAGAATGGTCTATTATTATATGCAAATATTTTTTTGGTGGAGTTATAGTAATTAAATCCTCCCACAGTATCAATAGAAAGAGATTCAAAAGGTTGATCTGTGGTTGGCATAGCTTGTAATAAGCCAAATTTCTTCTGTCTGGGTTTTTTATTTTTCTGACAAACATCGCAATGCTTTACAAATTTAGTTATATCTTGAGTCATATAAGGTTAATAATAATTAGGGGATATTAAATTTAACATTTTTTGAATACCAGGGTGACCAAATTTCTCATGAGCAACATTTAGTAATTTTTTCTTAAGGACATGGGTACCACTATTTTTCTAAAACATTTCTTTTTCACTATCATAAGTACATTTTCATTTACATAGTTTTTTCCACAAACATTATCCTTTTCCTGAATCTCTATAATTTCTCTAACATCTAAAAGGAAAGTAACTGGTTGAATAAAATACGTAGTACGATTTCTAGACAACATGTCAGCTTCGACATTTGTTGAACCCTTTTCATAGACAATATCATATTCAAACATAGATAGTTTTAATGACCATCTGAATAATCTCCCCCTTAGATGTTTAATATTTTTTAACCATACAAGAGATGCATGGTCGGTGTGTATAGTAAACTTAACACCATGAAACTAGTGATATTATTTATCTAATGTGTCAATGATGGTAAGACACTCTAATTCGGTAATAAAATAGTTCTTTTCATAACTTTCCATTCCCCTTGAATAGTATGCAATTGGATGTAAATAATTATTACTAGCTGGCTGTTTAAGGACTGCACCTACCGCCACCTGTGAGGCATCAACAAACATATGGAGGGGTAATTTAGGGTCATAAATTTTTAAAACAGGTTTAGCAATTAGGCATCTTTTAGTTTTTGGAAGGAATTTTGACAATCTGAATTCCATTCCCATATGGTATTTTTCTTAAGTAACTTATTGAGGCGATGTCTGATTTCTGCATATTTATCAATAAATTTATGATAGACATTAATGGATCCTAGGAATCTTTGGATTTCTTTAACATTTGAGGGGGGTTTTAAATTTTTGATAGCTTCTATATTATTATTAGCTGGAGTTAAGGTACCAATTTTTATTTCATAACCTAAGAAATTAATTTTATTTTGGACACGGTTACATATAGATAATTTAAGTTTGATATTTTCCAATCTTTTAATTCAAAAATTTTGGTAAGATGTTGTAGATGTTCTTCCAAAGTTGAAGAGAAAATAATTATGTCATCAAAATAATAGCAGGTAAAGTCGATTTTATATTTAGTTAGGATTCTTATAATGGTTCTATTGAAAATTGGGGCCCCAACTTTGGCACCGAATGGAAGAACATTCCATTCAAAAAGTCCAGAGTTGGTAGTAAAAGCCAATATTTCAGTGTCTGCTGGGTGTATGGTTATGTGCCAGTAGCCAGAGGCTAACTCCAAGGTGGAAAAATACTGAGCACTACTCAATTTATCTAAAATTTCGTCAATACGGGGTAATGGTTCAGCATCATTTTTCATTATTGAATTTAATTTCCTATAGTCTACACATAACCTAATTTTCTTACCTTCATCGCGTTTTTCTACCAAAGTAATAGGGGAGGAGTAAGGGCTATAACTTTCGTTAATTAATCCCGCAGCTAATAATGATTGAATCTGTTCTGAAATTTCCTTTTCTTCGACTATTGAAGTGCGGTAAGGCCTCGTAGATATAGGTAGGTCAGAATTGAGAAAAATGCGCTGTGGCTCAATATTAATTTTTCCTACATCATATTTATTTTTTGAAAAAAATATCCAAATAATCCCTCAAAATATCCCTTAAAGTTTTGTTTTTTACAGAATTTATTTCCCCAATTAAATTATAATCATTAATATTAGGCTGCGCTAAGGATTGAGGAGTCACTAAATTTCCATAATCAGGTTGCATTTCATCATATTGGTTATTCATATTAAAAAGAAGAGATCTTAGTACATTTCTGTATATACATTGTTTTACTATAGTCCTTCCCTGCATAATTTTACAATTTACACAATCTATATTTAATTGAAAGAGTGCACAGGTTGACAACCCTAGTATTGCGTACTCAAGATCAGTGTCACATACTAAAAATTTTACATTCTGCTTAATTTTACCAACTTTAATAAATAAATTACATGATTGGTTAATTTGTATAGACGCTTTAGCTTGGCCAATAATAATTGGAGAAATATTTCTAACATTAGCATGTAATAAATTTACAAATTTAATAGGTAAAATCGAAATAGTGGATCCCGTATCAATAACACAAGGAATTTCTTTTTGTTTTGCATACCCAGGGACTATCAATTGTCATATAGTATTAGTAGAAGATTGTTGTTGATTAGTAGGAGCATATGATGGTACAGGGGTAACATTAAATACACATTCTCTTTCCCAATGATAGTCATTAAGTACCCCTTTGTTAAGACAAATCCTGCAAGGTCTAGTGGGGTATCGTTGTTGGAAATGAGTATTTTTCATTCTAGGAGTTGTAAATCAAGGATTATTTGTATTTAAATTAGGATTCTCCTGTCGAATCCAATGTCTGGGTGCATTGTAATGAGGCTGAAAAGGCCTAACATTTTGTGAATTATTCCTAACAGCATTTACAGGAAAATTTGGAATTATTACTAATTATTTTGCCATCCGATACCAGTCAGTGGTATTACTTGGAGGATTTACTATAAAAAAATTCTGGTATTCGGGCTTTAGCCCATCTGTGAGCCCCTGCACAATTATTGTTTCACATAATTGTAACTTCCTACCCACTTCAACCTTTTTTATGAAAATATTGTTCTAATTCATTTAAGTTATTTAACTTTAAAGCTGCAAATTCAGAAAATCTTGGAACATAAACACTAATACATTTTTCAGTGAGAAGCTCAGAAATTTTTTTCAAAACTAGTGCACTCCAGACAATCATTTATATAAACCTTCAATGCTTCTCCTTTCAAATATTTAGAAATATTGTTTAATTTCCAATTTTCATCTTTTTTTTCGGTACTGCAAGATTTCTCAAAATGCATTAACCAAGGTTGTATTTTCATACCGGACTCTGAGTCAATGGGAACAATATTTATTTCACTCGTGGTGTTACTCGATTTTTTAACAATTCTAGGTCTTAATTCTATACAGGAGGGACAACTCATTTATATAAAAATGCAATAGTATAAACATAATTAAAAAATATATAACTTTAAATTAAATAAACAATGTAAATATATATATATTTTCTCAATAAATAATAACAACAACTAAAGTATAATTCATTTTCTAACAACAATAATAATAATAATAATATTGTAAATAAATAGACAAAATTCTTACCCACAGAAAGGTGTTTTTTTTTTTCAATATGACTTCTGGCCGGACAGCTAGAATTTTATTTAAAAAGAAAAATCGTGCATTCAAATTAATGTGAGACCTATTTCCGCCACTTGGAGGTATCAGTAAGTTTTAATCATTCTATTAATTCGTTGAAACTTAGTGATATTCCACTGTCAGAGTTTTACTGACATTCGTTCATGAAAACATCTCTCATCGTAATAATACTTATTGATAGTCGATGATAATAATTCACATTGCATTGTCAGAACATTTCTGACATTCTGAAGTTTCAATGAGTGTCTCTACAAATCATTACTTTAGTAAAGCAAGTGATCATCCTGTGCGGCTTATATACGCAACTTTAAATGCATGAAATAAAAGACAAAATATATTAAGATATTATTAAAGATAGGTAAAAAAGGAAAAATATTAAGAATTTGGAATAGTTTTACTAAGAAAAAGAGGCGAAAATTTTTATTATTACACACACACACATATATATATATATATATATTCATTTTAGAAAAGGTTATTATTTTAAACTAATTTGCCGACCAGTTTGGTTAATTTCAATTAGATATATGCTAAGAAACGTATCATATTACTTTTATTCATAAGTTAATTTACTTGAACGATCTTTCGCCAAATAGGAAGATTCTGATAGAGAAATCAAGAACTCGGTATTTTTATGTTAGCGGGACACAGGTGATTAATCGCCAAACATTTTTCCCGTCGCATTTTTTTCTTGTTTTTCATTAATTTCCTTTAAAATATAATATTTTCATTAATTTTATTTAAAATACAAAACTTTCATTTAAAACTGAAAAATTTAAAATTAATGGCTTTCACTTCTTTCTTTTTTTTTTTAAAACGAAACAAAAATAAAAATATTAGGCACAGATGTCAATACGCAACGGGGTACGTAATTGGTGACAAAATGGCCGTAAAAAAATCGCGCCACACCCGGTGCGTATATGACATCTGTGCCAAATATTAAATAATGCAACAAACCATGATATTTAATTTCAACTTCAAGTCAATGTTTTAATTTACTACTCGAAAGATAAAAAAATGCTAACTGGTGAGTATTCGCGAGATTTGCACCCGGCTAACATAACAGTACCAAGAATTCTTTGAGATCATGGCAACTTTTATATAGATATTCGATAAAAAAGATTTGAGTTTTTAATCAAAATGGAAACCTATTATAAGAAAAGCGAAGGGATCAGCCCGTAATTGTTTATGGCAGTTACATGACTTGGACTATTATAATAAACATGAAATGATGGCGATGGAATAATATTTGGATTTATCACCTGTGCCTGCCCCAGTTGAAAACATTATATCTACCTATCTATCTATCTATATCTATATATTACTTTTTTATGGACACAATAACTTCCATAATTCTGCACAAATCTCTTCCAAACTGATAGAAACATAAAATCAAGGAGTAGAAAATCTCGGTCAATTTCGTTAATGGTCAAAATCAGACCAAGGGTATGGAAAAAGGGAGAGGTTTCGGGAAAACTGAAGAAACCTCATAACTTCTTAATTATAATACATATAAAATCAATTTATAGTTATTATTACTTCTATGAAAAAGGCCAAAAGTTTATGTATCACAGGTTTTCGATAAAATTAAAAATGGGCTCAAAGTGCGGAAAATGTAGGGTTTTAGGGAGAAAAAAAACCATTGTCAATTCTTAGGATATCAAATTCACTTAAACTTATTATAAATCTTCTTAATATTATCTACATCTTTTACATTTACGAGTTTTTGATAGGACCAACTCTTACCGCAAAATAAAATTAAAAACAAAAAAAAGTGTGTGTGTGTGTGTGGGGGGGGGGGGGGGGGGTATTGAAGAAGAAATAAATTCATAAATTCGTCAATTCACAAGATAGCTAATCCGCTTAAATTTATTATACATCTTCTGAATATTATCCACAACTTTCATATTGACAAGTTTTTGATAAGACCAAATCTTACAGCAAAACAAATGAAACAAAAATAGGTGCTGAGGAAAAAATTATCGTATTAAAAGTGCACTCAAATCCAAACGGCTTATTTTGTGACTCAATTTTTAAATGCAGTTTTGCTCTCAAACCTATCCAAATGGCAGGTTCTCTTATTCAGAAACTATATAATGTGCTCCATTGGTAGATTTTGTGATAAAATCCGATTATATTTTAAAAAAATGCTGTCAAAATGGGCATTTTGAACCGAATTTCCCCAAGCGATAGTGCTAGTAAAAAAAAAAAAAAAAAAAAAAAAAAGGTCGTACTGAGAAAATAATTATTTGTAAATCAAGTTCTAATATATTGGACGAAAAATAAAAACACATGTTGCTTATAAATCTGTTCAAAAAATCAAGTCAACAAGTTTCCTGTTTTTACTTTTAAAAATGAGTATTAAAATGTGTCAGAAAATTTCGAGTTGTTGAGCGTGGAAAAATAATTTTTTGAATAACGCCTTAGTATGATTCTGATAAAAACAGCTCTTACAGAGAAATGAAATTAAAAATTTGTCAGAAGCGGCACAGATACAATTGTTAACCCCTTCGGGACGGGAGCGTTCAACGAAATTTGTAATCTTTTTTCACCGTTTTTTAAAAACAGAAATTTGTGTTTTGTTGAATCGAGAAAATGCTCTGTTTAAATAAGGCAAATTTTACAGTAAAATTTTACTGGGGAGGAAAAACAAAGATTCTGAGCTCTTCATGCGGCACGTATACGTGTCGCTCGTCCCCAAGGGGTTAAACTGGGTTTATCTCTAATTCTTGATTTTGTTTTTGTTGGTGAAATTGGTACTTAACTTTGAAATCTACCTGAACTGTAGGCCGAGCCGGCAAGGATTCTTTTATTAAAACATATTTAATTTGCAGATATATTCTTTAATACAAATATCTCCCAAGGATTACAGCAGTAAAATCTTATATTCAAATAATTTGATTTTTATTTCTAATATCATTAATTTCATTAAACAACATTAAATCATTAAACAGAAATAATATGAACAGTAATATATGATATCCTTTTTAAAAAACATTCAAAATCTTAATTTAACTAAAAAAATCTTAAGTAAGTTTTTTTTGTTCTTTTGCTAAGGATTTTTTAATAATGACTTATGAAAATGTGAGATACCGTGAATTAAATCTTTATTACAAAGATTTTTCATTAAGAGAAAATACTTGAAAGTTTCTAGAACCCTTGTGATTGTTTTTCCTCTTTTTCTTTCTTTCTTCTTTTTTTCTTGTGTGTGCTATGTTTCTTAATTTACACACACACACATATGTATATTTTTTTTTTTTTTTTTTTTTTTTACCGATTTTTTATTCTGGTACTTTTATAGAATTTTCAAGATGGAAAATTATTTTGACAGCTTCACTAATGTTTGACTGGTACTTGATAAGTGACAGTTTAATTTGTAACTCTACATGTCTCTTTTTACCCATTTTTATAATTTCCAGATTGACCTGAATATCTAATCTTTTCCTATCTGCTACCAAAACTTCAAGAGAGTTAATTGACATTAAAGATTAATTATTGGCACCCTGAGGGTCTTACTGTAGGCGTTCCTAAATCATAGATTTTGTGTACTTCGGAAGATTCCTTTCGTTTTACAAACCATCATGTATATATATATTTCTCTTAAGTAGCGCGAAAAAAAGGCTGAATTTGTAGCTTGCCTTTTGGCAGCAAACGTAGTAACATGAAATTAATTTGCTTTATTTTTACATTCCAGCAATCAGAAGCGCCATTTCACACTGAAACTTGCGTCATATTTAAAAGAAATATTTCAATGGTTTTAATCAAATCTAAACATATTAAAATGATACTTTTTAATATGCACTAATCGCGGAATAGCAGAACACAGATTATATATTAATAAATAATATTAAGTAACCTGTGTAAAAAAATCACAAGCAAATCTTGATTTGCAATTGCTATCTTAATATGCAATATATAAAGAGAAATTTTTCTGATGACGAAAATCACAGATTTAGTTAAATAATGTCATAAAAAGTGATAAAATATCTTTATTAAGATTGACGATCATTTCATCGCACAAACGGCGACATTTTCAAAATCATTCACGATAGAAAATATTTTTACATAATTTAAAAACAATAACAATTATTTATTATTTTATTAATGTCATTGTTTTTAAATTCAACTTGTTTTTAAAGTTCAACTGTTTTACGGAGGGGCAACCGTCTGTTGGGAAACCGCACTCCGTACAGTCGTTGAGCCTCTAAGCCATTTCCATTTACAATTTGCAGGTCTATAGATAAAAGGCATATCAGCCTTTTCTCAATTAGTTAAAAGCAACACTTTTCGGTGCTTTCCTACCGCGATTGACAGTTGTACACTCTGATCAGAGGCTTTTATGTATTAATCGAGGAAAAATTTTCCATACGCATTCTACGTCTCTCCTATATCACATTTACATGCTATTTGTGTAATTCCTCTCCCGATAACTCACAACAGAAATGGATATTTCACGTTTGCATGACTCAGGTTTCCAAATGAGTCGGTACCTTTGCGTTTCATTTTCGACCCTGCATTTTGTGATGAAAGTTGTTTCATTTAAATGTGTGCTATTACCTCTTAAGGTTTTGCCCATATTTTTAAACACCCTATATAATCACATGTATTGGACCAGTGTTGCCAGTGGGCTACTTTTTTTAAATTCAGATTTCTTGATTGCCACCACTTACTTGAAACGGTAAAATTCCCTTTGTTTTCGCCTTAATTAAAACGTTACTATATAAGGCACATTTTACAATTTCAAAAAAGTTGTGCCAATCAAGAATCTGAATTTAAAAAAAGTAGCCCATCTGGCAACACTGTATTGGACTATATTTTTATTGCTTTTGCTATGAAGTTATGATATGTTTTGTTATTGATAAAACAATCTTCAAATGCTAATATTCTATGAAATAAATTTCCTAAGTTAAACATCCAGTTTTTACGAGTTATGCGTATGTAAAGTAACCTCTTGTTAAAAAAACTTTAAATAAAAAAATTTAGTAAGTAATATTAAGAATCGTCTGATTTCTGAATGATTTCTGGTTACTTTAAAATTTATCACAACCTCCTCCTTCTACAACAAAAAATTTTCAGCCCCCAGCACATAAAATTAAAAATTTGTAAAACTTATTGATTTTTCATTTTTTGGTCATTTATTAGCTATTCCAACAATACATAATCTATCATTTAAATTCAATCCTTCAGAAATTACTGATTACGTCTATCCGCCCTCCCTCAAACGGAAAATTTGAAATATAAAATAGTTAAACAAACTCTTTCATTTTTAATTTTTTTCTTCCCTATTTGTAGTTTTATAGTAACAGTAAATAAATAATTAACTGTCAAAGCAAACCACCTCCTCCTGAACCCAAAGCAAAAAATCTACCCCTTTCCTCCTTTATCAGATGACGAAATTAAAAATCTTTAAAACATTTTATTTTATATGTTTTTCTCATTTCTTTGTTACTTTTTTCTAACATTAAATATAGTATCATCTAAAACACCTCCCACACTGAACTTTTGCTTTTACTTTTGAATTCCCCTTTCCCCCTATAACACAAAGTGTGAAATCATTAAATTTCGATTAAAAAACACTGTTTTCTTTAGTCTTTAGCAACAGTAAATGATTTTCAACCTTTTAAATTAGGGGTGCACAACCTTTTTATGAGAAGGGCCACTTACAAAAATGTCTGGGTTGGCGAGGGCCACATCAGTAACACAGCGAGAATTCTATTTCGAGGAGGTGATTGGATGTGTGGCCTATAAAAAACATTGTTTCAGAGGAGAGGCAGTTTAACCCCTTTACGTTCCCCTAGCCAGTCAACATACCCACTTCAGATGGCAGTGTATCAACAGTTTTTGTTTGTATATATAACAGATATATAGAAAGGATTATTTTCGAGGAGTGAAACTATTCCTTCACTTTATTAGGGGGAGTAAATTTTGCCTTATTAAAAGTTCTAAAAAACGAACACAGGCATGAAAGTGGGTAGTGCCGAAAAAAATGTGCCCTTTATGAACGAAGTAAATTGACGAAACTCGCAATTTTTCTGCAGTCGATCAACAAAATTTTAGATTTTCCCGCGCCTGATCGACGAAATTCGCAATTTTTCCACGCCCAGTCAACGGAATTTGCAATTCTTAACTGACTGATGAAATTTTTATTTTTTCCCGCGGCCAATTGTCTTAAATTAAAGACTTTTCTCGCGATAAACTGCCGAAACTAGCGATTTTAATGGTAACCGATTGATGAAATTTGAAATTTTTCGCACTTAATCGACAAAATTTGCGATTTTCCTCTACCCGATCAACGAAATTTGCGATTTTTTCGCACCCGCATGACAAAATTCACGATTTTTCCGCGAACGATTGACAGAACTAGCGTTTTTTTTAGCGCGCTCGACGAAATTCGCCATTTTTCCGCGCCCGAAAGTCAACAAAATTCGCGAATCTTAAATGACGGACAAAATTTTAAATTTTTTCCCTTGACAAATTGGCGACTTTTTCTCTCGATAAACTGACGAAACTCCCGATTTTTCCGAAGCCGATGAACGAAACTCGCAGTTTTTTTGAGCTTCATAGATAAAATTCGCGATTTTCCCGTTCCCTATCGATGAAATAGACGATCTTCTAGCGACCTATCCACAAAATTCGCGATTTTTTCGCGACCGATCGACAGAATTCGCGATGTTTTCGTGCCCGATCGGCGAAATTCGCGATTTTCCCCGCTACCGATCAACGAAATTCATTATTTTTCTGCACCCGATCCACAGAACTCTTGATAAAGTGACGAAACTCGCGATTTTTCTGCGCACGACTGACGAAACATTCGACTTTTCTGCGCGCGATCGATGAAACTCGCGTTTTTTCTGTGCCTGATCGACGAAACTCGCGGTTTTACCGCGCCCGATCGACGAAACAAGCGGTTTTTTGCACTCAGTCAAAAAAATTCACAATTCTTAATTGATTGACGAAATTTGCAATTTTCCCAAGGCAATTTTCGAAATTCGCGACTTTTTCTCACGATAAACTGTCGAAACTCGCGATTTTCCCGTGCTCGATTAACAAAATTCCGGACTTTTCCGCGCGTGATCGACGAAACACGCGATTTTACCGCGCCCGATCGATGAAATTCTAGATATTTTTCGACTAGCGACTGACGAAATTAGCAACTCGAGAATTTCCTATATTGATACAAATGGTATCGTTCGAGCTATTAATCCAATTCGCGATTTTTATTTGACTGACGAAATTTACAATTGTTTTTCACAGCAAATTGACGAAATTCACGATTTTTTCTTGCAACCTATGGTCAAAAATTGCGATTTTTGCCAATAAATAATTGACGAAATTCGCGGGCCACAAGTTAACACATCGCGGGCCACTTTTGGCCCGCGAGCCACAGGTTTTGCATACCTAGTTTAAATAAACAGCATCTCACCCCAAAAATAAATAAATATATAATAATATAAATAAATAAGTTGAAATTTCTGGACATGAGGGGAGGAGCAAGATTTTTTCCCAGTTCAACCATTAAGATTTTCTCAACTGTGAGAATATCTTGTACAAAATATAACAGAAGTGAAGAACTAACCATTTTTTTTGTACATACAAGTGACAGAACACCCATATGGTCCGCCAACGGTGTACCAATAAATTTTAACACAAAATTTTATGGTAGGTTTCCGCAGGAATTAACTTTCAAAGGTGGTTCCGGGGCGGTTTGTAAGAAAAATCTAATAAGAAAATTTTTCTAAAATAATATTGGTACTCAGTTGGCGGACCATTTGGGAGCCCTGGAGTGATTAGGTTAACGTTAACACGATATTTTACAAAATTCTTCAATCCTGCTCTATTTATTCTTCTAAACATTTACAGGCAACTTATTTTGAATTTCTTCATTTATATATTATCTAAACATTCTAAATTCATTCCTTGACAGGTTAGAACATTTTTATGTCGAACAACCGTCCATTTTTCTAACTCAATAATCATGTAACCCTTTAAGGAGAAAGTAATTGTGTTTCTGTAATGTCGAATTCACACCGGAACCGTTAAGAAATTTTAATGCAAAATAAGGAAAAGTAATATTAAAATACTTTTCACACCAAAGTACGAAAAGTAAAATTTAATAATATATTTCGGGTGCAATCCTTCCTTAATAGTTAGGTGGGATATAATTTTTCCTACTGTCCCCCAAGGTGTTAAACGTCTCTCGCACGAAATGCAACAATGGGCCAGTGTTGCCAGATTGGGGACCTTTTTAATTAAAATTATTTGACTGTCACCAATTTTTTAAAATAGTATAATTCGCCTAATTTTTCAGAATTATTAGTCTATCTTTAATTAGCCCGGATATTTCTATTTAAAAAAAAGCGGTCACAATCAACAATCTGGGACAAAAAATTCCTCAATCTGCAATACTGCAATGGGCAACAGGCAATAAGAGGGAAAGAAAATGTAAGTTCAGTAGATTTTAAAGAAATTGTTGGCAATCAAATTAACACTCAAGTTGCCAAAAAACTCTTCAAATTTGAGGATGCAATAGCACAATATATAAGAATTTGACATTCATTGCTGACATTTCTATTACTTTAATTTTCGTTGTTGCTTTTTCTTTTATTGTTGTTAGCGGATTTTTAGAAAATTATAGATATGTGTTTCATAGTATCGATTCTTAGTTTTTTGGTATCTTCATCCGAGTTCCCGGTTGTTATTCCCTTTCTTTAAAATCAATTCGCTACGAATTCGATAACAATAGGTTTTATTGTTGCAATGTTCGGTTTCTGAAAGCATCTTTAATAATTTAATATTGTGTATTGTTCAGAACATTTTTTTAAATGTATTGTTGCACATTACAAGCAATAATGCATCAGTATTAAACAATACAAAATCAACTGAAATTTCCTCATTCTTTCTGCAATAGCTTCACTTTTTTCAGCTTAAAATATCTATGCCTTTATTTACGAAAATAAAAGTAAAAAAATGTAAAATATTATTAAAAAGAACACATTCTCTGTAATTTCATTTTCAAAAGTAGTTTTTTCCACAAATATCGGGATTTTTTTAATATTACATCACCATGTTAAAGCCCTCCGATAGATTCAACAAGCTCAGTAAGCTCTACAAAAAAAGGCTTATTCCTGCAGATCAATACGAGAACGAAATTCCATATGCATACGAGGAGGCTCTGGAACGAAATTTGTTACTTCAGAAAATAGTTCCATATTATGATATAGAAAGCAAATTAGAAACCGTGTATGGAAGTTACTCTAATGTATTGAATTACCTCTCAAAAGATGGTGAAAGATTAAGCCTCAGAATAATCAAGAAAAAAGACGAAGGAGAATATGAATCGGAGTGGCTTAATATGAAACACAGGAACATAGTGACAATAATGGATCGACGTAGCTTTGATGAAGAAAATGCAATATGTTACCTTTCACCATATCAGCAGCATACATTGAAGCAAGTCATCACAAATGAAGTCTTTAAAACCAGTAAACAATCATCCATGTTTTTACCGAAATGGTTAAAAGACATTACCTCTGGTTTGGAATATATTCATAGTAAAAAATTTGCCCACACCAATATCACAGCAAACAATATAATTGTACAAGACACTCAAGTCGCAACCATCACAGACTTCCACTTTCTCAATACAAGTATAAAAGCCTCAAACAGGTATGTTATTTTTTTTTTTTTCGCTCAAAAGGCATAATGTTAAATTTTAAAAGAGAAACAGTTAAAGAATATGTATAAATGTACGTAACGTTAACAAAATATGTATAAATTTGTGTATTAACACACCGAACTTTTCGTTTAGTTCACCGATCGTTCACCGATAACTGACAGTCTAAAATATGATATAAAACTAAATATATACATATATATCGTTTTAAATAATTATTGAAAATGCATTTAAAATTTACTTACTTTTTCTTTATTACATGATTATACTTTCTTAAAAATTACTTAACCCCTTGAAGGGCGGAGATGCCGTCACGGCATTACATAATTTTAATCCCAAATTGTCACATTGGCACCTGAATTTTATGATGAAAATGTCACGTTTATTAAGCACGCGAAAATTTACTTTTACTTATAATAAAACACTCATACTACAATATATATTAAAACACACATACACACATAAATAACGCCTGCAGTCAACAGTTAAAGGTATATATAAATATTATACAGGCATACAAGCAATAAATACAATAAACCCAACTGGAGTGAAAAATTAGCCAGAGCCAGGACTCGAACCCGGGACCACAGTATACAAGACTGCTGCTCTAACCACCCAGCTACTCCGGCCGATGCCTGAGTCTGAAATTTCTCACTAATAAACCATGTTGGGGAAGTCATCAGCCATCTATACGACAGCCCTGGATGACCGGGCAACGATGAATAGATTTTACTATTACATCGATCTACGATAATTATAATAAAACACTCATACTACAATATACATTAAAACACACATACACACATAAATAATGCCTGCAGTCAACAGTTAAAGGTATATATAAATATTATACAGGCATACAAGCAATAAATACAATAAACCCAACTGGAGTGAAAAATTAGCCAGAGCCAGGAATCGAACCCGGGACCACAGTATACAAGACTTCTGCTCTAACCATCCAGCTACTCCGGCCGATGCCTGAGCCTGAAATTTCTCACTAATAAACCATGTTGGGGAAGTCATCAGCCATCTATACGACAGCCCTGGATGACCGGGCAACGATGAATAGATTTTACTATTACATCGATCTACGATAATTATAATAAAACACTCATACTACAATATACATTAAAACACACATACACACATAAATAATGCCTGCAGTCAACAGTTAAAGGTATATATAAATATTATACAGGCATACAAGCAATAAATACAATAAACCCAACTGGAGTGAAAAATTAGCCAGAGCCAGGAATCGAACCCGGGACCACAGTATACAATACTGCTGCTCTAACCACTGCAGCACTACTGGTTAGAGCAGCAGTCTTGTATACTGTGGTCCCGGGTTCGATTCCTGGCTCTGGCTAATTTTTCACTCCAGTTGGGTTTATTGTATTTATTGCTTGTATGTCTGTATAATATTTATATATACCTTTTGCTTTTACTTGTTTACAAATAAAATCTCTTGTTAATACTGGTGTCATTAAATTACATGAGCATTTTAGGAATATAAGTACCTTACCCCTGAAAGGGTGAACACATCGTAAATTTTCCAGCTTCAGTGTCAGTCACCGTGCCACTGACCGTGTTAACCCTTTAACTGTTTATCATTTTATTTTATTTTATTTTATTTTATTTTATTTTATTTTATTTTTTTAACACAATAAATTAAAAATCAGGATCAGGCACCACTTATTTTATCAATTTGAGGCCCAAGAAATTGTGTTACTGTAATGTCGAATATACACCGGAATCTTTCAAACAATTTATTACAAAATAAGGAAAAACAATTTTACGACTATTTGTACAAAAGTTAGAATAGTAAAATTTAATAATTTTGTATCGTGAAAATCTTAATTAATCGTAGGTGGGGTATAATATACACCACCTACCCTCAAGTAGCTAACTAGTATATTTCGTTTTGTACAATCGAAAAAGGTACGCCATTTAACAAACCAAAGATTACAGTTTAAATTAATTGGTATCCAAATGCTTTTAGTATTGAAGGTAGCAAACATTTTTTCGACGAGAGGCACTCGGGCCCGACAGTTAAGGGGTCAATGTAATATACTGCGTAAAAATACATTTTGCTATTTTAGACATGATTCATATTCTCCGAAATGAGTGCAATGAATATTTCAGTTTTATTGTTCCAACTTGTTTTAATCATGGTGAATATTGTTTAATATTCATCCTGCGTGTACTCAGATGACTATCCATTCCTAATCTTCCAAAAATATATAAATTATTACGAATTTTAACAATATTGTTTAGGCAGACAGAAGTATCTTTTATGCTTAAATGACCAAGATTTCAAACAAAACAAGTTTTAAAGAAATACATCTAAAAACCGAATAATATTTCAGCTGCTATAAAATTACTCAATACCCTGAAATTTTTGAATAAAACGAAGTTGTTTATGTACAAATATACCCATTTTTTACCCTTTATCTACTGACTGTACTTATAAGTACCTTTAAAATAACTTGTTATAAAATTCATTTAATACATCGATTAATTGTAACACAGTTTCAGATAAGTTATAGATACATTACTTTATCTTGTTCCAAAAGCGTTATTGGTTACACAAAGCAAAACTATTTTTTAAAGGATGATTTCTTTTGCTTTTGCATGTTTCCAGCTTTCTAGCCGTTGGGGGGGGGGGGGGGGTATCTTTCAATTCGGAAATATTTCTATATTTCTATTGAAAGAAGATTATTTTTGCATATTTCCTAGATCTACAAAATACTAAGAAATGTATTTAAAATAAAAGATTTGAGTGGGGTTATAAGCATTGCACAAAATCCCATTAAATTCAAATTTAATTAATCATTCTAAATTCTTCAATTCTTCTAAAACCCTTTTAAAATTTATTAAATGATTATGGAAATCTTCTAAAGTAGTTTAAACAATTCGCGAAAAATTCTTTAGAAGATAAAGTTTTCATGGATTCATAATTCAGTACATAAATGGTTAAAATATTGACTGCGTATGAAACGGATAAGAAAAAACAGATTCGCATCCAGTCAGGGATGAAAGTTCCACGGCTGATATAGCCGATTCCTACAACTTTATTTTAATAGTATTTCTTGACTTATTTAATGACAGACTATCTGAGATTTAATAAGGTGAAGAATACTATTAAAATTTAGTGACCATTTGTTGCGTAGCGTTTGTATTCCTGCGTCCAGTCCATCATTTGCAGGATGGGGTGGACGCAGATTTCACATTCAGTCTAAATTTGTAAATAATATAGGGAAGATGGGAGCACATGTGAACAGTTCATATAAATATGGTATTTTACTCATAACTGGATTAATTTCTATAAACAAAAACTTCTCACTATCTTAAACATAACTTTTTTTTACACAGGATATTTTTTAAAATCAACTTTAAAGATATTATTATTATTATTATTATTATTATTATTTTGCCAGTAGTCCCGCGTCGGGACCGCTAATTTTAATTCCAAACTTACAAACGGCACTAAGAACATTTTAATAAAGTTTCGCTTTTACATTATAAGTTTAAAGTAAGTAAGTTCATCATTTTACGAACAGAACTTTTCTGTACCAGAAAGGACTAATAGTTTTATAAATTAAAAAAATTCTTCACATGTGCCCCAGCTGCAGGGTAGTTATGAACACACGTGGGGCGCATGTAAACACAAGCAAAAAATATCCATTGACATGCTTTTTATTCTTTTTTTTTCATTTGTCATTATAATCATTATATTATCTCTTAAATTTACCATATATATATATATATATATATGTATATAGTTCTCTAGTTTCTGGGTGATATGTTTAAGCAAAATTGTATACTCTGAAAGTAAGTAGATTGGGAGGGGGGGGGGCTTTGGTGATTGATTATATATTGTTGCAATAAAAAAAAGAAGTAAATTTAAAAAAAAAAAAGGTTTTAAATTTTTCTTGGTATTTTTTTTGGAGGAAATTTTAGGTAAGTTCGTTTAGAT
The DNA here is from genome assembly GCA_963932465.1 of Maratus speciosus. NCBI lineage: Eukaryota > Metazoa > Arthropoda > Arachnida > Araneae > Salticidae > Maratus > Maratus speciosus. Next base: position 263,527,010 of record OZ010794.1, on the reverse strand, counting down.
AAAACTTATCGTAAATCTCCCGAAATACGAAAGATTCTCACAGAAACATTTTCCTTGTTTACTTCTAAATCAATGATAAAGAAAAGTTTTTTAATGATTTTTTAAAAAGAAATCTCGATTATATGCCCCCTTCCCCCCCAAAAATAAAAACTTATTTTCCTTTTGAAACATGTGTGTGTGTGTGGGGGGGGGGGGACTTCCAATGGGGATTTTACGGTAGCTATCGGTTTAAAAATTTTACTTTCTTAAAATATTACTGATGTTTCTCTCCATTCAAATCTTCATATACATTGTTTTTTTTTGAGATGGAAGTAAGTTATCATTACAAATTTGAAACAAATGAAAAAAAAATAGCAAAGCTGTTTGACGTAATATTTTTTGTATTAACAATGCATAAAATATATTGTTATAGTAGGTTTAGTAAAATAATACATACACTTATTGCATTTTAAAAAACATTTAATTTATTTAAATTACTAGGGGGCCCTGCCACCTACGAGTTACGCTCGCCAACCCCCGTTCAGGCACACCAAAATCCAAAAAGCACGATAATTTGATCGGCTTTTAAAATATTGAACTAAAAAAAACAGTAGCGATCTCTCTGTAAATGGGTTTCCATTCGTTTTCCTTGGATTGGGGATTTTTAAAGCCAAATCTGCTGCTGTTAAGAGATACAATGGCTGTTTTCGTATTTAATTTTAAAAAATTAGTTAAACATTTTAAAATAAGCTAATGTAAAATGAATTAAGTAAACAGTGTCATTGTTTCCCGGAATTTTTTTACAGAGCTATAAGATACTTCTTTTAAATAATTCATTTTAAATGTATCGTTTCAAATCTGACGTAATTTACACCAAAGTTTTATTTCTCTTATTAATATTCACGTGAAAATACTTTTGTTGTTAGAAGGAAATATTATTTGCGCTGTCTTCGAATTCACGATAATAGTTGAAAAGATTATCTCAAAATATCTCGCGCAAATATAATTTTCAATTTAAATTGTTTTGCTATATTTTTGCCATTTTAAATATGACGTAGTTTCCTCAAGTTACAAAATTTAACGCATAATAATGATTATTATTTTTTTTTAAGATTTTGTTTCTCTTATTTTAAGATTTTGTGTAAATATGGTTCGGCACAGATGTCATTGGCGCAATTTTTTTCTGACGCCAATTTCATATGCGCAACGGGTACTTAGCTGGTGCTAAAGTGTAGTTATTTTGCTTGATATGGTAATCCGGATGTTGTTGTTATGCTATTGATGTTTTCGCCAAATTGGCGACGGAAAAAAATTGCGCCAATATGAATATGACGTATATGACATCTTTGCCTATGGTTCTTATGACGTAATTTTCCTGCTTTTAACATGTAATCATTTAATTCTAATTTTAAAGATTTTTTTCTGTTTGTAATAGTCACGTGTAAATAAATTTTTAATTTGAAGTAAACGTTATTGTTTGCGCTGTTTATACAACTGGCAACAGTTTAAATTAATAACATTTTCTAAAATTTGTAAAAAGTATCTCTCAAAATGCTGAGAATTTGAATTTAAAATTGAAATAAAGCCTCAAAAAATGAGTCAAATAAGAAAAATAAATACAATCTGCACAACGGGAACTTATAACGTATAAAATTATCTAAAAATGATTAAATTCTCATGTATAGTTTTTGCTCCAACAAAACTTTTTTAGTGGAACGATTTTGTCTAAATTTAGCATTAAATATCTCTTAAAATAATTCTTCGATTTGAAAACTGTCCGCATCAGCGTGTTTATCAAACATTTCTCTATAATACCACCGATTTTCATGTTTTTGTATGCAACAGTTTTTTTAATATTAACGATGAAAAGCCATGCTTAAGCATTCAAATTGGATGCCGATCTACCCGGAATATCTACGCAGATTTTCATTGGTCCATTTCAAAATCAAAACTTTTTTTTATATATAGACGGACAATTGAACTTAAACGAGTTGTTGCTCTTTACGTACTTGCTGACACGTGTGTTTATAAGAGATTTAATACAAAATCAACGTTTTGCGTCAGAAATGTCTTCTATTTCAGGAAAATTATAGATATTGGAACTGACGTTATTTCTCAGAAGTTAACTGAAAGGAATAACATCACAGAATGATTATTGGGGCACTTATGCACTGTTCATGTCTGCCCTCAACTAATCTGTTCACAAGTGACCCACATGGCTGCTAGAGTTCAATTGATAAATCATTAACATTTTTCAATTTTTGAAAATAAAAGCAAAACTGTATAAAAAATATTTATTAATATTTATTGTTTATGTTAAAACATTAAAATTCAAATAAATGAATAAATAAATAAATTTATTCACTTATCAAGTTAGATCTGAGATTTTACTTTTGAGATGTATAAACAATGTTTCGGTATTAGGACAAATAAAATGTCAACGATCTTCAAAACATTTTTACCATATGTCTATAGGTACATCCATCTTTGGTAATTTTGTTCAATAAAAAAAAAAAAAATGTGTAATACCAATTGAAAAATCACTACGTTCACATCTGTCCCATGTTCACAGACGCCTTCTCCTCTATATATATTTTTCTTTTTCTAAATCAGAAAGATAAAGCTAATTCTGAAGTTTATACTCACTTGTTTAATTTCTTCTACAGAATCGGAGTAAGAACTAACCATAGGCCGCCAGAATCCTTTCGAAATGGTGAAGGTACTTCTTCCGTTGACTGCAGAAAAGTAGATGTTTGGACTCTAGGAATGCTCGCAATCAACATATTCACGGGATTCTATTTAGACAAAAAACTACCAGATGACGTCACTTATTGGAGCAAAGAGGTTTATCCCCAAATTTTCAAACTGTTAAAGGTAACATTAAGTTAATATTTCATATCTTTATTCCCCCATTAAACTATATAACTATGCGTAACTATGCGCAGTGGGCTCAGCGCAAAATAAAGAAAAAAAAATGCGCAAACAAACGAAATAATTAGGGCATGATACCTCACATCAATTGGGTGACACGTGATGAAGATAGATTAGTTTCTATTTATTTTCGAACTACCATGTGTTTAAAGTTGTTTGAAAAGTAGCCGATATCGGTGATGTGCCGCGGCCTGTCTATTTCGTTGGCTGGATTAAAACCTGAATTCTCAGGAACCCCTGCACTCCATTTTCAGTGACGCAGCCAGTTTCTTCAAGTGGCAAATGTTTTGAATCTTTAATCTCACTCAAAAAAAAAAAAGAACAATTTAGATGTTTTACATGTTTATAAAATAGTTGTTAATAAACTAGTGGAGTATAATTGGTGTAATTAAAAGTACGAGTAGTCTAAATAAATTTAATATACAGACATTCCAAGGATATTATAAAAGTAGATCATGTTTTAGTTTTCAGATCACAATAAAAAAAAGTAAAAAAGTAAAAAATAAAAAATAAATAAATAAGCTGTAATACAAGTAATTTGCTTGTAATTTTTCATTCTTTTTGCAGAAAAGAAGGAGGCTGTTTCAAGGCTTCCTTTTGATCAATGTTGTAAAAGTTGTATGCTGAAACATTATTGGATATTTATGATTTTGATTTTACACATCATATTTTCACCTTAACACAACAGATTTGTATGAATCTTTATGAATACTGGAAGGTGTGTTGACAGCTATATTCTACCCTTTATTTTGCGCCACTTACTTTTTGCATCCTTTAACATAAATAATGAAAACTGTCGTTAATCATGCTAATATTATTCAAGTATATGAATTAGCGTATTATAAGAAACACTTTTCAGGTTATTTGCCAGTAAAAAGATGATTCATTTTATATATTTCAGAATGATATGGAAAAACTTAATGTCTTATATTATCTTAATACATATTTTCATATTGGCATTAGAAATAATATAAGGACCGAAACATGAATCCTTTATCCAAGGGACATACGGAGTTACATATTTTAACATATTTATAGGCAGCTGTACTTGGATTTAACCTGTAATTACTTTACTTACTCATAAGGAAAAGAAAGTATCATAATCGTGATTAAAAACGTGACTTACGTTATCGTGACTACGAAATTTTACTTGTATATCTTGAAGTTTTCAGACACACTTGTATTCGCTTTTGCTATACGTACATTTTCAACGATTCTGTATATATGTGCCAATTGTATGTGTGAATGATAGTATTTCCTTACGTTTTCGGAACGCTAGGATTATTGTTTTGTACGTTCTTTCGGTATTCTTGGTATTTACGGATGAATGTTATTGAACAAGATAACGTCCAAACGGTTTTTTAGTGAACTCAAACTCTCAGGTATATTATAGGTCACAGTCGGAAAGACTGTATGGATTTGCTCACAAATTGACCGAAGGTTTAGTAAATAAGCCCTTTTTAAAATATTCCTCGACTGATTTATTGAACAAAACTCGAAAATAATGAGATCGAAAATTACCATATATATAGACAAGATACTGACTGTCTTCTTTGGCTCAGAGAAAATATCTTCAGCTTCTGAACAGAATGTTCCGGGCAGGGCTTCAAATTTTAATCCAAAGTTCAACGTTCACACTGGAGAATGTGCAAGAAGAATTTTTATTTTATGTGATAGCTAATTGTCTGTGATTTAATAAAGCTTAAAGTACTATTCTTTATTTTTAATATGAATTATAGGTGCAGATTCCCAAAATTTTTAAGGAGCCAGTGGCTCCTAAACCCCCAAAATACAGCCGCCACTTTGGCTCCTAACCAAAATCATTTGGCCACATTGTGAAACAAATTCATAAAACAATAGTGTTTATATAGAGAAAACTTATTAAAAAAAAAAAAAAAAAAACTCAGGAATTCAAAATGGAAAATAGTTTAATTAATAAATACTTATGTACAACAAAACACAGACTAATTACAACACATGTGTATATTTAATTTAATCCTAAAATTCTTGAAACTTTGATATTAAAAGTATAATAATAAATCTGGAAAAATCGGAAGATAAAGTTGGACAAGATACAATTGATTAACAAAACATGTATAAGTTAAGCTGTCACGATAATGGGAAATATTAAGAAAACTTTATTTCTTATTTTGAATTTGTCATATAAAAGTATACATATAAAAAAAAAAAATTAGGAATGTGTAAGATTATTTTATACTATAAAAATCTCGCACTTGCAGAAAACATTTACGAAGCAAGAATATACCTCGCGTTAAGTATTTTTTCGTGCGATATTCTTTCTCTTTTTGTTCTTTTTTCTTCATAGTTCGGAATCTTCTATCCTCACGACTCCATGATCCAAAGACCTTAAATAATCACCATCTCATCAGGAACCTGGGCCTGTCTCGTAAGCAGATCTGCAGTAAAGGAGTATTTATTTCAATTCTGGATTTCGAACGAAATCTTCGAAGAAATGCTTGCTTTCGCTGGTGTCCAAAGTAGAAGCTTTACCATGAGCGCGGTCATGTGCCGAGCTTCGCAGTTGCTAAGCTTTGTAGTGGAACGGACCTGCGCAGAATTATATTCGAACATAATGTCGGCAAGAAAACAGTACATCACAGGGGCAGCGCTCACGACGGTAACTGAGATCGTAAAAATTGCATGACTTTCTATCAAGGTCACACTTGATCTCGGCCAGTGAAAATAGCAGGTGCTTTTCTATTTACAAAAGAAAAAAAATATGTATATACAAATTCCGCGACGGGGATTGGGAACACTGGAAATTGATCTCTGGCGATTAAGAAAATGAAAGTTAGTTGCCACAGAAAAAATTTAGCCACCACGTGGCGACAGGTGACCGTAAATCTGCACCTATAATATGAATTCGAAATTTCTGAATAAAAATAGAGGACAAAGTGGTAACCCTGGTCCCGGATACGAATCCAGCCCATTCTGTTGCGTTATAAATGTATTTATACGTACAGTGTTTGATAACCATTTCAGGAAGGAAACTTGAGATTTTCCAGTCAGACGTCCGACAGTAGATTCATATTTTTTGTCTGTTAATATTGTCTACAATTTTTCTCTACAGTAACGTTTCTCTTAGCATCTGAACATTTAACTTCAGAGTGTTATACATTCATAATATTTCCATCGCTTTTGATAGCTTTCTATACTTGAGGAGCGCGTGAGTTTTGGTTCCTCAGCCATCTTATAACTTACGTTGCTAGTACCTTTTCGGAAACAGATGCGTTATCGGTTAAAATAACACGAAAATTATCGAAACCTTTTAATTGAAAAAGAAAAACTAAAATTGAAAAATTTGTTAGACATCAATTATTTAATGGTAATCCCTGCAAAAATTTTAACTTCTGACCGTGCAGAAAAATGCCGATCGGCTCTATACTGAATAATACTATTTTTCCACAATTTTCCAGAATCATGTAAATTTTAAAATGGTTTTAAAAGTTCCCGACAGAGCATCTGTTCCATTTTTTTTAAAGGGCATAGCCGGATAAGCATTGGAAACATGCCTTTCAATCAAATTTCCTGTTTTTTTTTCCAGATGTGCCTACATATCTGACAGTATATTTCCCCTATTATCACCCTATAAATACTGATATTTAATGAGATAAAAATATTATTTCGATTTTTTAAAAAACGGATTTTCTCAAAAACGGCTGTACGAAATTCCATGCCATTAACTGAGGATATATAAATACCAAAGATGCATAACTGGTAATTTTTGTATAATTTTATGTTTATAAAAACTGTGTGAAATAGTGAAATAAAAATTAAAATAAATAAAAATCATATTTTATGGTTATCCGAAAATTACCATTTCCTTGTAAAAAATTCACCATATGTGCCCGTATATTCTATATAAATGCCGAAAGTTGGCGTTGGGTACTTCATATAAATATTTACAAAAATGTGTATTAAAATTATTTAAATACAGTTTAATGCGTTATTTGGGCGGAGCTACTCAACTTCGACATATGAAGAATTTTTGAAACAAAGTTAGCAGACAATATGTCAACTGGTGCATTTTAGATTCCATTAAGCATATAAGCCATGTTTTTTAACTTCATGTTCATTTTGATATCGACAGCGTTGAGAATGTTGCTCATGAGTTCCTTAAATTTTAAAATACGGCAATTCTGTAACTGTTTATTCCAAAAATTTTTCGGGTGTCGAAGTTGAGTAGCTCTGCCCCAGATAACGCATTAAAATGAATTTCAATAATTTTAATATACATTTTTGTAAATATTTATATGTAGTAAGTACCCAACGCAAACTTTCGGCATTTATATACAATATACGGGCTCATATGGGGAATTTTTTACAAGAAAATGGTAATTTTCGGATAAACGTAAGATATGATTTTTATTTTTTTGAATTTTTATTTCGCTATTTCACTCAGTTTTAATAAACAGAAAATTTTACAAAAAATACCAGTTATGCATCTTTTGTATCTATACATCCTTAGTTAATGGCATGAACATCCGTGCAGCAATTTTTGAGAAAATCCGTTCTTTAAAAAATCGAAAAAACATTTTTATCTCATTAAATATCAATATTTATAGGGTGATAATAGGGGAAATATATTGTCAGATATGTAGCCACATCTGGGAAAAAAATCAGGAAATTTGATTGAAAGGCATGTTTCCAATGCTTATCGGGCTATGCCCTTTTACGTGGTATTTACCATTGATGCCAACATATTTCCATTATTCCGGAGTTTGATCCAAGACGAACATATTTTCAATCGGAAATTTTATTTAAACAAAAATCTCAAAATTGAATCTGAAATGTTCCTTACTGAAAAAGGACAATTTTCTTTACATTTTTTTTTTCGGTTAAAAATTTGTTTGTCTTGGATCAGACTCCGGAATATTTCACTGAGGTTGGCATCTATGCACGTAGATGCCAAAATCGCTTAACCGCTTCAAGGGCAGTGGTTCACTTTTGGACCACCTAATTTTAATCCCTAATTGCCACATTTGCACCAGAGTGATGGAATGAAAAATTTCCTTTTATTAAGTACGGGAACAAAGCGATTAACCTCGCGGTTGGCGTCCTGGTTGGGTGTCCCAAGTACGTTAACAAAAGCTTTTACTTGTTTTAAAATATTTTTTTTTTTTATAAATTATGGCGTGATTCACTCAATTCAGTATTTTGCGAAGTACCGTACCCCTGAAAGGGTTAATTATTCCGGGGTCTCATCCAAGATATGCACCTTTAAAACCAGAAAATTTATATAAAGTAATGTGCCTTTTTCTATAAGGTAATTATTAGATTACAATTTAAAATTTTCGATTAAATAAAATTTTCGTTTGGGAACATTCGGTTGGGTTTGTCTTCGATCAAACTCCGGAATAATTAAGAGATGTTGGCATGTATGCTATTTACGTATGAGAATAAGTGTAGTAAGAAGAGGGGAGGGGGGTTATTTGACAATTTAAAAGTGACATTAGAAAATGTAATGAAGTATAACTTATTTTAAAAATAAATTTAATTGATCAATGCATGGTAAAAGACTAAATCAAAATTTGTTTACTGCAGTAACATTTTTATCTTTTGCCAATTCAGAAATGAAAAATTATGGAGATAATCGCTAACTTGTAACTAACAATTTCTATAGTTTTAGATAAGGGATTTTTTCTGAAGATTTCTTAATATACTTGAAAAGGGTTTACAACATGTGTCTGTCTGCAGAGTTGCCGACTCTCCGGTGTTTTACAAACCAGTATTATCATGGAAAAAATGTTATTCTTTTGAATCCGCGGAATGTTCGAATTACCGTAATTTCGGGTGTATAGCCCGCAGCTCAAATAATTCAGTTTGGACCCAGAAATTTTATTCAGTATTTGAAGACCAATATTTACCGTGATCTAAAAAGTTACATTTTATTTTTAAAAATTTCTGGGTCGAAACACGATTTTTTGATCCGCGGGCTATACACCCGAAATTACTGTAAGTAAAACAACATTATCTGCAATAAAACACCGGTGTCCAAAAAGCCGGAGCCTTGGCAGCTCTATGTCCGTACTCTAACTGTCGTAAATGGCATAGGATTGCCATATAATTAATATATCGCTCACCCACAAGAAAAGTGAATTTCACAGGAGAGGCAAAAATAAATTTGCACAATTTTACTGCTGGTAACATGAAATTATAGAACTTAGCACTGAATGTAGGATAAAAACGTGCATAACAGCATAAAAATCACAAGAATGAAGTCATAGGTTGAGGTTTGGATGATTGTACCTCCCCACACTATCCATCCCTATTATGTGGTCACAAATGGACATATAGAGTAATACAGTGATTTTCCGTATAACTACACCTATGAAAGGTTTTGTGTGGCAAGACATACCTATGACAGACCTATTAGAGGAATAAAACGCAAAATGAATTTTTGAAGGATGTGTCACTTTTCTTGCAGGAGATCGATATGTGATCGAGGTTTACGGTGGCAAATTCTTTATGGAAAATAAACTGTCTAGCATTTATGGTTAGTTTAAAGGGACACTCAAAAGAATCACATTACATTATGGAATATGAGAAAAAATCGTTTTGTGTGTGTTGGTAATGATGTTAGAGTGTAAGAAATAGAATAAAATTAATATGCATTTCTGAGATGAACTAAAACGTGTTTCTTTAGGATATCACATGTTTAACAGCTATCTTTCATTTAAATGGTCACAGAAAAGAATTTAAAATTTACAGAAAAATACAAATAAATGTATAAACATTAATTAAAGGTGCGTAAACTATAATATAAAAGCACTTAAATATATATTAAAGTCCTTTAACCTTTTCAGGTGAAAGTAATTGCGTTTCTGTAATGTCGAATTCACACCGGAATCTCCAAAAAAATTTATTGCAAAATAAGTAAAAGCAATTTTACGCCTTTTTTACACCAAAGTTAGAAAAGTTAAATTTAATAAAATTTTTCTGTTGCATATCTTGATCAATAGTAGGAGGAATATAGTATACCCCACCGCCCCTTGGGGTTAAAATCAAAACGTTTTCAACCGACACTTACTTGGCCTTCATCAATTTCTCACTAATGGAGAACGAGTAAGTTTCGGTTGAAAGCATTAACCGGATCAATATCGGAATCAATGTCTAATAATTAAATGATAGAATTTTCCGGTACGAATTGATTTTCCTAAACGGACACGACTTTCCGAATGACCCAATACAATAGAAATGTTGAAATATTTCCGAACTGAAACGTTTCCTCCCGCAAACTTTTAGCGACAAGAAAGCTGAAAAGATACAAACTAAAAAGAAATCATCCTTTGAAAAATATTTTTCTTCTCTGCACCAATAATATCTTTGGAACATGGTAAAGCAATGCATCTATAACCCATTCTAAATTATATTACTACTAACAGATGTATTAAAGGAATTTTATAATAAGTTATTTTAATGGTACTTTAAAGTACCGTCGGGACATGAAGAGTTAAACGATAAAGAACAGATAGAGTGTTCTAAAAGTGTTGGAAACTGATTCATAATTTATGCCTGTCACATTATTTTTGTTTCTTATGAATTAAGGGAATTAGGAAAAATATCTTCCACTGCTCTTGGAATATCATCTTTAAGACATTTTATCATATTGTGCAAATATTGCAATCATTGAGATGAAATATTGCCCCCAAAACAAGGGGTCTGCTTTTTACCAATATTAGCAAGAAGTATTTTGGAAATGCAAAACTGATAAAGCTAATTTTAGGGCACTATTAGCGCTTCATTAGAATACATATCCAATAGTGGAAAAATATTGGCTTTGCAGTGGAAATATTTTCTACATAAATACAGTGCTGACTACGTATTAGATTTACGTTTGAAATATTTCGGATGGAACAACAGATTTACACAAATATTAACTTTGCTTTAGAAATTATTGAGATGGAATACCATTATTGACTTAGTATTAGGTTTAAAGGCTTAAACTGTCGAAATGTAAACGGGTGAATATTGAGACAATTTTTCATGCGAGTATTTAAATTGGTTCTATATTTAGCCAAGAAATAGCACAATATTGGTTTATTTCTAAAGATAAATAAGTGTTTTCAGCTTCAATACTAGCGTGTTTTGTTACTAGCATTTTTTATGATCTTTCTTATGTATACAAAAAATAATCACAATTTAAGGAAAATTAAAACATTGAAACATGATTGTGATACATTGATCTTATTGCAGAAGAGAAAATTTAACAAGCTGCATAGAGCATATTTGAAGTATCCTTCTGGGAATGATATCCTGAAGTCAGCCAGGAGTTTCGCAGCTTTTTGCCTTCAATTTGACCCAATAAAACGTCCCCCTGTTAAAGATCTTCTGGAGCACAACTTGATGAATAAATCTGCTTTCCTGCCAAAAAAAGACAACATGTGGCATAAAAAAGGTAAGATTTTTAGAGGAGATTCTGTTAAAATATAGAGGGTGTTCATGCATTTATGTAACAATTTTGATTTTCAAAATAATTTAAATTTAAGTAAAAAAAAATAATGAAATTAATATGGCATCAGTTTGGAAAAGGGTTTAATTATTTATCGTCTACATCATTAAAAACGTACTTTGCTTTAAAATGTGGCTGGAAAATAAACAATTGACCGGAAGCTATATAATTGAGCTTTAAGAAATGAAGTACTCTTATTTCACAAAATATAATTTATGAACTTTAAAAAGTTCACTGATTTACTTAAAGGATTACCAAAAATAGTAAAAGAGGTGTTAGAAGTTAAAAATATATATTTTATTTAAAACTTCTTAGTACTCTCAAGCTTTTCCAAGCTGTTCATCAGAAAATATTTTAATAACTAATTTTATTTAATACATCTTCGTATTTTCAATCTTCGCGAAGCTCTTCATCAGAGAATATTTTAATAAACTGCTCAGCAAAAGTTTAGACACTGGTGATTTGTAACCTTTATATAAAAAGTACGAACACTTGGGTTATACAAATAGCTGTATTTATTTTTTAATATATTTTAAATGTTTTGGACAAAAATAACGGTTTTAATGCAGGATATTATTTAATTTAACTGAAAAAAGTGAAATTTGCATATTGCAAATGTTTAGACACTTTTGTGATATTTCGGCAACTGTTGACGGAAAAACGCAAATTTCAAATATTTGACGTCACATGCATGAAGTATTTAAGTGCACCTCGCGATAATATCGGTTAGTGAAGATGCCGCAAGCTAGAAATTTTTAGTCAGATGAAGTAAATAAAGCATGGAAACTGAAATCGAAAGGGAAGTCTTTTTCAGAAATTTCAACCACTTTGAACCGTCCAAAGAAGTCTATCTATTAAGTACTGTCTAAGGATGACTCTTTCAAAGCAAAACACAAATCTGGAAGGTCTCGTGTGGCCAGAAAACGAGATTATAGAAGGAACCATAAACTGGTATCTAGACAAATGATGACTGCCAATCTCATTAAAAGTGATTCAGAGCTTTCTGTGTCAACGGTTATTTCGTAGATGAATTATATAAAGATGTACATTAGTTTACATGAAAATGATAAAAGAACCAGCCATGAAATCTCACAACAAATTGACCCCTTTCCGTAGCGGACTAATTCTGTTTATAAAACTAATGAAATAATGGACTGAAATCAGAATTTATAAACGAATTTATTAGAAAGTACGAACTTGCTTATTTTCACGTATATTATAAAAGGAAAATTTTAATTAATTCTTCTTGGTGCCGTCTGTCAGTTTTGGAATTAAAATTAAGTGTGCTTTTTAAGGACACCGGCCTCGAAAGAGTTAATAATTTGGGCCTCACTTTGTTTTAATTCTCAAGTATCTCTGGAGTTTCCCAATGGTCGCCAAGCAGCGTAAGACTACATACATACATTGGAAAGCCATTTGATGAACTTTTAGCTCTTCCAAAGTATACATTTGAGCAAGATAATGCGTCTATTCATGTAGCATACAAATTAAAAAAATAATTTAACTCTCAAAATATTACTTTTCTCGACTGGCCCGCGTGTAGCCCTGATCTCAACCCAATCGAAAACTTTTGTGGCATCATATCTCATACAGTTTATGCATTCTTTTGACAATACTCTTCAATAATGAACTTCGATCTGCTGTTGCACCTGTTTGGTTAGTAAATGGGCTACCAAGTGAAGCAGGATTTAGTTTTTTCGATGGGAACTCACAATGTTGCATTAATAGCAGACAATGTAGGTGCAGTTCGAATTTAATTTATGGATACTTTTCTGTTAACAGACAAATTGTCTATACTTTTGACATAATGTTAAATTTGTTTTTTTGTCATTATGTATTATGTAATGTGTATAAATTAAAATTTATTGTTTGTGTATGAAAAATAAGTCCCCACTAATTTATGACAGTTGAGTTCCAACAATTCGTTACATACTTCTCACTACAGAAGTATAATTGATCATTGTCTAAACTTTTGTTGAGCACTGTAACTAATGACTAATCACTAATTTTATTTATAACTTCTTAGTACTCACAATCTTGTCCAATTTCTACATCAGAGGGTATTTTAATAACCAATATTTATTTAAAATTTCTTAGTGTTTTCACGCTTTTGCAAACTCTTCATCAGAGAATATTTTAATAACTAATTTAAACTTAAAGGTATATACAAATATCATACAGACATTCATACAATAAATACAATAAACCTAAATAGGTTGAAAAATTAGCCGGAGCAAGGACACGAACCGGGGAACACAGCCTACTAGATTATTACTCTAACCACTCCGGTCGATAACTGGGTGTCCAATTTTCTACTAATAAACCATGTGGCACAGTGGTTTGAGCATCAGCCTAGTACACTGTGTTATGCCAGGTTTGAGTCCATGCTCTTGCTAATTTTTCACTCCAGTTGGTTTATTTTATTTATTGTATGTCTTTCTGTATACTATTTGTATATACTTTTAAGTGTTGAATGCTGGCGTTATTTATGTGTGTGTTTTAATAATTTAAACTTCTTAGTACTTTCAAGCTTTTCCAATATTTACTATTATTCAGTGTTCCAGCATTGTGTTACTTGATTATTAACGAAAAAGATGTGAAGAGTTTTATAATTTTGGTACATTTAATAAAAACTGGCATTTAATAATGAAGTGGCAAATTTAATAAAAATAAATTAACACCACAGTTTATATTTGAGTCGTAAAAAGATTTAAAAAAGGATTCCCAACAAAGACACGATAAACGCTTATTATTACAAAATTCGCATTAAATGTTGGTTCAGAGAAAACAGGAAACGTTTATTTAAAAGTTTTATAGTTAGCAAATAAATAAATAGAATGCTAAATTCATCTTTAAAAAGTTAAAATTACACTACTATGTGCAAATTACTTAAAAGATGATAAAATATTTAAAAGGGTGTTAAATTACTTTAATAATTATTAGTACTTTCAACCATATTCATAGACTTCGTCAGAGAATACAAAAATGAAAATAAAAATACTGTTGTCTCGCCTTCTTTTCCAATTACACGTAGTTGCTTTCGAAAGGAGTGAAAGTGAAAGTCAGTTTTTATATCCGGAAAACATTGGGAAAATATTTTTATTTTCCAGCTCCATTTTAATGTACTAATCGAGTTCTGTCTAAAACTGGAATTTCAGCTGCCAACTGGATAAAGTGATAGTCTGTGTTGGCGCCTCCCGGTTTATTAGTAATTAAGTATCATTGCATTGAAATTCGAAACACAGAAACCAATTTTTAACCTCTTCGTAACTAAGTATTAATGCAGTATTATTCCTTATTACTGAATTATTTCTTCTCTACTTTGACTTCAGAGCAAGAGTTATAGTCCATTTGAATTATTTCGAATCTTAGACATCAAAGCATATCATTCGAAGATAGAAATTGCAATTATGTTTTAGTATCATTAATAAAAAGGGAAAGGATGGAGGTCCACATATGTGGACCCAGGTAGCGAAGAGGATAAACCAGCACTGAAAAAAAATTAATACAATAAAAATTACTTTGATTGCCTGCACAAATTTCGTATTTTACGGAAATTTTCTTTTTCCGATGAAAGCGATTTCGGGAATGCCTCACAATCACAAAGTATGGATTTGGGAATATTTTTGACTGACAATGCTAACTTTTGACTTTCTCTAAATCTTGTATATCTGAAAACTCTTTTGCTTCTCTTACCACAAAAATGTAATAGAAATTTTTGATTTATTTAATCGGCAGATTACGGCGATTGAAACAGATAAAATTTACTATAATTTTTTTGTGGTACAAAAAAGCGTAATATGTTAGAAGCTATGCTTTAGGATTTATTTTTATTGTTACACTGAAAAGGGAAAAATGTTAAAATACGAAAACTATTTCAGAATAGCAACAATATACAAAATCCGACGAAAATAAGAATTTAAGTACATTTTTAGCACTACTATCTGTTAAGGACATTCGTAAATCCATATTCGTAACTTTTTGACACACCAGAAAATCATTTAAAGAAAAAAAGAAATTTCCTAAATATACTTAGTCTTTTGTAAATTGTACTTGAAATAAACAGATTTCTTTTTTTTTTCTTTTTCCTCACTGCGTGATGAATTCAGAGGGTTGGGCCGGGGAAGAGGGAAAGGACATTTCTGGAAAGATTTCGGATTTTCTGATTACACAAGCCTGCGATGGTTGCATTTTTTTAACTTTTCATAATTCATTCATACATATTTTTTAGCGCTGAATCCTTAAATTACCTTTATATTTTACAATCACGTCAGCAATTTTTGCAAATCTTAAATTTCAAAATTGTTAAAAAGCCCGAAATTAGAAAAAATCTGATGCTCTAAAACTGATGGAAAACTTTTTTTCTTATAATAATTTATTCACTTTTTGGTTTATACTGGAGATCCTTATATCTAAAGACATGATTGATTTGATGGGGGGCTAGCGGTGCATAAAAACATGCACACATTGAACAAAATTGTTAGTATTTTCATAATTGATATTTTGCATGTTTAGCCATATATGCCAACACCTCTTAGTTATTCCGGAGTCTGATCCAAAGCGAACCTGTTTCCGACCGGAAATTTTATTTAATTAAAATTTCCAAAAAGAGAACAAAATGTACCTCTTAGAAATAAGAAACAATTCCTTATATATATTTTCCGGTTTAAAAGATTCTTGTCTTGATTAAGACTCCAAAAGAATCAACACATTGTACGCGGGAAACTTTTCGAAAATGAACACTAAATTTACTTTCACAAACGCCACTGTAAATTAAAACGTGCTAAGAACCAATAACAAGCAAACATTCTTGGATTACACCTTCTTTTTTCGTCCGTACAAAATTTCCGGTATCAGTAATAATTTCTGTCCCCAACCTACAAAAACGTACTAATACGCTTCCCGCATACAATGTGTTAAGAAATGTTGCCATCTATGGATTAGTGGGAAAATGCATACGCATAGTATAAACGTTTTACATCTGATTTATAGATTTATATTTTACGATTTTCTAAATAAGTTAACTTAAAAAAAAAAAATGTGATTTATGAAAGAAAAGTACGTAATAGCAAAAATGAAGGCCATGTTCGGATTCAGTGATAAAAAATATATAAGAATTAATTATCAAATACTGAAAAACATGACACAACTCAAATTCTGCTGGTTTGTGTTATTAATGGAATAGAAGAGAAGTCCCCCTCTCTCACTCAATGATAGTCACTTCCATCGTAACTCTCGTAACACTTGATGATCGATTATTGTTTTCTAAAGTGTAGAAAATTTACTAATAGACCTAGAACAATTTTTCATAATATAAATTTTTTCTAAGAGCTTAGTGCCCAAATACCTGCAGATTACTTCAATCACTGTTTTAGTCCCAAAAAATGCATTTCAAATTGATGTAATTGATGTAACATAAAATAGACAAGCACATTTTCTGCCTTCATTGAAGTGTAAAAAATATGAAAACTAGCCAGTTAAAATAATGATTTTATGCTCTTAACCTGTTAACTAGTTCGGGAAAGAAAATTTATCTTGCTTCGTTACTAAAATCTTTTCAACACCACTAATTTTTACCTGTGATCTTCGGTTCAGTATCGGTCCGACTTTTTTCGATTATTTAAGGCATAAATGCTAATTAATGCCCAATTGTAATAATAACTTTTTAAAGTAATTTCTGAATAACAAAACAGAAAAAAATAGTACTTACATATGTAACTGGCTTAATTATGATTGCGTAACTGAAGTAACATTATCACTTTACAAAGCTTGTAAACAGTAATTTAGAACACATTCTTACTGGGATTTTTTTTATAAAACACACAAAAATAGCAAGCTTTTCAATCACAGTCTTAAGCTAAATATATTATTAATTGTATTCCTCCTCCTTCCAAAATGAGAATTTCCTCTGGAATTGCCTTGATCCTGGAATCATTTCTGTGAGAAAATACTGAACTTCAACACTGCTTTTTTTTAAACATTATTTGTAAATATAAAAGTGATTACGTGTAAACTTATAGAGAATAATTTGTACAAATATT
Source organism: Maratus speciosus (assembly GCA_963932465.1). NCBI lineage: Eukaryota > Metazoa > Arthropoda > Arachnida > Araneae > Salticidae > Maratus > Maratus speciosus. Next base: position 263,509,586 of record OZ010794.1, on the reverse strand, counting down.
TGTTGTGAAATAACAGTTTCCCAATTTTTTATGAAAGTGCATTATAATATACAATAATTCTTAATTAAGTTGTATAGAATACTTTTAGTTAATAACGAATTTTATTAATGTGTAATAAAAGCGGTTTCACTTTCTTTTTTATCCTTAGTACACTGGAAGAAAACTGAAAAAGAGATAAGTTTGTTAAAAGATTACCTAGGATTGAATGAAGATCTAGATTTTGTGCTTGACGATGAACCATCTCCATATTTAGAAACTGTGAACAATAGTAATGCCATGGAAAACACAATATCCCTTGCAAATAAAAGTAAACAAGAATTTGAAAGCCAAAATCACAATATTCAAAAAATTTCAGATGTGAAACAAGAAATCATTTCTCCAGTTACTGATACAAAAGAATTTCCATCGAATTGTCTATCTGGTGAAGCGGAGAAAAATATGATTATTCTAGATGATGACATAACACATGGAAAACAAATAATCCAAGAACCCTTGCAAGAAGATAATAATACTGAAATCAAACGTGAAGGTGATCGCCTAGCAGATTTGCTATTATCCATGACAGAATTCCAGCAGCCAAATAATAATATTGAAAATACAGAGATTGTTAAAAATATTCTTATTCTAGATGATGACACAACACATGAAGAAGAAATAATACCCAAACCTTTACAAGAAGATAAATATACAGACATCAAAAGTGAAAGTGATCGTCTCGCTGATTTGTTTTTATCCATAACAGAATTACAACAGCCTAATAAAAATGTTGAAAATATAGAGATTGTTAAAAATACAGAAAACAGCATAACTTCTCTTAAAATTGAAGATCAGGAAGATACAGATTATTTCTCAATAGCCAGTAAAACAGAAACCTACAATGAAGATGATCATCTTGCAAATTTATTAATATATTTGTCAGAGTTCAACGTTCATTCAACTAATGATGAGGGAAAAAAGAAGGCACTTGTAGATCAAAAACTTAAAATCCAAAATGAAAATATCACCGCAGTAAACAGCACAACAGATTTACAAAATAAAATAAAAACTAACATTGAAATTCAGGATACTGTGAAAGACAATACTGCAGATGAAAACAAAATGTACAGCCAACCAATGCAGCAGTACAAACCTGAAGAAGAAATAAAAAACAATATCTCTGTTATGGATTTTCGAAAAGATAAAAATACAGAAAAATGCAGTTCATATTGGAATCATGAAGTCGGGGTATATTTACTGAATTTGTTCATTGATGACAACCCTTCCAATGGAATGCTTCACCCCGAAAACTACTTATTCAAATTGGTGCAAAAGCTATAATTTATCGAGGGGTTCAAGCTGCATATTTCATCACAAAAAACAGCAAAAAAAGTTTTTCACAGCGAAATAAAAAATATTTACTATATCAATCAAATCAACTAAATGAATAATTGAAATTCAAAAATAACCATAATTTACAACCATATTATAGTACATGAAATGCAGTAGTAATAATCAAAAGTTATTTTTTCCATCTCAGCTCATAAGATACAGTATTTTCATTCTGGAGCCCAGCAATTTGATCATTAATAATATTTAAATAAAAGTGCAACACAGAAGCCATATAGGAAAAATATGTTGCAAAAAATATATATATTCACTTTTTTTTAACATAAACAAAAATAATTCTTTTACATTTTAGCATGTATAATATAAAATTATCATTTGACATTTAACCCCCACTATTTGTTCAAGCGATTTAATATTTTTAGTTTTTTTTTAGTTTCATTTAAGTTTTAAGTTTTAATTTTTAAGTTTTAGTATAAGTTTAGTTTTAGTTTTTTTAGTTTTTATTAAGTACTTATTTAACGCTAAATATTAAGTCGCTTGGTCAAATAGTTTTAAATGGTAAATGATTATTTTATATTATACAATAGCTACTTTGGTTCATATTAAAATAAAAATAATTTCGGCTCATAACAAAAAAACTCATATTATACTTTTCAACAGTAATAATAATGAAGTTACTTTCCAATAACATACAATAACTATATTGGTTCATATTAAAATAACAATAATTTCAGTTCATAACAAAAATAATAGTTACTTTTCAATAAAAATAATGATCAAGATACTTTTCAATAATAATAATAGTCAAGTTTATTGAAATAATAAAAGTAATTTTCATTCCATATTTATCATTTAGTAGAAAAATATGCAGCAATGTTACCCCCGATAATACAGAATCTCAAAGTTCTCCGCATCACCTATCGACTAAAGAAATGAAGCAAGACAAATAATAAAACTGGAAAAATTTTGCATTACAATTCTTATCTGCAAAAAATTCTCAAAAATCAGATGTAATAGATATAATCCTGTTGTAATAAAACACATCAAAATGTAATTTGTTTGTTTTCTTTAAACTCAGATTCCGTAATTTAAAGCCTTTTTAACATTTTCCAACATAGTTGAAAGGTGTTTATTATTTCCGATTGTATGTCCGTCTGTTCGAGGTGTAACTCTCGTAAATATACTGGGAGTGGCCGGATTTTTTATTTATGTTATTGATGCTTAATATAGCACGATCGCTATTGAAAATGTGTGTATTTTTGCATGTGGATTTTTAGTTCATTTACAGGGTCGGTTAAAAGTTTTCTATTACATTACGGTGTATGGGAAAAAATCATTGCAATGTCATTTTAATGATGTTCTACAATTTCAAACATAATGAAATTGATAAGAATAATGAAATTGATAAAACATAATGAAATTGATAATCATTTGTGTACTGCACTGAATCGTACATTCTGAAGAATATGTGTGGCAAAGCATTTACTATTCATTTACAGGGACACACAAAAGGTTTCCATTAAATTTTGGTCTAGGGGAACAGTTTTTAGCGTATTCTAGTTCTAAACACAATTAGAAACACAATGAATCTAATAAGCATTATGGGAGCTTAAAACAAAAATACATGTTCTATAACATCATGTGCATTACATAAATAGTTTATAGGTTACATTTTATCAAACATAAGGAAAATAATATACATTACAGGAGCTTCCTACAAAGATACGTGTTGCTGTATAACTTGTTGTGAAAATATAGTCCATAACTTATTGTAGTTAGTAGTTAATTTACAGGGATATGCAAAAGATACGGACAGAGTACAGTACAATTAGCTATGTGTGCTGGAAATGTGATTTCATTTATGGTGTGAGCATTTAACTGTTATTTGCTTAGTATGTGGTGTGCATAATTGCTATTGATCTGTATACAGGGTTATGCAAAAGAATTCGTAAGCACTGAGGATTACGAGCGTGAATGGATTAAAAGCAGCTTTTAATATACTTATGCATTTTCAGGTTGAATTATATTTAGTATGCTAAAAATGTTTGTATTATATAACTAAAATCATATACAGGGACATGCAAAAACTGGATACATGACATCATATAGAAGATAATGTTTGGAAGTGTGGTTTTAGTAGTTTTAATTATATTTCAACTGCAATTAGATTTTAGCTTAATATATTAGCAATTTACGTATGTTTTATATTGCATATGTTAGGACCGATGTACATGCGCAGTCCATTCCTTCGCTCTTCTTACCCAGAATTTAATGATATATTACTGCTTTCAATTTGCATTTTGGAATTTTTATATGCATAGATATATTGTCACTGAAGGCATTTTTATTTAATAAATTATATAGCCTATCATTTGTTAGACAGAATATTTTTTTAAGAAATATTATTCAATAAACTTTTATTTAAAGAAAATCATCTAACAAATGAAGATATCTTTGACTATACAATTTATTAAATAATGTTTTCAGTGACAATACATCCATGTATTTTCATAATGTATGCCACATGAATTTCAAAAACTGCAAATTGAAAGCAGAAATTTTAAGCTATCAAGACGATGTCTGTAGTGGTCACCAGACCATCATAAAATGTCATCCACAGGATGTTGGCAAGTGTGACATTTCGAAACCCAGGGGATGTGCTTTAATTGTCGACAGTAAATGACAACAGGGCCATTTCATCGATCATCAGAATATCAGCTTGCCCAAAATATGACGTTTTCAATATTTTTAGGACGTGCAAGTGTTAGTATGTTTCCGTATATTGATAGAAACTACTGATGGTGAATTTTCAACCTGTTATGCATTTTCTTACTAAACTACGTTTACCATATGTACAAATTATAGATTAAATACATTGTTTCACAGAATAATTGGACTACTTTTTTGCTATGGACGATGATTTCTTAAATCTGGGTGTTATGAGTTTTCTAAAATATTTACTCAGTTTTTTTTTTTTTTTTTTTTTTTGTTTTTGTTTTTTTACCTTATTAAACAGCGAAGTTTTGGTAACAAATTCAGAAAGTATTGGAAAGTGTTCCATAATCTATTCTTGAAGTATAATTTTTCATTCTTGTTTTTTGACAAAAATTTTTTGAAACATAATTTAAACTAGATTTCAAATATTTAAAGTAAAAATCAGCTATGAGCACTTATTCCTTTGTACTGACAGAATGTGTATTGACAGTTAGATCCCTCATGCTCTTTGATCAAACGCTCATTGGTGTTTATACTTAAATCGGAGATCGAATTTAAGTTCAGGTTCTCAACCCCTCTACATGATTTAGATGGAAAAGGTAAGCACTCGCAAATTGGATCCTATTGTTACCGCTCATTTTTTTTTTTTTTTTTTTTTTTATTTTTTTTTTTTTTTTTTTTAATGAAAGTTATCATTATAAAGAGGGGTAAATGGTTTTCTATCGAAGGCCCCACATATTTTTGAAGAAAGACGCAACAGTCTGCGAGACTTATAAATCTACCTCTAAATGCCCAAACACATTTTGTACAGTAAACGAAATCATTAAAAGGGTATTGGGTGACTTTTTTACATTTTACAATACAGTTGAAAAGTGTTTATGCATTGGGTTTGTCTGGCCGTTTTTCTATCCAAGTTCTAACTCTCATAAATGTACTCTGTTTGGCATGTAAATGATGTAAATTAATGAGGTTTACCATGGCTTTTTCGGTATTAAAATTGAAGTGTGTAGAATAAGTAGTTCATTTACAGGTCACACAAAATATACCGTTACATGAGGGCCTATGAGGAAAAATTGCTTGCAGTGTATTTTAATGATGTTGCTCATTTACAAACATAACAAAAGAGACATAAGTTGTTGAGATGCATAAAACATGCTTCCTGTAGAATTTAGGGGACGAAGTATTTACCATTCATTTACAGATACAAAAAATTTTGTTTAAGTACCGGTCTTCGGGAAAAGTTATTCGCAATTAATTCACATTATGAAATTCATATACTTTACTGAGGTTTACTAGAAGATGCTTGCAGTAGAATGTGATGTGCATCACACGTATCGCTCAAATACAGGGACACATGAACTATTTCGGATATAATGCCGTGTCCGAAGTATTGTGCTTTAGAGGTTATTGCTGAAAATAAGTTATCAGTTATTGAATAAGTTTTAAACTTTATCTAAATTCTTCCATACTACGTGGCCACAGACAATATACACTATACAGGGCTACACAAAATAATTCGCAAGTAATTCTGAGAATGAGCGTAAATTGCTTAAAAGTTTTTTTAATTTGATATATTCATTACAAGCTCAACTACACTTGGTATTCTAAAAGGTGTTTGTAGCATTTAAATATAATCATATAAATAGTCTAAGAGCTAGCAACGTTTTCGTCACCTCATTTTATCAAGGCACATTTTTCTATATGTTTTTTCCGATTTATGGTGTAGTTCGTTTGCGAGCGATCTGGCAGTCAGGAGACGTTGCATTTACCTGCGGGAAGAGTAGTTATGCAGGTCAAAAAAATTCAAAATTACGTCATTTTATCAAGGCTCATTTTTCTATATGTTCTTCCGATTTATGGTGTAGTACGTTTGCGGGCGGTCTGGCAGTCAGGAGACGTTGCGTTTCCCTGCGGGAAGAAGGGTTATGCAGGTAAAAAACTTCAAAATTACGTCATTTTATAAAGGCTCAATTTTCTATGCGTTTTTCCGATTGATGGTGTAGTACGTTTGCGGGCGGTCTGGCAGTCAGGAGACGTTGCGTTTACCTGCGGGAAGAGGGGTTATGCAGGTTAAAAACTTCAAAATTACGTCCTTTTATCAAGGCTCATTTTTCTATATGTTTTTCCGATTTATGGTGTAGTACGTTTGCGGGCAGTCTCGCAGTCTGGAGACGTTGCGTTTACCTGCGGGGGAACGGGTTATGCGGCTCAAAAAACTTCAAAATTACGTCCTTTTAGGATGATTTTTGTTCATAACATCTGTTTCTACTAACTATTTGTGATATTAATCCATTATTACCAGAAGTTACCAATGCCGCTAAGACCCTGCCAGATCCACATTTATAGGTAACATATTACTCTTTCGTTAACAGACAACCTATAATTAATTTTCCAGACACAAATACGGTTGCAAAGTTAATGCCCGACGGCTTTAAATATGGAAACGAAAGTGCCTGTTTCAGAAGCCTGTTTTACAGTTTAAAAATTATAAGTCATCTTTACGTCATTTTATCAAGTTTAAAAATTACAAGATATTACTCTTTCGCTATCAGACAACTTATTTAATTTGCCAGACACAAAATCGGTTGCAAAGTTAATGCCAGACGGCTTTAAATATGGCAACGAAAGTGCCTGTTTCAAGAGTGTTTTATAATTTAAAAATTAAAAGCCCTCTTTTCGTCATTTTATCAAGCTTAAAAATTACAAGACAAACTCTTTGGCTAACAGACAACCTATTATTAATTTGCCAGACACAAATTCGGTTGCAAAGTTAATGCCAGACGGCTTTAAATATGGCAACGAAAGTGCCTGTTTCAAGAGTGTTTCATAGTTTAAAAATTATAAGTCATCTTTACGTCATTTTATCAAGCTTAAAAATTACAAGATATTACTCTTTGGCTAGCAGACGACATATATAAATAATTTGCCAGACACAAATTCGGTTGCAAAGTTAATGCCAGACGGCTTTAAATATGACAACGAAAGTGCCTGTTTCAAGAGTGTTTTACAGTTTAAAAATTACAATTACATAAATTTAAATTAATTACACAAAATTAAACTTTTTTTCGACATACACTATATATATATATATATTTACAAAGAAACGATTGTTGCTATGGTAACAATTAAGGGTTGACTGTCATTAAATGAAGCCAAATCCCTACAAAAGATGACATTTTTTTAAAGAGGCACTTTCGTTGCCATATATAAAGCCATGTGGCATTAACTTTGCAACCGAATTTGTGTCTGAAAATTTAATTATATGTTGTCTGTTAGACAAAGTGCAATATCTTGTTATTTTTAAGCTTTATAAAATGACGTAAAGATGACTTATAATTTTTAAACTATAAAACACTCTTGAAACAACCACTTTCGTTGCCATATTTAAAGCCGTCTGGCATTAACTTTGCAACCGAATTTGTGTCTGGCAAATTAATTATAGATTGTCTGCTAGCCAAAGAGTAATATCTTGTAATTTTTAAGCTTGATAAAATGACGTAAAGATGACTTATAATTTTTAAACGATAAACCACTCTTGAAAGAGGCACTTTCGTTGCCATATATAAAGCCGTCTGGCATTAACTTTGCAACCGAATTTGTGTCTGTCAAATTAATTATATGTTTTGTGTTAGCCAAAGTGTAATACCTTGTAATTTTTAAACTTGATAAAATGACGTAAAGATGGCTTATAATTTTCAAACTATAAAACACTCTTGAAACAAGCACTTTTGTTGCCATATTTGAAGCCGTCTGACATTAACTTTGAACCGATTTTTTGTCTGGCAAATTAATTATAGGTTGTCCGCCAGCCAAAGTGTAATATCTTGTAATTTTTAAGCTTGATAAAATGACGTAAAGATGGCTTATAATTTTTAAACTATAAAACACTTTTGAAACAGGCACTTTCGTTCCCATATATAAAGCCGTCTGGCATTAACTTTGCAACCGAATTTGTGTCTGGCAAATTAATTATGGGTTTTCTGCTAGCCTAAGTTTAATATCTTGTTATTTTTAAACTTGATAAAATGACGTAAAGATGACTTATAATTTTTAAACTGTAAAGCACTTCTGAAACAGTCACTTTCGTTGCCAAATTTAAAGCCGTCTGGCATTAACTTTGCTGCAGCATTTGTGTCTGGAAAATTAATTATAGGTTGTCTGTTAATTAAAGAGTAATATGTTACCTATAAATGTTGATCTGGCAGGGTCTTAGCGACATTGGTAACGCCTGGCAATAATGGATTAATATCACAAATAGTTAGTAAAAACAGATGTTATAAACAAAAATCCTGCTAAAAGAACGTAATTTTGAAGTTTTTTTTACCTGAATAACCCTTTCTACCGCAGGTAAACGCAACGTCTCTCGACTGCCAGACTGCCCGCAAACGTACTACACTATAAATCGAAAGAATATATAGAAATTCAAGCCTCTATAAAATGACATAATTTTGAAGTTTTTTGACTTGCATATCCCCTCTTCCCGCTGGTAAACGCAACGTGTCCTGACTGCCAGACTACCTGCAAACGTACTACACCATAAATCGGAAAAACATATAGAAAAATGAGCCTTGATTAAATGACGCAATTTTGAAGTTTTTTGACCTGCATAACCCCTTCTCCCGCAGGTAAACGCATCGTCTCCCGACTGCCAGACTGCCCGCAAACGTACTACACAATAAATCGAAAGAACATATAGAATTTCGAGCCTTGATAAAATGACATAATTTTGATGTTTTTTGACCTGCATAACCCCTGTTCCCGCTGGTAAATGCAACGTGTTCTGACTGCCAGACTGCCTGCAAACGTACTACACCATAAATCGGTAAAACATATAGAAAAATGAGCCTTGATAAAATGACGTGTTTTTTGACGTTGCTAGCTCTTAGACTAAAAGGTCAGTGCAAAAAACTGAAAACATGGCAGCCTATGGATGATATTTTCGGAAGTATAATTTCAGTAGTATTAAGCACGTTTTTGCCTGAATTAAATTTTAGCTTAATATGTGAGGTATATAAAAATTTATAGGTAATATACAGAATAGAACAGAAGAAATCAGTAGATTGCCGTCTAATGGTAGAAATTACTGAAGATGAATTTTTAATTGTGTTGTGCATTTTCATGCGATATGAATTTTTAGTTTACTAAGTAGTTTATTTTCAAATCTATAGATCATATACAGATTGGCTCAAAAGAATTCTTTTCTGGCTATCAGCGGTAATTATTGATATCTTGTTACGTAGATTTCGTAAGAAATGCTACTTATCACATTCTCCCTACGTTGGATTTTCTGACAATTTTTTCAGATCTACGCCCATAGAACACAAAACTACCCCAATTAAAAATTTTACCTATTTATCTATCTATCTATCTATGGATACAGGGTGGTTCAAAAGATAATGTCCAAACGGCACGTGTGCGTGTGCCAGGTCGTGAGGAGCAAAAATATTTCATAGTAACTAGGAGTCGGATACGCGACAGTGACGGTTCATTTGCAAAAGTTCAGATATCAAAGAAGTTCAAAAGTTCAGATCATAAGCAAAAGTATCAGATAAATGGACAGACAATTTAAGGGATTTTTCTGACTGAACTAAAACCTTCACACGTTATCTAAGCTTATAGCCCAGTAAATTTAGGGTTTGATAGCTAAGTAATTCATAATGAGCTGAAAATTTCAGAATTAGCTCTTTATGACAAGTAAGAAAAAACCTTAAAATCTCAGCAGTTCTCATGTGTGCTTCTATCGAAAATGGCCGATCAAAGATGGCCGCTAAAACCTTTTTTCATCGTCCAATGTTTTTTTTTTCCATTTCTAAGTCATGTATCAATATTTTTTTACTTCTGCAAAACTCTGTGACCTCTGCTTACATCCTGTTTTATTGTATATATAGGGTCTGACTAATGCAGGGGCACGCGGGGCATGTGTCCCGAGCTCCCGTGCCAGAAAAGGCCTCAAGAATTAAAAAAAGCACTAAAATTGCTAAAACAACCCCTTCTCTCTTGAGGTTTTTTAATGGTCTTGTAAAAGAACCTTAAGGTGTAGGGGTCCCGCAAAGAGATGCCTATCCAGGCCTCAGTCTATTAGTCGAGCCCTGTACCTAGTTTTTATCAAAATAAAAGCTACGAATGAACTGTACATTCATTTATCTGTCGTCAAATTAATAGAATTTCACTGCCCTTAGCCTGTTTTGCCTCGTACTTAAGAAACTATAGACAAGCCATCTGTTAGTTTGTAATCCTATTTGTGAGTATTATTTTTAAAATTTTGTTTTAAAAAATGACAGATATTCCATTTTTCTATATAGAAATGTTTGTCAGAGGACTGTGATGGAAAAAAAAGAAAGAAAGTTAGACCAAGTTTAAATTATTTATTACAAGGCACAAAGATTTAAATCCAAAGTAAAAGTACAATAAACATATATAGTAATGTTTGTAATAAATAAGCTAATAATCTTGTGGTAAATAAACTTAAAACAAAATTACCAGAATTCTACTCATTCAACGTCGTAACCGTTATCGTCGTCTTCAAATCCGATAATAGGACGAACTGAATTTATGCATGTTTCTCCTAAGCAAGAGGTACAAAACCTAGAACAATGGAGAGCTGCCTTCTTGCACTGACATTTTTCATCACAGTCCCTTGCAGCAGTTATTTTGGAATCACAAGAGATAAGCTACAGAAGATCTTCGGGCGCTGCGGGAAGTGCTGAAGGTAATGGGTTTAATCTGCCTTCTTTCAGGAACCATCCCCATTCAATAGGATCTAGGTTGTTTCCCAGCCACTGTTGGACTTTAAGATAAACCCACAGTGAATGCTGCGAACATGCTGCACTTGTTGGTGGAAGAACGGCCAAGTTATATTTTGATGAGAAGTTTTTGGTTACTTCTTTATTGTAACAGATATGTCGCAGCTCATCTAGGGAGTCAACTTTCTCTCCCCCAAAAAGGTGTTTCATGAATATCTCCCCAATTTCAATTACCTTTTGGGGTTTAAGTTGAGAACTGTTGAATAAGGAAGTCAAAGAAAGCAGCTCATGGTTTTTCTTTATCAGTTTAAAAGCTGAGGATTTCCATTCCTAAAAATTGCTGATGTTGTATCACATCCAGTTGCTGCATGTAGGAAGAGAATGGAATCCTTCATTGAGCCAAGTGATTTTTTTAATTTTAAATATGTTATAGCATTTTTGTTCGCGAGGTCGTAGTAAGAAGAGTGGTTTTCCTGGGTTACCTCGTGCGATGAGAATGGTCAGCATATCTGTGTCAGTACCAAGTACTGTGACTAATATAGAATTGGTCTTACTTGAATTAATTGCTGTTGTACAGATTACTGCTTCAGCATCATCATCCGCCTGTAGGGCAGTTATTCCTTCGGCCTGGAAGTAGCCCATGACCATTCGAATAAACCTAGCCTTGTTTTCGGAGTTCCGTAAAAAAACAGCTTGTTTGGTTGTAGCCACCATGTTTTCGTCAAAAGCAACAGTTGCAGACATTTTCGACATAAATCTTCTTACCTCTCCACACTTTAAGTTGATAAGGCACAAGTGTACCCATCAAAAACAACTGCTTCACTTGGAGAGAAGTGTTTCTGGACAAATCTAAGATATTTGTGGCATATATCTCTGTAGGTGTCGGACTCGTTCCAAACCAATGTATGCAAAAGAAATCTTCCATCTACAATAAACGAGCAAGTTGGTGGAGGTTCAACACAAGTCTCAGTTTTTTAAATGATAGCAGCTAAAGTTGATTTAACATTCTTCCTCATTGAAACTTCATCAAAGAGGGAGGGAGGTTGAGGAGCCAATTCGTATTTGAGATAATCTCGTAGATTTTCATTTTACTTGAGAAAAGCAGCAATCCTGGTAAACAACTGTAGAGGATTGAATATCACAGTTGAATTCCTTATTATCAATCTGTTATTTGTTTCCGATATTGGTATAATTCTCTTTTTCCCTTGAAGTTTAATTTCCCCAAATGAACATCCTATGATTGAAGTCAGTAAATTTTCACAAACTTTCTTTGCATTGTCATAGTTTGTTTTATCATCAGCAACCAATCCATTAGCTACATTCATCAACAAATGTTTAGGACATTGATTATCGAAAGGATTGTGAAGCAGTAGCCATTCGGATAGCTTATTCAAATCAGAATCACCTCTTTATTGTCTGGAAGGCCAAAATTCAACGTGTTGTTCTTAGCATACATAAGTTTTTTCACAAAAATCTTCTAATACTTCCGATACTTTCATGTTCATTGGGCAAGAAGCAATCCATCTGGACAAAGTAGAATCTTCCATTCCTCGGCCATGTGTTAAGCCTCCTGCTACTTTTATGGATTTCATGAGACTGTGATCTATTATCATGTCTGATGCAACTCCACTCCATGCCCTGTCTTTTCTGGGAATAGTAAAATAACAATCAACAATTTTTTAAAATTCATTGCTTTCCATTTTCTCCATCAATTCTTCCATTTGCTGAATATATAAATGGGCACATTTGGCATAAAAAATGTGGCCTGCTGCATGAAAGTTAGGCATCATGGATTTAATGCTATGCAAATGTAAATCCCAGTTCCCAACTCGATCTGCTTGAATACATAAAAGAATAAGTGTAATCTGTTCCATGTACTGTAACCACAGCTTGCCAGTTCTATGAAAGTCTCTGCTTTCTGCAGCTGTTTCAATAGAGTTTATCAACTGTTTAATGCAGTTGTTGTCTTGAAGATCTTCAATACGGCTTCCATTTGTCACCATAAGTTCATGAATAACATCTCGAATTTTGCTTTTGGAATTGTCATCTAACTCGTGCAGAGAGTGTTGAAGAAGTTTCTCATACAGAGTTACGTATGTGAGAAAATGTGCTTTTAAGGCTCTCGAATAAACATGTCACAGTGATAATAACTGATGATATAATATATATTAACTTATTCTTATCTGCATTTTTTGTTGAAAAAAGGCCTGTGTGTGAAAATGTGGGTGAAAACTCCAAAGGAAAAAACGATTTTTATTTTTTTAAATAATTTCAGTTTAAATAAATCGTATTACCGTACATTTATAATTTCTTTATTTTTTAAACCTAAGCTCATATTCAATTTAGCATACTTGCTCGCTGCATTGGTTTCCTTAGAAGCGAAAAATATTCACTTTTGACATAATAATGCAGAAAAACATCCAACAAGGCGCAATTATTTGGCGACCACAGTTGATCCGCCATTTTGCATGGAAGCCGACATCGAATTTTTTGAGACTTTTCAGGATCCATTCTATACATATCCAGGAGCTAATCCTGAAAATTTTAGCTCATTATGAATTTCTTAGCTATCGACCCCCTTTTTGGTCTAAATTTACTGGGCTATTAAGACTGGCAGCATCAGTTAGTGCTGGCATATATATATTTTTTTTTTGTCTTTTTTTTAAATTGTTGCTGTTGTTTACATTTTTATGATTATTTTTTTTTTCTCTTTTTATCATTTTCTGAACTCCAAAGATTATAATTTAAAGAAAAAACTTTTGATTATTGCTTATATCAATGAAGACATTTTTTCCAATACTGCCATATCTCTAATTCTTCTTAAATGTGTTAGTTGAATAGGATAAGCGTTCTTCTACCGTTCGAGCCATTTCATAGTTGTTTCCAAACATTCAAAAGCTTTGTTATGTGATAAAACTGGATTATTGTTTTAGCATTCGGTTTCATTTTCTTCAATTTCTTTTTCATCATGAATCTCATTCACAGTCTCATCACCATTTAAAATCCGTTATCCAGGGTCATGTACTTCACTATTTAACCACTCCTTAATTTCATTTCCTTCATAGCTTACGATTCTTCCCATCTCCTTTATTGTTTTACATTCCTCATTTTCTGATCCACTATCAGTTTTTTTTTTTTTTTTTTTTTTTTTTTTTAGCCAATAAATAATTGGGAATTCGGTTATTTATTATTATTTTCTTTTTTTGGCTGAAATAAGCTGTTCGGATAACTGGAAGTTCGGTTAAGAAATTTTTGAGGACAATAGGCTGTTTGGATAATTGGAAATTCTGTTAATTGAAATTCCGATAATCGGCGGCCTAATGTAATGAAATAAAAAATTATCACAGATTTTTCCAATCCAGCAGTGCAAAAATAAGTGATTTATCTTTATTAAGGCCGTTGTTATTTTAATTCGAAACCAGGGACACATTTTTTCGATGACACTGTATAACAATTCAAAAAAGTCTAAACACAGGATTTCAGCAATTATCGTTCGCAGTCCATCCTGTAACCGAAATTTTCTGTGTGTCCCCTGAAAAAATAACGATGGATGCCATGCAATCCTTAATCTATGAAAAACATGTTGTTGTTCACCGCAGTGTTTCTCCACATAGATCATAATGTAATGAATTTTTTTGCACTTCCCTATAAAAGAACTATAAATGCTTTTACTCTATACTCTGTAGAAAGCATTCTGTCATCTACATTAGCGATGCATATGAATTTCATTAAAAGGCACTACTCAGGATATTTTCCCAAACACTATAAGGTAACTGAATTTTGTGTGTGTGTGTCATTTCAATATAAACGAACTATAAATTCTGCAAATAATTTTTTAATCGCGAGCATTCTGTAATGAGCATTAATTACATTACAATGCGAGTATATTTATGAGAATTATAGCCCGGATAGTCAGCAGAGGGCAGAAAGAGAAATGGAAATGTTACACTATGTTATCCTTCTAATTCCTATGTTAGAATTCGTTCTAGAAATTCCATAATTCAGAGAATCTGAATTCATACCAGAAAAAACTTTCAGTAATAATTTTATTTTATTTAAATATTGCATAAATTTGCAAGCATAGATTATGAAACACTTTCCAACACATTCAGAATTATGTAACAAAACTACACCGTTTAAAAAATTAAAATATTACGTATAATTCAACCATATGGAAACGCATAACACATTTCAAAACCCATTTTCAGCTGTTCTAATCTACAATCGTAAAATTATCCGAAATTTTTCAGCAGCCCTGTATATGATATATATTATATGATATATTATTATATATATTATATATATGATATATTATTATATGATATATTATATCTATTAACTACATGCATGCAAAAATTTAGTTCACGTAAGAAATACATGTACTTCAGTAGAAAATCCCCCTTCAGCAATTTCATCTAATAAGAAAAATGGTACGTGAATACTTTTGGGTACCCCCGTATATGAGGTATAGATTTATATATAACGAGTGACATGTAAAAAATTAACTTAATTTAAAAGCGCATACCGAATTTTAAACCGTACACTCCAGCAATTATTACTCAAAGACAATACTGTAACCGATTTATTTTGTGTGCCCCTGCTATTAATACCCTGTGCTAACGTGATCTTAGCGAAATTCAATAATTTATACCAGTTTCAATGCTTTTGAAATAGCGTAATGTCACTAAAATTCTCTGCAAGCGATTTTTACCCATATACCATAATATAATGGAATACTTTTATGTTCTCCTGTAAAGGAACTCTTAATCCTACATACTTCATATACAATACAAAACATGCTTTGGTGACCCTAAATAAAGTTCAAAAATTGCATGAAAATCCGAGTGTATTTACGGGAGTTAGAGCGTGTACAGAAGGACAGAAAAACCGAATGCATAAACACTTTTCAACTTTGTTGGAAAGTGTTAAAAATGAAATGAGTTCATTTGTGATCTTGTCTCCTTTTGCTTCGGCTGATGACGGTCTGTTAAATTTTCCAGCTCGGAATGCTTCCTGGGTGTTTTTATATTTGTATGATGTTTTATGCAAAATTTTATTATTTAATTGTGGTTCATCGCCAATTATTTGGTGCATACACATATTTTTAGTTCAATTGTAATGCAGAATGATGAAAAAACGTAAAATCCTTACAATATCTTTAAAATATTTAAAGAAAATTGGGCCCTGGCTGCATTTTTTTAGTAAAATTTTATATTTACACAAGACAGCGTATACTTTATTCAACTAAATATATTTAAATTTCACGTCCTCCATACTACTATGAAACTCACCTGTGCAATGAACTAGGAGTTTTACAATATATTCAAAATTAGCTGAAATATTTGAAAATTTGTCAAAAAATACATATTTTTCTATATACAGTTACCATTCTTTTATTTTCGAATATGGAAAGCAACATAGAGTTATGGAATAACATGGAAAGCATTTTTACAAAATTTTACTGAAATATGCTTAAAACATTTTGTGTAATGAATTTTATCAAACATAAAAATAACGGAAAAATTGATTTTCCAGAAGTAGCATTTTAAAATATTTGTATCTATATTGTTTCTTATCTATAAAATTATCTAGAAGTGTCTGATAAGGTTTATTTGTGTAAAAAATATTGTGTGTATTTAAAAAAGTAAGCAAATCATGCAGAGATATTGGTTGGATTATATTGGTTTCGAAATATTGGTTGGATTTGTTCTGGCCTTCCTACAGTCGCTTTCAGTACTCATTGCTTCATGTTTATTAAATTGGCCATAACTCCTCTTCTAGTAATTGTCGTTCAAAACAGATTTGGAATCGTAAAATATTGTTGTTTTTTTTTTAAATGAAACAATAAAAAATATTTCGAAAATTTTTGCATTTTAATGTAGGCAGAGACCTTAACACCTTCACGCCGGCGCGGCGGATCACCCCCGACTGTCTCAGAGTTGTCAAGTCTCCGGGTTTTTGCACACCACTATTATTTTAGAGAAAATATTGTTCCTTTAAATCTTCTAATTGTTCTAATTAAATAAAACAACATTTTCTATATTAACCCATTAAGCGCCGCTATATTAAGCACGTTAAATAAATAAAGTTTATTTATATATTTTATCTATATAAGATGCCCCTATAATAAAGCAGTTGAATTTTTTTTAATAACTGTAACCGTTTAGAATGTATAACATGTTCCCGTAGCGGGAGCGTTGGCGTCTAATGGGGGTTGAACCTTCCTCTGAACTGCAAAGAAGCGCGCGTTATTTTCTCCTGCCATAATGTGATTGCGATTAGAAAATTAAATAAAACTTCATTTTTAGGCATGATGCAAACAAATAAACAAACATATAAACAATTACTAAAAATATAATCAGGGTTCGAACAGTTTTACCACTAAATTTTAACAGTATTTGAAAGTATCTCACAGCAGAAAATTATTGCAAAATCTGTAAATATAGGCGGTGGTTGCGAATTCTTTGGTTTAAAAATTAAATGTAAATTTTCTTATCATTAATAGTGGTGCCAGAGTCCTTGGAAATTCCAAGGAGTGTGCGAACCTTGTATATGGATTAAAAATTTAATATTAATATTCATAAATCACTTTCATTCAAATTTTTTAACGAATATTCAAAATATTAGAAATATAACGTCACTCTTTCTTTTTTATTATTTCCCTACACATTGTCTATGCAACTTGAAAGGAATAACTCAGATATAACATTATGTTGTAATAAACACTACACGCACATATGTATAAATTTGTTTTACACCTAGAATTCTGGCATATACTTGCATTAGAATATAGTTTTTTTCATCGACACGTAACTGATATGTATAACTCTATATATTCCTAAATGATGTTTTGAATTTTCTTTATTACCTGTTTCAAATAAATTAGTTGTTTTACAAATGAAAATTGAGACATCTCTTATTTCAATATAATAAATGCTTTTCACGTTACTATTACCAAACATCGATTTTCAAATTATTTAAAAAAATATATATATTATCTCTTTAATGAGAGGCCTGCATATATTTAAAAATCGATCTACAACAGTATCACCGTTAGTACGATTAATATAACATGAAACAATTTAGAATTTTCGTAATCCTTCTTTTTCTTTTTTTATATTGTATATGAATCTACCTATGGATTTAAGTTTCAAAAGTAGCTGCCAACTACTACTGTATTATATCTTAATTTATGGTCAAAGTTACTGTTACAAGAAATTACCAAAATTCTTTTTTAATGTTTTAGTAATAACTTACTTCCATGCAAAACGCAATCTTTTATTTTTGCATCTTTCATTTTAATTGTAATTTAAAGATTTTTTTTTTCTGCGGATGAACATCATAAAGGTAAATTTTAAGGGTTTTTTTGTTCACAATGGTTCCGTTTTTCCGTATAATATTACGAATCCACATTCAAGCGAACTGACATACACTGCTTTTCATGATAAATCAATATAAAATGTTCCTCTCTTTATGGAAGCGCGTTTGCAGACAAAGGACGGGAATGTAACCACAAGCCGCCAACGCTCCCGTTGTGGGAACATACGAAAGAAACCTTTCTAATATTGCTTTAAATGAATATATTTACTGCGTATTAGGAATTTATTATTAGATGATCTGTTGGCTTTAAATATTCACTGCACTTATAAAAACTAAAGAATTTACTTTTTTCTTTTTACTAATTTTACTTGAGGAAGTCTAAAAACCAAAAATTCTCTTTTTTTAAAAATCTGCAAAAAATAGTAAATATATATATATCATTCTGAAAAATATGTATACTACACGCCATACTATTAACTTTTCGGCACAAAATATATTTTTTAAATAATTCAAAAATATGTTGAGGGGAAAAATAACAAATTGTTGTTCCCGCAACGGGAGCGTTGGCGTTTAATGGGTTTAAAATACTGGTATCCAACAAGCCGGAGACTTGGCAGCTCCGAGACAGTCGAGTGTAACCCACCGCGCCGGCGTGAACGTGTTAACACATTGCCAATAGGCAATTTTTATCAAATCTAAATTTCAAAATAGTAGAATCTACTCCCTGTTCAGAAAGTCTTTTGTAAATTGGTGTTCTAGATAAGTTTCCCAAGTTTATGCATCGGTAAATATCTTTCAATGTACGAACTTAATAAAAAATATCTTACAATCTAAAAAAATACGGACAGCATGATGTAAATGCATTTTGTGTAAGTTAGAAGCCACGCACTTAGTCAACAATGTTTTCTTCATAAAAACCAGACAGGTAACTCGTGAATGTGTGTTAACCTCTTAATGGTCACATTAAATTGCGGTTTAAAAATTCAAATTGCTCATTGGCACCACCTTTTTGAAAAATAAATATTCACCTTATTCAATGATAGGTAAAATGATACGCTAATAAAACCGATTACACTATTTTTAAACTGGTGGGAATCAAACAATCTGAATAAAAGACGCAGCCCGTGAATATAACGGGAGCGAGAATTAAGAGTTAATACAATATAGACTGCCTGCCACTTAACAGTTCAAAGTATTGCCCCACTAGAGATCCTAGGTTTGCCACCGGATTTGGGTAACATTTACTCAATTTTTCATCTGTTCAGGTTCGGTAAATCAATCAAGCTAGGTTCGAAAACAAACCCGCCGGTTTAGCATTAGCTTACCCATTTCCCAGATATACGCTATATAGCACACCAGGACACACGGTGTTAAATCATGATTGTCCGTAACTTACGATCCTGTAAGGATTCTAGCTAATGTTGCCAGGTCTCCCACCTAAATAAGGGTTCCAAGCTCTGGACACCGATAATTTCTTTAAATTTATTTCGCCATGTTTAAACGCAGATAATTCTGTCATTCAATAAGACGAAGAAAATTACTTTAAATTACTACTTCCCAGAGCATTTGGAACAACGTTTTACGCTGGATATCTGGCAACACTAATTCTAGAGCATTTTTTTACGATTTTGAATACTTTTTAACCCGTTAAGGGAGCAGAATACCTTTAAACCTTCAAAAAAAATTTTTCTTCTTTTGCTAAGGATTTTTTAGGCATGACTTATGAAAATCTGAGATATCGTGAATTAAATATTTATTATAAAGATTTTTCATTAAAAGAAAATACTTGAAAGTTTCCAGAACCCTTGTGACTGTTTTTCCTCTTTTTCTTTCTTTCTTTTTTATTTCTTGTGTGTGCTATGTTTCTTAATTTACACACACGCACATATGTATAATGTTTTTTTTTTGTTTTTTTTTGCCGATTTTTTATTCTGGTACTTTTATAGAATTTTCAAGATGGAAAATTATTTTGACAGCTTCACTAATGTTTGACTGGTACTTGATAAGTGACAGTTTAATTTGTAACTCTACATGTCTCTTTTTACCCATTTTTATAATTTCCAGATTGACCTGATTATCTAATCTTTTCCTATCTGCTACCAAAACTTCAAGAGAGTTAATTGACATTAAAGATTAATTATTGGCACCCTGGGGTCTTACTCTAGGCGTTCCTAAATCATAGATTTTGTGTACTTCGGAAGATTCCTTTCGTTTTACAAACCATCATTTATATATATATTTCTCTTAAGTAGCGCGAAAAAAAGGCTGAATTTGTAGCTCGCCTTTTGGCAGCAAACGTAGTAACATGAATTTAATTTGCTTTATTTTTACATTCCAGCAATCAGAAGCGCCATTTCACACTGAAACTTGCGTCATATTTAAAAGAAATATTTCAATCGTTTTAATCAAATCTAAACATATTAAAATGATACTTTTGAATATGCACTAATCGCGGAAGAGCACAACATAGATTATATATTAATACTAGGGGACTTTTCCCCCTGCAAACTACGCTCGCCAACCCCCGTTCAGACACCGCAGAATCTAAAAATCAAAAAAACATGCTAATCTGATGGGTTTTAAAAATATTAGAGAACATTAAATTATACTGAAAAAAGCTGTGCAGATCTCCCTATAAACGGGTTTCCATTCAATTCCCTATGATTGCAAAAATTTAAGGCCGAATCAGTTTTCTGTTAAGACATCCAATGGTTGTTTTCGTTCAGTTAAACATTTAAAAAGAAGCTAAAATAAATGAATTAAGTATTCAGAGTCTTTGTCTCCCGATATTTTAAAACAATCTCTATAACAATAGCCTCAATCATGTGACTATCATCAACAGTTCCCGGCGGAACACTTCGTTTTTTATACTCTAGGTGCCATTTTGATACTTTAATGTTATCCAGGCACAGGTGATAAGTCGCCAAATATTATTCTATCGCCATCATTTCATCTATAT
The DNA here is from genome assembly GCA_963932465.1 of Maratus speciosus. Taxonomy (NCBI): domain Eukaryota; kingdom Metazoa; phylum Arthropoda; class Arachnida; order Araneae; family Salticidae; genus Maratus; species Maratus speciosus. The sequence continues at coordinate 263,488,523 of OZ010794.1, read as the reverse complement.
TATAATTGTTCAAGTCATCAAATGCCATAAACAAATACGGTCTGATCCCTTTGCCTTTCATATGAAGGTTTGGCACAATGTCATATACATATTGGCGGGCGCGATTTGTTTCCAACGCCAATTTGGGGAACGTATCAGCAGCATAAACAACAACATCCGGCTTACCATATCAAGCAAAATAACAAAACTTTAGCGCCAGTTATGTACCCGTTGCATATATGACATTGGCGTCAGAAAAAAATCGCGCTAGTATGGGTCCGTATATGACATCTATGCCGAAAGAAAAAAAAGCCGGGTGCAAAACTCGCCAATATCTTTTTTGCAACTCGCCAGTTAGAATTTTTTTATTCTTCGAGTGGTAAATTAAAACATTGATTTGAAGTTGAAATTAAATGTCATGGTTTGTTATAAAATTTAATATTTCGCCAGATGTCATATCGCATGTTAGGCATGAAAATTTGGCGAAAATCTCGTTTTCGAATACCAATTATATATGTATTTTTGGTACTACTTAGTTATCCCGTCGACCAAAAATCTATTGCGAACTATAAGATTAAATGCCAATAACGGTTGATCGAAAATGTCACATTCACTTGACTTTTAGCAAGTTACACATGTTTACGTCATCAAGTGATTTTTATTTCGACGTTTTATTTTTATATTTATTAATGTTATACTAATTTATTTGTTCTTTCGTTATTTAAAATAAAAATTTTGTCAATCTGTACAATTTGGCGAGTGTTTTGGCGATTTATATAATTTGCGAAATTGGTTGACGGAATAACTACGTTGTACCGTATTTTTTAATTATTTTCTATTATTTTCAAAAGGAAAGAGCAAAAAAATAATTAATAACTATAGAACAAAATAATTTATATAAATTAAATGTTTTACTTTTATTTCTTTTTTTATTATTAAATAGACGACAATAGCCATGTCAATCAAAATAATGCCATTTTGGCACCAATTAGGTACCCCAGTGCGTATATGACATCTGTGTCTAATATTTTTCGTTTCGTTTTGTTAAAAAAAAAAGAAAGAAGTGAAAGCCATCAATTTAAATGTTTCATTTTTAAATGAAAACTTTCTATTAAATAAAATGATAACGCAATACAAAAAAAGCATTGTTCTTAGCATAGATTTAAAGGACGCCAACCTGGTCGCCAAATTAATTTAAAATAGTAACCTTTTCTGAATTATGAAAAAAAAAATATCTGTTATGATTAAAATTTGAGTTGCCATCATTAGAAAAATGTATTTAAAATTACAAAAAAATTAATATTTCGAAAACTAATTCGAATTTAAAAATTCTAATACCAGTTTTGAGATCTTTGGATCAATACCGATTTTTGGTGTTAATTTCATCGCAAAGTATTCCATATTTTAGGAGAAATCGCCGTGAAACATAATCAGTTGATTAATCAGTCGATTAAAAGACTCGATACACATTTCAGCCGTTTCATATATTCGTTTCATAAATTCGTTTCATTAGGATTTTATATATACTAGTTGCGTAGCAACCCGTTGTGTTGCTTTTGAATTGCATGAGACAAGCGATATTTTTGCGAAAAATGAAATCTTAACTTTATTGTAAATTTAGAAAGCCATTACAATATTAATTTTATTAAACACAATATTTCAAATAATAAGTTATATTCTCAATCTAAGTCAAAAGCTTTTCCAATATAAATGCACATATATTATAACTTTATTTGCCTAGAGCTTTTTTTGCTCTTCCAAGATTTTGCTTCGAATTTAGGTGTTGGTAGAAATGATTTCATTTGGGTCATCTTATACAAAAATGAATTTGTTTGGACGAATTTATTCAGAAGCATTTTATATTTATGAATTAAAATAAATATTTAGAGAATTAATTTTTTCTCGCTAAAACATTTCATTTTTAATGTCGGCTTCTGAAATGTTTTATTAGCCATCTTAAGGGAATTGTTGAAAATCTACTTTTCGACTTTAAATTAAATTAAAATAACGTACGATGTTTTTTTTCTTTTGACGTCAACAGAATTTATCTCAATATTCCAGTCGAGAGTCGAATTTGTGTTTCTAAAATAAACAGATTCCCGAAGCTTGAATATGTGTCAGTTTGTATTTCGTGAAATTTTCTTGAAAGCTACAATAATGTTTTCACTATTTAGTCAAATAAACGTTAATTTCAATTTAAAAATGATTTCAAACAATGATACCTAATAATCCTTGTCATTTTCCATTTTCTTTCTTATATCCGCAAAAATGGAGCAATTTTATTTTCCATCATTACAGAAATGTCATTAAAAATAACGTAAAAATTTTTATCTCGAAAACTAATCAAATTTTAAAATTCTACGACCACTTTTCACATCCTCGGACCCTTGTGGATACCTGGCCTTAATTGGATCACCCATCATTCCATATTCTAGGAGGAACGGCTGTGAAATACAAACGGATAGTCACTTTTTAATATAATAGATTGATGAAGTTTTAATTTCGCTATAAAAATTAGCCAGGGACAAATGCTGAATTATTTATATTATTTTAACTGTAAATGGCTTATTTCGTAATGGAGCCTGTACGCAATGGATATAGATTAAAACACATTATACTTGAAAATTATTTAAAAAGACATAATAAATAAATAAATTAAGATAAACTTTTCAAGCAAATTGCATTTGAAAGTAGATTTTTCCCCTATATAACGGGCGTAGAAATTGAAGATGCGCGATGTTTATAAATTCAAAAAATTGCAGTAGTAAAGATTGCAAAACTGACATTTAATCGTCAAGCGTTGCCATTCTCAAAATGACGTCAGCCTTACGCACAGACATATTTTTCCTTTATAATATAGATAGATTTTCAAACGTGAAGTATTCCGTTTGTCAGCTAAAACTTTGCATATGAAAATGTATTCTTTTGGCTTGAGGTTCTAATTTCAGTACCGCGAGGTACAATTTCCAGAAACTGATGTCTTTTAGATGTATTCGTGTAAAAATATATAGTTTTATCAAAGAAAAGGATTGTTTCTTTTAAATATGGCACTTACTGAAGCATTGCGGCAAGTGTCTCAAATTCGGTTTCAGCCGAATGAAAATATGTTGTGACATTAGCTTTGTGAGCGAAAATGTTTTTTAAATAGTGACGTCATTTTCTGTTCAGATTTAAAATAAAGTTATTTTTAATTGTAATGAGTAAATGGTATCATTAAGGATAAATAAACCCCAATATTTCTTTTTTTCTGCAACAGTGGAAATAATACAATTGCTATCATTTTGATGAAATTTCAAAAAAAAAAACTTTTCAAATTAAATTAAAGATATAAAAGTGGAAATATTTAGAAAAATAGCTAATGCGAGGACATCTACAAATGAACAGCATTCATAAAAAAAAAAAAAAAAAAAAAAAGAATTATTAGCAAAATTGGTACAGTAGAAAGTTCAGGGAAGATGTCTAAAAAAGCTATCTTGTGTTTTCAATGTATAGATTATTTTTTCTCTTTTACTTTAACAGTTGCCTAGCAACTATATTTCATACAAATTATATTTAAAAGCACATATTTTTCCCATTTCGGATCTAAAAATTTAAATTGTTCGATTACATATATGTTAAATACGTGCTTTTTTTATACATTATTCTTTTATTTATTTATTGATGAAGCTTTAATTTCATTGTAGAAAATTAGCGGGAGAGAAATTCTGAACTTTTTTTATGTGCAAATTGTTTATTAATATTTCGCAATGGAGCTGGCACGGCAAAATCATTTAATTGATAAATAAAAGCGAAACAAAACCAAAACTCACTGGGTTTTATAACAGACGATATTCTTGACATAGCACGCATTTTAATTTCAATTTTTTTTTTCGGTTTTTATGAGAAAATGGCAACAAAAAGATACAGTAATCTACTATTTTCATCCCCCCCCCCCTTAGTTTCAACAGAAATGGAGTACTTCAGCTGCCACAATGACAAAAAAAGTAATAAAAACTACAAAAAAATTAATATCTTAAAATTAAAATGAGATACAGCTTTCAAACAAATTGCATTTAAAAGAGCATTTTTTTCGTTATACGGCGGTGTAAAAATTTAAAATGTGCGATGTTTAGAAGTATAAAAATTTGCAGTAGAGAAAATTACAAAACCAAAATTTTATTTCAAATTTCAAAGTGTTGCCATTCGCAAAATGACGTATGCGTTACGCACAGATATGTTTGTCCTTTATAATATAGATAGGGTAGAAATAATATTAAGTAACCTGTGTAAATAAATCACAAGCAAATCTTGATTTGCAATTGCTATCTTAATATGCAATATATAACAGGGTTCGTACGCATCAGGGGTTTCAGGGGATTTTAGATGCGTTTGTACCAGATATTTCGTAAAGTACTGGTGGCTATATCTGAAGATAGAATTTGTTTTCATTAAATAAATACAAATGTTACTTTAAGAAAATTCTGGTACACTGTCCTTGAAGCGTACGAACCCTGTATAAAGAGAATTTTTTCTGATGAAGAAAATCACAGATTTAGTTAAATAATGCTATAAAAAGTGATAAAATGTCTTTATTAAGATTGACGATCGTTTCATCGCACATACGGCGACATTTTCAAAATCATTCACGATAGAAAATATTTTTACATAATTTAAAAACAATAACAATTATTTATTATTTTATTAAAGTTATTGTTTTTAAATTCAACTTGTTTTTAAAGTTCAACTGTTTTACGGAGGGGCAACCGTCTGTTGGGAAACCGCACTCCGTACAATCGTTGAGCCTCTAAGCCATTTCCATTTACAATTTGCAGGTCTATAGATAAAAGGCATATCAGCCTTTTCTCAATTAGTTAAAAGCAACACTTTTCGATGCGTTCCTACCGCGATTGACAGTTGCACACTCTGATCAGAGGCTTTTATGTATTAATCGAGGAAAAATTTTCCATAGGCATTCTTCGTCTCCCCTATATCACATTTGCATGCTATTTGTGTTATTCTTCTCCCGATAACTCACAACAGAAATGGATATTTCACGTTTGCATGGCTCAGGTATTCAAATGAGTCGGTTTCATTTCCGACCCTGCATTTTGTGATGAAAGTTGTTTCATTTAAATGTGTGCTATTACCTCTTAAGGTTTTGCCCATATTTTTTAAACACCCTGTATAGTCACATGTATTGGACCAGTGTTGCCAGTGAGCTACTTTTTTTAAATTCAGATTTCTTGATTGCCACCACTTATTTGAAACGGTAAAATTCCCTTTGTTTTCGCCTTAATTAAAACGTTACTATATAAGGCACATTTTACAATTTCAAAAAAGTGGTGCCAATCAAGAATCTGAATTTAAAAAATGTAGCCCATCTGGCAACACTGTATTGGACTATATTTTTATTGCTTTTGCTATGAAGTTATGATATGTTTTGTTATTGATAAAACAATCTTCAAATGCTAATATTCTACGAAATAAATTTCCTAAGTTAAACATCCAGTTTTTACGAGTTATGCGCATGTAAAATAACCTCTTCTTAAAAAAAATTTAGTATGTAATAATAAGAATCGTCTGATTTCTGAATGATTTCTGGTTACTTTAAAATTTATCACAACCACCTCCTTCTACAACACAAAATTTTCAACCCCCAGCACGTAAAATTAAAAATTTGTAAAACTTATTTATTTTTCATTTTTTGGTCCTTTATTAGCTATTCCAACAATACATAATCTATCATTTAAATTCAATCCTTCAGAAATTACTGATTACTTCGGTCCGCCCTCCCTCAAACGGAAAATTTGAAATATAAAATAGTTAAAGAAACTCTTTCATTTTTAATTTTTTTCTTCCCTATTTGTAGTCTTATAGTAACAGTAAATAAATAATTAACTGTCAAAGCAAACCACCTCCTCCTGAACCCAAAGCAAAAAATCTACCCCTTTCCTCCTTTATCAGATGACGAAATTAAAAATCTTTAAAACATTTTATTTTATATGTTTTTCTCATTTCTTTGTTACTTTTTTCTAACATTAAATATAGTATCATCTAAAACACCTCCCACACTGAACTTTTGCTTTTACTTTTGAATTCCCCTTTCCCCCTATAACACAAAGTGTGAAATCATTAAATTTCGATTAAAAAACACTGTTTTCTTTAGTCTTTAGCAACAGTAAATGATTTTCAACCTTTTAAATTAGGGGTGCACAACCTTTTTATGAGAAGGGCCACTTACAAAAATGTCTGGGTTGGCGAGGGCCACATCAGTAACACAGCGAGAATTCTATTTCGAGGAGGTGGTTGGATGTGTGGCCTATAAAAAACATTGTTTCAGAGGAGAGGCAGTTTAACCCCTTTACGTTCCCCTAGCCAGTCAACATACCCACTTCAGATGGCAGTGTATCAACAGTTTTTGTTTGTATATATAACAGATATATAGAAAGGATTATTTTCGAGGAGTGAAACTATTCCTTCACTTTATTAGGGGGAGTAAATTTTGCCTTATTAAAAGTTCTAAAAAACGAACACAGGCATGAAAGTGGGTAGTGCCGAAAAAAATGTGCCCTTTATGAACGAAGTAAATTGACGAAACTCGCAATTTTTCTGCAGTCGATCAACAAAATTTTAGATTTTCCCGCGCCTGATCGACGAAATTCGCAATTTTTCCACGCCCAGTCAACGGAATTTGCAATTCTTAACTGACTGATGAAGTTTTTATTTTTTCCCGCGGCCAATTGTCTTAAATTAAAGACTTTTTCTCGCGATAAACTGCCGAAACTAGCGATTTTACGGTAACCGATTGATGAAATTTGCAATTTTTCGCACTTAATCGACAAAATTTGCGATTTTCCTCTACCCGATCAACGAAATTTGCGATTTTTTCGCACCCGCACGACAAAATTCACGATTTTTCCGCGAACGATTGACAGAACTAGCGTTTTTTTTAGCGCGCTCGACGAAATTCGCCATTTTTCCGCGCCCGAAAGTCAACAAAATTCGCGAATCTTAAATGACGGACAAAATTTTAAATTTTTTCCCTTGACAAATTGGCGACTTTTTCTCTCGATAAACTGACGAAACTCCCGATTTTTCCGAAGCCGATGAACGAAACTCGCAGTTTTTTTAGCTTTATAGACAAAATTCACGATTTTCCCGTTCCCTATCGATGAAATAGACGATCTTCTAGCGACCTATCCACAAAATTCGCGATTTTTTCGCGACCGATCGACAGAATTCGCGATGTTTTCGTGCCCGTTCGGCGAAATTCGCGATTTTCCCCGCTACCGATCAACGAAATTCGTTATTTTTCTGCACCCGATCCACAGAACTCTTGATAAAGTGACGAAATTTGCGATTTTTTCAGCGCTCAGTCAACGAAATTCGAATATCTTAAATGGCTGACGGAATTTACAATTTTCCCGCTGCAAATGGGTGAAACTCGTGACATTTTTTAGCGATAAACTGACGAAACTCGCGATTTTTCTGCGCACGACCGACGTAACATTCAACTTTTCTGCGCGCGATCGATGAAACTCGCGTTTTTTCTGTGCCTGATCGACGAAACTCGCGGTTTTACCGCGCCCGATCGACGAAACAAGCGGTTTTTTGCACTCAGTCAAAAAAATTCACAATTCTTAATTGATTGACGAAATTTGCAATTGTCCCAAGGCAATTTTCGAAATTCGCGACTTTTTCTCGCGATAAACTGACGAAACACGCGATTTTCCCGTGCTCGATTAACAAAATTCCGGACTTTTCCGCGCGTGATCGACGAAACACGCGATTTTACCGCGCCCGATCGATGAAATTCTAGACATTTTTCGACTAGCGATTGACGAAATTAGCAACTCGAGAATTTCCTATATTGATACAAATGGTATCGGTCGAGCTATCAATCCAATTCGCGATTTTTATTTGACTGACGAAATTTACAATTGTTTTTCGCAGCAAATTGACGAAATTCACGATTTTTTCTTGAAACCTATGGTCAAAAATTGCGATTTTTGCCAATAAATAATTGACGAAATTCGCGGGCCACAAGTTAACCCATCGCGGGCCACTTTGGGCTCGCGAGCCACAGGTTTTGCATACCTAGTTTAAATAAACAGCATCTCACCCCAAAAATAAATAAATATATAATAATATAAATAAATAAGTTGAAATTTCTGGACATGAGGGGAGGAGCAAGATTTTTTCCCAGTTCAACCATTAAGATTTTCTCAACTGTGAGAATATCTTGTACAAAATATAACAGAAGTGAAGAACTAACCATTTTTTTTGTACATACAAGTGACAGAACACCCATATGGTCCGCCAACGGTGTAACAATAAATTTTAACACAAAATTTTATGGTAGGTTTCCGCAGGAATTAACTTTCAAAGGTGGTTCCGGGGCGGTTTGTAAGAAAAATCTAATAAGAAAATTTTTCTAAAATAATATTGGTACTCAGTTGGCGGACCATTTGGGAGCCCTGAAGTGATTAGGTTAACAACCGTTAACACGATATTTTACAAAATTCTTCAATCCTGCTCTATTTATTCTTCTAAACATTTACAGGCAACTTATTTTGAATTTCTTCATTTATATATTATCTAAACATTCTAAATTCATTCCTTGACAGGTTAGAACATTTTTATGTCGAACAACCGTCCATTTTTCTAACTCAATAATCATATAACCCTTTTAGGAGAAAGTAATTGTGTTTCTGTAATGTCGAATTCACACCGGAACCGTTAAGAAATTTTAATGCAAAATAAGGAAAACTAATATTAGAATACTTTTCACACCAAAGTACGAAAAGTAAAATTTAATAATATATTTCGGGTGCAATCATTCCTTAATAGTTAGGTGGGATATAATTTTTCCTACTGCCCCCCCCCCCCCCCAAGGTGTTAAACGTCTCTCGCCCGAAATGCAACAATGGGCCAGTGTTGCCAGATTGGGGACCTTTTTAATTAAAATTATTTGACTGTCACCAATTTTTTAAAATAGTATAATTCGCCTAATTTTTCAGAATTATTAGTCTATCTTTAATTAGCCCGAATATTTCTATTTAAAAAAAAGCGGTCACAATCAACAATCTGGGACAAAAAATTCCTCAATCTGCAATACTGCAATGGACAACAGGCAATAAGAGGGAAAGAAAATGTAAGTTCAGTAGATTTTAAAGAAATTGCTGGCAATCAAATTAACACTCAAGTTGCCAAAAAACTCTTCAAATTTGACGATGCAATAGCACAATATATAAGAATTTGACATTCATTGCTGACATTTCTATTACTTTAATTTTCGTTGTTGCTTTTTCTTTTATTGTTGTTAGCGGATTTTTAGAAAATTATAGATATGTGTTTCATAGTATCGATTCTTAGTTTTTTGGTATCTTCATCCGAGTTCCCGGTTGTTATTCCCTTTCTTTAAAATCAATTCGCTACGAATTTGATAAAAATAGGTTTTATTGTTGCAATGTTCGGTTTCTGAAAGCATCTTTAATAATTTAATATTGTGTATTGTTCAGAACATTTTTTTAAATGTATTGTTGCACATTACAAGCAATAATGCATCAGTATTAAACAATACAAAATCAACTGAAATTTCCTCATTCTTTCTGCAATAGCTTCACTTTTTTCAGCTTAAAATATCTATGCCTTCATTTACGAAAATAAAAGTAAAAAAATGTAAAATATTATTAAAAAGAACACATTCTCTGTAATTTCATTTTCAAAAATAGTTTTTTCCACAAATATCGGGATTTTTTTAATATTACATCACCATGTTAAAGCCCTCCGATAGATTCAACAAGCTCAGTAAGCTCTACAAAAAAAGGCTTATTCCTGCAGATCAATACGAGAACGAAATTCCATATGCATACGAGGAGGCTCTGGAACGAAATTTGTTACTTCAGAAAATAGTTCCATATTATGATATAGAAAGCAAATTAGAAACCGTGTATGGAAGTTACTCTAATGTACTGAATTACCTCTCAAAAGATGGTGAAAGATTAAGCCTCAGAATAATCAAGAAAAAAGACGAAGGCGAATATGAATCGGAGTGGCTTAATATGAAACACAGGAACATAGTGACAATAATGGATCGACGTAGCTTTGATGAAGAAAATGCAATATGTTACCTTTCACCATATCAGCAGTATACATTGAAGCAAGTCATCACAAATGAAGTCTTTAAAACCAGTAAACAATCATCCATGTTTTTACCGAAATGGTTAAAAGACATTACCTCTGGTTTGGAATATATTCATAGTAAAAAATTTGCCCACACCAATATCACAGCAAACAATATAATTGTACAAGACACTCAAGTCGCAACCATCACAGACTTCCACTTTCTCAATACAAGTATAAAAGCCTCAAACAGGTATGTTATTTTTTTTTTCGCTCAAAAGGCATAATGTTAAATTTTAAAAGAGAAACAGTTAAAGAATATGTATAAATGTACGAAACGTTAACAAAATATGTATAAATTTGTGTATTAACACACTGAACTTTTCGTTTAGTTCACCAATCGTTCACCGATAACTGACAGTCTAAAATATGATATAAAACTAAATATATATATATATATATCGTTTTAAATAATTATTGAAAATGCATTTAAAATTTACTTACTTTTTCTTTATTACATGATTATACTTTCTTAAAAATTACTTAACCCCTTGAAGGGCGGAGATGCCGTCACGGCATTACATAATTTTAATCACAAATTGTCACATTGGCACCTGAATTTTATGATGAAAATGTCACGTTTATTAAGCACGCGAAAATTTACTTTTACTTATAATAAAACACTCATACTACAATATATATTAAAACACACATACACACATAAATAACGCCTGCAGTCAACAGTTAAAGGTATATATAAATATTATACAGGCATACAAGCAATAAATACAATAAACCCAACTGGAGTGAAAAATTAGCCAGAGCCAGGAATCGAACCCGGGACCACAGTATACAAGACTGCTGCTCTAACCACCCAGCTACTCCGGCCGATGCCTGAGCCTGAAATTTCTCACTAATAAACCATGTTGGGGAAGTCATCAGCCATCTATACGACAGCCCTGGATGACCGGGCAACGATGAATAGATTTTACTATTGCATCGATCTACGATAATTATAATAAAACACTCATACTACAATATACATTAAAACACACATACACACATAAATAACGCCTGCAGTCAACAGTTAAAGGTATATATAAATATTATACAGACATACAAGCAATAAATACAATAAACCCAACTGGAGTGAAAAATTAGCCAGAGTCATGAATCGAACCCGGGACCACAGTATACAAGACTGCTGCTCTAACCACTGCAGCACTACTGGTTAGAGCAGCAGTCTTGTATACTGTGGTCCCGGGTTCGATTCCTGGCTCTGGCTAATTTTTCACTCCAGTTGGGTTTATTGTATTTATTGCTTGTATGTCTGTATAATATTTATATATACCTTTTACTTTTACTTGTTTACAAATAAAATCTCTTGTTAATAATGGTGTCATTAAATTACATGAGCATTTTAGGAATATAAGTACCTTACCCCTGAAAGGGTGAACACATCGTAAATTTTCCAGCTTCAGTGTCAGTCACCGTGCCACTGACCGTGTTAACCCTTTAACTGTTTATCTTTTTTTTTTTTTTTTTTTTTTTTTTTTTTTTACACAATAAATTTAAAATCAGGATCAGGCACCACTTTTTTTATCAATTTGAGGCCCAAGAAATTGTGTTACTGTAATGTCGAATATACACCGGAATCTTTCAAACAATTTATTACAAAATAAGGAAAAACAATTTTACGACTATTTGTGCAAAAGTTAGAAAAGTAAAATTTAATAATTTTGTATCGTGAAAATCTTAATTAATCGTAAGTGGGGTATAATATACACCACCGACCCTCAAGTAGCTAACTAGTATATTTCGTTTTGTACTATCGAAAAAGGTACGCCATTTAACAAACCAAAGATTACAGTTTAAATTAATTGGTATCCAAATCCTTTTAGTATTGAAGGTAGCAAACATTTTTTCGACGAGAGGCACTCGGGCACGACAGTTAAGGGGTCAATGTAATATACTGCGTAAAAATACATTTTGCTATTTTAGACATGATTCATATTCTGCGAAATGAGTGCAATGAATATTTCAGTTTTATTGTTCCAACTTGTTTTAATCATGGTGAATATTGTTTAATATTCATCCTGCGTGTACTCAAATGACTATCCATTCCTAATCTTCCAAAAATATATAAATTATTACGAATTTTAACAATATTGTTTAGGCAGACAGAAGTATCTTTTATGCTTAAATGACCAAGATTTCAAACAAAACAAGTTTTAAAGAAATACATCTAAAATCCGAATAATATTTCAGCTGCTATAAAATTACTCAATACCCTGAAATTTTTGAATAAAACGAAGTTGTTTATGTACAAATATACCCATTTTTTACCCTTTATCTACTGACTGTACTTATAAGTACCTTTAAAATAACTTGTTATAAAATTCATTTAATACATCGATTAATTGTAACACAGTTTCAGATAAGTTATAGATACATTACTTTATCTTGTTCCAAAAGCGTTATTGGTTACACAAAGCAAAACTATTTTTTAAAGGATGATTTCTTTTGCTTTTGCATGTTTCCAGCTTTCTAGCCGTTGGGGGGGGGGGGGGGTATTTTTCAATTCGGAAATATTTCAATATTTCTATTGAAAGAACCTTATATTTGCATATTTCCTAGTTCTACAAAATACTAAGAAATGTATTTAAAATAAAAGATTTGAGTGGGGTTATAAGCATTGCACAAAATCCCATTAAATTCAAATTTAATTAATCCTTCTAAATTCTTCAATTCTTCTAAAACCCTTTTAAAATTTATTAAATGATTATGGAAATCTTCTAAAGTAGTTTAAACAATTCGCGAAAAATTCTTTAGAAGATAAAGTTTTCACGGATTCATAATTCAGTACATAAATGGTTAAAATATTGACTGCGTATGAAACGGATAAGAAAAAACAGATTCGCATCCAGTCAGGGATGAAAGTGCCACGGCTGATATAGCCGATTCCTACAACTTTATTTTAATAGTATTTCTTGACTTATTTAATGACAGACTATCTGAGATTTAATAAGGTGAAGAATACTATTAAAATTTAGTGACCATTTGTTGCGTAGCGTTTGTATTCCTGCGTCCAGTCCATCATTTGCAGGATGGGGTGGACGCAGATTTCACATTCAGTCTAAATTTGTAAATAATATAGGGAAGATGGGGGCACATGTGAACAGTTCATATAAATATGGTTTTTTACTCATAACTGGATTAATTTCTATAAACAAGAACTTCTCACTATCTTAAACATAACTTTTTTTTTACACAGGATATTTTTTAAAATCAACTTTAAAGTTATTATTATTATTATTATTTTTTTTTTTACCAGTTGTCCCGCGTCGGGACCACTAATTTTAATTCCAAACTTACAAACGGCACTAAGAACATTTTAATAAAGTTTCGCTTTTACATTATAAGTTTAAAGTAAGTAAGTTCATCATTTTACGAACAGAACTTTTCTGTACCAGAAAGGACTAATAGTTTTATAAATTAAAAAAATTCTTCACATGTGCCCCAGCTGCAGGGTAGTTATGAACACACGTGGGGCGCATGTAAACACAAGCAAAAAATATCCATTGACATGCTTTTTATTCTTTTTTTTTCATTTGTCATTATAATCATTATATTATCTCTTAAATTTACCATATATATATATATATATATATGTATATAGTTGTCTAGTTTCTGGGTGATATGTTTAAGCAAAATTTTATACTCTGAAAGTAAGTAGATTGGGAGGGGGGGGGGGCTTTGATGATTGATTATATATTGTTGCAATAAAAAAAAGAAGTAAATTTAAAAAAAAAAAAGGTTTTAAATTTTTCTTGGTATTTTTGTTTGGAGGAAATTTTAGGTAAGTTTGTTTAGATAAAACTTATCGTAAATCTCCCGAAATACGAAAGATTCTCACACAAACATTTTCCTTGTTTACTTCTAAATCAATGATAAAGAAAAGTTTTTTAATGATTTTTTAAAAAGAAATCTCGATTATATGCCCCCTCCCCCCCCCAAAAAAAATAAAAACTTATTTTCCTTTTGAAACATGTGTGTGTGTGTGGGGGGGGGGGGGACTTCCAATGGGGATTTTACGGTAGCTATCGGTTTAAAAATTTTACTTTCTTAAAATATTACTGATGTTTCTCTCCATTAAAATCTTCATATACATTGTTTTTTTGAGATGGAATTAAGTTATCATTACAAATTTGAAACAAATGAAAAAAAAATAGCAAAGCTGTTTGACGTAATATTTTTTGTATTAACAATGCATAAAATATATTGTTATAGTAGGTTTAGTAAAATAACACATACACTTATTGCATTTTAAAAAACATTTAATTTATTTAAATTACTAGGGGGGCCTGCCCCCTACGAGCTACGCTCGCCAACCCCCGTTCAGGCACACCAAAATCCAAAAAGCACGATAATTTGATCGGCTTTTAAAATATTGAACTAAAAAAAACAGTAGCGATCTCTCTGTAAATGGGTTTCCATTCGTTTTCCTTGGATTGGGGATTTTTAAAGCCAAATCTGCTGCTGTTAAGAGATACAATGGCTGTTTTCGTATTTAATTTAAAAAAATTAGTTAAACATTTTAAAATAAGCTAATGTAAAGTGAATTAAGTAAACAGTGTCATTGTTTCCCGGGATTTTTTTACAGAGCTATAAGATAGTTCTTTTAAATAATTCATTTTAAATGTATCGTTTCAAATCTGACGTAATTTACACCAAAGTTTTATTTCTCTTATTAATATTCACGTGAAAATACTTTTGTTGTTAGAAGGAAATATTATTTGCGCTCTCTTCGAATTCACGATAATAGTTGAAAAGATTATCTCAAAATATCTCGCGCAAATATAATTTTCAATTTAAATTGTTTTGCTATATTTTTGCCATTTTAAATATGACGTAGTTTCCCCAAGTTACAAAATTTAACGCATAATAATGATTATTTTTTTATTTTTAAGATTTTGTTTCTCTTATTTTAAGATTTTGTTTAAATATGGTTCGGCACAGATGTCATTGGCGCAATTTTTTTCTGACGCCAATTTCATATGCGCAACGGGTACTTAGCTGGTGCTAAAGTGTAGTTATTTTGCTTGATATGGTAATCCGGATGTTGTTGTTATGCTATTGATGTTTTCGCCAAATTGGCGTCGGAAAAAAAATTGCGCCAATATGAATATGACGTATATGACATCTGTGCCTATGGTTCTTATGACGTAATTTTCCTGCTTTTAACATGTAATCATTTAATTCTAATTTTAAAGCTTTTTTTCTGTTTGTAATAGTCACGTGTAAATAAATTTTTAATTTGAAGTAAACATTATTGTTTGCGCTGTTTATACAACTGGCAACAGTTTAAATTAATAACATTTTCTAAAATTTGTAAAAAGTATCTCTCAAAATGCTGAGAATTTGAATTTAAAATTGAAATAAAGCCTCAAAAAAAATGAGTCAAATAAGAAAAATAAATACAATCTGCACACCGGGAACTTATAACGTATAAAATGATCTAAAAATGATTAAACTCTCATGTATAGTTTTTGCTCCAACAAAACTTTTTTAGTGGAACGATTTTGTCCAAATTTAGCATTAAATATCTCTTAAAATAATTCTTCGATTTGAAAACTGTCCGCATCAGCGTGTTTATCAAACATTTCTCTATAATACCACCGATTTTCATGTTTTTGTATGCAACAGTTTTTTTAATATTAACGATGAAAGGCCATGCTTAAGCATTCAAATTGGATGCCGATCTACCCGGAATATCTACGCAGATTTTCATTGGTCCATTTACAAATCAAAACTTTTTTTTATATATCGACGTACAATTGAACTTAAACGAGTTGTTGCTCTTTACGTACTTGCTGACACGTGTGTTTGTAAGAGATTTAATACAAAATCAACGTTTTGCGACAGAAATGTCTTCTATTTCAGGAAAATTATAGATATTGGAACTGACGTTATTTCTCATGAAGTTAACTGAAAGGAAGAACATCACAGAATGATTATTGGGGCACTTATGCACTGTTCATATCTGCCCTCAACTAATCTGTTCACAAGTGACCCACATGGCTGCTAGAGTTCAATTGATAAATCATTAACATTTTTCAATTTTTGAAAATAAAAGCAAAACTGTATAAAAAATATTTATTAATATTTATTGTTTATGTTAAAACATTAAAATTCAAATAAATGAATAAATAAATAAATTTATTCACTTATCAAGTTAGATATGAGATTTTACTTTTGAGATGTATAAACAATGTTTCGATATTAGGACAAATAAAATGTCAACGATCTTCAAAACATTTTTACCATATGTCTATAGGTACATCCATCTTTGGTAATTTTGTTCAATTTAAAAAAAAAAAAAATGTGTAATACCAATTGAAAAATCACTACGTTCACATCTGTCCCATGTTCACAGACGCCTTCTCCTCTATATATGTTTTTCTTTTTCTAAATCAGAAAGATAAAGCTAATTCTGAAGTTTATACTCACTTGTTTAATTTCTTCTACAGAATCGGAGTAAGAACTAACCATAGGCCGCCAGAATCCTTTCGAAATGGTGAAGGTACTTCTTCCGTTGACTGCAGAAAAGTAGATGTTTGGACTCTAGGAATGCTCGCAATCAACATATTCACGGGATTCTATTTAGACAAGAAACTACCAGATGACGTCACTTATTGGAGCAAAGAGGTTTATCCCCAAATTTTCAAAGTGTTAAAGGTAACATTAAGTTAATATTTCATATCTTTATTCCCCCATAAATCTATATAACTATGCGTAACTATGCGCAGTGGGCTCAGCGCAAAATAAAGAAAAAAAAAAAAAAGCAAACAAACGAAATAATTAGGGCATGATACCTCACATCAATTGGGTGACACGTGATGAAGATAGATTAGTTTCTATTTATTTTCGAACTACCATGTGTTTAAAGTTGTTTGAAAAGTAGCCAATATCGGTGATGTGCCGCGGCCTGTCTATTTCGTTGGCTGGATTAAAAACTGAATTCTCAGGAACCCCTGCACTCCATTTTCATTGACGCAGCCAGTTTCTTCAAGTGGCAAATGTTTTGAATCTTTAATCTCACTCAAAAAAAAAAGAACAATTTAGATGTTTTACATGTTTATAAAATAGTTGTTAATAAACTAGTGGAGTATAATTGGTGTAATTAAAAGTACGAGTAGTCTAAATAAATTTGATATACAGACATTCCAAGGATATTATAAAAGTAGATCATTTTTTAGTTTTCAGATCACAATAAAAAAAGTAAAAAATAAAAAATAAAAAATAAATAAATAAGCTGTAATACAAGTAATTTGCTTGTAATTTTTCATTCTTTTTGCAGAAAAGAAGGAGGCTGTTTCAAGGCTTCCTTTTGATCAATGTTGTAAAAGTTGTATGCTGAAACATTATTGGATATTTATGATTTTGATTTTACACATCATATTTTCACCTTAACACAACAGATTTGTATGAATCTTTATGAATACTGGAAGGTGTGTTGACAGCTATATTCTACCCTTTATTTTGCGCCACTTACTTTTTGCATCCTTTAACATAAATAATGAAAACTGTCGTTAATCATGCTAATATTATTCAAGTATATGAATTAGCGTATTATAAGAAACACTTTTCAGGTAATTTGCCAGTAAAAAGATGATTCATTTTATATATTTCAGAATGATATGGAAAAACCTAATGTCTTATATTATCTTAATACATATTTTCATATTGGCATTAGAAATAATATAAGGACCGAAACATGAATCCTTTATCCAAGGGACATACGGAGTTACATATTTTAACATATTTACAGGCAGCTGTACTTGGATTTAACCTATAATTACTTTACTTACTCATAAGGAAAAGAAAGTATCATAATCGTTATTAAAACCAGACTATGAAATTTTACTTGTATATCTTGAAGTTTTCAGACACACTTGTATTCGCTTTTGCTATGCGTACATTTTCAACGATTCTGTATATATGTGCCAATTGTATGTGTGAATGATAGTATTTCCTTACGTTTTCGGAACGCTAGGATTATTTTTTTGTACGTTCTTTCGGTATTCTTGGTATTTACGGATGAATGTTATTGAACAAGATAACGTCCAAACGGTTTTTTAGTGAACTCAAACTCTCAGGTATATTATAGGTCACAGTCGGAAAGACTGTATGGATTTGCTCACAAATTGACCGAAGGTTTGGTAAATAAGCCCTTTTTAAAATATTCCTCGACTGATTTATTGAACAAAACTCGAAAATAATGAGATCGAAAATTACCATATATATAGACAAGATACTGACTGTCTTCTGTGGCTCAGAGAAAATATCTTCAGCTTCTGAACAGAATGTTCCGGGCAGGGCTTCAAATTTTAATCCAAAGTTCAACGTTCACACTGGAAATTGTGCAAGAAGAATTTTTATTTTATGTGATAGCTAAATGTCTCTGATTTAATAAAGCTTAAAGTACTATTCTTTATTTTTAATATGAATTATAGGTGCAGATTCCCAAAATTTTTAAGGAGCCAGTGGCTCCCAAACCCCAAAAATACAGCCGCCACTTTGGCTCCTAACCAAAATCTAGTGGCCACATTGTGAAACAAATTCATAAAACAATAGTGTTTATATAGAGAAAACTTATTAAAAAAAAAAAAAAAAAAAACTCAGGAATTCAAAATGAAAAATAGTTTAATTAATAAATACTTATGTACAACAAAACACAGACTAATTACAACACATGTGTATATTTAATTTAATCCTAAAATTCTTGAAACTTTGATATTAAAAGTATAATAATAAATCTGGAAAAATCGGAAGATAAAGTTGGACAAGATACAATTGATTAACAAAACATGTATAAGTTAAGCTGTCACGATAATGGGAAATATTAAGAAAACTTTATTTCTTATTTTGAATTTGTCATATAAAAGTATACATATAAAAAAAAATTAGGAATGTGTAAGATTATTTTATACTATAAAAATCTCGCACTTGCAGAAAACATTTACGAAGCAAGAATATACCTCACGTTAAGTATTTTTTCGTGCGATATTCTTTCTCTTTTTGTTCTTTTTTCTTCATAGTTCGGAATCTTCTATCCTCACGACTCCATGATCCAAAGACCTTAAATAATCACCATCTCATCGGGAACCTGGGCCTGTCTCGTAAGCAGATCTGCAGTAAAGGAGTATTTATTTCAATTCTGGATTTCGAACGAAATCTTCGAAGAAATGCTTGCTTTCGCTGGTGTCCAAAGTAGAAGCTTTACCATGAGCGCGTTCATGTTACGAGCTTCGCAGCTGCTAAGCTTTGTAGTGGAACGGACATGCGCAGAATTATATTCGAACATAATGTCGGCAAGAAAACAGTACATCACAGGGGCAGCACTCACGACGGTAACTGAGATCGTAAAAATTGCATGACTTTCTATCAAGGTCACACTTGATCTCGGCCAGTGAAAATAGCAGGTGCTTTTCTATTTACAAAAGAAAAAAAATATGTATATACAAATTCCGCGACGGGGATTGGGAACACTGGAAATTGATCTCTGGCGATTAAGAAAATGAAAGTTAGTTGCCACAGAAAAAATTTAGCCACCACGTGGCGACAGGTGACCGTAAATCTGCACCTATAATATGAATTAGAAATTTCTGAATAAAAATAGAGGACAAAGTGGTAACCCTGGTCCCGGATACGAATCCAGCCCATTCTATTGCGTTATAAATGTATTTATACGTATACAGTGTTTGATAACCATTTCAGGAAGGAAACTTGAGATTTTCCAGTCAGACGTCCGACAGTAGATTCATATTTTTTGTCTGTTAATATTGTCTACAATTTTTCTCTACAGTAACGTTTCTCTTAGCATCTGAACATTTAACTTCAGAGTGTTATACATTCATAATATTTCCATCGCTTTTGATAGCTTTCTATACTGGAGGAGCGCGTGAGTTTTGGTTCCTCAGCCATCTTATAACTTACGTTGCTAGTACCTTTTCGGAAACAGATGCGTTATCGGTTAAAATAACACGAAAATTATCGAAACCTTTTAATTGAAAAAGAAAAACTAAAACTGAAAAATTTGTTAGACATCAATTATTTAATGGTAATCCCTGCAAAAATTTTAACTTCTGACCGTGCAGAAAAATGCCGATCGGCTCTATACTGAATAATACTATTTTCCCACAATTTTCCAGAATCATGTAAATTTTAAAATGGTTTTAAAAGTTCCCGACAGAGCATCTGTTCCATTTTTTTAAAGGGCATAGCCGGATAAGCATTGGAAACATGCCTTTCAATCAAATTTCCTGTTTTTTTTTCCCAGATGTGCCTACATATCTGACAGTATATTTCCCCTATTATCACCCTATAAATACTGATATTTAATGAGATAAAAATGTTATTTCGATTTTTTAAAAAACGGATTTTCTCAAAAACGGCTGTACGAAATTCCATGCCATTAACTGAGGATATATAAATACCAAAGATGCATAACTGGTAATTTTTGTATAATTTTATGTTTATAAAAACTGTGTGAAATAGTGAAATAAAAATTTAAATAAATAAAAATCATATTTTATGGTTATCCGAAAATTACCATTTCCTTGTAAAAAATTCACCATATGTGCCCGTATATTCTATATAAATACCGAAAGTTGGCGTTGGGTACTTCATATAAATATTTACAAAAATGTGTATTAAAATTATTTAAATACAGTTTAAGGCGTTATTTGGGCGGAGCTACTCAACTTCGACATATGAAGAATTTTTGAAACAAAGTTAGCAGACAATATGTCAACTGGTGCATTTTAGATTCCATTAAGCATATAAGCCATGTTTTTTAACTTCATGTTCATTTTGATATCGACAGCGTTGAGAATGTTGCTCATGAGTTCCTTAAATTTTAAAATACGGCAATTCTGTAACTGTTTATTCCAAAAATTTTTCGGGTGTCGAAGTTGAGTAGCTCTGCCCCAGATAACGCATTAAAATGAATTTCAATAATTTTAATATACATTTTTGTAAATATTTATATGTAGTAAGTACCCAACGCAAACTTTCGGCATTTATATACAACTAGCAAACACCGCGGCTTTGCTCGCGTAATAGTTGAAATATGCCAAGTGATATTTGCATAACTATTTTTCAATTCCTAGTATTAGTTCACACTCTCCCTATATTTATTTATTTATATATATATCTTGTTCAAATTTTCAATCGTTAATAAAATACTTATTATTCATCCTATCAAGTTGATATAAATTTTTTTAAACTTGTACTGGATGACAATTGATGTTAATACAGTTTTTTCAAATATTAATTAATTAATTAAATTTTAATTAATTAATTTTAGTTTTACATGGGAGACAAAATGGCGGCCATTGGTTATTGAAACATTTAATGCATCTTTGTATCTATAAAGAGGGTTCCCATAGGAGGGACCCTGTTATGTCGCCAAATACCGACAAGTTTGTCGCCAACTTGTCGATATACCGCCAAATTTGGTGACAAAAGGAGTCGCCAAATGTGACGCCAATTTGGCGATATCTCTAATATTTCGCCAAATTCTCATAGATTTCCATTGTAAACCTACTTGCTTATAGAAAATCAACAAATTGAGATATTTTAATGCAACAAAAACTAATATTAGCTTAAGGGATTATATTAAATTTTTCTTTGATGAACTAAGTAGGAATTGACATTAAAAACAAAATTTTTATATTACTTGTTTATTAGAACAACACTTTTTGGAATAACTCAAATATTACAAATTAAGCCACAGCTTGACTAAACTTCATTATAAAAGTGCAACAGACAGAAATGAAATTTTAATTAATAAGAAGAACTAAAATTAATTCCAAATAAATGATAATTTAGAAAGTGTTTTGAGACTTTTATGCTCATTTCAGTATTCATTTGAAGTTTTGAATTTTTTAGAAACCATCTTAACACATTCACATCTTAAAATTAACCATCATGTCAAATTCCAAGTTTCTTGTCTAACAGTCTACCACCACTCTGGTGTTAGTGGCACCAACATAAAATAAAATGCCGAAACAGAGTTGAAATAGAATGTCTCTAAAAATGTTGAAACAGAGACTGTCACCATTAGTTTGCCAACATTAACCTTGACATCGGTTGGTATTTCCTAATATTCTATAGAAAACGGAATTTATATGTTTTTAAAGGCTTTCTTGTTATTCCTGCCAACCAGGTGGTACTGACACCGGCATAAAATATAGCCCGTATAGGATCAGGGACTATCACTCTTGATTCGCAAACAATAACTTCTGTAATCGGTTTATTATTTCCTGAGATTCCATAGAAATCATAATTTAGGACTCTTTTAGAATGCTTTTCGCTCCTTCCCTTTGCTTCAGCCCTTTTTAATTTAGAATTTATATACGACTGTTCTTAGAGGGCATTCATATTTTGTAAGTAACTACCGTGCTATATTTAAAGTTTCTAGCCTCTTCACTACCGCAGAAATCGCAATTTTGAAAATGTTTTGCTCCTGCAACTCTCTAGGGGTTGTGGCACCGACATAAAATATAGCTTAAATGTTTGAGCAGGTTCTATCACCATCAATTTACAACCATTATGTTTGAAATCGGTTTCGTATTTCATACGATTGCATAACAATCGTAATTTAGATCTCTTATAGAACGCCTTTCGCTCACTTCATCCTTTTAAATTTGGAATTTTCTTTCGACAATTCTCAGAAAGCATTTGCATCTTTGAAGTAATAACCATTCCATCTTTTAAAATGTTACCCCCTCTTTAACACAAAAAACGCAATTTAAAACATTTTTTGCTCCTGTAACCCCCTGGTGATAGTGACATCAACGTAAAATATAGGCTATTTTGTAGCGGGGACTGTCACGATCAATTTGAAACCATTACTTCTGAAATCGGTTTATATTTCCTGAGATTGCGTAGAAATCGCCATTTAGAACGTTTTTTAGAACTCTTTTCGCACATTTTCACCTCTTTTAAATTTCGAATATTTTAAGAAATGTACTTAGAGATCATTTATATCTTATCAGTAACTACCATTCTAAATTTCATGTTTCTAGGCCCTTCAGTAACACGAAAATCGCATTTTCAAACTTTTTTTGCTCCTGCACCCCCTTTGGGGGTAATGGCACCGACATAAAATGTAGCCTATGTTTGAGCAAGGGTTGTCACCATAATTTTAACACCATTATTTTTGAAATCCGTTTGGTATTTCTGAGATTGCGAAAAAATCGGAATTTAGAACGTTTTTTAGAACGCTTTTTGCGCCTTTTAACCCCTTTTAAATATGGAATTTTTTAAGAAATGGTCTCAGCGATCATTTATATCTAATAAGTAACTACCATGCCAAATTCCATATATCTGGGTCCTTCAGTAACACAAAAATCGCAATTTCGAACGTTTTTTTTGCTCATGCACCCCCTTTAGGGGTAGTGGCACCAATATAAAATGTAGCCTATGTTGGAGCAAAGGTTATCACCATCATTTTGACACCATTATTTTTAAAATCGGTTTGGTACTTCTTGAGATTGCATAAAAATCGCCATTTAGAACGTTTTTTAGAACGCTTTTCGCGCATTTTCACCCCTTTTAAATTTCGAACTTTTTAAGAAATGTCCTTAGTCATGAATGTCATTAGTATCTTATAAGTAACTACCATTCCAAATTTCATGTTTCCAGGCCCTTCAGTAACAAAAAAATCGCATTTTTAGAACGTTTTTTGCTCCTACACCCCCTTTGGGGTAGTGGCACCGACATAAGATATAGCCTATGTTCTAAGTTGGACTAACACCATCATTTTGATACCATTACTTTTGGAATCGGTTCGGTAGTTCCAGAGCTTATCTCCGACAAATAAACAATTTTTTCCTCTTTATAATAGGAGTATAGATATACGAGCTCATATGGGGAATTTTTTACAAGAAAATGGTAATTTTCGGATAAACGTAAGATATGATTTTTATTTTTTTGAATTTTTATTTCGCTATTTCACCCAGTTTTAATAAACAGAAAATTTTACAAAAAATATCAGTTATGCATCTTTTGTATCTATACATACTTAGTTAATGGCATGAAAATCCGTGCAGCAATTTTTGAGAAAATCCGTTCTTTAAAAAATCGAAAAAACATTTTTATCCCATTAAATATCAATATTTCTAGGGTGATAATAGGGGAAATATATTGTCAGATATGTAGCCACATCTGGGAAAAAAATCAGGAAATTTGATTGAAAGGCATGTTTCCAATGCTTATCCGGCTATGCCCTTTTACGTGGTATTTACCATTGATGCCAACATATTTCCATTATTCCGGAGTTTGATCCAAGACGAACATATTTTCAATCGGAAATTTTATTTAAACAAAAATCTCAAAATTGAATCTGAAATGTTCCTTACTGAAAAAGGACAATTTTCTTTACAGTTTTTTTTTCGGTTAAAAATTTGTTTGTCTTGGATCAGACTCCGGAATATTTCACTGAGGTTGGCATCTATGCACGTAGATGCCAAAATCTCTTAACCGCTTCAAGGGCATTGGTTCACTTTTGGACCACCTAATTTTAATCCCTAATTGCCACATTTGCACCAGAGTGATGGAATGAAAAATTTCCTTTTATTAAGTACGGGAACAAAGCGATTAACCTCGCGGTTGGCGTCCTGGTTGGGTGTCCCAAGTACGTTAACAAAAGCTTTTACTTGTTTTAAAATATTGTTTTTTTTTTTTATAAATTATGGCGTGATTCACTCAATTCAGTATTTTGCGAAGTACCGTACCCCTGAAAGGGTTATTTATTCCGGGTTCTCATCCAAGATATGCACCTTTAAAACCAGAAAATTTATATAAAGTAATGTGCCTTTTTCTATAAGGTAATTATTAGATTACAATTTAAAATTTTCGATTAAATAAAATTTTCGTTTGGGAACATTCGGTTGGGTTTGTCTTCGATGAAACTCCGGAATAATTAAGAGATGTTGGCATGTATGCTATTTACGTATGAGAATAAGTGTAGTAAGAAGAGGGGAGGGGGGTTATTTGACAATTTAAAAGTGACATTAGAAAATTTAATGAAGTATAACTTATTTTAAAAATAAATTTAATTGATCAATGCATGGTAAAAGACTAAATCAAAATTTGTTTACTGCAGTAACATTTTTATCTTTTGCCAATTCAGAAATGAAAAATTATGGAGATAATCGCTAACTTGTAACTAACAATGTCTATAGTTTTAGATAAGGGATTTTTTCTGAAGATTTCTTAATATACTTGAAAAGGGTTTACAACAGGTGTCTGTCTGCAGAGTTGCCGACTCTCCGGTGTTTTACAAACCAGTATTATCATGGAAAAAATGCTATTCTTTTGAATCCGCGGAATGTTCGAATTACCGTAATTTCGGGTGTATAGCCCGCAGCTCAAACAATTCAGTTTGGACCCAGAAATTTTATTCAGTATTTGAAGACAAATAGTTAGCGTGATCTAAAAAGTTACATTTTATTTTTAAAAATTTCTGGGTCGAAACACGATTGTTTGATCCGCGGGCTATACACCCGAAATTACGGTAAGTAAAACAACATTATCTGCAATAAAACACCGGTGTCCAAAAAGCCGGAGCCTTGGCAGCTCTATGTCCGTACTCTAACTGTCGTAAATGGCATAGGATTGCCATATAATTAATATATCGCTCACCCACAAGAAAAGTGAATTTCACAGTAGAGGCAAAAATAAATTTGCACAATTTTACTGCTGGTAACATGAAATTATAGAACTTAGCACTGAATGTAGGATAAAAACGTGCATAACAGCATAAAAATCACAAGAATGAAGTCATAGGTTGAGGTTTGGATGATTGTACCTCCCCACACTATCCATCCCTATTATGTGGTCACAAATGGACATATAGAGTAATACAGTGATTTTCCGTATAACTACACCTATGAAAGGTTTTGTGTGGCAAGACATACCTATGACAGACCTATTAGAGGAATAAAACGCAAAATGAATTTTTGAAAGATGTGTCACTTTTCTTGCAGGAGATCGATATGTGATCGAGGTTTACGGTGGCAAATTCTTTATGGAAAATAAACTGTCTAGCATTTATGGTTAGTTTAAAGGGGCACTCAAAAGAATCACATTACATCATGGAATATGAGAAAAAATCGTTTTGTGTGTGTTGGTAATGATGTTAGAGTGTAAGAAATAGAATAAAATTAATATGCATTTCTGAGATGAACTAAAACGTGTTTCTTTAGGATATCACATGTTTAACAGCTATCTTTCATTTAAATGGTCACAGAAAAGAATTTAAAATTTACAGAAAAATACAAATAAATGTATAAACATTAATTAAAGGTGCGTAAACTATAATATAAAAGCACTTAAATATATATTAAAGTCCTTTAACCTTTTCAGGTGAAAGTAATTGCGTTTCTGTAATGTCGAATTCACACCGGAATCTCCAAAAAAATTTATTGCAAAATAAGTAAAAGCAATTTTACGCCTTTTTTACACCAAAGTTAGAAAAGTTAAATTTAATAAAATTTTTCTGTTGCATATCTTGATCAATAGTAGGAGGAATATAGTATACCCCACCGCCCCTTGGGGTTAAAATCAAAACGTTTTCAACCGACACTTACTTGGCCTTCATCAATTTCTCACTAATGGAGAACGAGTAAGTTTCGGTTGAAAGCGTTAACCGGATCAATATCTAATCAATGTCTAATAATTAAATGATAGAATTTTCCGGTACGAATTGATTTTCCTAAACGGACACGACTTTCCGAATGACCCAATACAATAGAAATGTAGAAATATTTCCGAACTGAAACGTTTCCTCCCGCAAACTTTTAGCGACAAGAAAGCTGAAAAGATACAAACTAAAAAGAAATCATCCTTTGAAAAATATTTTTCTTCTCTGCACCAATAATATCTTTGGAACATGGTAAAGCAATGCATCTATAACCCATTCTAAATTATATTACTACTAACAGATGTATTAAAGGAATTTTATAATAAGTTATTTTAATGGTACTTTAAAGTACCGTCGGGACATGAAGAGTTAAACGATAAAGAACAGATAGAGTGTTCTAAAAGTGTTGGAAACTGATTCATAATTTATGCCTGTCACATTATTTTTGTTTCTTATGAATTAAGGGAATTAGGAAAAATATCTTCCACTGCTCTTGGAATATCATCTTTAAGACATTTTATCATATTGTGCAAATATTGCAATCATTGAGATGAAATATTGCCCCCAAAACAAGGGGTCTGCTTTTTACCAATATTAGCAAGAAGTATTTTGGAAATGCAAAACTGATAAAGCTAATTTTAGGGCACTATTAGCGCTTCATTAGAATACATATCCAATAGTGGAAAAATATTGGCTTTGCAGTGGAAATATTTTCTACATAAATACAGTGCTGACTACGTATTAGATTTACGTTTGAAATATTTCGGATGGAACAACAGATTTACACAAATATTAAATTTGGTTTAGAAATTATTGAGATGGAATACCATTATTGACTTAGTATTAGGTTTAAAGGCTTAAACTGTCGAAATGTAAACGGATGAATATTGAGACAATTTTTCATGCGAGTATTTAAATTGGTTCTATATTTAGCCAAGAAATAGCACAATATTGGTTTATTTCTAAAGATAAATAAGTGTTTTCAGCTTCAAAATCTAGCGTGTTTTGTTACTAGCATTTTTTATGATCTTTCTTATGTATACAAAAAATAATCACAATTTAAGGAAAATTAAAACATTGAAACATGATTGTGATACATTGATCTTATTGCAGAAGAGAAAATTTAACAAGCTGCATAGAGCATATTTGAAGTATCCTTCTGGGAATGATATCCTGAAGTCAGCCAGGAGTTTCGCAGCTTTTTGCCTTCAATTTGACCCAATAAAACGTCCCCCTGTTAAAGATCTTCTGGAGCACAACTTGATGAATAAATCTGCTTTCCTGCCAAAAAAAGACAACATGTGGCATAAAAAAGGTAAGATTTTTAGAGGAGATTCTGTTAAAATATAGAGGGTGTTCATGCATTTATGTAACAATTTTGATTTTCAAAATAATTTAAATTTAAGTAAAAAAAATAATGAAATTAATATGGCATCAGTTTGGAAAAGGGTTTAATTATTTATCGTCTACATCATTAAAAACGTACTTTGCTTTAAAATGTGGCTGGAAAATAAACAATTGGCCGAAAGCTATATAATTGAGCTTTAAGAAATGAAGTACTCTTATTTCACAAAATATAATTTATGAACTTTAAAAAGTTCACTGATTTACTTAAAGGATAACCAAAAATAGTAAAAGAGGTGTTAGAAGTTAAAAATATATATTTTATTTAAAACTTCTTAGTACTCTCAAGCTTTTCCAAGCTGTTCATCAGAAAATATTTTAATAACTAATTTTATTTAATACATCTTCGTATTTTCAATCTTCGCGAAGCTCTTCATCAGAGAATATTTTAATAAACTGCTCAGCAAAAGTTTAGACACTGGTGATTTGTAACCTTTATATAAAAAGTACGAACACTTGGGTTATACAAATAGCTGTATTTATTTTTTAATATATTTTAAATGTTTTGGACAAAAATAACGGTTTTAATGCAGGATATTATTTAATTTAACTGAAAAATGTGAAATTTGCATATTGCAAATGTTTAGACACTTTTGTGATATTTCGGCAACTGTTGACGGAAAAACGCAAATTTCAAATATTTGACGTCACATGCATGAAGTATTTAAGTGCACCTCGCGATAATATCGGTTAGTGAAGATGCCGCAAGCTAGAAATTTTTAGTCAGATGAAGTAAATAAAGCATGGAAACTGAAATCGAAAGGGAAGTCTTTTTCAGAAATTTCAACCACTTTGAACCGTCCAAAGAAGTCTATCTATTAAGTACTGTCTAAGGATGACTCTTTCAAAGCAAAACACAAATCTGGAAGGTCTCGTGTGGCCAGAAAACGAGATTATAGAAGGAACCATAAACTGGTATCTAGACAAATGATGACTGCCAATCTCATTAAAAGTGATTCAGAGCTTTCTGTGTCAACGGTTACTTCGTAGATGAATTATATAAAGATGTACATTAGTTTACATGAAAATGATAAAAGAACCAGCCATGAAATCTCACAACAAATTGACCCCTTTCCGTAGCGGACGAATTCTGTTTATAAAACTAATGAAATAATGGACTGAAATCAGAATTTATAAACGAATTTATTAGAAAGTACGAACTTGCTTATTTTCACGTATATTATAAAAGGAAAATTTTAATTAATTCTTCTTGGTGCCGTCTGTCAGTTTTGGAATTAAAATTAAGTGTGCTTTTTAAGGACACCGGCCGCGAAAGAGTTAATAATTTGGGCCTCACTTTGTTTTAATTCTCAAGTATCTCTGGAGTTTCCCAATGGTCGCCAAGCAGCGTAAGACTACACACATACATTGGAAAGCCATTTGATGAACTTTTAGCTCTTCCAAAGTATACATTTGAGCAAGATAATGCGTCTATTCATGTAGCATACAAATTAAAAAAATAATTTAACTCTCAAAATATTACTTTTCTCGACTGGCCCGCGTGTAGCCCTGATCTGAACCCAATCGAAAACTTTTGTGGCATCATATCTCATACAGTTTATGCATTCTTTTGACAATACTCTTCAATAATGAACTTCGATCTGCTGTTGCACCTGTTTGGTTAGTAAATGGGCTACCAAGTGAAGCAGGATTTAGTTTTTTCGATGGGAACTCATAATGTTGCATTAATAGCAGACAATGTAGGTGCAGTTCGAATTTAATTTATGGATACTTTTCTGTTAACAGACAAATTGTCTATACTTTTGACATAATGTTAAATTTGTTTTTTTGTCATTATGTATTATGTAATGTGTATAAATTAAAATTTATTGTTTGTGTATGAAAAATAAGCCCCCACTAATTTATGACAGTTGAGTTCCAACAATTCGTTACATACTTCTCACTACAGAAGTATAATTGATCATTGTCTAAACTTTTGCTGAGCACTGTAACTAATGACTAATCACTAATTTTATTTATAACTTCTTAGTACTCACAATCTTGTCCAATTTCTACATCAGAGAGTATTTTAATAACCAATATTTATTTAAAATTTCTTAGTGTTTTCACGCTTTTGCAAACTCTTCATCAGAGAATATTTTAATAACTAATTTAAACTTAAAGGTATATACAAATATCATACAGACATTCATACAATAAATACAATAAACCTAAATAGGTTGAAAAATTAGCCGGAGCAAGGACACGAACCGGGGAACACAGCCTACTAGATTATTACTCTAACCACTCCGGTCGATAACTGGGTGTCCAATTTTCTACTAATAAACCATGTGGCACAGTGGTTTGAGCATCAGCCTAGTACACTGTGTTATGCCAGGTTTGAGTCCATGCTCTTGCTAATTTTTCACTCCAGTTGGTTTATTTTATTTATTGTATGTCTTTCTGTATACTATTTGTATATACTTTTAAGTGTTGAATGCTGGCGTTATTTATGTGTGTGTTTTAATAATTTAAACTTCTTAGTACTTTCAAGCTTTTCCAATATTTACTATTATTCAGTGTTCCAGCATTGTGTTACTTGATTATTAACGAAAAAGATGTGAAGAGTTTTATAATTTTGGTACATTTAATAAAAACTGGCATTTAATAATGAAGTGGCAAATTTAATAAAAATAAATTAAACACCACAGTTTATATTTGAGTCGTAAAAAGATTTAAAAAAGGATTCCCAACAAAGACACGATAAACACTTATTATTACAAAATTCGCATTAAATGTTGGTTCAGAGAAAACAGGAAACGTTTATTTAAAAGTTTTATAGTTAGCAAATAAATAAATAGAATGCTAAATTCCTCTTTAAAAAGTTAAAATTACACTACTATGTGCAAATTACTTAAAAGATGATAAAATATTTAAAAGGGTGTTAAATTACTTTAATAATTATTAGTACTTTCAACCATATTCATAGACTTCGTCAGAGAATACAAAAATGAAAATAAAAATACTGTTGTCTCGCCTTCTTTTCCAATTACACGTAGTTGCTTTCGAAAGGAGTGAAAGTGAAAGTCAGTTTTTATATCCGGAAAACATTGGGAAAATATTTTTATTTTCCAGTTCCATTTTAATGTACTAATCGAGTTCTGTCTAAAACTGGAATTTCAGCTGCCAACTGGATAAAGTGATAGTCTGTGTTGGCGCCTCCCGGTTTATTAGTAATTAAGTATCATTGCATTGAAATTCGAAACACAGAAAGCAATTTTTAACCTCTTCGTAACTGAGTATTAATGCAGTATTATTCCTTATTACTGAATTATTTCTTCTCTACTTTGACTTCAGAGCAAGAGTTATAGTCCATTTGAATTATTTCGAATCTTAGACATCAAAGCATATCATTCGAAGATAGAAATTGCAATTATGTTTTAGTATCATTAATAAAAAGGGAAAGGATGGAGGTCCACATATGTGGACCCAGGTAGCGAAGAGGATAAACCAGCACTGAAAAAAAATTAATACAATAAAAATTACTTTGATTGCCTGCACAAATTTCGTATTTTACGGAAATTTTCTTCTTCCGATGAAAGCGATTTCGGGAATGCCTCACAATCACAAAGTATGGATTTGGGAATATTTTTGACTGACAATGCTAACTTTTGACTTTCTCTAAATCTTGTATATCTGAAAACTCTTTTGCTTCTCTTACCACAAAAATGTAATAGAAATTTTTGATTTATTTAATCGGCAGATTACGGCGATTGAAACAGATAAAATTTACTATAATTTTTTTGTGGTACAAAAAAGCGTAAGATGTTAGCAGCTATGCTTTAGGATTTATTTTTATTGTTACACTGAAAAGGGAAAAATGTTAAAATACGAAAACTATTTCAGAATAGCAACAATATACAAAATCCGACGAAAATAAGAATTTAAGTACATTTTTAGCACTACTATCTGTTAAGGACATTCGTAAATCCATATTCGTAACTTTTTGACACACCAGAAAATCATTTAAACAAAAAAAGAAATTTCCTAAATATACTTAGTCTTTTGTAAATTGTACTTGAAATAAACAGATTTCTTTTTTTTTTTCTTTTTCCTCACTGCGTGATGAATTCAGAGGGTTGGGCCGGGGAAGAGGGAAAGGACATTTCTGGAAAGATTTCGGATTTTCTGATTACACAAGCCTGCGATGGTTGGATTTTTTTAACTTTTCATAATTCATTCATACATATTTTTTAGCGCTGAATCCTTAAATTACCTTTATATTTTACAATCACGTCAGCAATTTTTGCAAATCTTAAATTTCAAAATTGTTAAAAAGCCGTAAATTAGAAAAAATCTGATGCTCTAAAACTGATGGAAAACTTTTTTTCTTATAATAATTTATTCACTTTTTGGTTTATACTGGAGATACTTATATCTAAAGACATGATTGATTTGATGGGGGGCTAGCGGTGCATTAAAACATGCACACATTGAACAAAATTGTTAGTATTTTCATAATTGATATTTTGCATGTTTAGCCATATATGCCAACACCTCTTAGTTATTCCGGAGTCTGATCCAAAGCGAACCTGTTTCCGACCGGAAATTTTATTTAATTAAAATTTCCAAAAAGAGAACAAAATGTACCTCATAGAAATAAGAAACAATTCCTTATATATATTTTCCGGTTTAAAAGATTCTTGTCTTGATTAAGACTCCAAAAGAATCAACACATTGTACGCGGGAAACTTTTCGAAAATGAACACTAAATTTACTTTCACAAACGCCACTGTAAATTAAAACGTGCTAAGAACCAATAACAAGCAAACATTCTTGGATTACACCTTCTTTTTTCGTCCGTACAAAATTTCCGGTATCAGTAATAATTTCTGTCCCCAACCTACAAAAACGTACTAATACGCTTCCCGCATACAATGTGTTAAGAAATGTTGCCATCTATGGATTAGTGGGAAAATGCATACGCATAGTATAAACGTTTTACATCTGATTTATAGATTTATATTTTACGATTTTCTAAATAAGTTAACTTAAAAAAAAAAATGTGATTTATGAAAGAAAAGTACGTAATAGCAAAAATGAAGGCCATGTTCGGATTCAGTGATAAAAAATATATAAGAATTAATTATCAAATACTGAAAAACATGACACAACTCAAATTCTGCTGGTTTGTGTTATTAATGGAATAGAAGAGAAGTCCCCCTCTCTCACTCAATGATAGTCACTTCCATCGTAACTCTCGTAACACTTGATGATCGATTATTGTTTTCTAAAGTGTAGAAAATTTACTAATAGACCTAGAACAATTTTTCATAATATAAATTTTTTCTAAGAGCTTAGTGCCCAAATACCTGCAGATTACTTCAATCACTGTTTTAGTCCCAAAAAATGCATTTCAAATTGATGTAATTGATGTAACATAAAATAGACAAGCACATTTTCTGCCTTCATTGAAGTGTAAAAAATATGAAAACTAGCCAGTTAAAATAATGATTTTATGCTCTTAACCTGTTAACTAGTTCGGGAAAGAAAATTTATCTTGCTTCGTTACTAAAATCTTTTCAACACCACTAATTTTTACCTGTGATCTTCGGTTCAGTATCGGTCCGACTTTTTTCGATTATTTAAGGCATAAATGCTAATTAATGCCCAATTGTAATAATAACTTTTTAAAGTAATTTCTGAATAACAAAACAGAAAAAAATAGTACTTACATATGTAACTGGCTTAATTATGATTGCGTAACTGAAGTAACATTATTACTTTACAAAGCTTGTAAACAGTAATTTAGAACACATTCTTACTGGGATTTTTTTTATAAAACACACAAAAATAGCAAGCTTTTCAATCACAGTCTTAAGCTAAATATATTATTAATTGTATTCCTCCTCCTTCCAAAATGAGAATTTTCTCTGGAATTGCCTTGATCCTGGAATCATTTCTGTG
The DNA here is from genome assembly GCA_963932465.1 of Maratus speciosus. Taxonomy (NCBI): domain Eukaryota; kingdom Metazoa; phylum Arthropoda; class Arachnida; order Araneae; family Salticidae; genus Maratus; species Maratus speciosus. Next base: position 263,454,415 of record OZ010794.1, on the reverse strand, counting down.
AGAAAATACTGAACTTCAACACTGTTTTTTTTTTAAACATTATTTGTAAATATAAAAGTGATTACGTGTAAACTTATAGAGAATAATTTGTACAAATATTTGTTGTGAAATAACAGTTTCCCAATTTTTTATGAAAGTGCATTATAATATACAATAATTCTTAATTAAGTTGTATAGAATACTTTTAGTTAATAACGAATTTTATTAATGTGTAATAAAAGCGGTTTTACTTTCTTTTTTATCCTTAGTACACTGGAAGAAAACTGAAAAAGAGATAAGTTTGTTAAAAGATTACCTAGGATTGAATGAAGATCTAGATTTTGTGCTTGACGATGAACCATCTCCATATTTAGAAACTGTGAACAATAGTAATGCCATGGAAAACACAATATCCCTTGCAAATAAAAGTAAACAAGAATTTGAAAGCCAAAATCACAATATTCAGAAAATTTCAGATGTGAAACAAGAAATCATTTCTCCAGTTACTGATACAAAAGAATTTCCATCGAATTGTCTATCTGGTGAAGCGGAGAAAAATATGATTATTCTAGATGATGACATAACACATGGAAAACAAATAATCCAAGAACCCTTGCAAGAAGATAATAATACTGAAATCAAACGTGAAGGTGATCGCCTAGCAGATTTGCTATTATCCATGACAGAATTCCAGCAGCCAAATAATAATATTGAAAATACAGAGATTGTTAAAAATATTCTTATTCTAGATGATGACACAACACATGAAGAAGAAATAATACCCAAACCTTTACAAGAAGATAAATATACAGACATCAAAAGTGAAAGTGATCGTATCGCTGATTTGTTTTTATCCATAACAGAATTACAACAGCCTAATAAAAATGTTGAAAATATAGAGATTGTTAAAAATACAGAAAACAGCATAACTTCTCTTAAAATTGAAGATCAGGAAGATACAGATTATTTCTCAATAGCCAGTAAAACAGAAACCTACAATGAAGATGATCATCTTGCAAATTTATTAATATATTTGTCAGAGTTCAACGTTCATTCAACTAATGATGAGGGAAAAAAGAAGGCACTTGTAGATCAAAAACTTAAAATCCAAAATGAAAATATCACCGCAGTAAACAGCACAACAGATTTACAAAATAAAATAAAAACTAACATTGAAATTCAGGATACTGTGAAAGACAATACTGCAGATGAAAACAAAATGTACAGCCAACCAATGCAGCAGTACAAACCTGAAGAAGAAATAAAAAACAATATCTCTGTTATGGATTTTCGAAAAGATAAAAATACAGAAAAATGCAGTTCATATTGGAATCATGAAGTCGGGGTATATTTACTGAATTTGTTCATTGATGACAACCCTTCCAATGGAATGCTTCACCCCGAAAACTACTTATTCAAATTGGTGCAAAAGCTATAATTTATCGAGGGGTTCAAGCTGCATATTTCCTCACAAAAAAACAGCAAAAAAAGTTTTTCACAGCGAAATAAAAAATATTTACTATATCAATCAAATCAACTAAATGAATAATTGAAATTCAAAAATAACCATAATTTACAACCATATTATAGTACATGAAATGCAGTAGTAATAATCAAAAGTTATTTTTTCCATCTCACCTCATAAGATACAGTATTTTCATTCTCGAGCTCAGCAATTTGATCATTAATAATATTTAAATAAAAGTGCAACACAGAAGCAAAATAGGAAAAATATGGTGCAAAAAATATATATATTCACTTTTTTTTAACATAAACAAAAATAATTCTTTTACATTTTAGCATGTATAATATAAAATTATCATTTGACATTTAACCCCCACTATTTGTTCAAGCGATTTAATATTTTTAGTTTTTTTTTTTAGTTTCATTTAAGTTTTAAGTTTTAATTTTTAAGTTTTAGTATAAGTTTAGTTTTAGTTTTTTTAGTTTTTATTAAGTACTTATTTAACGCTAAATATTAAGTCGCTTGGTCAAATAGTTTTAAATGGTAAATGATTATTTTATATTATACAATAGCTACTTTGGTTCATATTAAAATAACAATAATTTCGGCTCATAACAAAAAAACTCATATTATACTTTTCAACAGTAATAGTAATGAAGTTACTTTCCAATAACATACAATAACTATATTGGTTCATATTAAAATAACAATAATTTCAGTTCATAACAAAAATAATAGTTACTTTTCAACAAAAATAATGATCAAGTTACTTTTCAATAATAATAATAGTCAAGTTTATTGAAATAATAAAAGTAATTTTCATTCCATATTTATCATTTAGTAGAAAAATATGCAGCAATGTTACCCCCGATAATACAGAATCTCAAAGTTCTCGGCATCACCTATCGACTAAAGAAATGAAGCAAGACAAATAATAAAACTGGAAAAATTTTGCATTACAATTCTTATCTGAAAAAAAATTCTCAAAAATCAGATGTAATAGATATAATCCTGTTGTAATAAAACACATCAAAATGTAATTTGTTTGTTTTCTTTAAACTCAGATTCCGTAATTTAAAGCCTTTTTAACATTTTCCAACATAGTTGAAAGGTGTTTATGATTTCCGATTGTATGTCCGTCTGTTCGAGGTGTAACTCTCGTAAATATACTGGGAGTGGCTGGATTTTTTATTTGTGTTATTGATGCTTAATATAGCACGATCGGTATTGAAAATGTGTGTATTTTTGCATGTGGATTTTTAGTTCATTTACAGGGTCGGTTAAAAGTTTTCTATTACATTACGGTGTATGGGAAAAAATCATTGCAATGTCATTTTAATGATGTTCTACAATTTCAAACATAATGAAATTGATAAGAATAATGAAATTGATAAAACATAATGAAATTGATAATCATTTGTGTACTGCACTGAATCGTACATTCTGAAGAATATGTGTGGCAAAGCATTTACTATTCATTTACAGGGACACACAAAAGGTTTCCATTACATTTTGGTCTAGGGGAACAGTTTTTAGCGTATTCTAGTTCTAAACACAATTAGAAACACAATGAATCTAATAAGCATTATGGGAGCTTAAAACAAAAATACATGTTCTATAACATCATGTGCATTACATAAATAGTTTATAGGTTACATTTTATCAAACATAAGGAAAATAATATACATTACTGGAGCTACCTACAAAGATACGTGTTGCTGTATAACTTGATGCGAAAATATAGTCCATAACTTATTGTAGTTAATATAGTTAATTTACAGGGATATGCAAAAGATACGGACAGAGTACCGTACAATTAGCTATGTGTGCTGGAAATGCGATTTCATTTATGGTGTGAGCATTTAACTGTTATTTGCTGAGTATGTGGTGTGCATAATTGCTATTGATCTGTATACAGGGTTATGCAAAAGAATTCGTAAGCACTGAGGATTACGAGCGTGAATGGATTAAAAGCAGCTTTTAATATACTTATGCATTTTCAGGTTGAATTATATTTAGTATGCTAAAAATGTTTGTATTATATAACTAAAATCATATACAGGGACATGCAAAAACTCGATACATGACATCATATAGAAGATAATGTTTGGAAGTGTGGTTTTAGTAGTTTTAATTATATTTCAACTGCAATTAGATTTTAGCTTAATATGTTAGCAATTTACGTATGTTTTATATTGCATATGTTAGGACCGATGTACATGCGCAGTCCATTTCTTCGCTCTTCTTACCCAGAATTTAATGATATATTACTGCTTTCAATTTGCATTTTGGAATTTTTATATGCATAGATACATTGTCACTGAAGGCATTTTTATTTAACAAATTATATAGCCTATCATTTGTTAGATTGAATATTTTTTTAAGAAATATTATTCAATAAACTTTTATTTAATGAAAATCATCTAACAAATGAAGATATCTTTGACTATACAATTTATTAAATAATGTTTTCAGTGACAATGCATCCATGTATTTTCATAATGTATGCCACATGAATTTCAAAAACTGCAAATTGAAAGCAGAAATTTTAAGCTATCAAGACGATGTCTGTAGTGGTCACCAGACCATCATAAAATGTCATCCACAGGATGTTGGCAAGTGTGACATTTCGAAACCCAGGGGATGTGCTTTAATTGTCGACAGTAAATGACAACAGGGCCATTTCATCGATCATCAGAATATCAGCTTGTCCAAAATATGACGTTTTCAATATTTTTAGGAGGTGCAAGTGTTAGTATGTTTCCGTATATTGATAGAAACTACTGATGGTGAATTTTCAACCTGTTATGCATTTTCTTACTAAACTACGTTTACCATATGTACAAATTATAGATTAAATACATTGTTTCACAGAATAATTGGACTACTTTTTTTGCTACGGACGATGATTTCTTAAATCTGGGTGTTATGAGTTTTCTAAAATATTTACTCAGTTTTTTTTTTTTTTTTTTTTTTTTTTTTTTACGTTATTAAACAGCGAAGTTTTGGTAACAAATTCAGAAAGTGTTGGAAAGAGTTCCATAATCTATTCTTGAAGTATAATTTTTCATTCTTGTATTTTGACAAAAATTTTTGAAACATAATTTAAACTAGATTTCAAATATTTAAAGTAAAAATCAGCTATGAGCACTTATTCCTTTGTACTGACAGAATGTGTATTGACAGTTAGATCCCTCATGCTCTTTGATCAAACGCTCATTGGTGTTTATACTTAAATCGGAGATCGAATTTAAGTTCAGGTTCTCAACCCCTCTGCATGATTTAGATGGAAAAGGTAAGCACTTGCAAATTGGATCCTATTGTTACCGCTCATTCTTTTTTTTTTTTTTTTTTTTTTTTTTTTTAATGAAAGTTATCATTATAAAGAGGGGTAAATGGTTTTCTATCGAAGGACCCACATATTTTTGAAGAAAGACGCAACAGTCTACGAGACTTATAAATCTACCTCTAAATGCCCAAACACATTTTGTACAGTAAACGAGATCATTAAAAGGGTATTGGGTGACTTTTTTACATTTTACAATACAGTTGAAAAGTGTTTATGCATTGGGTTTGTCTGGCCGTTTTTCTGTCCAAGTTCTAACTCTCATAAATGTACTCTGTTTGGCATGTAAATGATGTAAATTAATGAGGTTTACCATGGCTTTTTCGGTATTAAAATTGAAGTGTGTAGAATAAGTAGTTCTTTTACAGGTCACACAAAAATATACCGTTACATGAGGGCCTATGAGGAAAAATTGCTTGCAGTGTATTTTAATGATGTTGCTCATTTACAAACATAACAAAAGAGACATAAGTTGTTGAGATGCATAAAACATGCTTCCTGTAGAATTTAGGGGACGAAGTATTTACCATTCATTTACAGATACAAAAAATTTTGTTTAAGTACCGGTCTTCGGGAAAAGTTATTCGCAATTAATTCACATTACGAAATTCATATACTTTACTGAGGTTTACTAGAAGATGCTTGCAGTAGAATGTGATGTGCATCACACGTATCGCTCAAATACAGGGACACATGATCGGATATATTGCCGTGTCCGAAGTATTGTGCTTTAGAGGTTATTGCTGAAAATAAGTTATCAGTTATTGAATAAGTTTTAAACTTTATCTAAATTCTTCCATACTACGTGGCCACAGACAATATACACTATACAGGGCTACACAAAATAATTCGCAAGTAATTCTGAGAATGAGCGTAAATTGCTTAAAAGTTTTTTTAATTTGATATATTCATTACAAGCTCAACTACACTTGGTATTCTAAAAGGTGTTTGTAGCATTTAAATATAATCATATAAATAGTCTAAGAGCTAGCAACGTTTTCGTCACCTGATTTTATCAAGGCTCATTTTTCTATATGTTTTTCCGATTTATGGTGTATTTCGTTTGCGAGCGATCTTGCAGTCAGGAGACGTTGCATTTACCTGCGGGAAGAGGGGTTATGCAGGCCAAAAAACTTCAAAATTATGTCATTTTATCAAGGCTCATTTTTCTATATGTTCTTCCGATTTATGGTACGTTTGCGGGCGGTCTGGCAGTCAGGAGACGTTGTGTTTACCTGCGGGAAGAGTAGTTATGCAGGTCAAAAAATTCAAAATTACGTCATTTTATCAAGGCTCATTTTTCTATATGTTCTTCCGATTTATGGTACGTTTGCGGGCGGTCTGGCAGTCAGGAGACGTTGCGTTTCCCTGCGGGAAGAAGGGTTATGCAGGTAAAAAAACTTCAAAATTACGTCATTTTATAAAGGCTCAATTTTCTATGCGTTTTTCCGATTGATGGTGTAGTACGTTTGCGGGCGGTCTGGCAGTCAGGAGACGTTGCGTTTACCTGCGGCAAGAGGGGTTATGCAGGTCAAAAAACTTCAAAATTACGTCCTTTTATCAAGGCTCATTTTTCTATATGTTTTTAAGATTTATGGTGTAGTATGTTTGCGGGCAGTCTCGCAGTCAGGAGACGTTGCGTTTACCTGCGGGAAGAGGGGTTATGTAGGTTAAAAACTTCAAAATTACGTCCTTTTATCAAGGCTCATTTTTCTATATGTTTTTCCGATTTATGGTGTAGTATGTTTGCGGGCAGTCTCGCAGTCTGGAGACGTTGCGTTTACCTGCGGGGGAAGGGGTTATGCGGCTCAAAAAACTTCAAAATTACGTCCTTTTAGGATGATTTTTGTTCATAACATCTGTTTCTACTAACTATTTGTGATATTAATCCATTATTACCAGAAGTTACCAATGCCGCTAAGACCCTGCCAGATCCACATTTATAGGTAACATATTACTCTTTGGTTAACAGACAACCTATAATTAATTTTCCAGACACAAATACGATTGCAAAGTTAATGCCCGACGGCTTTAAATATGGCAACGAAAGTGCCTGTTTCAGAAGCCTGTTTTACAGTTTAAAAATTATAAGTCATCTTTACGTCATTTTATCAAGTTTAAAAATTACAAGATAATACTCTTTGGCTATCAGACAACTTATTTAATTTGCCAGACACAAAATCGGTTGCAAAGTTAATGCCAGACGGCTTTAAATATGGCAACGAAAGTGCCTGTTTCAAGAGTGTTATATAATTTAAAAATTAAAAGCCCTCTTTGCGTCATTTTATCAAGCTTAAAAATTACAAGACAAACACTTTGGCTAACAGACAACCTATTATTAATTTGCCAGACACAAATTCGGTTGCAAAGTTAATGCCAGACGGCTTTAAATATGGCAACGAAAGTGCCTGTTTCAAGAGTGTTTCATAGTTTAAAAATTATAAGTCATCTTTACGTCATTTTATCAAGCTTGAAAATTACAAGATATTACTCTTTGGCTAGCAGACAACATATATAAATAATTTGCCAGACACAAATTCGGTTGCAAAGTTAATGCCAGACGGCTTTAAATATGACAACGAAAGTGCCTGTTTCAAGAGTGTTTTACAGTTTAAAAATTACAATTACATAAATTTAAATTAATTACACAAAATTAAACTTTTTTTCGACATACACTATATATATATATTTATAAAGAAACGATTGTTGCTATGGTAACAATTAAGGGTTGACTGTCATTAAATGAAGCCAAATCCCTACAAAAGATGACATTTTTTTATACAGGCACTTTCGTTGCCATATATAAAGCCATGTGGCATTAACTTTGCAACCGAATTTGTGTCTGAAAATTTAATTATATGTTGTCTGTTAGACAAAGTGCAATATCTTGTTATTTTTAAGCTTTATAAAATGACGTAAAGATGACTTATAATTTTTAAACTGTAAAACACTCTTGAAACAACCACTTTCGTTGCCATATTTAAAGCCGTCTGGCATTAACTTTGCAAACGAATTTGTGTCTGGCAAATTAATTATATGTTTTGTGTTAGCCAAAGTGTAATACCTTGTAATTTTTAAACTTGATAAAATGACGTAAAGATGACTTATAATTTTTAAACGATAAACCACTCTTGAAAGAGGCACTTTCGTTGCCATATATAAAGCCGTCTGGCATTAACTTTGCAACCGAATTTGTGTCTGTCAAATTAATTATATGTTTTGTGTTAGCCAAAGTGTAATACCTTGTAATTTTTAAACTTGATAAAATGACGTAAAGATGGCTTATAATTTTCAAACTATAAAACACTCTTGAAACAAGCACTTTTGTTGCCATATTTAAAGTCGTCTGACATTAACTTTGAACCGATTTTTTGTCTGGCAAATTAATTATAGGTTGTCCGCCAGCCAAAGTGTAATATCTTGTAATTTTTAAGCTTGATAAAATGACGTAAAGATGGCTTATAATTTTTAAACTATAAAACACTTTTGAAACAGGCACTTTCGTTGCCATAGATAAAGCCGTCTGGCATTAACTTTGCAACCGAATTTGTGTCTGGCAAATTAATTATAGGTTTTCTGCTAGCCTAAGTTTAATATCTTGTTATTTTTAAACTTGATAAAATGACGTAAAGATGACTTATAATTTTTAAACTGTAAAGCACTTCTGAAACAGGCACTTTCGTTGCCAAATTTAAAGCCGTCTGGCATTAACTTTGCAGCAGAATTTGTGTCTGGAAAATTAATTATAGGTTGTCTGTTAACCAAAGAGTAATATGTTACCTATAAATGTTGATCTGGCAGGGTCTTAGCGACATTGGTAACGCCTGGCAATAATGGATTAATATCACAAATAGTTAGTAAAAACAGATGTTATAAACAAAAATCCTGCTAAAAGAACGTAATTTTGAAGTTTTTTCTTACCTGAATAACCCCTTCTACCGCAGGTAAACGCAACGTCTCTCGACTGCCAGACTGCCCGCAAACGTACTACACTATAAATCGAAAGAATATATAGAAATTCAAGCCTCTTTAAAATGACATAATTTTGAAGTTTTTTGACCTGCATATCCCCTCTTCCCGCTGGTAAACGCAAAGTGTCCTGACTGCCAGACTACCTGCAAACGTACTACACCATAAATCGGAAAAACATATAGAAAAATGAGCCTTGATTAAATGACGCAATTTTGAAGTTTTTTGACCTGCATAACCCGTTCTACCGCACGTAAACGCATCGTCTCCCGACTGCCAGACTGCCCGCAAACGTACTACACAATAAATCGAAAGAACATATAGAATTTCGAGCCTTGATAAAATGACATAATTTTGATGTTTTTTGACCTGCATAACCCCTCTTCCCGCTGGTAAATGCAACGTGTTCTGACTGCCAGACTGCCTGCAAACGTACTACACCATAAAACGGTAAAACATATAGAAAAATGAGCCTTGATAAAATGACGTTTTTTTTGACGTTGCTAGCTCTTAAACTAAAAGGTCAGTGCTAAAAACTGAAAACATGGCAGCCTATGGATGATATTTTCGGAAGTATAATTTCAGTAGTATTAAGCACGTTTTTGCCTGAATTAAATTTTAGCTTAATATGTGACGTATATAAAAATTTATAGGTAATATATAGGATAGTACAGAAGAAATCACTAGATTGCCGTCTAATGGTAGAAATTACTGAAGATGAATTTTTAATTGTGTTGTGCATTTTCATGCGATATGAATTTTTAGTTTACTAAGTAGTTTATTTTCAAATCTATAGATCATATACAGATTGGCTCAAAAGAATTCTTTTCTTGCTATCAGCGGTAATTATTGATATCTTGTTACGTAGATTTCGTAAGAAATGCTACTTATCACATTCTCCCTACGTTGGATTTTCTGACAATTTTTTTCAGATCTACGCCGATAGAACACAAAACTACCCCAATTAAAAATTTTACCTATTTATCTATCTATCTATCTATCGATACAGGGTGGTTCAAAAGATAATGTCCAAACGGCACGTGTGCGTGTGCCAGGTCGTGAGGAGCAAAAATATTTCATAGTAACTAGGAGTCGGATACGCGACAGTGACGGTTCATTTGCAAAAGTTCAGATATCAAAGAAGTTCAAAAGTTCAGATCATAAGCAAAAGTATCAGATAAATGGACAGACAATTTAAGGGATTTTTCTGACTGAACTAAAACCTTCACACGTTATCTAAGCTTATAGCCCAGTAAATTTAGGGTTTGATAGCTAAGTAATTCATAATGAGCTGAAAATTTCAGAATTAGCTCTTTATGACAAGTAAGAAAAAACCTTAAAAGTCTCAGCAGTTCTCATGTGTGCTTCTATCGAAAATGGACTATCAAAGATGGCCGCTAAAACCTTTTTGCATCGTCCAATGTTTTTTTTTTTCATTTCTAAGTCATGTATCAATATTTTTTTACTTCTGCAAAACTCTGTGACACCTGCTTACATCCTGTTTTATTGTATATATAGGGTCTGACTAATGCAGGGGCACACGGGGCATGTGTCCGGAGCTCCCGTGCCAGAAAAGGCCTCAAAAATTAAAAAAAAGCACTAAAATTGCTAAAACAACCCCATCTCTCTTGAGGTTTTTTAATGGTCTTGTAAAAGAACCTTAAGGTGTAGGGGTCCCGCAAAGAGATGCCTATCCAGGCCTCAGTCTATTAGTCGAGCCCTGTACCTAGTTTTTATCAAAATAAAAGCTACGAATGAGCTGTACATTCATTTATTTGTCGTCAAATTAATAGAATTTCACTGCCCTTAGCCTGTTTTGCCTCGTACTTAAGAAACTATTGACAAGCCATCTGTTAGTTTGTAATCCTATTTGTGAGTATTATTTTTAAAATTTTGTTTTAAAAAATGACAGATATTCCATTTTTCTATATAGAAATGTTTGTCAGAGGACTGTGATGGAAAAAAAAGAAAGAAAGTTAGACCAAGTTTAAATTATTTATTACAAGGCACAAAGATTTAAATCCAAAGTAAAAGTACAATAAACATATATAGTAATGCTTGTAATAAATAAGCTAATAATCTTGTGGTAAATAAACTTAAAACAAAATTACCAGAATTCTACTCATTCAACGTCGTAACCGTTATCGTCGTCTTCAAATCCGATAATAGGACGAACTGAATTTATGCATGTTTCTCCTAAGCAAGAGGTACAAAACCTAGAACAATGGAGAGCTGCCTTCTTGCACTGACATCTTTCATCACAATCCCTTGCAGCAGTTATTTTGCAATCACAAGAGATAAGCTACAGTAGATCTTCGGGCGCTGCGGGAAGTGTTGAAGGTAATGGGTTTAATCTGCCTTCTTTCATGAACCATCCCCATTCAATAGGATCTAGGTTGTTTCCCAGCCACTGTTGGACTTTAAGATAAACCCAAAGTGAATGCTGCGAACTTGCTGCACTTGTTGGCGGAAGAACGGCCAAGTTAAATTTTGATGAGAGGTTTTTGGTTACTTCTTTATAGTAACAGATATGTCGCAGCTCATCTAGGGAGTCAACTTTCTCTCCCCCAAAAAGGTGTTTCATGAATATCTCCCCAATTTCAATTACCTTTTGGGGTTTAAGTTGAGGACTGTTGAATAAGGAAGTCAAAGAAAGCAGCTCATGGTTTTTCTTTATCAGTTTAAAAGCTGAGGATTTCCATTCCTAAAAATTGCTGATGTTGTATCACATCCAGTTGCTGCATGTAGGAAGAGAATGGAATCCTTCATTGAGCCAAGTGATTTTTTTAATTTTAAATATGTTATAGCATTTTTGTTCTCGAGGTCGTAGTAAGAAGAGTGGTTTTCCTGGGTTACCTCGTGCGATGAGAATCTTCAGCATATCTGTATCAGTACCAACTACTGTGACTAATCTAGAATTGGTCTTACTTGAATTAATTGCTGTTGTACAGATTACTGCTTCAGCATCATCATCCGCCTGTAGGGCAGTTATTCCTTCGGCCTGGAAGTAACCCATGACCATTCGAATAAGCCTAGCCTTATTCTCGGAGTTCCGTAAAAAAACAACTTGTTTGGTTGTAGCCACCATGTTTTCGTCAAAAGCAATAGTTGCAGACATTTTCGACATAAATCTTCTTACCTCTCCACACTTTAAGTTGATAAGGCACAAGTGTAGCCATCAAAAACAACTGCTTCACATGGAGAGAAGTGTTTCTGGACAAATCTAAGATATTTGAGGCATATATCTCTGTAGGTGTCGGACTCATTCCAAACCAATGTATGCAAAAGAAATCCTCCATCTACAATAAACGAGCAAGTTGGTGGAGATTCAACACAAGTCTCAGTTGTTTAAATGATAGCAGCTAAAGTTGATTTAACATTCTTCCTCAATGAAACTTCATCAAAGAGGGATGAAGGTTGAAGAGCCAATTCGTATTTGAGATAATCTCGTAGATTTTCATTTTACTTGAGAAAAACAGCAATCCTGGTAAACAACTGTAGAGGATTGAATATCACAGTTGAATTCCTTATTATCAATGTTTTATTTGTTTCCGATATTGGTATAATTCTCTTTTTCCCTTGAAGTTTAATTTCCCCAAATGAACATCCTATGATTGAAGTCAGTAAATTTTCACCAACTTTCTTTGCATTGCCATAGTTTGTTTTATCATCAGCAACCAATCCATTAGCTACATTCATCAACAAATGTTTAGGACATTGATTATCGAAAGGATTCTGAAGCAGTAACCATTCGGATAGCTTATTCAAATCAGAATCATCTCTTTATTGTCTGGAAGGCCGAAATTCAACGTGTTGTTCTTAGCATACATAAGTTTTTTCACAAAAATCTTCTAATATTTCCGATACTTTCATGTTCATTGGGCAAGAAGCAATCCATCTGGACAAATAAGAATCTTCCATTCCATGGCCATGTGTTAAGCCTCCTGCTACTTTTATGGATTTCATGAGACTCTGCTCTATTATCATGTCTGATGCAACCCCATTCCATGCCCTGTCTTTTCTGGGAATAGTAAAATAACAATCAACATTTTTTTTTAATTCATTGCTTTCCATTTTCTCCATCAATTCTTCCATTTGCTGAATATATAAATGGGCACATTTGGCATAAAAAATGTGGCCTGCTGCATGAAAGTTAGGCATCATGGATTTAATGCTATGCAAATGTAAATCCCAGTTCCCAACTCGATCTGCTTGAATACATAAAAGAATAAGTGTAATCTGTTCCATGTACTGTAACCACAGCTTGCCAGTTCTAGAAAAGTCTCTGCTTTCTGCAGCTGTTTCAATAGAGTTTATCAACTGTTTAATGCAGTTGTTGTCTTGAAGATCTTCAATACGGCTTCCATTTGTCACCATAAGTTCATGAATAACATCTCGAATTTTGCTTTTGGAATTGTCATCTAACTCGTGCAGAGAGTGTTGAAGAAGTTTCTCATACAGAGTTACGTATGTGAGAAAATGTGCTTTTAAGGCTCTCGAATAAACATGTCACAGTGATAATAACTGATGATATAATATATATTAACTTATTCTTATCAGCATTTTTTGTTGAAAAAAGGCCTGTGTGTGAAAATGTGGGTGAAAACTCCAAGGGAAAAAACGATTTTTATTTTTTTAAATAATTTCAGTTTAAATAAATCGTATTACCGTACATTTATAATTTCTTTATTTTTTAAACCTAAGCTCATATTCAAATTAGCATACTTGCTCGCTGCATTGGTTTCCTTAGAAGGAAAAATATTCACTTTTGACATAATAATGCAGAAAAACATCCAACAAGGCGCAATTATTTGGCGACCACAGTTGATCCGCCATTTTGGATGGAAGCCGACATCGAATTTTTTGAGACTTTTCAGGATCCATTCTATACATATCCAGGAGCTAATCCTGAAAATTTTAGCTCATTATGAATTTCTTAGCTATCGATCCCCTTTTTGGTCTAAATTTACTGGGCTATTAAGACTGGCAGCATCAGTTAGTGCTGGCATATATATATATATTTTTGTCTTTTTTTTTAAATACTCTTTTGTCTTTTTTTTTTTGTTTACATTTTTATGATTATTTTTTTTCTCTTTTTATCATTTTCTGAACTCCAAAGATTATAATTTAAAGGAAAAACTTTTGATTATTGCTTATATCAATGAAGACATTTTTTCCAATACTGCCATATCTCTAATTCTTCTTAAATGTGTTAGTTGAATAGGATAAGCGTTCTTCTACCGTTCGAGCCATTTCATAGTTGTTTCCAAACATTCAAAAGCTTTGTTATGTGATAAAACTGGATTATTGTTTTAGCATTCGGTTTCATTTTCTTCAATTTCTTTTTCATCATGAATCTCATTCACAGTCTCATCACCATTTAAAATCCGTTATCCAGGGTCATGTACTTCACTATTTAACCACTCGTTAATTTCATTTCCTTCATAGCTTACGATTCTTCCCATCTCCTTTATTGTTTTACATTCCTCATTTTCTGATCCACTATCAGTTTTTTTTTTTTTTTTTTTTTTTTTTTTTTTAGCCAATAAATAATTGGGAATTCGGTTATTTATTATTATTTTCTTTTTTTGGCTGAAATAAGCTGTTCGGATAACTGGAAGTTCGGTTAAAAAATTTTTGAGGACAATAGGCTGTTTGGATAATTGGAAATTCTGTTAATTGAAATTCCGATAATCGGCGGCCTAATGTAATGAAATAAAAAATTATCACAGATTTTTCCAATCCAGCAGTGTAAAAATAAGTGATTTATCTTTATTAAGGCCGTTGTTATTTTAATTCGAAACCAGGGACACATTTTTTCGATGACACTGTATAACAATTCAAATAAGTCTAAACACAGGATTTCAGCAATTATCGTTCGCAGTCCATCCTGTAACCGAAATTTTCTGTGTGTCCCCTGTAAAATAACGATGGATGCCAGGCAATCCTTAATCTATGAAAAACATGTTGTTGTTCACCGCAGTGTTTCTCCACATAGATCATAATGTAATGAATTTTTTTGCACTTCCCTATAAAAGAACTATAAATGCTTTTACTCTATACTCTTTAGAAAGCATTCTGTCATCTACATTAGCGATGCATATGAATTTCATTAAAAGGCACTACTCAGGATATTTTCCCCAAACACCATAAGTTAACTGAATTTTGTGTGTGTGTGTGTCATTTCAATATAAACGAACTATAAATTCTGCAAGTAATTTTTTAATCGCGAGCATTCTGTAATGAGCATTAATTACATTACAATGCGAGTATATTTATGAGAATTATAGCCCGGATAGTCAGCAGAGGGCAGAAAGAGAAATGGAAATCTTACACTATGTTATCCTTCTAATTCCTATGTTAGAATTCGTTCTAGAAATTCCATAATTCAGAGAATCTGAATTCATACCAGAAAAACTTTCAGTAATAATTTTAGTTTATTTAAATATTGCATAAATTTACAAGCATAGATTATGAAACACTTTCCAACACATACAGAATTATGTAACAAAACTACACCGTTTAAAAAATTAAAATATTACGTATAATTCAACCATATGGAAACGCATAACACATTTCAAAACCCATTTTCAGCTGTTCTAATCTACAATCGTAAAATTATCCGAAATTTTTCAGCAGCCCTGTATATGATATATATTATATGATATATTATTATATATATTATATATATGATATATTATTATATGATATATTATATCTATTAACTACATGCATGCAAAAATTTAGTTCACGTAAGAAATACATGTACTTCAGTAGAAAATCCCCCTTCAGCAATTTCATCTAATAAGAAAAATGGTACGTGAATACTTTTGGGTACCCCCGTATATGAGGTATAGGATATATATATAACGAGTGACATGTAAAAAATTAACTTAATTTAAAAGCGCATACCGAATTTTAAACCGTACACTCCAGCAATTATTACTCAAAGACAATACTGTAACCGATTTATTTTGTGTGCCCCTGCTATTAATACCCTGTTCTAACGTGATCTTAGCGAAATTCAATAATTTATACCAGTTTCAATGCTTTTGAAATAGCGTAATGTCACTAAAATTCTCTGCAAGCGATTTTTACCCATATACCGTAATGTAATGGAATACTTTTATGTTCTCCTGTAAAGGAACTCTTAATCCTACATACTTCATATACAATGCAAATCATGCTTTGGTGACCCTAAATAAAGTTCAACAATTGCATGAAAATCCGAGTATATTTACGGGAGTTAGAGCGTGTACAGAAGGACAGAAAAAACGAATGCATAAACACTTTTCAACTTTGTTGGAAAGTGTTAAAAATGAAATGAGTTCATTTGTGATCTTGTCTCCTTTTGCTTCGGCTGATGACGGTCTGTTAAATTTTCCAGCCCGGAATGCTTCCTGGGTGTTTTTTATATTTGTATGATGTTTTATGCAAAATTTTATTATTTAATTGTGGTTCATCGCCAATTATTTGGTGCATACACATATTTTTAGTTCAATTGTAATGCAGAATGATGAAAAAACGTAAAATCCTTACAATATCTTTAAAATATTTAAAGAAAATTGGGGCCTGGCTGCATTTTTTTAGTAAAATTTTATATTTACACAAGACAGCGTATACTTTATTCAACTAAATATATTTAAATTTCACGTCCTCCATACTACTATGAAACTCACCTGTGCAATGAACTAGGAGTTTTACAATATATTCAAAATTAGCTGAAATATTTGAAAATTTGTCAAAAAATACATATTTTTCTATATACAGTTACCATTCTTTTATTTTCGAATATGGAAAGCAACATAGAGTTATGGAATAATATGGAAAGCATTTTTACAAAATTTTACTGAAATATGCTTAAAACATTTTGTGTAATGAATTTTATCAAACATAAAAATAACGGAAAAATTGATTTTCCAGAAGTAGCATTTTAAAATATTTGTATCTATATTGTTTCTTATCTATAAAATTATCTAGAAGTGTCTGATAAGGTTTATTTGTGTAAAAAATATTGTGTGTATTTAAAAAAGTAAGCAAATCATGCAGAGATATTGGTTGGATTATATTGGTTTAGAAATATTGGTTGGATTTGTTCTGGCCTTCCTACAGCCGCTTTCAGTACTCATTGCTTCATGTTTATTAAATTGGCCATAACTCCTCTTCTAGTAATTGTCGTTCAAAACAGATTTGGAATCGTAAAATATTGTTGTTTTTTTTTAAAAATGAAACAATAAAAAATATTTCGAAAATTTTTGCCATTTTAATGTAGGCAGAGACCTTAACACCTTCACGCCGGCGCGGCGGATCACCCCCGACTGTCTCAGAGTTGTCAAGTCTCCGGGTTTTTGCACACCACTATTATTTTAGAGAAAATATTGTTCCTTTAAATCTTCTAATTGTTCTAATTAAATAAAACAACATTTTCTATATTTAAAATACTGGTATCCAACAAGCCGGAGACTTGGCAGCTCCGAAACAGTCGAGTGTAACCCACCGCGCCGGCGTGAACGTGTTAACACATTGCCAATAGGCAATTTTTATCAAATCTAAATTTCAAAATAGTAGAATCTACTCCCTGTTCAGAAAGTCTTTTGTAAATTGGTGTTCTAGATAAGTTTCCCAAGTTTATGCATCGGTAAATATCTTTCAATGTACGAACTTAATAAAAAATATCTTACAATCTAAAAAAATACGGATAGCATGATGTAAATGCATTTTGTGTAAGTTAGAAGCCACGCACTTAGTCAACAATGTTTTCTTCATAAAAACCAGACAGGTAACTCGTGAATGTGTGTTAACCTCTTAATGGTCACATTAAATTGCGGTTTAAAAATTCAAATTGCTCATTGGCACCACCTTTTTGAAAAATAAATATTCACCTTATTCAATGACAGGTAAAATGATACGCTAATAAAACCGATTACACTATTTTTAAACTGGTGGGAATCAAACAATCTGAATAAAAGACGCAGCCCGTGAATATCACGGGAGCGAGAATTAAGGGTTAATACAATACAGACTGCCTGCCACTTAACAGTTCAAAGTATTGCCCCACTAGAGATCCGAGGTTTGCCACCGGATTTGGGTAACATTTACTCAATTTTTCATCTGTTCAGGTTCGGTAAATCAATCAAGCTAGGTTCGAAAACAAACCCGCCGGTTTAGCATTAGCTTACCCATTTCCCAGATATACGCTATATAGCACACCAGGACACACGGTGTTAAATCATGATTGTCCGTAACTTACGATCCTGTAAGGATTCTAGCTAATGTTGCCAGGTCTCCCACCTAAATAAGGGTTCCAAGCTCTGGACACCGATAATTTCTTTAAATTTATTTCACCATGTTTAAACGCAGATAATTCTGTCATTCAATAAGACGAAGAAAATTACTTTAAATTACTACTTCCCAGAGCATTTGGAACAACGTTTTACGCTGGATATCTGGCAACACTAATTCTAGAGCATTTTTTTACGATTTTGAATACTTTTTAACCCGTTAAGGGAGCAGAATACCTTTAAACCTTCAAAAAAATTTTTTCTTCTTTTGCTAAGGATTTTTTAGGCATGACTTATGAAAATCTGAGATATCGTGAATTAAATCTTTATTATAAAGATTTTTCATTAAAAGAAAATACTTGAAAGTTTCCAGAACCCTTGTGACTGTTTTTCCTCTTTTTCTGTCTTTCTTTTTTATTTCTTGGTTGTGCTATGTTTCTTAATTTACACACACGCACATATGTATAATGTTTTTTTTTTTTTTTTTTTTTTTTTTTTGCCGATTTTTTATTCTGGTACTTTTATAGAATTTTCAAGATGGAAAATTATTTTGACAGCTTCACTAATGTTTGACTGGTACTTGATAAGTGACAGTTTAATTTGTAACTGTACATGTCTCTTTTTACCCATTTTTATAATTTCCAGATTGACCTGATTATCTAATCTTTTCCTATCTGCTACCAAAACTTCAAGAGAGTTAATTGACATTAAAGATTAATTATTGGCACCCTGGGGTCTTACTCTAGGCTTTCCTAAATCATAGATTTTGTGTACTTCGGAAGATTCCTTTCGTTTTACAAACCATCATGTATATATATATTTCTCTTAAGTAGCGCGAAAAAAAGGCTGAATTTGTAGCTCGCCTTTTGGCGGCAAACGTAGTAACATGAAATTAATTTGCTTTATTTTTACATTCCAGCAATCAGAAGCGCCATTTCACACTGAAACTTGCGTCATATTTAAAAGAAATATTTCAATCGTTTTAATCAAATCTAAACATATTAAAATGATACTTTTGAATATGCACTAATCGCGGAAGAGCAGAACACAGATTATATATTAATACTAGGGGCTTTGCCCCCTGCAAACTACGCTCGCCAACCCCCGTTCAGACACCGCAGAATCTAAAAATTAAAAAAACATGCTAATCTGATGGGTTTTAAAAATATTAGAGAAGATTAAATTATACTGAAAAAAGCTGTGCAGATCTCCCTATAAACGGGTTTCCATTCAATTCCCTATGATTGCAAAAATTTAAGGCCGAATGAGTTTTCTGTTAAGACATCCAATGGTTGTTTTCGTTCAGTTAAACATTTAAAAAGAAGCTAAAATAAAATGAATTAAGTATTCAGAGTCTTTGTCTCCCGATATTTTAAAACAATCTCTATAACAATAGCCTCAATCATGTGACTATCATCAACAGTTCCCGGCGGAACACTTCGTTTTTTATACTCTAGGTGCCATTTTGATACTTTAATGTTATCCAGGCACAGGTGATAAGTCGCCAAATATTATTCTATCGCCATCATTTCATCTATATTATAATAGTTCAAGTCATCAAATGCCATAAACAAATACGGTCTGATCCCTTTGCTTTCATATGAAGGTTTGGCACAATGTCATATACATATTGGCGCGATTTGTTTCCAACGCCAATTTGGGGAACGTATCAGCAGCATAAACAACAACATCCGGCTTACCATATCAAGCAAAATAACGAATCTTTAGCGCCAGTTACGTACCCGTTGCATATATGACATTGGCGTCAGAAAAAAATCGCGCTAGTATGGGTCCGTATATGACATCTGTGCCGAAAGAAAAAAAAGCCGGGTGCAAAACTCGCCAATATCTTTTTTGCAACTCGCCAGTTAGAATTTTTTTATTCTTCGAGTAGTAAATTAAAACATTGATTTGAAGTTGAAATTAAATGTCATGGTTTGTTATATAATTTAATATTTCGCCAGATGTCATATCGCATGTTAGGCATGAAAATTTGGCGAAAATCTCGTTTTCGAATACCAATTATATATGTATTTTTGGTACTACTTAGTTATCCCGTCGACCAAAAATCTATTGCGAACTATAAGATTAAATGCCAATAACGGTTGATCGAAAATGTCACATTCACTTGACTTTTAGCAAGTTACACATGTTTACGTCATCAAGTGATTTTTATTTCGACGTTTTATTTTTATATTTATTAATGTTATACTAATTTATTTGTTCTTTCGTTATTTAAAATAAAAATTTTGTCAATCTGTACAATTTGGCGAGTGTTTTGGCGATTTATATAATTTGCGAAATTTGTTGACGGAATAACTACGTTGTGCCGTATTTTTTAATTATTTTCTATTATTTTCAAAAGGAAACAGCAAAAAAATAATTAATAACTATAGAACAAAATAATTTATATAAATTAAATGTTTTACTTTTATTTCTTTTTTTATTATTAAATAGACGACAATAGCCATGTCAATCAAAATAATGCCATTTTGGCGCCAATTAGGTACCCCAGTGCGTATATGACATCTGTGTCTAATATTTTTCGTTTCGTTTTGTTAAAAAAAAAAAAAAGAAAGAAGTGAAAGCCATCAATTTAAATGTTTCATTTTTAAATGAAAACTTTCTATTAAATAAAATGATAACGCAATACAAAAAAAGCATTGTTCTTAGCATAGATTTAAAGGAGGCCAAACTGGTCGCCAAATTAATTTAAAATAGTAACCTTTTCTGAATTATGAAAAAAAAATATCTGTTATGATTAAAATTTGAGTTGCCATCATTAGAAAAATGTATTTAAAATTACAAAAAAATTAATATTTCGAAAACTAATTCGAATTTAAAAATTCTAATACCAGTTTTGAGATCTTTTGATCAATACCGATATTTGGTGTTAATTTCATCGCAAAGTATTCCATATTTTAGGAGAAATCGCCGTGAAACATAATCAGTTGATTAATCAGTCGATTAAAAGAATCGATACACATTTCTGCCGTTTCATATATTCGTTTCATAAATTCGTTTCATTAGGATTTTATATATACTAGTTGCGTAGCAACCCGTTGTGTTGCTTTTGAATTGCATGAGACAATCGATATTTTTGCGAAAAATGAAATCTTAACTTTATTGTAAATTTAGAAAGCCATTACAATATTAATTTTATTAAACACAATATTTCAAATAATAAGTTATATTCTCAATTTAAGTCAAAAGCTTTTCCAATATAAATGCACATATATTATAACTTTATTTGCCTAGAGCTTTTTTTGCTCTTCCAAGATTTTGCTTCGAATTTAGGTGTTGGTAGAAATGATTTCATTTGGGTCACTTTATAGAAAAATGAATTTGTTTGGACGAATTTATTCAGAAGCATTTTATATTTATGAATTAAAATAAATATTTAGAGAATTAATTTTTTCTCGCTAAAACATTTCATTTTTAATGTCGGCTTCTGAAATGTTTTATTAGCCATCTTAAGGGAATTGTTGAAAATCTACTTTTCGACTTTAAATTAAATTAAAATAACGTACGATGTTTTTTTTTTCTTTTGACGTCAACAGAATTTATCTCAATATTCCAGTCGAGAGTCGAATTTGTGTTTCTAAAATAAACGGATTCCCGAAGCTTGAATATGTGTCAGTTTGTATTTCGTGAAATTTTCTTGAAAACTACAATAATGTTTTCACTATTTAGTCAAATAAACGTTAATTTCAATTTAAAAATGATTTCAAATAATGATACCTAATAATCCTTGTCATTTTCCATTTTCTTTCTTATATCCGCAAAAATGGAGCAATTTTATTTTCCATCATTACAGAAATGTCATTAAAAATAACGTAAAAATTTTTATCTCGAAAACTAATCAAATTTTAAAATTCTACGACCACTTTTCACATCCTCGGACCCTTGTGGATACCTGGCCTTAATTTGATCACCCATCATTCCATATTCTAGGAGGAACGGCTGTGAAATACAAACGGATAGTCACTTTTTAATATAATAGATTGATGAAGTTTTAATTTCGCTATAAAAATTAGCCAGGGACAAATGCTGAATTATTTATATTATTTTAACTGTAAATGGCTTATTTCGTAATGGAGCCTGTACGCAATGGATATAGATTAAAACACATTATACTTGAAAATTATTTAAAAAGACATAATAAATAAATAAATTAAGATAAACTTTTCAAGCAAATTGCATTTGAAAGTAGATTTTTCCCCTATATAACGGGCGTAGAAATTGAAGATGCGCGATGTTTATAAATTCAAAAAATTGCAGTAGTAAAGATTTCAAAACTGACATTTAATCGTCAAGCGTTGCCATTCTCAAAATGACGTCAGCCTTACGCACAGACATATTTTTCCTTTATAATATAGATAGATTTTCAAACGTGAAGTATTCCGTTTGTCAGCTAAAACTTTGCATATGAAAATGTATTCTTTTGGCTTGAGGTTCTAATTACAGTACCGCGAGGTACAAATTCCAGAAACTGATGTCTTGTAGATGTATTCGTGTAAAAATATATAGTTTTATCAAAGAAAAGGATTGTTTCTTTTAAATATGGCACTTACTGAAGCATTGCGGCAAGTGTCTCAAATTCGGTTTCAGCCGAATGAAAATATGTTGTGACATTAGCTTTATGAGCGAAAATGTTTTTTAAATAGTGACGTCATTTTCTGTTCAGATTTAAAATAAAGTTATTTTTAATTGTAATGAGTAAATGGTATCATTAAGGATAAATAAACCCCAATATTTCTTTTTTTCTGCAACAGTGGAAATAATACGATTGCTATCATTTTGATGAAATTTCCAAAAAAAAAAACTTTTCAAATTAAATTAAAGATATAAAAGTGGAAATATTTAGAAAAATAGCTAATGCGAGGACATCTACAAATGAACAGCTTTCATTAAAAAAAAAAAAAAAAAAAGAATTATTAGCAAAATTGGTACAGTAGAAAGTTCAGGGAAGATGTCTAAAAAAGCTATCTTGTGTTTTCAATGTATAGATTATTTTTTCTCTTTTACTTTAACAGTTGCCTAGCAACTATATTTCATACAAATTATATTTAAAAGCACATATTTTTCCCATTTCGGATCTAAAAATTTAAATTGTTCGATTACATATATGTTAAATACGTGCTTTTTTTATACATTATTCTTTTATTTATTTATTGATGAAGCTTTAATTTCATTGTAGAAAGTTAGCGGGAGAGAAATTCTGAACTTTTTTTATGTGCAAATTGTTTATTAATATTTCGCAATGGAGCTGGCACGGCAAAATCATTTAATTGATAAATAAAAGCGAAACAAAGCCAAAACTCACTGGGTTTTATAACAGACGATATTCTTGACATAGCACGCATTTTAATTTCAATTTTTTTCGGTTTTTATGAGAAAATGGCAACGAAAAGGTACAGTAATCTACTATTTTCATCCCCCCCCCTTAGTTTCAACAGAAATGGAGTACTTCAGCTGCCACAATGACAAAAAAAGTAATAAAAACTACAAAAAAATTAATATCTTAAAATTAAAATGAGATACAGCTTTCAAACAAATTGCATTTAAAAGAGCATTTTTTTCGTTATACGGCGGTGTAAAAATTTAAAATGTGCGATGTTTAGAAGTATAAAAATTTGCAGTAGAGAAAATTACAAAACCAAAATTTTATTTCAAATTTCAAAGTGTTGCCATTCGCAAAATGACGTATGCGTTACGCACAGATATGTTTCTCCTTTATAATATAGATAGGGTAGAAATAATATTAAGTAACCTGTGTAAATAAATCACAAGCAAATCTTGATTTGCAATTGCTATCTTAATATGCAATATATAACAGGGTTCGTACGCATCAGGGGTTTCAGGGGATTTTAGATGCGTTTGTACCAGATATTTCGTAAAGTACCGGTGGCTATATCTGAAGATAGAATTTGTTTTCATTAAATAAATACAAATGTTACTTTAAGAAAATTCTGGTACACTGTCCTTGAAGCGTACGAACCCTGTATAAAGAGAAATTTTTCTGATGAAGAAAATCACAGATTTAGTTAAATAATGCTATAAAAAGTGATAAAATGTCTTTATTAAGATTGACGATCGTTTCATCGCACATACGGCGACATTTTCAAAATCATTCACGATAGAAAATATTTTTACATAATTTAAAAACAATAACAATTATTTATTATTTTATTAAAGTTATTGTTTTTAAATTCAGCTTGTTTTTAAAGTTCAACTGTTTTACGGAGGGGCAACCGTCTGTTGGGAAACCGCACTCCGTACAATCGTTGAGCATCTAAGCCATTTCCATTTACAATTTGCAGGTCTATAGATAAAAGGCATATCAGCCTTTTCTCAATTAGTTAAAAGCAACACTTTTCGATGGGTTCCTACCGCGATTGACAGTTGCACACTCTGATCAGAGGCTTTTATGTATTAATCGAGGAAAAATTTTCCATAGGCATTCTTCGTCTCCCCTATATCA
The DNA here is from genome assembly GCA_963932465.1 of Maratus speciosus. NCBI lineage: Eukaryota > Metazoa > Arthropoda > Arachnida > Araneae > Salticidae > Maratus > Maratus speciosus. The sequence continues at coordinate 263,429,891 of OZ010794.1, read as the reverse complement.
CATTTGCATGCTATTTGTGTTATTCCTCTCCCGATAACTCACAACAGAAATGGATATTTCACGTTTGCATGGCTCAGGTTTTCAAATGAGTCGGTTTCATTTCCGACCCTGCATTTTGTGATGAAAGTTGTTTCATTTAAATGTGTGCTATTACCTCTTAAGGTTTTGCCCATATTTTTTAAACACCCTGTATAGTCACATGTATTGGACCAGTGTTGCCAGTGAGCTACTTTTTTTAAATTCAGATTTCTTGATTACCACCACTTATTTGAAACGGTAAAGTTCCCTTTGTTTTCGCCTTAATTAAAACGTTACTATATAAGGCACATTTTACAATTTCAAAAAAGTGGTGCCAATCAAGAATCTGAATTTAAAAAATGTAGCCCATCTGGCAACACTGTATTGGACTATATTTTTATTGCTTTTGCTATGAAGTTATGATATGTTTTGTTATTGATAAAACAATCTTCAAATGCTAATATTCTATGAAATAAATTTCCTAAGTTAAACATCCAGTTTTTACGAGTTATGCGTATGTAAAGTAACCTCTTGTTAAAAAAACTTTAAATAAAAAAATTTAGTAAGTAATATTAAGAATCGTCTGATTTCTGAATGATTTCTGGCTACTTTAAAATTTATCACAACCACCTCCTTCTACAACACAAAATTTTCAACCCCCAGCACGTAAAATTAAAAATTTGTAAAACTTATTGATTTTTCATTTTTTGGTCCTTTATTAGCTATTCCAACAATACATAATCTATCATTTAAATTCAATCCTTCAGAAATTACTGATTACGTCGGTCCGCCCTCCCTCAAACGGAAAATTTGCAATATAAAATAGTTAAAGAAACTCTTTCATTTTTAATTTTTTTCTTCCCTATTTGTAGTCTTATAGTAACAGTAAATAAATAATTAACTGTCAAAGCAAACCACCTTCTCCTGAACCCAAAGCAAAAAATCTACCCCTTTCCTCCTTTATCAGATGACGAAATTAAAAATCTTTAAAACATTTTATTTTATATGTTTTTCTCATTTCTTTGTTACTTTTTTCTAACATTAAATATAGTATCATCTAAAACACCTCCCACACTGAACTTTTGCTTTTACTTTTGAATTCCCCTTTCCCCCTATAACACAAAGTGTGAAATCATTAAATTTCGATTTAAAAACACTGTGTTCTTTAGTCTTTAGCAACAGTAAATGATTTTCAACCGTTTAAATTAGGGGTTCACAACCTTTTTATGAGAAGGGCCACTTACAAAAATGTCTGGGTTGGCGAGGGACACATCAGTAACACAGCGAGAATTCTATTTCGAGGAGGTGGTTGGATCTGTGGCCTATAAAAAGCATTGTTTCAGAGGAGAGGCAGTTTAACACCTTTACGTTCCCCTAGCCAGTCAACATACCCAATTCAGATGGCAGTGTATCAACAGATTATGTTTGTATATATAACAGATATATAGAAAGGATTATTTTCGAGGAGTGAAACTATTCCTTCACTTTAGTAGGGGGAGTAAATTTTGCCTTATTAAAAGTTCTAAAAAACGAACACAGGCATGAAAGTGGGTAGTGCCGAAAAAAATGTGCCCTTTATGAACGAAGTAAATTGACGAAACTCGCAATTTTTCTGCAGTCGATCAACAAAATTTTAGATTTTCCCGCGCCTGATCGACGAAATTCGCAATTTTTCCACGTCCAGTCAACGGAATTTGCAATTCTTAACTGACTGATGAAATTTTTATTTTATCCCGCGGCCAATTGTCTTAAATTAAAGACTTTTTCTCGCGATAAACTGCCGAAACTAGCGATTTTACGGTAACCGATTGATGAAATTTGCAATTTTTCACACTTAATCGACAAAATTTGCGATTTTCCTCTACCCGATCAACGAAATTTGCGATTTTTTCGCACCCGCACGACAAAATTCACGATTTTTCCGCGAACGATTGACAGAACTAGCGTTTTTTTTAGCGCACTCGACGAAATTCGACATTTTTCCGCGCCCGAAAGTCAACAAAATTCGCGAATCTTAAAAGACGGACAAAATTTTAAATTTTTTCCTTTGACAAATTGGCGACTTTTTCTCTCGATAAACTGACGAAACTCCCGATTTTTCCGAAGCCGATGAACGAAACTCGCAGTTTTTTTGAGCTTTATAGACAAAATTCGCGATTTTCCCGTTCCCTAACGATGAAATAGACGATCTTCTAGCGACCTATCCACAAAATTCGCGATTTTTTCGCGACCGATCGACAGAATTCGCGATGTTTTCGTGCCCGTTCGGCGAAATTCGCGATTTTCCCCGCTACCGATCAACGAAATACGTTATTTTTCTGCACCCGATCCACAGAACTCTTGATAAAGTGACGAAATTCGCGATTTTTTCAGCGCTCAGTCAACGAAATTCGAATATCTTAAATGGCTGACGGAATTTACAATTTTCCCGCTGCAAATGGGTGAAACTCGTGACATTTTTTAGCGATAAACTGACGAAACTCGCGATTTTTCTGCGCACGACCGACGAAACATTCAACTTTTCTGCTCGCGATCGATGAAACTCGCGTTTTTTCTGTGCCTGATCGACGAAACTCGCGGTTTTACCGCGCCCGATTGACGAAACAAGCGGTTTTTTGCACTCAGTCAAAAAAATTGACAATTCTTAATTGATTGACGAAATTTGCAATTTTCCCAAGGCAATTTTCGAAATTCGCGACTTTTTCTCGCGATAAACTGACGAAACTCGCGATTTTCCCGTGCTCGACTAACAAAATTCCGGACTTTTCCGCACGTGATCGACGAAACACGCGATTTTACCGCGCCCGATCGATGAAATTCTAGATATTTTTCGACTAGCGACTGACGAAATTAGCAACTCGAGAATTTCCTATATTGATACAAATGGTATCGGTCGAGCTATTAATCCAATTCGCGATTTTTATTTGACTGATGAAATTTACAATTGTTTTTCACAGCAAATTGACGAAATTCACGATTTTTTCTTGCAACCTATGGTCAAAAATTGCGATTTTTGCCAATAAATAATTGACGAAATTCGCGGGCCACAAGTTAACCCATCGCGGGCCACTTTTGGCCCGCGAGCCACAGGTTTTGCATACCTAGTTTAAATAAACAGCATCTCACCCCAAAAATAAATAAATATATAATAATATAAATAAATAAGTTGAAATTTCTGGACATGAGGGGAGGAGCAAGATTTTTTCCCAGTTCAACCATTAAGATTTTCTCAACTGTGAGAATATCTTGTACAAAATATAACAGAAGTGAAGAACTAACCATTTTTTTTGTACATACAAGTGACAGAACACCCATATGGTCCGCCAACGGTGTACCAATAAATTTTAACACAAAATTTTATGGTAGGTTTCCGCAGGAATTAACTTTCAAAGGTGGTTCCGGGGCGGTTTGTAAGAAAAATCTAATAAGAAAATTTTTCTAAAATAATATTGGTACTCAGTTGGCGGACCATTTGGGAGCCCTGAAGTGATTAGGTTAACAACCGTTAACACGATATTTTACAAAATTCTTCAATCCTGCTCTATTTATTCTTCTAAACATTTACAGGCAACTTATTTTGAATTTCTTCATTTATATATTATCTAAACATTCTAAATTCATTCCTTGACAGGTTAGAACATTTTTATGTCGAACAACCGTCCATTTTTCTAACTCAATAATCATATAACCCTTTTAGGAGAAAGTAATTGTGTTTCTGTAATTTCGAATTCACACCGGAACCGTTAAGAAATTTTAATGCAAAATAAGGAAAAGTAATATTAGAGTACTTTTCACACCAAAGTACGAAAAGTAAAATTTAATAATATATTTCGGGTGCAATTCTTCCTTAATAGTTAGGTGGAATATAATTTTTCCTACTGCCCGCCAAGGTGTTAAACGTCTCTCGCCCGAAATGCAACAATGGGCCAGTGTTGACAGATTGGGGACCTTTTTAATTAAAATTATTTGGCTGTCACCAATTTTTTTAAAATAGTATAATTCGCCTAATTTTTCAGAATTATTAGTCTATCTTTAATTAGCCCGAATATTTCTATTTAAAAAAAAGCGGTCACAATCAACAATCTGGGACAAAAAATTCCTCAATCTGCAATACTGCAATGGGCAACAGGGAATAAGAGGGAAAGAAAATGTAAGTTCAGTAGATTTTAAAGAAATTGTTGGCAATCAAATTAACACTCAAGTTGCCAAAAAACTCTTCAAATTTGACGATGCAATAGCACAATATATAAGAATTTGACATTCATTGCTGACATTTCTATTACTTTAATTTTCGTTGTTGCTTTTTCTTTTATTGTTGTTAGCGGATTTTTAGAAAATTATAGATATGTGTTTCATAGTATCGATTCTTAGTTTTTTGGTATCTTCATCCGAGTTCCCGGTTGTTATTCCCTTTCTTTAAAATCAATTCGCTACGAATTCGATAACAATAGGTTTTATTGTTGCAATTTTCGGTTTCTGAAAGCATCTTTAATAATTTAATATTGTGTATTGTTCAGAACATTTTTTTAAATGTATTGTTGCACATTACAAGCAATAATGCATCAGTATTAAACAATACAAAATCAACTGAAATTTCCTCATTCTTTCTGCAATAGCTTCACTTTTTTCAGCTTAAAATATCTATGCCTTTATTTACGAAAATAAAAGTAAAAAAATGTAAAATATTATTAAAAAGAACACATTCTCTGTAATTTCATTTTCAAAAGTAGTTTTTTCCACAAATATCGGGATTTTTTTAATAGTACATCACCATGTTAAAGCCCTCCGATAGATTCAACAAGCTCAGTAAGCTCTACAAAAAAAGGCTTATTCCTGCAGATCAATACGAGAACGAAATTCCATATGCATACGAGGAGGCTCTGGAACGAAATTTGTTACTTCAGAAAATAGTTCCATATTATGATATAGAAAGCAAATTAGAAACCGTGTATGGAAGTTACTCTAATGTATTGAATTACCTCTCAAAAGATGGTGAAAGATTAAGCCTCAGAATAATCAAGAAAAAAGACGAAGGCGAATATGAATCGGAGTGGCTTAATATGAAACACAGGAACATAGTGACAATAATGGATCGACGTAGCTTTGATGAAGAAAATGCAATATGTTACCTTTCACCATATCAGCAGTATACATTGAAGCAAGTCATCACAAATGAAGTCTTTAAAACCAGTAAACAATCATCCATGTTTTTACCGAAATGGTTAAAAGACATTACCTCTGGTTTGGAATATATTCATAGTAAAAAATTTGCCCACACCAATATCACAGCAAACAATATAATTGTACAAGACACTCAAGTCGCAACCATCACAGACTTCCACTTTCTCAATACAAGTATAAAAGCCTCAAACAGGTATGTTATTTTTTTTTCGCTCAAAAGGCATAATGTTAAATTTTAAAAGAGAAACAGTTAAAGAATATGTATAAATGTACGTAACGTTAACAAAATATGTATAAATTTGTGTATTAACACACTGAACTTTTCGTTTAGTTCACCGATCGTTCACCGATAACTGACAGTCTAAAATATGACATAAAACTAAATATATATATATATATATCGTTTTAAATAATTATTGAAAATGCATTTAAAATTTACTTACTTTTTCTTTATTACATGATTATACTTTCTTAAAAATTACTTAACCCCTTGAAGGGCGGAGATGCCGTCACGGCATTACATAATTTTAATCCCAAATTGTCACATTGGCAACTGAATTTTATGATGAAAATGTCACGTTTATTAAGCACGCGAAAATTTACTTTTACTTGTAATAAAACACTCATACTACAATATATATTAAAACACACATACACACATAAATAACGCCTGCAGTCAACAGTTAAAGGTATATATAAATATTATACAGGCATACAAGCAATAAATACAATAAACCCAACTGGAGTGAAAAATTAGCCAGAGCCAGGAATCGAACCCGGGACCACAGTATACAAGACTGCTGCTCTAACCATCCAGCTACTCCGGCCGATGCCTGAGCCTGAAATTTCTCACTAATAAACCATGTTGGGGAAGTCATCAGCCATCTATACGACAGCCCTGGATGACCGGGCAACGATGAATAGATTTTACTATTACATCGATCTACGATAATTATAATAAAACACTCATACTACAATATATATTAAAACACACATACACACATAAATAACGCCTGCAGTCAACAGTTAAAGGTATATATAAATATTATACAGACATACAAGCAATAAATACAATAAACCCAACTGGAGTGAAAAATTAGCCAGAGCCATGAATCGAACCCGGGACCACAGTATACAAGACTGATGCTCTAACCACTGCAGCACTACTGGTTAGAGCAGCCGTCTTGTATACTGTGGTCCCGGGTTCGATTCCTGGCTCTGGCTAATTTTTCACTCCAGTTGGGTTTATTGTATTTAATGCTTGTATGTCTGTATAATATTTATATATACCTTTTACATTTACTTGTTTACAAATAAAATCTCTTGTTAATACTGGTGTCATTAAATTACATGAGCATTTTAGGAATATAAGTACCTTACCCCTGAAAGGGTGAACACATCGTAAATTTTCCAGCTTCAGTGTCAGTCACCGTGCCACTGACCGTGTTAACCCTTTAACTGTTTATCATTTTATTTTATTTTATTTTATTTTATTTATTTTTTACACAATAAATTAAAAATCAGGATCAGGCACCACTTTTTTTATCAATTTGAGGCCCAAGAAATTGTGTTACTGTAATATCGAATATACACCGGAATCTTTCAAACAATTTATTACAAAATAAGGAAAAACAATTTTACGACTATTTGTACAAAAGTTAGAAAAGTAAAATTTAATAATTTTGTATCGTGAAAATCTTAATTAATCGTAGGTGGGGCATAATATACACCACCGACCCTCAAGTAGCTAACTAGTATATTTCGTTTTGTACAATCGAAAAAGTTACGCCATTTAACAAACCAAAGATTACAGTTTAAATTAATTGGTATCCAAATGCTTTTAGTATTGAAGGTAGCAAACATTTTTTCGACGAGATGCACTCGGGCACGACAGTTAAGGGGTCAATGTAATATACTGCGTAAAAATAGATTTTGCTATTTTAGACATGATTCATATTCTCCGAAATGAGTGCAATGAATATTTCAGTTTTATTGTTCCAACTTGTTTTAATCATGGTGAATATTGTTTAATATTCATCCTGCGTGTACTCAGATGACTATCCATTCCTAATCTTCCAAAAATATATAAATTATTACGAATTTTAACAATATTGTTTAGGCAGACAGAAGTATCTTTTATGCTTAAATGACCAAGATTTCAAACAAAACAAGTTTTAAAGAAATACATCTAAAATCCGAATAATATTTCAGCTGCTATAAAATTACACAATACCCTGAAATTTTTGAATAAAACGAAGTTGTTTATGTACAAATATACCCATTTTTTACCCTTTATCTACTGACTGTACTTATAAATACCTTTAAAATAACTTGTTATAAAATTCGTTTAATACATCGATTAATTGTAACACAGTTTCAGATAAGTTATAGATACATTACTTTATCTTGTTCAAAAAGCGTTATTGGTTACACAAAGCAAAACTATTTTTTAAAGGATGATTTCTTTTGCTTTTGCATGTTTCCAGCGTTCTAGCCGTTGGGGGGGGGGGGGGGTATTTTTCAATTCGGAAATATTTCTATATTTCTATTGAAAGAACCTTATATTTGCATATTTCCTAGTTCTACAAAATACTAAGAAATGTATTTAAAATAAATGATTTGAGTGGGGTTATAAGCATTGCACAAAATCCCATTAAATTCAAATTTAATTAATCCTTCTAAATTCTTCAATTCTTCTAAAACCCTTTTAAAATTTATTAAATGATTATGGAAATCTTCTAAAGTAGTTTAAACAATTCGCGAAAAATTCTTTAGAAGATAAAGTTTTCATGGATTCATAATTCAGTACATAAATGGTTAAAATATTGACTGCGTATGAAACGGATAAGAAAAAACAGATTCGCATCCAGTCAGGGATGAAAGTGCCACGGCTGATATAGCCGATTCCTACAACTTTATTTTAATAGTATTTCTTGACTTATTTAATGACAGACTATCTGAGATTTAATAAGGTGAAGAATACTATTAAAATTTAGTGACCATTTGTTGCGTAGCGTTTGTATTCCTGCGTCCAGTCCATCATTTGTAGGATGGGGTGGACGCAGATTTCACATTCAGTCTAAATTTGTAAATAATATAGGGAAGATGGGGGCACATGTGAACAGTTCATATAAATATGGTTTTTTACTCATAACTGGATTAATTTCTATAAACAAAAACTTCTCACTATCTTAAACATAACTTTTTTTTACACAGGATATTTTTTAAAATCAACTTTAAAGATATTATTATTATTATTTTTTTTTTTACCAGTTGTCCCGCGTCGGGACCACTAATTTTAATTCCAAACTTACAAACGGCACTAAGAACATTTTAATAAAGTGTCGCTTTTACATTATAAGTTTAAAGTAAGTAAGTTCATCATTTTACGAACAGAACTTTTCTGTACCAGAAAGGACTAATAGTTTTATAAATTAAAAAAATTCTTCACATGTGCCCCAGCTGTAGGGTAGTTATGAACACACGTGGGGCGCATGTAAACACAAGCAAAAAATATCCATTGACATGCTTTTTATTCTTTTTTTTTTCATTTGTCATTATAATCATTATATTATCTCTTAAATTTACCATATATATATGTATATATATGTATATAGTTCTCTAGTTTCTGGGTGATATGTTTAAGCAAAATTTTATACTCTGAAAGTAAGTAGATTGGGAGGGGGGGGGGCTTTGACGATTGATTATATATTGTTGCAATAAAAAGAAGAATTAAATTTAAAAAAAAAAAAAGGTTTTAAATTTTTCTTGGTATTTTTGTTTGGAGGAAATTTTAGGTAAGTTCGTTTAGATAAAACTTATCGTAAATCTCCCGAAATACGAAAGATTCTCACACAAACATTTTCCTTGTTTACTTCTAAATCAATGATAAAGAAAAGATTTTTAATGATTTTTTAAAAAGAAATCTCGATTATATGCCCCCTTCCCCCCCAAAAATAAAAACTTATTTTCCTTTTGAAACATGTGTGTGTGTGGGGGGGGGGGGACTTCCAATGGGGATTTTACGGTAGCTATCGGTTTAAAAATTTTACTTTCTTAAAATATTACTGATGTTTCTCTCCATTCAAATCTTCATATACATTGTTTTTTTTTTCAGATGGAAGTAAGTTATCATTACAAATTTGAAACAAATGAAAAAAAAAATAGCAAAGCTGTTTGACGTAATATTTTTTGTATTAACAATGCATAAAATATATTGTTATAGTAGGTTTAGTAAAATAATACATACACTTATTGCATTTTAAAAAACATTTAATTTATTTAAATTACTAGGGGGCCCTGCCCCCTACGAGCTACGCTCGCCAACCCCCGTTCAGGCACACCAAAATCCAAAAAGCACGATAATTTGATCGGCTTTTAAAATATTGAACTAAAAAAAACAGTAGCGATCTCTGTGTAAATGGGTTTCCATTCGTTTTCCTTGGATTGGTGATTTTTAAAGCCAAATCTGCTGCTGTTAAGAGATACAATGGCTGTTTTCGTATTTAATTTAAAAAAATTAGTTAAACATTTTAAAATAAGCTAATGTAAAATGAATTAAGTAAACAGTGTCATTGTTTCCCGGAATTTTTTTACAGAGCTATAAGATAGTTCTTTTAAATAATTCATTTTAAATGTATCGTTTCAAATCTGACGTAATTTACACCAAAGTTTTATTTCTCTTATTAATATTCACGTGAAAATACTTTTGTTGTTAGAAGGAAATATTATTTGCGCTGTCTTCGAATTCACGATAATAGTTGAAAAGATTATCTCAAAATATCTCGCGCAAATATAATTTTCAATTTAAATTGTTTTGCTATATTTTTGCCATTTTAAATATGACGTAGTTTCCTCAAGTTACAAAATTTAACGCATAATAATGATTTTTTTTTTTAAGATTTTGTTTCTCTTATTTTAAGATTTTGTGTAAATATGGTTCGGTACAGATGTCATTGGCGCAATTTTTTTCTGACGCCAATTTCATATGCGCAACGGGTACTTAGCTGGTGCTAAAGTGTAGTTATTTTGCTTGATATGGTAATCCGGATGTTTTTGTTATGCTATTGACGTTTTCGCCAAATTGGCGTCGGAAAAAAAATTGCGCCAATATGAATATGACGTATATGACATCTGTGCCTATGGTTCTTATGACTTAATTTTCCTGCTTTTAACATGTAATCATTTAATTCTAATTTTAAAGCTTTTTTTATGTTTGTAATAGTCACGTGTAAATAAATTTTTAATTTGAAGTAAACATTATTGTTTGCGCTGTTTATACAACTGGCAACAGTTTAAATTAATAACATTTTCTAAAATTTGTAAAAAGTATCTCTCAAAATGCTGAGAATTTGAATTTAAAATTGAAATAAAGCCTCAAAAAATGAGTCAAATAAGAAAAATAAATACAATCTGCACACCGGGAACTTATAACGTATAAAATGATCTAAAAATGATTAAATTCTCATGTATAGTGTTTGCTCCAACAAAACTTTTTTAGTGGAACGATTTTGTCCAAATTTAGCATTAAATATCTCTTAAAATAATTCCCCGATTTGAAAACTGTCCGCATCAGCGTGTTTATCAAACATTTCTCTATAATACCACCGATTTTCATGTTTTTGTATGCAACAGTTTTTTTAATATTAACGATGAAAGGCCATGCTTAAGCATTCAAATTGGAAGCCGATCTACCCGGAATATCTACGCAGATTTTCATTGGTCCATTTCCAAATCAAAACTTTTTTTTATATATAGACGGTCAATTGAACTTAAACGAGTTGTTGCTCTTTACGTACTGGCTGACACGTGTGTTTGTAAGAGATTTAATACAAAATCAACGTTTTGCGACAGAAATGTCTTCTATTTCAGGAAAATTATAGATATTGGAACTGACGTTATTTCTCATGAAGTTAACTGAAAGGAATAACATCACAGAATGATTATTGGGGCACTTATGCACTGTTCATATCTGCCCTCAACTAATCTGTTCACAAGTGACCCACATGGCTGCTAGAGTTCAATTGATAAATCATTAACATTTTTCAATTTTTGAAAATAAAAGCAAAACTGTATAAAAAATATTTATTAATATTTATTGTTTATGTTAAAACATTAAAATTCAAATAAATGAATAAATAAATAAATTTATTCACTTATCAAGTTAGATCTGAGATTTTACTTTTGAGATGTATAAACAATGTTTCGGTATTAGGACAAATAAAATGTCAACGATCTTCAAAACATTTTTACCATATGTCTATAGGTACATCCATCTTTGGTAATTTTGTTCAATTAAAAAAAAAAAAATGTGTAATACCAATCGAAAAATCACTACGTTCACATCTGTCCCATGTTCACAGACGCCTTCTCCTCTCTATATATTTTTCTTTTTCTAAATCAGAAAGATAAAGCTAATTCTGAAGTTTATACTCACTTGTTTAATTTCTTCTACAGAATCGGAGTAAGAACTAACCACAGGCCGCCAGAATCCTTTCGAAATGGTGAAGGTACTTCTTCCGTTGACTGCAGAAAAGTAGATGTTTGGACTCTAGGAATGCTCGCAATCAACATATTCACGGGATTCTATTTAGACAAAAAACTACCAGATGACGTCACTTATTGGAGCAAAGAGGTTTATCCCCAAATTTTCAAAGTGTTAAAGGTAACATTAAGTTAATATTTCATATCTTTATTCCCCCATTAAACTATATAACTATGCGTAACTATGCGCAGTGGGCTCAGCGCAAAATAAAGAAAAAAAATGCGCAAACAAACGAAATAATTACGGCATGATACCTCACATCAATTGGGTGACACGTGATGAAGACAGATTAGTTTCCATTTATTTTAGAATTAGCATGTGTTTAAAGTTGTTTGAAAAGTAGAAGATATCGGTGATGTGCCGCCGCCTGTCTATTTCGTTGGCTGGATTAAAAACTGAATTCTCAGGAGCTCCTGCACTCCATTTTCAGTGACGCAGCCAGTTTCTTCAAGTGGCAAATGTTTTGAATCTTTAATCTCTCAAAAAAAAGAGAGAACAATTTAGATGTTTTACATGTTTATAAATTAGTGGTTAATAAACTAGTGGTGTAATTAAAAGTACGAGTAGCCTAAATAAATTTAATATACAGACATTCCAAGGCTATTATAAAAGTAGATCATTTTTTAGTTTTCAGATCACAATAAAAAAAAGTAAAAAATAAAAAATAAAAAATAAATAAATAAGCTGTAATACAAGTAATTTGCTTGTAATTTTTCATTCGTTTTGCAGAAAAGAAGGAGGCTGTTTCAAGGCTTCCTTTTGATCAATGTTGTAAAAGTTGTTTGCTGAAACATTATTGGTTATTTATGATTTTGATTTTACACATCATATTTTCACCTTAACACAACAGATTTGTATGAATCTTTATGAATACTGGAAGGTGTGTTAACAGCTATATTCTACCCTTTTTTGCGCCACTTACTTTTTGCATCCTTTAACATAAATAATGAAAACTGTCGTTAATCATGCTAATATTATTCAAGTATATGAATTAGCGTATTATAAGAAACACTTTTCAGGTTATTTGCCAGTAAAAAGATGATTCATTTTATATATTTCAGAATGATATGGAAAAACTTAATGTCTTACATTATCTTAATAAATATTTTCATATTGACATTAGAAATAATATAAGGACCGAAACATGAATACTTTATCCAAGGGACATATGGAGTTACATATTTTAACATATTTATAGGCAGCTGTACTTGGATTTAACCTATAATTACTTTACTTACTCATAAGGAAAAGAAAGTATCATAATCGTGATTAAAACCAGACTACGAAATTTTACGTGTATATCTTGAAGTTTTCAGACACACTTGTATTCGCTTTTGCTATGCATACATTTTCAACGATTCTGTATATATGTGCCAATTGTATGTGTGAATGACAGTATTTCCTTACGTTTTCGGAACGCTAGGATTGTTTTTTTTTTGTACGTTCTTTCGGTATTCTTGGTATTTACGGATGAATGTTATTGAACAAGATAACGTCCAAACGGTTTTTTAGTGAACTCAAACTCTCAGGTATATTATAGGTCACAGTCGCAAAGACTGTATGGATTTGCTCACAAATTGACCGAAGGTTTGGTAAATAAGCCCTTTTTAAAATATTCCTCGACTGATTTATTGAACAAAACTCGAAAATAATGAGATCGAAAATTACCATATATATAGACAAGATACTGACTGTCTTCTGTGGCTCAGAGAAAATATCTTCAGCTTCTGAACAGAATGTTCCGGGCAGGGCTTCAAATTTTAATCCAAAGTTCAACGTTCACACTGGAAATTGTGCAAGAAGAATTTTTATTTTATGTGATAGCTAAATGTCTCTGATTTAATAAAGCTTAAAGTACTATTCTTTATTTTTAATATGAATTATAGGTGCAGATTCCCAAAATTTTTAAGGAGCCAGTGGCTCCTAAACCCCAAAAATACAGCCGCCACTTTGGCTCCTAACCAAAATCTAGTGGCCACATTGTGAAACAAATTCATAAAACAATAGTGTTTATATAGAGAAAACTTATTAAAAAAAACCAAAAAAAAAAAAAACCCTCAGGAATTCAAAATGAAAAATAGTTTAATTAATAAATACTTATGTACAACAAAACACAGACTAATTACAACACATGTGTATATTTAATTTAATCCTAAAATTCTTGAAACTTTGATATTAAAAGTATAATAATAAATCTGGAAAAATCGGAAGATAAAGTTGGACAAGATACAATTGATTAACAAAACATGTATAAGTTAAGCTGTCACGATAATGGGAAATATTAAGAAAACTTTATTTCTTATTTTGAATTTGTCATATAAAAGTATACATATAAAAAAAAAATTAGGAATGTGTAAGATTATTTTATACTATAAAAATCTCGCACTTGCAGAAAACATTTACGAAGCAAGAATATACCTCACGTTAAGTATTTTTTCGTGCGATATTCTTTCTCTTTTTGTTCTTTTTTCTTCATAGTTCGGAATCTTCTATCCTCACGACTCCATGATCCAAAGACCTTAAATAATCACCATCTCATCGGGAACTTGGGCCTGTCTCGTAAGCAGATCTGCAGTAAAGGAGTATTTATTTCAATTCTGGATTTCGAACGAAATCTTCGAAGAAATGCTTGCTTTCGTTGGTGTCCAAAGTAGAAGCTTTACCATGAGCGCGGTCATGTGCCGAGCTTCGCAGTTGCTAAGCTTTGTAGTGGAACGGACCTGCGCAGAATTATATTCGAACATAATGTCGGCAAGAAAACAGTACATCACAGGGGCAGAACTCACGACGGTAACTGAGATCGTAAAAATTGCATCACTTTCTATCAAGGTCACACTTGATCTCGGCCAGTGAAAATAGCAGGTGCTTTTCTATTTACAAATGAAAAAAAAATATGTATATACAAATTCCGCGACGGGGATTGAGAACACTGGAAATTGATCTCTGGCGATTAAGAAAATGAAAGTTAGTTGCCACAGAAAAAAATTTAGTCACCACGTGTCGACAGGTAACCGTAAATCTGCACCTATAATATGAATTCGAAATTTCTGAATAAAAATAGAGGTCAAAGTGGTAACCCTGGTCCCGGATACCAATCCAGCCCATTCTACTGCGTTATAAATATATTTATACGTACAGTGTTTGAAAACCATTTCAGGAAGGAAACTTGAGTTTTTCCAGTCAGACGCCCGACAGTAGATTCATATTTTTTGTCTGTTAATATTGTCTACAATTTTTGTCTACAGCAGGGGTGTCAAATTGTGGCCCGCCGGATACCACTAAAATTTTACAGAAAATGTCGACTTCTTGGATCGCAGAGATTCGATGATTAGATAAGGCAAAGATAACTGTAAAATTTTAGTAGTATCCGGTGGGCCACAGTTTGACACCCCTGGTCTACAGTAACGTTTCTCTTAGCATCTGAACATTTAACTTCAGAGTGTAATACATTCATAATATTTTCATCGCATTTGATAGCTTTCTATACTCGAGGAGTGCTTGAGTTTTGGTTCTTCAGCCATCTTATAACTTACGTTGCTAGTAACTTTTCGTAAACAGATGCGTTATCGGTTAAAATAACACGAAAATTATCGAAACCCTTTAATTGAAAAAGAAAAACTAGAATTGAAAAATTTGTTAGACATCTATTATTTAATGGAAATCCCTGCAAAAATTTTAACTTCTGACCGTGCAGAAAAATGCCGATCGGCTCTATACTGAATAATACTATTTTTCCACAATTTTCCAGAATCATGTAAATTTTAAAATGGTTTTAAAAGTTCCCGACAGAGCATCTGTTCCATTTTTTTAAAGGGCATAGCCGGATAAGCATTGGAAACATGCCTTTCAATCAAATTTCCTGTTTTTTTTTCCCAGATGTGCCTACATATCTGACAGTATATTTCCCCTATTATCACCCTATAAATACTGATATTTAATGAGATAAAAATGTTATTTCGACTTTTTAAAAAACGGATTTTCTCAAAAACGGCTGTACGAAATTCCATGCCACCAAAGATGCATAACTGGTAATTTTTGTATAATTTTATGTTTATAAAAACTGTGTGAAATAGTGAAATAAAAATTAAAATAAATAAAAATCATATTTTATGGTTATCCGAAAATTACCATTTCCTTGTAAAAAATTCACCATATGTGCCCGTATATTCTATATAAATGCCGAAAGTTGGCGTTGGGTACTTCATATAAATATTTACAAAAATGTGTATTAAAATTATTTAAATACAGTTTAAGGTGTTATGTACATATGAAGAATTTTTGAAACAAAGTTAGCAGACAATATGTCAACTGGTGCATTTTAGATTCCATTAAGCATATAAGCCATGTTTTTTAACTTCATGTTCATTTTGATATCGACAGCGTTGAGAATGTTGCTCATGAGTTCCTTAAATTTTAAAATACGGCAATTCTGTAACTGTTTATTCCAAAAAGTTTTCGGGTGTCGAAGTTGAGTAGCTCTGCCCCAGGTAACGCATTAAAATGAATTTCAATAATTTTAATATACATTTTTGTAAAAATTTATATGTAGTAAGTACCCAACGCAAACTTTCGGCATTTATATACAATATACGGGCTCATATGGGGAATTTTTTACAAGAAAATGGTAATTTTCGGATAAACAAAGGATATGATTTTTATTTTTTTTAATTTTTATTTCGCTATTTCACTCAGTTTTAATAAACAGAAAATTTTACAAAAAATACCAGTTATGCATCTTTTGTATCTATACATCCTTAGTTAATGGCACGAAAATCCGTGCAGCAATTTTTGAGAAAATCCGTTTTTTAAAAAATCGAAAAAACATTTTTATCTCATTAAATATCAATATTTATAGGGTGATAATAGGGGAAATATATTGTCAGATATGTAGCCACATCTGGGAAAAAATCAGGAAATTTGATTGAAAGGCATGTTTCCAATGCTTATCCGGCTATGCCCTTTTACGTGGTATTTACCATTGCTGCCAACATATTTCCATTATTCCGGAGTTTGATCCAAGACGAACATATTTTCAATCGGAAATTTTATTTAAACAAAAATCTCAAAATTGAATCTGAAATATTCCTTACTGAAAAAGGACAATTTTCTTTACATTTTTTTTTCGGTTAAAAATTTGTTTGTCTTGGATCAGACTCCGGAATATTTCACTGAGGTTGGCATCTATGCACGTAGATGCCAAAGTCTCTTAACCGCTTCAAGGGCAGTGGTTCACTTTTGGACCACCTAATTTTAATCCCTAATTGCCACATTTGCACTAGAGTGATGGAATGAAAAATTTCCTTTTATTAAGTACGGGAACAAAGTGGTTAACCTCGCGGTTGACGTCCTGGTTGGGTATCCCAAGTACGTTAACGAATGCTTTTAATTATTTTAAAATATATATATATATATTTTTATAAATTATGACGTGATTCACTCAATTCAGCATTTTGCGAAGTACCGTACCCCTGAAATGGTTATTTATCCCGGGGTCTCATCCAAGATATGCACCTTTAAAACCAGAAAATTTATATAAAGTAATGTGCCTTTTTCTATAAGGTAATTATTAGATTACAATTTAAAATTTTCGATTAAATAAAATTTTCGTTTGGGAACATTCAGTTGGGTTTGTCTTCGATCAAACTCCGGAATAATTAAGAGATGTTGGCATGTATGCTATTTACGTATGAGAATAAGTGTAGTAAGAAGAGGGGAGGGGGGGGGGGTTATTTGACAATTTAAAAGTGACATTAGAAAATTTAATGAAGTATAACTTATTTTAAAAATAAATTTAATTGATCAATGAATGGTAAAAGACTGAATCAAAATTTGTTTACTGCAGTAACATTTTTATCTTTTGCGAATTCAGAAATGAAAAATTATGGAGATAATCGCTAACTTGTAACTAACAATGTCTATAGTTTTAGATAAGGGATTTTTTCTGAAGATTTCTTAACATACTTGAAAAGGGTTTACAACATTTGTCTGTCAACAGAGTTGCCAACTCTCCGGAGTTTTCCAAACCAGTATTATCATGGACAAAATGGTATTCTTTTGAATCCGCGGAATGTTCCAATTAAGTAAAACAACATTATCTGCATTAAAACACCGGTCTCCAAAAAGCCGGAGCCTTGGCAGCTCTATGTCCGTACTCTAACTGTCGTAAATGGCATAGGATCGCCATATCGTCAGTACCATGTCAAACTATCCAATATGAAAACAGTGTTGCCAGTGGGCTACTTTTATTAAATTCAGATTTCTTGATTGGCACCACTTTTTTGAAATAGTAAAATTCGCCTTAATTAATGACATATTAATTAAGGCGAAAACAATGGTAATTGTACCTTTTCAGAAAAGTGGTGCCAATCAAGAAATCTCAATTTAAAAAAAAGTAGCCCGCTGGCAA
Organism: Maratus speciosus; assembly: GCA_963932465.1. NCBI lineage: Eukaryota > Metazoa > Arthropoda > Arachnida > Araneae > Salticidae > Maratus > Maratus speciosus. Next base: position 263,411,742 of record OZ010794.1, on the reverse strand, counting down.
CAATGTTTTCATATTGGATAGTTTGACATGGTACCGACGATATAAATAATATATCGCTCACCCGCAAGAAAAGTGAATTTCACAGGAGAGGCAAAAATAAATTTGCACAATTTTACTGCTGGTAACATGAAATTATAGAACTTAGCTCTGAATGTAGGATAAAAACGTGCATTAACAGCATAAAAATCACAAGAATGAAGACATAGGTTGAGGTTTGGATGATTGTACCTCCCCAAACTATCCATCCCTATTCTGTGGTCACAAATGGACATATAGAGTAATACAGTGATTTTCCGTATAACTACACATATGAAAGGTTTTGTGTGGCAAGACATACCTATGACAGACCTATTAGAGGAATAAAACGCAAAATGAATTTTTGAAAGATGTGTCACTTTTCTTGCAGGAGAGCGATATGTGATCGAGGTTTACCGTGGCAAATTCTTTATGCAAAATAAACTCTCTAGAATTTATGGTTAGTTTAAAGGGAGACTCAAAAGAGTCACATTACATTATGGAATATGAGAAAAAATCCTTTTGTGTGTGTTGGTAATGATGTTAGAGTGTAAGAAATAGAATAAAATTAATATGCATTTCTGAGATGAACTAAAACGTGTTTCTTTAGGTTATCACATGTTTAACAGCTATCTTTCATTTAAATGGTCACAGAAAAGAATTTAAAATTTACATAAAAATACAAATAAATGTATAAACATTACTTAAAGGTGTGTAAACTATAATATAAAAGCACTTAAATATATATTAAAGTCCTTTAACCTTTTCAGGTGAAAGTAATTGCGCTTCTGTAATGTCGAATTCACACCGGAATCTCCAAAAAAATGTATTGCAAAATAAGTAAAAGCAATTTTACACATTTTTTACACCAATGTTAGAAAAGTTAAATTTAATAAAAATTTTCTGTTGCATATCTTGTAGGAGGGATATAGTATACCCCAACGCCCCTAGGGGTTAATATCAAAAAGTTTTCAACCGACACTTACTTGGCCTTCACCAATTTCTCACTAATGAAGGCCGAGTAAGTTTCGGTTGAAAGCGTTTATCGGATCAATATCGGAATCAATGTCTAATAATTAAATGATAGAATTTTCCGGTACGAATTGATTTTCCTAAACGGACACGACTTTCCGAATGATCCAATACAATAGAAATGTAGAAATATTTCCGAACTGAAACGTTACCCCACGCAAACTTTTAGCGATAAGAAAGCTGAAAAGATACAAACTAAAAAGAAATCATTCTTTGAAAAATATTTTTGTTCTCTGCACCAATAATATCTTTTGAACATGGTAAAGCAATGCATCTATAACTCATTCTAAATTATATTACTACTAACAGATGTATTAAAGGAATTATATAATAAGTTATTTTAATGGTACTTTAAAGTACCGTCGGGACATGAAGGGTTAAACGATAAAGAACAGATATAGTGTTCTAAAAGTGTTGGAAACTGATTCATAATTTATACCTGTCACATTATTTTTGTTTCTTATGAATTAAGGGAATTAGGAAAAATATCTTCCACTTCTCGTGGAATATCATCTTTAAGACATTTTATCATATTGTGCAAATATTGCAATCATTGAGATGAAATATTGCCCCCAAAACAAGGGGTCTGCTTTTTACCAATATTAGCAAGAAGTATTTTGGAAATGCAAAACTGATAAAGCTAATTTTAGGGCAATATTAGCGCTTCATTAGAATACATATCCAATATTGGAAAAATATTGGCTTTGCAGTGGAAATATTTTCTACATAAATAAAGTGCTGACTACGTATTAGATTTACGTTTGAAATATTTCGGATGGAACAACAGATTTACAGAAATATTAACTTTGCTTTACAAATTATTGAGATGGAATACCATTATTGACATAGTATTAGGTTTAAAGGCTTAAACTGTCGAAATGTAAACGGATGAATATTGAGACAATTTTTCATGCGAGTATTTAAATTGGTTCTATATTTAGCCAAGAAATAGCACAATATTGGTTTATTTCTAAAGATAAATAAGTGTTTTCAGCGTCAAAATCTAGCGTGTTTTGTTACTAGCATTTTTTATGATCTTTCTTATGTATACAAAAAATAATCACAACTTAAGGAAAATTAAAACATTGAAACATGATTGTGATACATTGATCTTATTGCAGAAGACAAAATTTAACAAGTTGCATAGAGCATATTTGAAATATCCGTCTGGGAATGATATCCTGAAGTCAGCCAGGAGTTTCGCAGCTTTTTGCCTTCAATTTGACCCAATAAATCGTCCTCCTGTTAAAGATCTTCTGGAGCACAACTTGATGGATAAATCTGCTTTCCTGCCAAAAAAAGACAACATGTGGCATAAAAAAGGTAAGACTTTTGAGAGGAGATTCTGTTAAAATATAAAGGGTGTTCATACATTTATGTAACAATTTTGATTTTCAAAATAATTTAAATTTAAGTAAAAAAAAATAATGAAATTAATATGGCATCAGTTTGGAAAAGGGTTTAATTATTTATCGTCTACATCATTAAAAACGTCCTTTGCTTTAAAATGTGGCTGGAAAATAAGCAATTGACCGAAAGCTATATAATTGAGCTTTAAGAAATAAAGTACTCTTATTTCACAAAATATAATGTATGAACTTTAAAAAGTTCACTGATTTACTTAAAGGAAAACTAAAAAGAGTAAAAGAGGTGTTAGAAGTTAAAAATATACATTTTATTTAAAACTTCTTAGTACTCTCAAGCTTTTCCAAGCTGTTCATCAGAAAATATTTTAATAACTAAATTTATTTAAAACATCTTCGTATTTTCAATCTTCTCGAAGCTCTTCGTCAGAGAATATTTTAATACACTGCTCAGCAAAAGTTTAGACACTGGTGATTTTTAACCTTTATATAAAAAGTACGAACACTTGGGTTATACAAATAGCTGTATTTATTTTTTAATATATTTTAAATGTTTTGGACAAAAATAACGGTTTTAATGCAGGATATTATTTAATTTAACTGAAAAAAGTGAAATTTGCATGTTGCAAAAGTTTAGACACTTTTGTGATATTTCGGCAACTGTTGACGGAAAAACGCAAATTTCAAATTTATGACGTCACATGCATGAAGTATTTAAGTGCACCTCGCGATAATATCGGTTAGTGAAGATGCCGCAAGCTAGAAATTTTCAGTCAGATGAAGTAAATAAAGCATGGAAGCTGAAATCGAAAGGGAAGGCTTTTTCAGAAATTTCAACCATTTTGAACCGTCCAAAAAAGTCTATTTATTAAGTACTGTCTAAGGGTGACTCTTTCAAAGCAAAACACAAATCTGGAAGGTCTCGTGTGGCCAGAAAACGAGATTATAGAAGGAACCATAAACTGGAATCTAGACAAATGATGACTGCTAATCGCATTAAAAGTGAGTCAGTGCTTTCTGTGTCAACGGTTACTTCGTAGATGTATTATATAAAGATGTACATTAGTTTACATGAAAATAATAAAACAACCAGCCATGAAATCTCACAACAAATTGACCCCTTTCCGTAGCGGACTAATTCTGTTTATAAAACTAATGAAATAATGTACTGAAATCAGAATTTATAAACGAATTTATTAGAAAGTACGAACTTGCTTATTTATAAAAGCTTATTTATTAGAAAACATATTTATATATTATAAAAGGAAAATTTTAATTTATTCTTCTTGGTGCCGTCTGTCAGTTTTGGAATTAAAATTAAGTGTGCTTTTTAAGGACACCGGCCTCGAAAGAGTTAATGATTTGGGTCTCACTTTGTTTTAATTCTCAAGTATCTCTGGAGTTTCCCAATGGTCGCCAAGCAGCGTAAGACTACATACATACTTTGGAAAGCCATTTGGTGAACTTTTAGCTCTTCCAAAGTATACATTTGAGCAAGATAATGCGTCTATTCATGTAGCATACAAATCAAAAAAATTATTTAACTCTCAAAATATTACTGTTCTCGACTGGCCCGGGTGTAGCCCTGATCTGAACCCAATCGAAAACTTTTGTGGCACCATATCTCATACAGTTTATGCATTTTTTTGACAATACTCTTTAATAATGAACTTCGATCTGCTGTTGCACCTGTTTGGTTAGTAAATGGGCTATCAAGTGATGCAGGATTTAGTTTTTTCGATGGGAACTCACATTGTTGCATTAATAGCAGACAATGTACGTGCAGTTCGAATTTAATTTATGGATACTTTTCTGTTAACAGACAAATTATCTATACTTTTGCTATAATGTTAAATTTGTTTTTTTTATCATTATGCATTATGTAATGTGTATAAATTAAAATTTATTGTTTGTGTATGAAAGATAGGTCACCACTAATTTATGACAGTTGAGTTCCAACAATTCGTTACATACTTCGCACTACAGAAGTATAATTGATCATTGTCTAAACTTTTGCTGAGCACTGTAACTAATGATTAATCACTAATTTTATTTATAAATTCTTAGTACTCACAATCTTGTCCAATTTCTTCATCAGAGAGTATTTTAATAACCAATATTTATTTAAAACTTCTTAGTGTTTTCACGCTTTTGCAAACTCTTCATCAGAGAATATTTTAATAATTAATTTAAACTTAAAGTTATATACAAATATCATACAGACATTCATACAATAAATACAATAAACCCAAATATGTTGAAAAATTAGCCGGAGCAAGGACACGAACCGGGGAACACAGCCTACTAGACTGTTACTCTAACCACTCCGGTCGATAACTGGGTGTCCAATTTTCTACTAATAAACCACGTGGCACAGTGGTTTGAGCAACAGCCTAGTACACTGTTTTATCCCAGGTTTGAGTCCATGCTCTTGCTAATTTTTCACTCCAGTTGATTTATTTTATTTATTGTATGTCTTTCTGTATAATATTTGTATATACTTTTAAGTGTTGAATGCAGGCGTTATTTATGTGTGTGTTTTAATAATTTAAACTTCTTAGTACTTTCAAGCTTTTCCAATATTTACTATTATTCAGTGTTCCAGCATTTTCTTACATGATTATTAACGAAAAAGATGTGAAGAGTTTTATAATTTTGGTACATTTAATAAAAACTGGCATTTAATAATAAAGTGGCAAATTTAATAAAAATAAATTAAACACCACAGTTTATATTTGAGTCGTAAAAACATTTAAAAAAGGATTCCCAACAAAGACACGATAAACGCTTATTATTACAAAATTCGCATTAAATGTTGGTTCAGAGAAAACAGGGAACGTTTATTTAAATGTTTTATAGTTAGCAAATAAATAAATAGATTGCTAAATTCATCTTTAAAAAGTTAAAATTACACTACTATGTGCAAATTACTTAAAAGATGATAAAATATTTAAAAGAGTGTTAAATTACTTTAATAATTATTAGTACTTTCAACTATATTCATAGACTTCGTCTGAGAATACAAAAATGAAAATAAAAATACTGTTGTCTCGCCATCTTTTCCAATTACACGTAGTTGCTTTCGAAAGGAGTGAAAGTGAAAGTCAGTTTTTATATCCGGAAAACATTGGGAAAATATATTTATTTCCCAGTTCCATTTTAATGTACTAATCGAGTTCTGTCTAAAACTGGAATTTCAGCTGCCAACTGGATAAAGTGATAGTTTGTGTTGGCGCCTCCCGGGTTATTAGTTATTAAGTATCATTGCATTGAAATTCGAAACACAGAAACGAATTTTTAAACTCTTCGTAACTGAGTATTAATGCAGTATTATTCCTTATTACTGAATTATTTCTTCTCTACTTTGACTTCAGAGCAAGAGTTATAGTCCATTTGAATTATTTCGAATCTTAGACATCAAAGCATATCATTCGAAGATAGAAATTGCAATTATGTTTTAGTATCATTAATAAAAAGGGAAAGGATGGAGGTCCACATATGTGGACCCAGGTAGCGAAGAGGATAAACCAGCACTGAAAAAAAATTAATATAATAAAAATTACTTTGATTGCCTGCACAAATTTCGTATTTTACGGAAATTTTCTTTTTCCGATGAAAGCGATTTCGGGAATGCCTCACAATCACAAAGTATGGATTTGGGAATATTTTTGACTGACAATGCTAACTTTTGACTTTCTCTAAATCTTGTATATCTGAAAACTCTTTTGCTTCTTTTACCACAAAAATGTAATAGAAATTTTTGGTTTATTTAATCGGCAGATTACGGCGATTGAAACAGATAAAATTTACTATAATTTTTTTGTGGTACAAAAAAGCGTAAGATGTTAGCAGCTATGCTTTAGGATTTATTTTTATTGTTACACTGAAAAGGGAAAAATGTTAAAATACGAAAACTATTTCAGAATAGCAACAATATACAAAATCCGACGAAAATAAGAATTTAAGTAGATTTTTAGCACTACTATCTGTTAAGGACATTCGTAAATCCATATTCGCAACTTTTTGACACACCAGAAAATCATTTAAACAAAAAAAGAAATTTCCTAAATATACTTAGTCTTTTGTAAATTGTACTTGAAATAAACAGATTTCTTTTTTTTTTCTTTTTCCTCACTGCTTGATGAATTCCGAGGGTTGGGCCGGGGAAGGGGGAAAGGACATTTCTGGAAAGATTTCGGATTTTCTGATTACACAAGCCTGCGATGGTTGCATTTTTTTAACTTTTCATAATTCATTCATACATATTTTTTAGCGCTGAATCCTTAAATTACCTTTATATTTTACAATCACGTCAGCAATTTTTGCAAATCTTAAATTTCAAAATTGTTAAAAAGCCGGAAATTAGAAAAAATCTGATGCTCTAAAACTGATGGAAAACTTTTTTTCTTATAATAATTTATTCACTTTTTGGTTTATACTGGAGATCCTTATATCTAAAGACATGATTGATTTGATGGGGGGGCTAGCGGTGCATAAAAACATGCACACATTGAACAAAATTGTTAGTATTTTCATAATTGATATTTTGCATGTTTAGCCATATATGCCAACACCTCTTAGTTATTCCGGAGTCTGATCCAAAGCGAACCTGTTTCCGACCGGAAATTTTATTTAATTAAAATTTCCAAAAAGAGAAAAAAAATGTACCTCATAGAAATAAGAAACAATTCCTTATATATATTTTCCGGTTTAAAAGATTCTTGTCTTGATTCAGACTCCAAAAGAATCAACACATTTTACGCGGGCAACTTTTCGAAAATGAACACTAAATTTACTTTCACAAACGCCACTGTAAATTAAAACGTGCTAAGAACCAATAACAAGCAAACATTCTTGGATAACACCTTCTTTTTTCGTCCGTACAAAATTTCCGGTATCAGTAATAATTTCTGTCCCCAACCTACAAAAACGTACTAATACGCTTCCCGCATACAATGTGTTAAGAAATGTTGCCATCTATGGATTAGTGTGAAAATGCATACGCAATTACGCATAGTATAAACGTTTTACATCTGATTTATAGATTTATATTTTACGATTTTCTAAATAAGTTAACTTAAAAAAAAATGTGATTTATGAAAGAAAAGTACGTAATAGCAAAAATGAAGGCCATGTTCGGATTCTGTGATAAAAAATATATAAGAATAAATTATCAAATACTGAAAAACATGACACAACTCAAATTCTACTGGTTTGTGTTATTAATGGAATAGAAGAGAAGTCCCCCTCTCTCACTCAATGATAGTCACTTCCATCGTAACTCTCGTAAAACTTGATGATCGATTATTGATTTCTAAAGTGTAGAAAATTTACTAATAGACCTAGAACAATTTTTCATAATATAAATTTTTTCTAATAAGAGCTTAGTGCCCAAATACCTGCAGATTACTTCAATCACTGTTTTAGTCCCAAAAAATGCATTTCAAATTGATGTAATTGATGTAACATAAAATAGACAAGCACATTTTCTGCCTTCATTGAAGTGTAAAAAATATGAAAACTAGCCAGTTAAAATAATGATTTTATGCTCTTAACCTGTTAACTAGTTCGGGAAAGAAAATTTATCTTGCTTCGTTACTAAAATCTTTTCAACACCACTAATTTTTACCTGTAATGTTCGGCTCATTATCGGTCCGACTTTTTTCGATTATTTAAGGCATAAATGCTAATTAATGCCCAATTGTAATAATAACTTTTTAAAGTAATTTCTGAATAACAAAATTAAAAAAATAGTACTTACATATGTAACTGGCTTAATTATGATTGCGTAACTGAAGTAACATTATCACTTTACAAAGCTTGTAAACAGTAATTTAGAACACATTCTTACTGGGATTTTTTTTATAAAACACACAAAAATAGCAAGCTTTTCAATCACAGTCTTAAGCTAAATATATTATTAATTGTATTCCTCCTCCTTCCAAAATGAGAATTTCCTCTGGAATTGCCTTGATCCTGGAATCATTTCTGTGAGAAAATACTGAACTTCAACACTGTTTTTTTTTAAACATTATTTGTAAATATAAAGGTGATTACGTGTAAACTTATAGAGAATAATTTGTACAAATATTTGTTGTGAAACAACAGTTTCCCAATTTTTTATGAAAGTGCATTATAATATACAATAATTCTTAATTAAGTTGTATAGAATACTTTTAGTTAATAACGAATTTTATTAATGTGTAATAAAAGCGGTTTTACTTTCTTTTTTATCCTTAGTACACTGGAAGAAAACTGAAAAAGAGATAAGTTTGTTAAAAGATTACCTAGGATTGAATGAAGATCTAGATTTTGTGCTTGACGATGAACCATCTCCATATTTAGAAACTGTGAACAATAGTAATGCCATGGAAAACACAATATCCCTTGCAAATAAAAGTAAACAAGAATTTGAAAGCCAAAATCACAATATTCAGAAAATTTCAGATGTGAAACAAGAAATCATTTCTCCAGTTGCTGGTACAAAAGAATTTCCATCGAATTGTCTATCTGGTGAAGCGGAGAAAAATATGATTATTCTAGATGATGACATAACACATGGAAAACAAATAACCCAAGAACCCTTGCAAGAAGATAATAATACTGAAATCAAACGTGAAGGTGATCGCCTAGCAGATTTGCTATTATCCATGACAGAATTCCAGCAGCCAAATAATAATACTGAAAATACAGAGATTGTTAAAAATATTCTTATTCTAGATGATGACACAACACATGAAGAAGAAATAATACCCAAACCTTTACAAGAAGATAAATATATAGACATCAAGAGTGAAAGTGATCGCCTCGCTGATTTGTTTTTATCCATAACAGAATTACAACAGCCTAATAAAAATGTTGAAAATATAGAGATTGTTAAAAATACAGAAAACAGCATAACTTCTCTTAAAATTGAAGATCAGGAAGATACAGATTATTTCTCAATAGCCAGTAAAACAGAAACCTACAATGAAGATGATCATCTTGCAAATTTATTAATATATTTGTCAGAGTTCAACGTTCATTCAACTAATGATGAGGGAAAAAAGAAGGCACCTGTAGATCGAAAACTTAAAATGCAAAATGAAAATATCACCGCAGTAAACACCACAACAGATTTACAAAATGAAATAAAAACTAACATTGAAATTCAGGATACTGTGAAAGACAATACTGCAGAAGAAAACAAAATGTACAGCCAACCAATGCAGCAGTACAAACCTGAAGAAGAAATAAAAAACAATATCTCTGTTATGGATTTTCGAAAAGATAAAAATACAGAAAAATGCAGTTCATATTGGAATCATGAAGTCGGGGTATATTTACTGAATTTGTTCATTGATGACAACCCTTCCAATGGAATGCTTCACCCCGAAAACTACTTATTCAAATTGGTGCAAAAGCTATAATTTATCGAGGGGTTCAAGCTGCATATTTCCTCACAAAAAAACAGTAAAAAAAGTTTTTCACAGCGAAATAAAAAATATTTACTATATCAATCAAATCAACTAAATGAATAATTGAAATTCAAAAATAACCATAATTTACAACGATATTATAGTACATGAAATGCAGTAGTAATAATCAAAAGTTATTTTTTCCATCTCAGCTCATAAGATACAGTATTTTCATTCTCGAGCCCAGCAATTTGATCATTAATAATATTTAAATAAAAGTGCAACACAGAAGCAAAATAGGAAAAATATGGTGCAAAAAAAATATATATTCACTTTTTTTTTAACATAAACAAAAAGAATTCGTTTACATTTTAGCATGTATAATATAAAATTATCATTTGACATTTAACCCCCACTATTTGTTCAAGCGATTTAATATTTTTAGTTTTTTTTTTAGTTTCATTTAAGTTTTAAGTTTTAATTTTTAAGTTTTAGTATAAGTTTAGTTTTAGTTTTTTTTAGTTTTTATTAAGTACTTATTTAATGCTAAATATTAAGTCGCTTGGTCAAATAGTTTTAAATGGTAAATGATTATTTTATATTATACAATAGCTACTTTGGTTCATATTAAAATAACAATAATTTCGGCTCATAACAAAAAAACTCATATTATACTTTTCAACAGTAATAATAATGAAGTTACTTTCCAATAACATACAATAACTATATTGGTTCATATTAAAATAACAATAATTTCAGTTCATAACAAAAATAATAGTTACTTTTCAACAAAAATAATGATCAAGATACTTTTCAATAATAATAATAGTCAAGTTTATTGAAATAATAAAAGTAATTTTCATTCCATATTTATCATTTAGTAGAAAAATATGCAGCAATGTTACCCCCGATAATACAGAATCTCAAAGTTCTCCGCATCACCTATCGACTAACGAAATGAAGCAAGACAAATAATAAAACTTTAAAAATTTTGCATTACAATTCTTATCTGAAAAAAAATTCTCAAAAATCAGATGTAATAGATATAATCCTGTTGTAATAAAACACATCAAAATGTAATTTGTTTGTTTTCTTTAAACTCAGATTCCGTATTTTAAAGCCTTTTTAACATTTTCCAACATAGTTGAAAGGTGTTTATGATTTCCGATTGTATGTCCGTCTGTTCGAGGTGTAACTCTCGTAAATATACTGGGAGTGGCCGGATTTTTTATTTATGTTATTGATGCTTAATATAGCACGATCGGTATTGAAAATGTGTGTATTTTTGCATGTGGATTTTTAGTTCATTTACAGGGTCGGTTAAAAGTTTTCTATTACATTACGGTGTATGGGAAAAAATCATTGCAATGTCATTTTAATGATGTTCTACAATTTCAAACATGATGAAATTGATAAGAATAATGAAATGGATAATCATTTGTGTACTGCACTGAATCGTACATTCTGAAGAATATGTGTGGTAAAGCATTTACTATTCATTTACAGGGACACACAAACGGTTTCCATTACATTTTGGTCTAGGGGAACAGTTTTTAGCGTATTCTAGTTCTAAACACAATTAGAAACACAATGAATCTAATAAGCATTATGGGAGCTTAAAACAAAAATACATGTTCTATAACATCATGTGCATTACACAAATAGTTTATAGGTTACATTTTATCAAACATAAGGAAAATAATATACATTACTGGAGCTTCCTACAAAGATACGTGTTGCTGTATAACTTGCTGTGAAAATATAGTCCATAACTTATTGTAGTTAATATAGGTAATTTACAGGGATATGCAAAAGATACGTACAGAGTTCCGTACAATTAGCTATGTGTGCTGGAAATGCGATTTCATTTATGGTGTGAGCATTTAACTGTTATTTGCTTAGTATGTGGTGTGCATAATTGCTATTGATCTGTATACAGGGTTATGCAAAAGAATTCGTAAGCACTGAGGATTACGAGCGTGAATGGATTAAAAGCAGCTTTTAATATACTTATGCATTTTCAGGTTGAATTATATTTAGTATGCTAAAAATGTTTGTATTATATAACTAAAATCATATACAGGGACATGCAAAAACTGGATACATGACATCATATAGAAGATAATGTTTGGAAGTGTGGTTTTAGTAGTTTTAATTATATTTCAACTGCAATTAGATTTTAGCTTAATGTGTTAGCAATTTACGTATGTTTTATATTGCATATGTTAGGACCGATGTACATGCGCAGTCCATTCCTTCGCTCTTCTTACCCAGAATTTAATGATATATTACTGCTTTCAATTTGCATTTTGGAATTTTTATATGCATAGATACATTGTCACTGAAGGCATTTTTATTTAATAAATTATATAGCCTATCATTTGTTAGATTGAATATTTTTTTAAGAAATATTATTCAATAAACTTTTATTTAAAGAAAATCATCTAACAAATGAAGATATCTTTGACTATACAATTTATTAAATAATGTTTTTAGTGACAATACATCCATGTATTTTCATAATGTATGCCACATGAATTTCAAAACTGCAAATTGAAAGCAGAAATTTTAAGCTATCAAGACGATGTCTGTAGTGGTCACCAGACCATAATAAAATGTCATTCACAGTATGTTGGCAAGTGTGACATTTCGAAACCCAGGGGATGTGCTTTAATTGTCGACAGTAAATGACAACAGGGCCATTTCATCGATCATCAGAATATCAGCTTGTCCAAAATATGACGTTTTCAATATTTTTAGGACGTGCAAGTGTTAGTATGTTTCCGTATATTGATAGAAACTACTGATGGTGAATTTTCAACCTGTTATGCATTTTCTTACTAAACTACGTTTACCATATGTACAAATTATAGATTAAATACATTGTTTCACAGAATAATTGGACTACTTTTTTGCTATGGACGATGATTTCTTAAATCTGGGTGTTATGAGTTTTCTAAAATATTTACTCAGGTTTTTTTTTTTTTTTTTTTTTTTTTTTTTTTTTTTTTTTTACCTTATTAAACAACGAAGTTTTGGTAACAAATTCAGAAAGTGTTGGAAAGTGTTCCATAATCTATTCTTGAAGTATAATTTTTCATTCTTGTTTTTTGACAAAAATTTTTGAAACACAATTTAAACTAGATTTAAATTTTTAAAGTAAAAATCAGCTATGAGCACTTATTCCTTTGTACTGACAGAATGTGTATTGACAGTTAGATCCCTCATGCTCTTTGATCAAACGCTCATTGGTGTTTATACTTAAATCGGAGATCGAATTTAAGTTCAGGTTCTCAACCCCTCTGCATGATTTAGATGGAAAAGGGAAGCACTCGCAAATTGGATCCTATTGTTACCGCTCATTCTTTTTTTTTTTTTTTTTTTTTTTTTTTTTTTTTTAATGAAAGTTATCATTATAAAGAGGGGTAAATGGTTTTCTATCGAAGGACCCACATATTTTTGAAGAAAGACGCAACAGTCTACGAGACTTATAAATCTACCTCTAAATGCCCAAACACATTTTGTACAGTAAACGAAATCATTAAAAGGGTATTGGGTGACTTTTTTACATTTTACAATACAGTTGAAAAGTGTTTATGCATTGGGTTTGTCTGGCCGTTTTTCTGTCCAAGTTCTAACTCTCATAAATGTACTCTGTTTGGCATGTAAATGATGTAAATTAATGAGGTTTACCATGGCTTTTTCGGTATTAAAATTGAAGTGTGTAGAATAAGTAGTTCATTTACAGGTCACACAAAAATATACCGTTACATGAGGGCCTATGAGGAAAAATTGCTTGCAGTGTATTTTAATGATGTTGCTCATTTACAAACATAACAAAAGAGACATAAGTTGTTGAGATGCATAAAACATGCTTTCTGTAGAATTTAGGGGACGAAGTATTTACCATTCATTTACAGATACAAAAAATTTTGTTTAAGTACCGGTCTTCGGGAAAAGTTATTCGCAATTAATTCACATTATGAAATTCATATACTTTACTGAGGTTAACTAGAAGATGCTTGCAGTAGAATGTGATGTGCATCACACGTATCGCTCAAATACAGGGACACATGAACGATTTCGGATATAATGCCGTGTCCGAAGTATTGTGCTTTAGAGGTTGTTGCTGAAAATAAGTTATCAGTTATTGAATAAGTTTTTAACTTTATCTAAATTCTTCCATACTACGTGGCCACAGACAATATACACTATACAGGGCTACACAAAATAATTCGCAAGTAATTCTGAGAATGAGCGTAAATTGCTTAAAAGTTTTTTTAATTTGATATATTCATTACAAGCTCAACTACACTTGGTATTCTAAAAGGTGTTTGTAGCATTTAAATATAATCATATAAATAGTCTAAGAGCTAGCAACGTTTTCGTCACCTGATTTTATCAAGGCTCATTTTTCTATATGTTTTTCCGATTTATGTTGTAGTTCGTTTGCGAGCGATCTGGCAGTCAGGAGACGTTGCGTTTACCTGCGGCAAGAGGGGTTATGCAGGTCAAAAAACTTCAAAATTACGTCCTTTTATCAAGGCTCATTTTTCTATATGTTTTTCCGATTTATGGTGTAGTATGTTTGCGGGCAGTCTCGCAGTCAGGAGACGTTGCGTTTACCTGCGGGAAGAGGGGTTATGCAGGTTAAAAACTTCAAAATTACGTCCTTTTAACAAGGCTCATTTTTCTATATGTTTTTCCGATTTATGGTGTAGTATGTTTGCGGGCAGTCTCGCAGTCTGGAGACGTTGCGTTTACCTGCGGGGGAAGGGGTTATGCGGCTCAAAAAACTTCAAAATTTCGTCCTTTTAGGATGATTTTTGTTCATAACATCTGTTTCTACTAACTATTTGTGATATTAATCCAATATTACCAGAAGTTACCAATGCCGCTAAGACCCTGCCAGATCCACATTTATAGGTAACATATTACTCTTTGGTTAACAGACAACCTATAATTAATTTTCCAGACACAAATACGGTTGCAAAGTTAATGCCCGACGGCTTTAAATATGGCAACGAAAGTGCCTGTTTCAGAAGCCTGTTTTACAGTTTAAAAATTATAAGTCATCTTTACGTCATTTTATCAAGTTTAAAAATTACAAGATATTACTCTTTGGCTATCAGACAACTTATTTAATTTGCCAGACACAAAATCGGTTGCAAAGTTAATGCCAGACGGCTTTAAATATGGCAACGAAAGTGCCTGTTTCAAGAGTGTTTTATAATTTAAAAATTAAAAGCCCTCTTTGCGTCATTTTATCAAGCTTAAAAATTACAAGACAAACTCTTTGGCTAACAGACAACCTATTATTAATTTGCCAGACACAAATTCGGTTGCAAAGTTAATGCCAGACGGCTTTAAATATGGCAACGAAAGTGCCTGTTTCAAGAGTGTTTCATAGTTTAAAAATTATAAGTCATCTTTACGTCATTTTATCAAGCTTGAAAATTACAAGATATTACTCTTTGGCTAGCAGACAACATATATAAATAATTTGCCAGACACAAATTCGGTTGCAAAGTTAATGCCAGACGGCTTTAAATATGACAACGAAAGTGCCTGTTTCAAGAGTGTTTTACAGTTTAAAAATTACAATTACATAAATTTAAATTAATTACACAAAATTAAACTTTTTTTCGACATACACTATATATATATATTTACAAAGAAACGATTGTTGCTATGGTAACAAATAAGGGTTGACTGTCATTAAATGAAGCCAAATCCCTACAAAAGATGACATTTTTTTAAACAGGCACTTTCGTTGCCATATATAAAGCCATGTGGCATTAACTTTGCAACCGAATTTGTGTCTGAAAATTTAATTATATGCTGTCTGATAGACAAAGTGCAATATCTTGTTATTTTTAAGCTTTATAAAATGACGTAAAGATGACTTAAAATTTTTAAACTATAAAACACTCTTGAAACAACCACTTTCGTTGCCATATTTAAAGCCGTCTGGCATTAACTTTGCAACCGAATTTGTGTCTGGCAAATTAATTATATGTTTTGTGTTAGCCAAAGTGCAATGACCTTGTAATTTTTAAACTTGATAAATGACGTAAAGATGACTTATAATTTTAAAACGATAAACCACTCTTGAAAGAGGCACTTTCGTTGCCATATATAAAGCCGTCTGGCATTAACTTTGCAACCGAATTTGTGTCTGTCAAATTAATTATATGTTTTGTGTTAGCCAAAGTGTAATACCTTGTAATTTTTAAACTTGATAAAATGACGTAAAGATGGCTTATAATTTTCAAACTATAAAACACTCTTGAAACAAGCACTTTTGTTGCCATATTTAAAGCCGTCTGACATAAACTTTGAACCGATTTTTTGTCTGGCAAATTAATTATAGGTTGTTCGCCAGCCAAAGTGAAATATCTTGTAATTTTTAAGCTTGATAAAATGACGTAAAGATTTCTTATAATTTTTAAACTATAAAACACTTTTGAAACAGGCACTTTCGTTGCCATATATAAAGCCGTCTGGCATTAACTTTGCAACCGAATTTGTGTCTGGCAAATTAATTATAGGTTTTCTGCTAGCCTAAGTTTAATATCTTGTTATTTTTAAACTTGATAAAATGACGTAAAGATGACTTATTATTTTTAAACTGTAAAGCACTTCTGAAACAGGCACTTTCGTTGCCAAATTTAAAGCCGTCTGGCATTAACTTTGCAGCAGAATTTGTGTCTGGAAAATTAATTATAGGTTGTCTGTTAACCAAAGAGTAATATGTTACCTATAAATGTTGATCTGGCAGGGTCTTAGCGACATTGGTAACGCCTGGCAATAATGGATTAATATCACAAATAGTTAGTAAAAACAGATGTTATAAACAAAAATCCTGCTAAAAGAACGTAATTTTGAAGTTTCTTTTACCTGAATAACCCCTTCTACCGCAGGTAAACGCAACGTCTCTCGACTGCCAGACTGCCCGCAAACGTACTACACTATAAATCGAAAGAATATATAGAAATTCGAGCCTCTATAAAATGACATAATTTTGAAGTTTTTTGACCTGCATATCCCCTCTTCCCGCTGGTAAACGCAACGTGTCCTGACTGCCAGACTACCTGCAAACGTACTACACCATAAATCGGAAAAACATATAGAAAAATGAGCCTTGATTAAATGACGCAATTTTGAAGTTTTTTGACCTGCATAACCCCTTCTCCCGCAAGTAAACGCATCGTCTCCCGACTGCCAGACTGCCCGCAAACGTACTACACAATAAATCGAAAGAACATATAGAATTTCGAGCCTTGATAAAATGACATAATTTTGATGTTTTTTGACCTGCATAACCCCTCTTCCCGCTGGTAAATGCAACGTGTTCTGACTGCCAGACTGCCTGCAAACGTACTACACCATAAATCGGTAAAACATATAGAAAAATGAGCCTTGATAAAATGACGTTTTTTTTTACGTTGCTAGCTCTTAAACTAAAAGGTCAGTGCTAAAAACTGAAAACATGGCAGCCTATGTATGATATTTTCGGAAGTATAATTTCAGTAGAATTAAGCACGTTTTTGCCTGAATTAAATTTTAGCTTAATATGTGACGTATATAAAAATTTATAGGTAATATACAGGATAGTACAGAAGAAATCACTAGATTGCCGTCTAATGGTAGAAATTACTGAAGATGAATTTTTAATTGTGTTGTGCATTTTCATGCGATATGAATTTTTAGTTTACTAAGTAGTTTATTTTCAAATCTATAGAACATATACAGATTGGCTCAAAAGAATTCTTTTCTGGCTATCAGCCGTAATTATTGATATCTTGTTACGTAGATTTCGTAGGAAATGCTACTTATCACATTCTCCCTACGTTGGATTTTCTGACATTTTTTTCAGATCTACGCCGATAGAACGCAAAACTACCCCAATTAAAAATTTTACCTATTTATCTATCTATCTATCTATCGATACAGGGTGGTTCAAAAGATAATGTCCAAACGGCACGTGTGCGTGTGCCAGGTCGTGAGGAGCAAAAATATTTCATAGTAACTAGGAGTCGGATACGCGACAGTGACGGTTCATTTGCAAAAGTTCAGATATAAAGAAGTTCAAAAGTTCAGATCATAAGCAAAAGTACCAGATAAATGGACAGACAATTTAAGGGATTTTTCTGACTGAACTAAAACCTTCACACGTTATCTAAGCTTATAGCTCAGTAAATTTAGGGTTTGATAGCTAAGTAATTCATAATGAGCTGAAAATTTCAGAATTAGCTCTTTATGACAAGTAAGAAAAAATCTTAAAAATCTCAGCAGTTCTCACGTGTGCTTCTATCGAAAATGGCCGATCGAAGATGGCCGCTAAAACCTTTTTGCATCGTCCAATGTTTTTTTTCCATTTCTAAGTCATGTATCAATATTTTTTTACTTCTGCAAAACTCTGTGACCTCTGCTTACATCCTGTTTTATTGTATATATAGGGTCTGACTAATGCAGGGGCACACGGGGCATGTGTCCCGAGCTCCCGTGCCAGAAAAGGCCTCAAAAATTAAAAAAAGCACTAAAATTGTTAAAACAACCCCATCTCTCTTGAGGTTTTTTAATGGTCTTGTAAAAGAACCTTAAGGTGTAGGGGTCCCGCAAAGAGATGCCTATCCAGGCCTCAGTCTATTAGTCGAGCCCTGTACCTAGTTTTTATCAAAATAAAAGCTACGAATGAGCTGTACATTCATTTATTTGTCGTCAAATTAATAGAATTTCATTGCCCTTAGCCTGTTTTGCCTCGTACTTAAGAAACTATTGACAAGCCATCTGTTATTTTGTAATCCTATTTGTGAGTATTATTTTTAAAATTTTGTTTTAAAACATGACAGATATCCCATTTTTCTATATAGAAATGTTTGTCAGAGGACTGTGATGGAAAAAAAAAGAAAGAAAGTTAGACCAAGTTTAAATTATTTATTACAAGGCACAAAGATTTAAATCCAAAGTAAATGTACAATAAACATATATAGTAATGCTTCTAATAAATAAGCTAATAATCTTGTGGTAAACAAACTTAAAACAAAATTACCAGAATTCTACTCATTCAACGTCGTAACCGTTATCGTCGTCTTCAAATCCGATAATAGGACGAACTGAATTTATGCATGTTTCTCCTAAGCAAGAGGTACAAAACCTAGAACAATGGAGAGCTGCCTTCTTGCACTGACATCTTTCATCACAGTCCCTTGCAGCAGTTATTTTACAATCACAAGAGATAAGCTACAGAAGATCTTCGGGCGCTGCGGGAAGTGTTGAAGGTAATGGGTTTAATCTGCCTTCTTTCAGGAACCATCCCCATTCAATAGGATCTAGGTTGTTTCCCAGCCACTGTTGGACTTTAAGATAAACCCACAGTGAATGCTGCGAACTTGCTGCACTTGTTGGTGGAAGAACGGCCAAGTTATATTTTGATGAGAGGTTTTGGTTACTTCTTTATTGTAACAGATATGTCGCAGCTCATCTAGGGAGTCAACTTTCCCTCCCCCAAAAAGGTGTTTCATGAATATCTCCCCAATTTCAATTACCTTTTGGGGTTTAAGTTGAGAACTGTTGAATAAGGAAGTCAAAGAAAGCAGCTCATGGTTTTTCTTTATCAGTTTAAAAGCTGAGGATTTCCATTCCTAAAAATTGCTGATGTTGTATGACATCCAGTTGCTGCATGTAGGAAGAGAATGGAATCCTTCATTGAGCCAAGTGATTTTATTAATTTTAAATATGTTATAGCATTTTTGTTCGCGAGGTCGTAGTAAGAAGAGTGGTTTTCCTGGGTTACCTCGTGCGATGAGAATGGTCAGCATATCTGTGTCAGTACCAACTACTGTGACTAATATAGAATTGGTCTTACTTGAATTAATTGCTGTTGTACAGATTACTGCTTCAGCATCATCATCCGCCTGTAGGGCAGTTATTCCTTCGGCCTGGAAGTAGCCCATGACCATTCGAATAAACCTAGCCTTGTTCTCGGAGTTCCGTAAAAAAAACAGCTTGTTTGGTTGTAGCCACCATGTTTTCGTCAAAAGCAATAGTTGCAGACATTTTCGACATAAATCTTCTTACCTCTCCACACTTTAAGTTGATAAGGCACAAGTGTACCCATCAAAAACAACTGCTTCACTTGGAGAGAAGTGTTTCTGGAAAAATCTAAGATATTTGTGGCATATATCTCTGTAGGTGTCGGACTCGTTCCAAACCAATGTATGCAAAAGAAATCTTCCATCTACAATAAACGAGCAAGTTGGTGGAGGTTCAACACAAGTCTCAGTTGTTTAAATGATAGCAGCTAAAGTTGATTTAACATTCTTCCTCATTGAAACTTCATCAAAGAGGGAGGGAGGTTGAGGAGCCAATTCGTATTTGAGATTATCTCGTAGATTTTCATTTTACTTGAGAAAAGCAGCAATCCTGGTAGACAACTGTAGAGGATTGAATATTACAGTTGAATTCCTTATTATCAATCTGTTATTTGTTTCCGTTATTGGTATAATTCTCTTTTTCCCTTGAAGTTTAATTTCCCCAAATGAACATCCTATGATTGAAGTCAATAAATTTTCACCAACTTTCTTTGCATTGTCATAGTTTGTTTTATCATCAGCAACCAATCCATTAGCTACATTCATCAACAAATGTTTAGGACATTGATTATCGAAAGGATTGTGAAGCAGTAGCCATTCGGATAACTTATTCAAATCAGAATCATCTCTTTATTGTCTGGAAGGTCGAAATTCAACGTGTTGTTCTTAGCATACATAAGTTTTTTCACAAAAATCTTCTAATACTTCCGATACTTTCATGTTCATTGGGCAAGAAGCAATCCATCTGGACAAAGTAGAATCTTCCATTCCTCGGCCATGTGTTAAGCCTCCTGCTACTTTTATGGATTTCACGAGACTGTGCTCTATTATCATGTCTGATGCAACTCCACTCCATGCCCTGTCTTTTCTGGGAATAGTAAAATAACAATCAACATTTCTTTTTAATTCATTGCTTTCCATTTTCTCCATCAATTCTTCCATTTACTGA
This sequence comes from Maratus speciosus, assembly GCA_963932465.1. NCBI lineage: Eukaryota > Metazoa > Arthropoda > Arachnida > Araneae > Salticidae > Maratus > Maratus speciosus. The sequence goes on along the minus strand of OZ010794.1, from coordinate 263,390,888 downwards.
ATATATAAATGGGCACATTTGGCATAAAAAATGTGGCCTGCTGCATGAAAGTTAGGCATCATGGATTTAATGCTATGCACATGTAAATCCCAGTTCTCAACTCGATCTGCTTGAATACATAAAATAATAAGTGTAATCTGTTCCATGTACTGTAACCACAGCTTGTCAGTTCTAGAAAAGTCTCTGCTTTCTGCAGCTGTTTCAATAGAGTTTATCAACTGTTTAATGCAGTTGTTGTCTTGGAGATCTTCAATACGGCTTCCATTTGTCACCATAAGTTCATGAATAACATCTCGAATTTTGCTTTTGGAATTGCCATCTAACTCGTGCAGAGAGTGTTGAAGAAGTTTCTCATACAGAGTTACGTATGTGAGAAAATGTGCTTTTAAGGCTCTCGAATAAACATGTCACAGTGATAATAACTGATGATATAATATATATTAACTTATTCTTATCTGCATTTTTTGTTGAAAAAAGGCCTGTGTGTGAAAATGTAGGTGAAAACTCCAAAGGAAAAAACGATTTTTATTTTTTTAAATAATTTCAGTTTAAATAAATCGTATTACCGTACATTTATAATTTCTTTATTTTTTAAACCTAAGCTCATATTCAAATTAGCATACTTGCTGACTGCATTGGTTTCCTTAGAAGCGAAAAATATTCACTTTTGATATAATAATGTAGAAAAACATCCAACAAGGCGCAATTATTTGGCGACCACAGTTGATCCGCCATTTTGGATGGAAGCCGACATCGAATTTTTTGAGACTTTTCAGGATCCATTCGTTAGGAGCTAATCCTGAAAATTTTAGCTCATTATGAATTTCTTAGCTATCGACCCCCTTTATGGTCTAAATTTACTGGGCTATTAAGACTGGCAGCATCAGTTAGTGCTGGCATATATAATTTATTCATTTATTTTTTGTCTTTTTTTAAATTGTTGTTGTTGTTTACATTTTTATGATTATTTTTTTTTCTCTTTTTATCATTTTCTGAACTCCAGAGATTATAATTTAAAGGAAAAACTTTTGATTATTGCTTATATCAATGAAGACATTTTTTCCAATACTGCCATATCTCTAATTCTTCTTAAATGTGTTAGTTGAATAGGATAAGCGTTCTTCTACCGTTCGAGCCATTTCATAGTTGTTTCCAAACATTCAAAAGCTTTGTTATGTGATAAAACTGGATTATTGTTTTAGCATTCGGTTTCATTTTATTCAATTTCTTTTCATAATGCATCCGATCCACACTCTCATCACCATTTAAAATCCGATATCCAGGGTCATGTACTTCACTATTTAACCACTCCTTAATTTCATTTCCTTCATAGCTTACGATTCTTCCTATCTCCTTTATTGTTTTACATTCCTCATTTTCTGATCCACTATCAATTTTTTTATTTTTTTTTTTTTTTTTTTTCTTAGCCAATAAATAATTGGCAATTCGGTTATTTATTATTATTTTCTTTTTTTGGCTGAAATAAGCTGTTCGGATAACTGGAAATTCGGTTAAAAAATTTTTGAGGGCAATAGGCTATTTGGATAACTGGAAATTCTGTTAATTGAAATTCCGATAATCGGCGGCCTAATGTAATGAAATAAAAAATTATCACAGATTTTTCCAATCCGGCAGTGCAAAAATAAATGATTTATCTTTATTAAGGCCGTTGTTATTTTAATTCGAAAACAGGGACACATTTTTTCGATGACACTTTATAACAATTCAAAAAACGACTAGCAATTATCGTTCGCAGTCCATCCTGTAACCGAAATTTTCTGTGTGTCCCCTGTAAAATAACGATGGAAGCTAGGTAATCCATAATCTATGAAAAACATGTTGTTGTTCACCGTAGTGTTTCTCCACATAGATCATAATGAAATGAATTACTTTGCACTTCCCTATAAAAGAACTATAAATGCTTTTATTGTAGCTATACTGTAATACTCTGTAGAAAGCATTCTGTCATCTACATTAGCGATGCATATGAATTTCATTAAAAGGCACTACGCAGGATATTTTCTCAAACACCATAAGGTAACTGAATTTTGTGTGTGTGTGTCATTTCAATATAAACGAACTATAAATTCTGCAAATAATTTTTTAATTTCGAGCATTCTGTAATAAGTATTAATTGCTTTACAATGCATTATATTTATGAAAATTATAGCCCGGATAGTCAGCAGAGGGCAGAAAGAGAAGTGGAAATCTTACACTATGTTAGAATTCGTTCTAGAAATTCCATAATTCAGAGAATCTGAATTCATACCAGAAAAACTTTCAGTAATAATTTTACTTTATTTAAATATTGAATGTCAGTTATTAAAAAAGACAGATGCTATTTTAAATTTCTGGGGTAAATTTGGAATATCCGATTTAAAAAATCCACTAAATTCAAACCCCGGTGGTAGCATATATGCTACCATGGGTATTAGAGGGATAGGGTTAGGCAGCCTAAGAGAGACTGCTCAGGGCCGGCTAGGCCTGCCCCTTAGAGCTTAACGTCTCTCCCGGTATGTTCCCCGACACGTTGGGGCTCGTTAGTGAGTACAGCCCTGTCCGGCCGTATGCAGACGGACAAACACAAAATGCTCAAGGGGCGACGCTCACCCGCTAAGGGCGTCTATGCACCACCGACCACAGAACCCAGAATTTATTTTAAAAAGAACGAAGTGGGATTACAAAAATTAGACGAATGCCTTCCCGCCAGGAAAACGCCTACTCGCGACAGAGGGCGGGGGTATGAGAACATTTAAAGTAAAAATAAAATAAAATAAATAATAATAATAATAATAATAAACATCACTGATCCTGGCCGCCGGGGTAGGAACCCCTCTCGCGACAAGGGGCGGCAGGAAGGGAAAAGAATGGAATGCGTGGCACAAGTAAGATGGCACGAGCAAATACTCAAGCGTCCATTGGAGATGTAATGGTTTGCGTGGCACAAATAAGATGGCACGAGCAGATAAGCAGAACCAGGGCTTAAGTTAAGTTTGTTAAGTATGTAAGGAAATTGTGAATGTGTTTTAATTTGTTGAGTAGGAGGGTGCGGGAAAGGACGTTTTGGAGCCAGTTGACTGGCAGTATGTCTGGACGCCTCAAGTGCCAGCGTTGCGTGAGAGTACAACTGTAGTACGGGTGACTTATAGTGCCATCTTCACCGCAGACGCAAGTGGCAGTGGATCTTATTTTGAAGCGGTCCAGATATACCATGAAAGGGCCATGTCCTGTTAAGAAGCTAGTGGTGTAGGGTGTTAAGTTATATAGTGTGAGAGAAACTTTAGGAATTAGCTTATATGTGTGCCTGCCCTTTTTTGAAGTATCCCAGTGCTCCTGCCATCGCGTCAGTATCCTTGCTCTAAGGACCCCTTTGACGTATGACTGGGGCACTGGGAGGTGTGTGTCTATTGTTTCTTTCTGTGTGGCCTTCTTCGCTAGGTTGTCTGCTAGTTCATTGCCAAAGATACCTTTGTGAGCCGAGACGTGACCTAGTGAGATACGATGTAGGAGATTCTTAAGTTTTAGTTTGATTTGCAGTACTAGAGGATGTTTTGTCCTGTGTGCCTGTATTGCCTGCAGGCCAGAGAGGCAGTCACTGTAGATGATAATACTATTGCTAGAGTGGGATTCCACCCACTCTAATGCGTTTAGTATTGCGAACAGCTCCGCTTGGAATACGGTGTTATTATCATCTAGCCTTGCAGACCACTGATGGACCACCACCGTGCCCTCCGTGGCGCAGAAGGCTGCGCCCACGCCAGTCTCTGTGCCTGAACCATCAGTGAAGAGTGTGGTGCTAAGGGCAGGTGTGTAGCTGTTGCGTGTTGTGTTTACTTGAAAATGTGAAGTCTCCTCAGCGGGGTGGAGCTGCCAGCTCCTGACTTTGTATTGTAATGTTGTGTTTGGAAAAAGAGAATCTATTACTGTGTCACGTTTTAGCCGTAGGATTGAGGATTTGGCGTGTTCGTATTCTAGTTGAAGTGTGATGGGTGGAATACCTGTAAGTATATGTAGTGCATCTGTGGAGATTGTGCGGTAGCCTCTTGAAATTTGTAGGAGAAAAGTGCGTTGTATTGATTTTAGTTTAGGTTGTGCTATGGATGATAAATTACCCCCCCAGATACAGGCCCCGTAAAGTATTATTCTTTCGATTATTGTTAGGTACCAGATCTTCAGTGTTTTGTTGTCTACCCCTCCCAATTTAGAAGTTAGTCTTAATGAATTATTATGATATGCTGTCAATTTAAGTTTTAGGTCGTTAATGTGTGGGATCCAGTTAAGATTTGCGTCAATGGTTATACCTAGGAGTTTTATGAATTGTACGTGTCGAATGGAGACATTATTGATCCTCATCACTGGAGGGCGTTTTGGATCATATCTGTGTGGTTTGGTGAATACTAGTGCTTGAGACTTTTGTGGTGAGAGTGTGAGGTGCAGTAAATCCAGGAGCCGGCAGAAAATAGGAAGAGCTACGGCAAACTGTTCCTCCAGATGACGTCTGTAGCGACCGGAGAAAATGAAGCTGAAATCATCGGCGAAGGCAAATAGTTTAAATCCCAGCCGATTTAGTTCTGTTAGTAGCACATTTGCTACAAGCAACCAGAGGATTGGGCCAAGGCACGAGCCCTGGGGGCAACCCTTCTGTAATCGGTGGGTAGATGTGCCAGCACCCCAGTTAATCAGGACGCTCCTCTGTGAGAGGTAGGAGCCGATGAGACCAGCTATGTTCCCCGGACAGTTGAGTGCTTGTAGTTGTAAGAGAATGTCTCGCCATTCTACGTTGTCGAATGCGCCTTGTATGTCTAGTGAAACGAGTGATGTTGCGTTGCCCTGGGCTATGCTTTCAGTACAGGCAGTCATTATGGCATGAAGTGCGAGCTCGCATGAGTGGCCCTCGCGGAACCCGAATTGTCTGGGGTGGAGAAGGTTGTTTGACTCCAAAAAGTGTGTCAACCGCATAACCAGAAGTTTTTCCAGAAGTTTTCCCAGAGTGGGAAGAAGGCAGATGGGTCTGTATGACTTGGGTTCGGAAGGAGACTTGCCTTGCTTCAGAAAGTAAACTACCTCTCCCTGCCTGAGTACTAAAGGAAAGTACCTCATGGTGAGGCAGAGGTTAGCCCAGCGCGTAAATATGTGTGGAAGTTGTTTGTGAGTGAGTTTTAGTATCCTAAAGTCAATTGAATCCGGCCCTGGGGCCTTCTTGTCATTCAATGTGTATAGTGCTGTTTTTACTTCTGCCTTTGTGAAGCGTTTGTCATCGTGTGCTGTGAAAAGGATATCCTGGTTGTCTTGTTGGGGATAAGCCGAGGGGCCAAAGAGAGTGTGTGTCAGGAATTCCAGGTTATTTTGTCGCGAGGTTTCGTGAGTTGGTCTTTCTAGACGTATTTCATCCGGAGTGAAGAACTTGCCGGTCAGAAATTTTTGAGTGATGCCGAAAGGGTTCTCATTGTTGCTGCAGAATTTCTTCCACGCCGCCCGTCTCGCCGCCAGAATCTCACGTTTGTAAACTGCTTTAAGTCTCGTACGACGTGCTGCAAGGGTCTTTACTTCAGGGGGGATAGGATTGAGCAGGCGCAATGTTTTAATCTTGCGTCTGAGGGCTGTCAGCTGATTCCTCCGCTTTCTAAGATCCTTGTTCCAGAATGAGAAAGTGTGTGATTTTTGGACTGTTTTCAGTCGAAAGGAAACCTTCGCCGCAGTCTGCATGGTTTCGATTAAATTAGATGTGAAAGAGTTGAGTGTGTCTTCGCTGTGCACCCCTTCGAGTTGTGCTGAAAGGGATGACTTATGACTTTTGATGACGATGTTAAATTTGCGAAGGTTTCCGCGAGTTGTGTTGTAGCGTCTACGTTGCGTGTAGAATGGAGAGGTCATGTAAGAAAAGTGTATGTATTTATGGTCTGAGCCACTGTGTTTGTCTGATACGGACCATTGTGATATTCGTGGTAGGGTGAAGGAATTTGTAATTGTTAGGTCAGGCCAGCCTTCTGCTATGACTCTGTCTTCTGTATCTCGTCTTTCGAAAGTGGCTTCAGAGTTGTGCATGTTTGCAAGTGCCAAGTTATGGATAATTATGTGTCCTGACAGCAAGTCACCCCGGGCGTCTTCACGCGGACATCCCCAGAGGGATGAGTTCGCGTTGAAGTCGCCACCACAGATGAAAGCCTTCCTGTTTGTGATGGTGTGTTCCCATTCCGAGAGACAAAGGCCAAAGTTTGCCGAGGGGGCTGCGTAGCAGGATCCGACGACAATCTCGCCCTCCTTCGCCGTTATGGAGATGAAGACGCTATTGTCGCCGGTAAAGAGATGGGTACATACAAGACTCGAGCTCCTGACAACGATGTGGGCGGAGAGATTCCGAGAGGAAAACCTTCTCCAGTCCTTGCTGAAGATAGCGAGGTTTCCATCGGAGCAGTAAGCATCCTGCAGTAGAGCGATGTCAATCTCGTTCTCTTCCATGTGGTTGATTGTGCTTACACTGGCTGCTATGCAGTGATTGAGGTTTACTTGGAGAAAATTTAGACGGCCTAAAGGAAGGGGTGGGTGGGGAGAAGGTGCTGAGGATGACATTGTATTATGTATGTTATAAAAAGTTTAAAACCTCCTACCTTGAAAGCCCAAGTTCTGCTGCTGGCTGAAGTAGTCCTCCTGGTAGTAAGGTGAGTAGAGGTTCGGAGGTGGAGCATGACTCGGAAAAGGAAAATAACCTCGATGTGCAGGAGGATGTTCGCCCAGGAGTCCCGGGCCAGAGTGGGAGGATGGAGCCGCCGGGGGAGGTGCTTGGGGATTTCGAAAGGGAAGTTGGAAGAGATCGTTCAGTCTTGCCCGCTCTCTGTTATACTCGAACTTGAAGGTTGGACAGTTGGAGGCAGAGGCTATGTGATCAGTTCTGCAGTGTGCATTGAAAAGGTTATTTGCGCGTCTACAGTTCACGCACGAGGGGGATTTGTTGCAGGTTGAGGATGGGTGGAGTTCTCCGCAAATTTCGCAGGTTTCATCATTATGGCAGTACTTTGCTACGTGGCCATATCGCTGGCAATTTCTGCACCTTTGGACTGTGGTGTGTGGCCGCAGTCTGCAGAGATTGTATCCCAGTGGTATGCCTCCATCTTGGATTACTGCCATGGCTAATTTTTCTGACAGAATGAGGTGCCAGTCCTTGCATGAGGGTCTTTTAGAAGGAACGGCTTTAATGAATCGGATTTCGTCTGGGTGATAATCGTAAATTTCATCCAACGTCGAGGTAATATAAGTTAGTGTTGTTCCGTCGGGAACTCCAAACAGGATAGTTTTGTGAAATGGGAGGGTTTTAATGCTGAAGAATAGATCTTGAGCAATTCTAGCATGGGATTTTAGATCACTTAGGACGACTTTCGTTTCTTCGGCGGATCGGCAGAAGAGTTCCAGTTGTCTTCGAAGGCATTTGATTTCCAATACTACTTTTGGACAGGCGATATTTTGTTTTTCGAGCAGGTTTCTAATAGCCAGTCCGGACATGGAGCGTTTCTTGCCCCTGACCACAATTGTTCGAAGATGCCTCTCCTCTCCTGGCCTCCGCCGTGGCTCCGCCGGTACTACCTCCTCTGTCGGTGAAGGGAACTCTTGAGACTTGCCGTCCTGATCATTATAGAGCAGGGAAGGTTGTTGACTACGAAGGTATGCGTCCCTATCATTATCAATTCTTAATTTGTCTAGTCTGCTATGGAGACTTTCCTCAAGCCTGGCTACTATTTCTTCAGTCTTTGGGATCTGTTGGATCTGGCTGGCAATGTTCTCGTTTAGTGTGGTGAGCTGTTCCTTAAGGAGATCTGCTTTTAAGCGGAGCTTTTCAAACTCCTGTTTGGACTCCTGTACTGATTTTTGATTGGCGTGGTCTTGTTTTCTGATCGATTGGAGGATCAGTTTCACATTTTTCAGGTGGTCAGCAGATTCCTCTGTGAATGTATTTTCGTCCTCTGACAGGACTAAGGTAACGAGGGATTTTGCCTTGTTTGCCAATTCGGCAATGGAATATGTTTGGCTTTCTCCCATTGTGAGCAATGATGGTATGTGAGAAAAAATAAAAAAATGGCTTTGAGAACTAGAATGGCAGATATAGTTTTAAAAAAATATTATAAGTCAGAAGAATGATCCGCGGGTTGTGGGAACCCATCTACAGGCCCCTGTGCGCCGTCCCGGCCTGTTGCATGTTTAGGTTTGGAATAGTGGGTGGGAAGGTAACGATGCATTTAGTCTGTGAGCCCCTGCATCTGCTCAGCACTGTAATTAGATATGTTAGGAGTTGTTTTTGGATAAAATTGTTGTAATTTTATTTTAGGGCGTGGGGGTACTGGGCAAGATGAATTTAAGGTGGGTTTGGACATGAGTGTCGAAATATTCTAAGTTTCCAGTAAAAATAAAATTTTTGCAAAAAAACAAAAACAACAAAAAAAAAAAAAAAAAGAAAAAGAAGAAAAAAAAATGAAAAAGAAAATTAAAGCTCAAATTAAATGTGTATTAGGAGATGAAAAAACACGTTTATTGGTGAAAATAAAGAATTTAATATTTTTGCTGAGTAAGTTAGTCCAGCAGAACACGGGAACACAGGTTAAAGTTTAAAAATTTGCTGGACACAGGAACATAGGGGACTGGACATTGAAGAAAGTATGGGGGGGGGGGGTGGACTTAGATGAATTTTGAAGTGGGTTAGGACTTTGACGATATTTAGGATATAAGGGCCGAAATGTTCTAAGTTCCCGTAAAAAAAAAAAAAAAAAAAAAAAAAAAATGAAAAAAAAATGAAAACGATAGTTAAAGTTCGAATTTAATATGCATTGGGAGATGAAAAAATAAGTTTATTGTTGAAAATAAGGAATTTAAAATTCTTACTGAAAATAAGATAAGGGTCCAGCAAAACACAGGTTAAAAATTTAATAAGTTCTGCTGGATTCAAAGTTCCTAGTGATTTTTCCTTTTCTTTTTTCTCGCAAAAAGGAAAAAGAAAGTTAAAGTTCGAATTGTTGTATTGTTATTGTATTGTAAAGTTCGAAAGTATGTATTTGGAGATGAAAAATCATGTTTATTGTTGAACATGAGGAATTTAGTATTTGTACTGGAAGTAAGTTAAGAGTCCAGCAGAACACGGGACAATGAGGGAAAAATCTTTAAAAGAGGGGTGGGAGAATGAAGCATTTTTTGAAATATTGTTGGATTTTGACAAATTACAGGTAGAAGGGACATACAAAAAAAATGACATGTAAACAAATTGGCTGCTAAGTCCGTCTAGAGACCACCGCCGGACACGGGGGAATTGAACAGAAGTGGCTGAGTCTCTAGAAAATCAAGTCTCAAGAACAACTTATTCTAAATTGTTGAAATGGTGAGGAAAAAAAAAATAATACAAGCTTTATTTGCAATATGGGAATAATTTCAAAGTTCAGTGATTGAGAAAAAATTTCAATAAAATGACAAACACTTTTAATTTAAATAAATATGTGGTTAGATAAAATAGAAAATAAAGTCAGATGGGGAGAAAAAAGAAAAAAAAGTTTTAAGTTTTGAAAAATAAATGAAAAACTGAGAATAAGTTAGAGTCCGAAATGAGCTAAAAGCTTGTAGAAAAAAAAATGTTTCTTATTAGATAATTAAGAGTAAAATTAGACATAATTGTCTCGATTGAAATCAGCAGCAATTAACCCGCATTAGGCCTGCTATTAATGAGACAATCAAGAGGTGTAGCAAAACCCGAACCATGTGCTCGCTATGGGCCGCGAAATTCCAAAATGGAGGGCGAAAACCACAGCCAGGCGGAGCCCAGACACCCCACCGGTCACCAGGTCGCGTCCCCTGCAGTGAGCAATCTCTAGTGGTATGGGAAACATCCAATACTCCATTTACGGAAGAAAAAAAAATCCATTTCCCTTTCTACCCTTCTTTTTAATGAAAAAAAAAAACTCTCTTTTTCTTCTCTTCCCCCCCCCCCTTTTAAAAAAGAAAAAAAAAGCCGGCAATTTTGAAGAGAACCCCACCGCCCCATTCAAAACAAGCCACCAAAACCAACCCTAGACACCCCGACGATTCCCTAAAAAAAACTTGAATTGAAGACTCCGAACCCAAACCGCATTGCACAATTATCCCAGAATACTATAAGCTTTCAAAAAAAAAAAAAAAAAAAAAAAAATGCAATTTCTTTTCTCCTTTCTTTCCCTTCTTTTTCCCTTTTTTCCCCCCTCCCCTTATTTGGCCTAATGGAAAATAATTTTAAAAAAAAAGAAAAATGTCAGTTTTTTAACCAATTTTAATCATTAAGAATATAAAGAACATAGAAAAAAAAAATACAAGAACTATTTTGAAAAAGTATGTACAATCAGTTATTTTTGTTTATGTTGCGCTGTCCATCAGAAATAAAAGTTTAACATATTAGGAAGAAAAAAAAAAGAAAAGTCTTAAAGTTCCCCCCCCCCCTTTTTTTTTTTCTTTCCTTCTCTTTTTTTTCTTACTTTCCCTTCCTTTCCTTTTAATTTTTCCCCCTTCCTTCTCTTTACCTTTTTTTTCCCTTTCCCCCCCCCCCTTTACTATTTCTTTAAAAAAAAAAAAAAAAAAAAAAAAACAGATTTTATTTACATGCAGTCCAATAAATAGGTTATGTTATTTTTACTAATCTGCTTTAAATAAGTAATTTGTAACGTCATCTCTATAAACGCTGATTTAACATGATTCTAGTGGTAATTGAAAATTAAAAGTATTATTTCCAAACGATCTTATTATGCTTGGACATACAGGAAAGTGTGCAGTGGAAAGCTAAAGACACTCTGAGTATTATGGGGGGAAAGTAAGATTAATATATATATATATATATACACACATACATACTGCATGTATACATACACATATACATGCGGAGGTAAAATTAATATTTAAACACTGTTATTAAAATTGTGATAAAGCCGGTTACTTGAATGATTGAAATTAGATTGTAGAAGGTTTGTTATAAATCATCCCCCCCCCCCCATTATTAAATTACATTAAGTGGCGTGAGTGTAATCTTATTTGAATGCCTTTTTGTCTCACAAACACTACTAGTCATAAACACTGATTTCTTAGGTTTTCTACTGGCTTTAAGTTTTTTAAGTTAATGATGTTACACAATAAAAGAAAATAGATAAAAAAAAAGAAAATAAAAAGACCGTAGCCAAGATAATTACTCTTTTTAACGTGGTTTATGTATTTTTACATGGACTTTTTTTTTTTTTTTTTTTCCTTTTTCAAAGATATTTCATTCACTTCCTGGTAAGCAAAGGTTATACAAATTGTGCAAGCTTGTGTGTTTTCGATGACAAAATAACATTTTAATATTTTGAAAATTTAATTTAAATTGATAATGTCTTTCCTAAGGTGGTTCCAGGTGAAAAATTCTAGATAATGCTTATGGATAAAATTGTATTAGAGTTACAAGAAGAATGCAATTAATTATATGCCAAATCATGTACGCTAAAATATGCCAATTTGCTATGAAACTGCAACAATACAAAAATGTAAATATTAAAATGTAAAAAATAAAGTATAAAGTATGTAATATATATTTCTTAAATGCACTTATTCGACAATTATTTAAATTACTTATTTATTAATGATTTTAAAATTTAAAATGGAACATTTAAAAATATCTTGGGAGGTAGTTAAAACTGTACTTTTAACTTTAGCAAATAATAAAGAAAGAAGCAGAGGGAAAATTGCCTTTTTTAAAAAAACTAAATGCACTAGTTCATGCTTCTAATCGTAAATTAAAAGAAGGAGATTATAAAGGATTTAATTATTTATTTATTTATTCCCCTTTAATGCCTAAACATTAAATTCTGTATTTTAACTTATTTGAATATTTTTTTAAATAATAATTATGTGTATTTACGCTGATTTATATATATATATATATATATATATATATATATATATATGCACATATACATTAATGGGAATTGTAATTTTTAAAAGTATATTTTTACATAAACGATCCGAAAGTAAAGTCTGGAAAAAAGGGCTTACTATACATCTCATAAACCAAATCCCCCACCCCCGCTGTACAATATCCCAAGCCAGTCCCGATTGATTGCCCATTGCAGACAAGATGAGAAGGTATTATAGACCCACGACGAGAAGAGACCTGTCAATCATACGTGACGTAGTCTAAGACGAACCCATTTCTTCCAAATCGGAGCGGGGATTTGTCTTCTCTACGCCGCGCCGTAGAGGAAAAAGCAAAGGTTGCCATATTTCCCAAATATGCGAGGTTTTGGCGCTATTTATATATATAATATTGACTTTAAAGGGGAATTACATAAAAGCGTTAAAAATTTATATAAACTATGTTACTTTTTAATTATTACGATAATACAGATAATTAATTATTTTTGTTTAAGTATAATTTATTAAAAATTTTGTTAAAAAATAGTATTTTTTCTTTTTTAATGAATGAATTACATCTCGACTTTTTGTAATAGCGAAATACTTAAGAAATACTAATTTACTTTATTTAAGCACATCTTTCATTTTAAGAATAATCAACTGAATTGTGTATATTTGTATAGGTACTAATAGTAAAGGTAATAATATCATATTTTGGACTTTTAACTTATATTATCTTAAAACTTAATGTATTTTTAAATACTTTTAATAACCAATAAAGATATAATTTAACACAATAGTCAATGAAAAATTTAAAAAATAAAATAAAGTAATAATTAAAGATTTTATTTTTACCAGCTTAATTTATAATAATTACATAAAAATTTTTAAGGCAAATTAATGATCCAACTATGACATTTTTCTTAATTTATTTTTAGCTCGATGGACAGAAAAAAAAAAAATCTACGAGCGGAAAAATTAAAAAATAGATGCATCTGATAGACTGTTTTAAAAAATGAAGAATATCTATATGAAATAAGTTAAATTAAGAAATGCACTTGACAAAAGGAGGGGGGGGGGGGGGGTCCTGATGTAAAATTATAAGAGACTTGCTGTTTCAGAATGGCAGTATTTTTTTTTCTTTATTTTTGTGCTGTCACGTCCGAAAATTCTGTTCAAAACGCCTGTTTTGATCTTTTCTACGTTTATTTTTTGCTCTATGGACAGAAAAAAAAATCTACGAAGGGAAAATCTAAAATCCGTAGACCAGACCGCATTTTTAAAATGAAGAATATATATATGAAATAAGTTAAATTAAGAAATGCACTTTAAAAAAGAGGTGGGGGTGGAAGCTCCTGGTGTAAAATTATAAGCGACTTGCTGTTTCAGAATGGCAGTATTTTTTTTCTTTATTTCTGTGCTGTCACGCCCGAAAATTCTATTCAAAACGCCTGTTTTGATGTTTTCTACGTTTATTTTTTGCTCTATGGACAGAAAAAAAAATCTACGAAGGGAAATATTAAAAATAGATGCATCTAAAATCCGTAGCCCAGACCGTATTTTTTAAAAAGAAGAATATATATATGAAATAAGTTAAATTAAGAAATGCACTTTAAAAAAAAAGGGGGGGGGGGGAGCTCCTGCTGTAAAATTATAAGCGACTTGCTGTTTCAGAATGGCAGAACTTCTTTTCTTTAATTTTGTGCTGTACTTTATGTACAATCATTCTTTCTTTAGAATGAATTGTTTTCCCTTTTGAGGACTTGTTTAATATTTAAAAAAAAAATTGTTTTGAAAAAAAAAAAAAAACAGTTTAAAAATGGCAAAATAAACTAAATGACAGAGAGACAGTAAAACACAGCTAATCGAGAGAGGGAAAACAGGTTTATGTCAAGGAATGAGCAAGTTATTGGCGCGAAAATTATTTCATTGCAACCCCTAGCTCTTAATGGGGAATGGTCAAACTGAAACAGCGGGGTCATTTTCCCCCTCCAGTATCGCCTTGCACACCTTCCGTAAAATAGACTCATCTAAAAGAGGGTGTTTCCCAAGTCTCATCTCGTGGTGGGTTTATAATATCAATCGCTTCCAAATTACTAGCCCCTCACTCCCCCCAAAATTCAGATGGAGAAACTGAGAAAGAACCAAGTAGAGGTAAACCTCGCACTTATCTCCCTCTCTAAAAGAAAAGAAAAAAAAAAACACTCACACACACGACCAGTAGGGCGGATACACCCCAACCGACTGCGACCCCCGCCCCCCCTTCCAGAACCTTGCCTATGGCCCAACTAGCTGCTGGCAGGGGTGAGAAGACGCCAGCATGAAATATAGTTATCTTAATAGTCATCCCAAGGAGGCTGGACTTAGGGTAAATCCAGCGAATTCGAAGCACATGGTCCGGGTTTAAAAGCAGCTATAATAATGATTTAATCTTAAGTAGGAATGAACATTTTAATGAAAACATGAGAAATTAAATTAGAATAATAACTGCTGCTTTGTTGTTGCTATTAGATTAGATTGACGGCGATTTAGAAGGTGAAATGCCTAATATTAAGTTATATTTTAAAATACTAGCAAATGCAAGGGCCAGCAGAATTAAATGACTGAGGAATGAAATAATAAATTACTCATAACTTAATAATTAAAAGGCCGAGAAACATGCAACATACCTTAAACTGTAGCAGGGACATTCACACATCAGAATCCATAGAGGGCCCCTGGCCCGCGGGTCTTGGGACGCTTTTAGCCAAGCATTTTTTGGGAGCGCGTCTGGGACACGTCCGCACACAACCAAACGAAGGCCGATGTATTAGAGGGATAAACTATGTTGGAAAGTACTAAGATGTTTTCTATAATTTTATTTCTATTTATTATAATTATTAAGGTATCTCATTTCGTTTGGACCGCTTGTTTTAAAAAGAGTGCAATACTGAATAAATACACATATCTGTAATTAAATAATAAAACTTTATATAAATACTCATAAAAATATAACAAGAAATAAAAAATCACGCGTCAAGCATAGATTATGAAACACTTTCCAACACATTCAGAATCATGTAACAAAACTACACCGTTTAAAAAATTAAAATATAACGTATAATTCAGCCATATGGAAACGCATAACACATTTCAAAACCCATTTTCAGCTGTTCTAATCTACAATCGTAAAATTATCCGAAATTTTTCAGCAACCCTGTATATGATATATATATTTATATCTATTAACTACATGCATGCAAAAATTTAGTTCGCGTAAGAAATACATGTACTTCAGTAGAAAATTCCCCTTCAGCAATTTCATCTAATAAGAAGAATGGTACGTGAATACTTTTGGGTACCCCCGTATATGAGGTATAGGATTTATATATAACGAGTGACATGTAAAAAATTAACTTAATTTAAAAGCGCATACCGAATTTTAAACCGTACACTCCAGCAATTATTCCTCAAAGACAATACTGTAACTGATTTATTTTGTGCGTCCCTACTAATAATGCCCTGTTCTAACGCGATCGTAGCGAAATTCAGTGATTTATACCAGTTTCAATACTTTTGAAATATCGTAATGTCACTAAAATTCTCTGCAAGCGATTTTTCCCCATATACCGTAATGTAATGGAATACTTTTAAGTTACCCTGTAAATGAACTCTTAATCCTACATACTTCATATACAATACCAAACATGCTTTGGTGACCCTAAATAAAGTTCATCAATTGTATGAAAATCCGAGTATATTTACGGGAGTTAGAGCGTGTACAGACGGACAGAAAAACCGAATGCATAAACACTTTTCAAATTTGTTGGAAATTGTTAAAAATGAAATGAGTTCATTTGTGATCTTGTCTCCTTTTGCTTCGGCCGATGACGGGCTGCTAAATTTTCCAGCTCGGAATGCTTCCTGGGTGTTTTTATATTTTTATGATGATTTATCCAAAATTTTATTATTTAATTGTGGTTCATCGCCAATTATTTGGTGCATACACATATTTTTAGTTCAATTGTAATGCAGAATGATGAAAAAACGTAAAATCCTTACAATATCTTTAAAATAGTTAAAGAAAATTGGGGTCTGGCTGCATTTTTTTAGTAAAAATTTATATTTACACAAGACAGCGTATACTTTATTCAACTAAATATATTTAAATTTCACGTCTTCCATACTACTATGAAACTCACCTGTGCAATAAACTAGGAGTTTTACAATATATTCAAAATTAACTGAAATATTTGAAAATTTGTCAAAAAATACACATTTTTGTATATACAGTTACCATTCTTTTATTTTCGAATATGGAAAGCAACATAGAGTTATGGAATAATATGGAAAGCATTTTTACAAAATTTTACTGAAATATGCTTAAAACATTTTGTGTAATGAATTTTATCAAACATAAAAATAACGGAAAAATTGATTTTCCAGAAGTAGCATTTTAAAATATTTGTATCTATATTGTTTCTATCTATAAATTTATCTAGAAGTGTCTGATAAGGTTTATTTGTGTTTTTATATAAAAAAGCAAGCAAATCATGCAAAGATATTGGCTGGATTATATTGGTTTGAAAATATTGGTTGGATTTGTTCTGGCCTTCCTACAGCCGCTTCCAGTACTCATTGCTTCATGTTTATTAAATTGGCCATAACTCCTCTTCTAGTAATTGTCGTTAAAAACAGATTTGGAATCGTAAAATATTGTTTTTTTAAAATAAAACAATAAAAAATATTTCGAAAATTTTAGCAATTTTAATGTAGGCAGAGACCTTAACACCTTCACGCCGGCGCGGCGGATCACCCCCGACTGTCTCAGAGTGGTCAAGTCTCCGGATTTTGCACACCACTATTATTTTAGAGAAAATGTTGTTCCTTTAAATCTCCTAATTGTTCTAATTAAATAAAACAACATTTTCTATATTAAAATACTGGTATCGAACAAGCCGGAGACTTGGCAGCTCCGAGACAGTCGAGGGTAACCAACCGCGCCGGCGTGAACGTGTTAACACATTGCCGATGGGCAATTTTTATCAAATCTGAATTTCAAAATAGTAGAATCTACTCCCTGTTCAGAAAGTCTTTTGTAAATTGGTGTTCTAGATAAGTTTCCCAAGTTTATGCATCGGTAAATATCTTTCAATGTACGAACTTAATAAAAAATATCTTACAATCTAAAAAAATACGGACAGCATGATGTAAATGTATTTTGTGTAAGTTAGAAGCCACGCACTTAGTCAACGATGTTTTTTTCATAAAAACAAGACAGGAAACTCGTGAATGTGTGATAACCCCTTAATGGTCGCATTAAATTGCGGTTTAAAAATTCAAATTGCTTATTGGCACCATCTTTTTGAAAAAGAAATATTCACCTTATTGAATGACGTAAAATGATACGTTAATAAAACCGATTACACTATTTTTAAACTAGTGGGAATCAAACAATCTGAATAAAAGACGCAGCCCGTGAATATCACTGGAGCGAGAATTAAGGGTTAATACAATACGGACTGTCTGCCACTTAATGGTTCAAAGTATTGCCCCACTACAGATCCGAGGTTTGCCACCGGATTTGGGTAACATTTACTCAATTTTTCATTTGTTCAGGTTCGGTAAATGAATCAAGCTAGGTTCGAAAACAAACCCGCCGGTTTAGCATTAGCTGACCCATTTCCTAGATATACGCTATATAGCACACCAGGACACACGGTGTTAAATCATGATTGTCCGTAACTTACGATTCTGTAAGGATTCTAGCTAGTGTTGCCAGGTCTACCACCTAAATAAGGGTTCCAAGCTCTGGACACCGCTAATCTCTAAATTTATTTCGGCATGTTTAAACGCAGATAATTCTGTCATTCGATAAGACGAAGAAAATTACTTTAAAATACTACTGCCCAGAGCATTTGGAACAACGATTTACGCTGGATATCTGGAAATACTAATTCTAGTGCATCTTTTTACGATTTTAAATACTTTTTAAGCCCTTAAGGGGGCAGAATACATTTAAACCTTCAAAATTTTCGAAAAAATTTTAATACATATATTGATTTCCTAATCATTTATGAACAATATGCAAAATTCCGCATTAAAAAATTCCCATTACTTCAATAATTATGATAGTTTTATTAAAGTTATATATTAAGACTACATAGGACAATGAAACTTTGCGTTGTGTTTATTCAAAACGATGAATTTTGATACTGCGCGCAGTGTTACTAAAAAACTATGCATGACAATCAAAAGAAATTTTTACCACATATTCTTTTTTGTATCATATAAAACTTAAAACCAGAAAAAGGTAAGATATTATTTTGTTTCTCCTTTTGTAAATTGAAAATATTTTTTTTAAGTGAAAATTTTTAATTTTTCGTTAATTTTTTAATTGAGTCAATATTTTTTTGCAAATATTCTAGTTTTAGTATAAAGGTAACACTATTATGTATTTGTTTTCACCAAAGTTTCCTCTTTATATGCATATTTTCAGATTTTATCATGCGCGCAAGATTTTTTTCTGTTATTTTCATATATTTTTAAACTTATCATTTCAATATATATTTATGAATTTAATTTATCTATTTAAATATAAATTACATATGAGCTTTATATTTAAATGAAGTTTGATTTTTATTTTTGACTTATTACACAAGTTTTCAAGCTTGCAGCATAGTGATATTTTTTACTTTTTCGACTTGTTCGAAGGTATTCTACCCCCTTAATGCTCGAATTAAATTACGGTCTAAAAATTCAAATCGCTTATTGGCACCACTTTTTTGAAAAAGAAATATTCACCTTATTTAATTACAGGTGAAATGACACCGTAATAAAGCCAATTACACTAATTTATAAAACTGGTGGGAATCAAATATTCCGAATAAAAGACACAGCCCGTGAATATCACGGAAGCGAGAATTAAGGGGTTAAGCAATAATCTTTAATATTGTTAAACCCAATAATGTGTATTATTTTTCTTTGTACAATTTTCCTTTTCTTGTATGAAGAATTAGATTATATAATATAAATGTCACTTTCGAAAATGTGTGCTAATATAAACGTTAGTTTACAGGTAATAAGAAGAAATCAATAAGCAAAAAAGATTTTTTCGAAGATTAACATTTAAGACATAAAAAATCACACGGAGTTGATCGCACGGATCAGATTTCCAAGAGATCTGACGACCAGTTTTAAATGAAATTTCATTCTTAAACTTCTAAACATCCCATAATATTACTATACGTCGTATAGAGAAAAAAAATGTACTTTTAAATGCAGTTTGTTTGAAAGCTATATCTCAATTTGTTTCTGAGTTATTATTTTTTTTTTGTAGTTTTTATTACTTTTTTTGTCATAGTGGCAACAGAAGTATCCATCTCTGTTGAAAGTAAATGGAAATACAGATCACTGTATAGATCAATCGGAAAACGAATAAAATGCGGATTAAACCAATAAAAAGCTTCAGATATGCTTTTGATTTCCTACCCTGACGAGGACAATAACCATTTTTCCAAATGGTTAAAAAGAATATTTTGTAAAGATGTAGAGCATAAAAACATTGCCACTGTTACTTTATAATAAATATGAAAACAATATCATTTATTGCGAAGTTTTTAATTTAAAAGTGATCAAACAAAATTAATAAATTAAAAGTAGTTTCTTAGTATATAGAAGATTATAGTTTGTTCAAACATACGAAAATATATGCATTTTAAATACTAGTTTTGACTCTCTAACCCATTAATATGTACTTATTTTTCTTGTATACTTTCTCGTTTCAAATATGATGTATCTTATATATTACTAGCAGGCCCGCCCGGCGTTGCCAGGGTTTGTAAATAATAACCTGAAATAAAACTTAAGTTTATATGAATTTATACCTTTGGAAATTATTTTAAAGAACCTAATTTCGGAGGCCCCATTAACTTCCGCAGCGCGTAATGTGTTCCCATCAAACTTCTTTCCGAACGAACCCGTAACCTATGGCATCATTTACCGGAGATAATCGAAAACCAAGTTGAGTGAGCCAAACCTCGTAGGAATCAAGCCCACATAAAAACAAAATCCACTATTAATGTTTGAAAACGTTGGTAACTAAAGTCTAAGATAAAATTTCATTATACAGAAAGTAGATGAATTGTAATCTAAGTTGAAGACAGCAAATCCCGTTGAAATTGACCCCTTAAACCCGAGGAAATAAGATCACCACCAAGAGGTGACACATGCCTCCTAACCTTGTAAATTTCATGAATTACTGTTAACATTAACACGATATTTAATAAACGAATGAAATCCATTATCTAAAGTTAACTTTAAAGTAACGCGATTTTTTAATTTACGGCTGTAATGAGTAGACGTAAGTGGATGCTGAAAAAGGAGATTAATGTTCGAAAAAGGTGGTAGCTGACGTATAAAGAAAGACCGGTCCCTGGGTGCCAGGGTCTTAACTGGAATGTAATTTGGTATAAGAAAAAAATTTTGAGGTTTTAAAGTAGCTGGAAGAAGCTAAAACTATGTTAAAGAAAATTGCAATAGAATAGGATAGTTTTTAAAGAAGCTGCAACAAAGGCCCCCAAGAAGACGAATCAAGATTGGCGGTAGTTGAAGTCTGCATTTTTTTTTTTTTTTTTTTTTTTTTTCGTTCATGTTGTCATTCTGGAGAACTTAAGAAGTTGTTAGAAGAAAAAAGCTCCTGAATCGAACCATTTTTAAGGGAGCTATTACAGGGGGCCCAAAACGGCCCAACTGATAGTTGAGAGCAGGGCCCTAACATGGAAACATGTTTAAATGTTTTAGTAGTTAGCGTTTTAGATCTTCAATTAGTCAAAATTAATCAAAGGGTATGAAATAATCATTAGAATAATATTTTAAAGAAATGCGCAAAAATGGGGTAAATGCTTAAAAAGGGGCCCTAGAGCTCCAATAACAATATGAGGATGTTGGTACAGGGGGAAGAGTCCAAGACTCAATTTTAAAATTATGCAATGAGAAGGTGGGAAAATTAGGGTGTAAAAAATGCATAGCACACAAAAAATTCAAGGAGCCCCGCATCGGGCCCTACAGGACCCTAAGGTGTCTCAGGATTTTAACTGGAATATAGAAACGGGAGAAAAAGGAAATGGAAAAATTGTTCCAAAAATTAAGATCGGACTAA
This sequence comes from Maratus speciosus, assembly GCA_963932465.1. Classification (NCBI taxonomy): domain Eukaryota; kingdom Metazoa; phylum Arthropoda; class Arachnida; order Araneae; family Salticidae; genus Maratus; species Maratus speciosus. Next base: position 263,369,869 of record OZ010794.1, on the reverse strand, counting down.
GAGGAGCAATTTACTAATAATTTATGATGCAAAAGCTTCAAGGGGCCTTGTGCCGGGCCCCAAGGGGGAATGGACTTAAGTGGCATGTACTTTGGTATAAATACACTTTTTAGTAGTTTATAATGTAATCTGAGGATGATAGAACTATGGTAAGGAAAATTGAAAAGAAAATATGGTAAAGGAATTCGGATCATTTTAAAAGAAGATGCACCAAGGGCCCGAAGAAGACATTTTATATTCAAAATTGGTGGTAGTTGAAGTCTGAAATATTTTTGTGTCGTTTATGTAATAGCTGGAGAACCTAAGATGTTGTTAGAAAAATAAAGCTAGTGAATCGGACTATTTTTAAGGGATCATAAGAATATAATTAAAAAGAAATGTACAAAAAATTGGGGGAAATGCTTAAGAAAGGGCCCTAGTGACCCAATAAAAATATGTGAGTGTTGGTCTAAGGAGAAGAGTTCAGACTCAACTTTAAAATTACGCACTGCGAAGGTGAGAAAAATGGGGTGTGAAAAACGCATGGCCCACAAAAAATTTAATGGACCCTGGACCGGGCCCTACGGGACCCTAGACGGGCCCATGGTCTTAACTGGAATGTAGAAACGGGAGAATAACTAAATGAAGAATGTATCCAAAAATGAAGATGGGATAAAAAGGGAGCAATTTATTAAAAATTTAGTGCACCAAAACTTCAAGGGGCCCTATACCAGGTCCCTTGCAAGGGTGCCAGGGTCTTAAGTGGAATGTAGAAATGGGGCAGAAACTGAAAGGAGAATTCACCACAAAAACGAAGAAGATCGCATAGGCCCTGTACTGGGCCCCTTGTCAGGGATCCAGGGTCTTAACTTAAAATGTAGAAATGGGGTAGGGACTGAAAGGAGAACTCACCCCGAAAACGAAGAAAATCGGATAGAAAAGAGGCATTTTATTAACAATTTAGTGCACTAAAACTTCAAGGGGCCCTGTACTGGGCCCCTTGCAGGGGATCCAGGGTCTTAACTAAAATGTAAAAATGGGGCAGAAACTGAAAGAGAATTCTCCCCAAAAACGAAGAAGATCAGATGGAAAAGAGGCAAGTGATTAACATTTTAGTGCACTAAAACTTCAAGGGGCCCTGTACCCGGCCCCTTGCAAGGGTGCCAAGGTCTTAACTGAAATGTAGAAATGGGTTAGAAACTGAAAGGAGAATTCACCCCGAAAATGAAGAAGATCGGATAGAAAAGAGGCATGTTATTAACAATTTAATGCACTAAAACTTCAAGGGCTGTGTACTGGCCCCTTGACAGGATTCCAGGGTCTTAACTGAAAATGTAGAAATGGGGCAGAAACTGAAAGGAGATTTCACCCTGAAAACGAAGAAGATCGGATAGAAAAGAGGCATGTTATTTAAATTTAGTGTACTAAAACTTCAAGGGGCCCTGTACCGGGCCCCTTGCAATGGTGCCAGGGTTTTAACTGAAATGTAGAAATGGGGTAGAAACTGAAAGGAGAATTTAACTCAAAAACGAAGAAGATTGGATAGAAAAGAGGTATGTTATTAACAATTTAGTGCACTAAAACTTCAAGGGGACCTGTTTTGGGCCCATTGACAGGGTGCCAGGGTCTTAACTGAAATGTAGATATAGGACAGAAACTGAAAGGAGAATTTACCCACAAAACGAAGAAGATGGGATAGAAAAGAGGCACGTTATTATCAATTTAGTGCATATAAACTTAAAGGGGCCAGGGGCCTCGGCCCTTAAGAAATTAAAATTCTGAGCCTCAGGTGCATCAGGACCTCTCTTCGACTAATCACTTCTGAATTTTCAGACTTCTACGTGCGGTAAATTTCTCTACCCATCGCTAACAGACACACACAGAGCGATTTGTTCTTTTATTAGTATAGATTTACGTCCCGTTCAGAAGTGTGTGTTAATATAAAATCAACATTATTGATTATACATATACTTCCTCGTCATAAGAAATATTTGATAAAAATATGGAATATAAGAGTTAGCCACCTTTTAATTTTTAATAAAAATGATTTTTTTTTTTCAGTGGGAGGGAGGAAGAATATTTAAAAAAGATTAAACAAAATTTTAAAAAGAAAATATTTTCTGAGAATTTAAATATTTTGGAAAAATAAATTGTAAGTATAAATTGTAACGATTATTATATTACATATCTTATTATATTACATTATTATATTACACTGAATGAAGTATTTTACACCTATTTTTTATAGATATATACGATTGTTTCTATAACCTTACAGTTTAACCCATTTGCATCATTAGCGCATGTATGCGGCAATTCAGAAATTTCTTTTTTATTTCGAATTTCTATCCGTAATTCTGAAAAGCAATTTTAGCTTTTAATAACCCCTTAATTCTCGCTCCCGTGATATTCACGGGCTATGTCTTTTATTCATTTTATTCTGTTTTGTTTGATTCCCGACAGTTTTATAAAATAGTATAATTTGCTTTATTATGGAATCCTTTTACCTGTTATTAAATAAGATGAATACTTCTTTTAAAAAAAAAGTGGTGCCAATAAGCATTTTCAAAATTTTAAACCGTAATTTAACACGACCGTTAACCCTTTTACGGGCAAAGCATTTTCAGTGCTAGAGTGTTGAAATAAATGAATGGCACCGGAATTTACTAACTAATTTAATTGGAAATAAGAATAACGCTATATTTCACTTTCACATTAAGTGGAAAATATTTTATCAAACTTCTGGTGCCACTGTACCGTTTGAGAATTAAAATCAAGTGTTATCTTTATGAAACCACCGCCCCTGAAAGGGTTATGGGGTTAACCCGCTACTGCCCATGGTAGCATATTTGCTACCATCAGCGTTCACGATGTAGTGGAATTTTTTAATCAAAAATTCCGTTTTCACACCGAAATTTAAAATATGCATTTTTTTATTATTATTTAATTAACCCTAGAACTACCGGAAATTTTACTCAAGTTTTATAAAAACATTCTACACCAGAATTTTTACTTAAAACTATTTAATTTGTTTATTTAACTTATTATTGTCTGATTTATACATTTAGTTTGTTTTGAAGAAATTTCTGGTTTGAATAAATATTTTGAATGTACATGTCGGGTCCAATGGACCCGTGTGGTAGACGGAAGGTTAATAGAACAGTGGAACAATGTAAGCTGGTTCATGGATTTCCTAATTGCGTGGCAACTTCACATCCAGTATAGAGCTAATGCGTATTTCAATGCAATGTGAGCCATGAAAGTTGTTTTAACGTGGCTGGTGGCCACAAAAAAAAAAGAAATAAAGTTTAAGAGTAAGAGAACTTACTAATAAAATGTTAGTATAAAAATAAGGAAAAAAAAATGTTCCATATGATTCTAACACTGACAGTTCATAAACAGGCGGAAAAGCTACCAAACGGAAGCCCCAGCATTAAAAAAGACTCTTTACAGAGACCATGTATTAGATTAACACAAAATAATGAAAAGCACAGTGTGAATAATTTCGAAAAGATTAATAGAATATTTACATATTTACAAGAAAAAGTTTTTATAAAATAATGCACAAGTAGAGTATAAAAAGCGATAATAAAAAACATAAATGAGGAGAGTTCAGACTAACTGCACAGAAAAAATAAACGCATAATACTAAGGGGAAGATAGAAAAAAGAGGACGGCGCCCGCCCAGTCTGGTAACTTGATGAATATATGTGATAAAATGAAACCAAGTTAATAGAATAAAAGAATAAAAATCTAAGACACTTCAAAACGTGAGGAAAACAATAAAAAAGCAATTTAGGAGATTTTTTCCAAACAGACAGAACAAGAAGAGGAAACAGCAAAAGTTTATCAGAGGAAGAAATTCTTCTTCTTTATGTTAAGAAGTTTAGCAAGTTTGTCGAATTCGTTTATAATAACTATCATTTTTTCCATAGGGTTATCAAATTTTTTGGGTTGTGTTGAAATATTTTTGATACAGCTTAAGAATTTAGTAATTTGGAAGACTTCTTTGATTTCACTGAAGGTATTAAGTATATCTTTGATGTCATTAGAGTAATTTTTAGGGGTTTTGATATTTTGAGTGTTATTTGAATTTTCGGTAGTAGGGAAGGAAGGGGTATTTGAGGTTTCACTATCATTAATTTCAGAATTTAACGTATTAGTACTAGTTGAGGGTACAGTGGTCTTATTTTTTTGGTGTAGTTTAAATTTTTAAAAATACCAGCAAAAAGTTGGTTTTCGGTGGAGATATCGCTGACGCTATTACTTGTAGTTTTACGGTTAGGTATATTTTCCAGTCTGTACAGGTTTTGGGGACAACCGCGGTAATTTAAGGGATGTCCAAGTCCACAACTGGCGTTTTTGTGGGTAATTCGACCCTTGTGCTCACAGGCGGTGCTCATATGTAATTCGCCACATTTAACACACTTGGCATCAAAGCCGCATACATCTGAGGCATGCCCGTAACCATGACACCTGTAGCATTGTTTGATTCTGTATTTGGTAGTAAAGGCTTGAATTTTGATTGAAATATAATGTATCACATTTATTTTGTAGATGTACTTAAAGTTCTTGCGTGGTATAACATTAACCATATAAAGTGGCATTGGAGCGGCAGAGGCAGTTTTTCTATTTTTTAGCATGGCAGTCCTTGTGACTGCAAACACATGCTCTGTGAGGATTTCTTCGATTAATTTAATGTCGGTATAACAGGGGAGGCCCCTAAGGCATATTGTTTTAGGTCTTAACTCCCTAGGGTCAAGAGTTGTATATTTCTTTTGATTTTGGTCTAACCACCTTTGCGTTAATATGAAGTCGCTATCAGAATTACACTGAATAACTAAGCGTTCGCCTTTTAGTGCAATTTTAGGTTTTTCGAAATTTATCTCAGTAATTTGATTGGCTAGCATCGCCCAATTATTCTCAATTTCGATGTAGAATGGGTTAGCAGTTTTTTTGGAGTTACCAGTATACTGAATGATCTTAACACTAACATTAGTTTGCTCCATATCAATATTTTCCCTTAGATTAACTTCATTTTCGATATTCTTAAATTTATTGCTCAGAGGGACAGCAGAACTCTCCTCTGATAAAGGACGTTTAACTCCTTTTTTGACCGCATTGAAAAGTTCATTTTTAGGTTAGAATTAGTAATAAATGTGTTAGCCGTTTTCTTATATTTAATTGAGCAGAAAAAACCAAAAATGGCATAATCTAACAAGTTATCGATTGTTGGCTCCCTAAGCAAAGAAAATGCTTCAAGGCAAGTTTTCCTTACCTCCTCTTGATAGGTTGAAGAAGCAGAGTAACCAGCTTTATCTTTCAAATCCTGAAAATATTGGTAGATGAAGGCGAAAAAATCAGTCAGTATATTTTTAGAAAAGTCCTCAAAACTTGAACAAATACTATCAAGTTGTTCTTTGAAATTGCTGTTTAACGATCCATTTGAGATATTATTCATAATATCCTCCATACATCCAGGATCATCCAAAGACGGCATATTGCAGCTTCGAACAGTGATAAAGTTATTCATACGAACCACCCCATCGCCCGCTCAACACTGCGAAAATGTAACATCCGTAAATGACGGAGCTATGCATTCATACGACCTCTCTCCATCAGATTCGTACTCCCAGGACTACCAAACGGTTCACAAACTGAATACCAATATTTTTTTAGAAAAATGTTCTTTTTAGATTTTTCTTACAAACCTCCCCGAAATCACCCTTGAAAGTTAATTCTAGCGCAAACCCACCATAAATTTTTCGGTTAAAATTTATTGGTATTCAGTTGGCGGACCATTTGGGAGCCCTGTACTCCGTACCGATAACCGATATCTAACGATTCGTACTCCGTAGCGATAACCGATATGCTGAAATCTAACGTAACTCAACAGATTAATTGATAGCAGTTATTTCTTTTTTTTTTAAATAAACTGAAAATTGCTGTTATTTTTGGTATGAATTACGGATTTTTGGAACCCATACCACCCTTGCAATTAGAGGGTTAATACCATGCGTTACGTGATTAGGGTATGGTGGTGCACCAGTGCTCTGTGTACTTGAGTAAGCAGATCGATTATCTAATGTCAAAACAGAATTTTGCATTTATCTTTAGAAACGGAAAGGTGATTTTGTCCTTCTCGTTATAATATTTATGGTTTTTGAAAACAAGATCATAATAAAGATTCCAAACTAATTTATTATTTTTTTTTACTTTGTATTGCTTTGGTTATTATTGGACTACTTGTCACTTAAGTGATGTGGAGTTGTTTATAAATTTTTAGCATTGTCACAATTTTTGTCTCAATGGTATTTAGTGCCGATAGTGCAAGAGTGCGCAGTGTCGAAGTGTACAAGAGTGTGCACCTGTTTTTGGAAAACCTGCTCCTGTTGTTAAAGTAAGTTTAAAAGTAACGATTCTATACCCTTTCAAAAATTATCTATTTGCATATAATGACTTTTCAGTAAGGCCGCGTCACTGGAAGACCTTTAGAATCTAAACTTGTTGAACAACGTATGGGTAAACGTCAGTTGAAGCACAGAGCACTGAAAATGAGGATGAAAGATAATTGCTTTAAACAAAAATTGATATCCGAGAAAGGCAGAAAAGCTATATAAAAAATGATGCAAGCCCAATGTGAAATAAACCCAACTTCCTTTCGCAAGGTTAGACTTTGACAACTTTACCTTACGTCAAATTAACATAGTTACTGTAGACAGAATCATCTGTGCTGCGACACTATAATAAAAGGAGCAGAAAGTCTGAATTTTTAAGGTATGTGCCTATCCTCAAATCGTCGATTTTGCAAAAAAAAATCGTTTTTGTTTTTATTATTTTAAATTAAATTTCAAACATTTGGGATTCCAAATATACCTTACTTTTTCTCAGCAATAATTAGAAGCAAACTTGTAGCCCAAAATATAAACCTTTATACATAAGTTTTTGCGCTATATTAAATCTTAACTTGCGTTTTCTGAAAAACAGCGTTTTTCATCGTTTGTATTTACAAAAAACCTCATATCTTAAAAAAGTTTTTAAGATATTGAAATAAAATTTCGTCACAAGGTTCTGCTCATCTAACGGTATGTTATGAACCAAAATAAGCTTGTAAGTTTGTATATATTAATTTAAGAGCTGTTTTTATTGAAAAATACAGATTAAAAAAAAAAAACTCACGTTTTGTATACAGTATTTGGTATATGTTACTAAATTTAAGAGGTATTGCAAATCTTTTGATTCATTACACAGGTAAGTGGTTTGCTAATATATTGTTGCAGAAAAAGTGAAATATATTAAATAGATTTTGTCATAGAAGATTTGGCACCTTTGTCCAAAAGATAAAATCATTTTTCAGAAAATGTTGCATAACATGTTCTTCCATTCAGCTCTTCAATTGACAGCTAACAACATACTGATCTTCAGATTTAGTTGAATAATTCGAAACACCATCATTAATCAAACAGCATGCTATCATTTATCAGTTATAATACAATAATTCTGGTAAAATTTCGGATCATTGCTCAATTCAGTATTTCACCAAGTATTCCAAGCAGACCAATTCAGTATTTCACTTAATTTGCACCTCGAGATAAAATTTGCTTGATGTCTCAATATTTATCGTATATCCCTTAGAAGTTTCGAGCTATCAAACTAATATAATATTTTGGATGATCGAATCTATATTTCGTTTGTAAATTATTATGATCCAGTAGGATCTGGTATCAAAATCAATTTAATAAAACATATTTATGTCGAAATAACAGCTTATTTCTAAAACTGCATATTGACAATTCAGAAATTCAGAGCATACTGTACAAAAAGCAATATTTAATGTGCAAATAGTCTAATACTGCATATATCATCCATAAATTAATGATAACATTAATTTGTCAAATTTATGCCGAGCATTAGAGTTATTGAAAATTATGTTCATCACAATAAGTCATCCAAATTGGCTTAGACGCGAAGATAATGCGATAAGTCCGTCTTTTAGAAAATAAAAAAAATTATGTTATGACTTTTATGAGTTGTAATACTCTGTTTCGGGTGGCATTTAATATTCTGTTTATCCATTCGTAGTTTCATCGATTAATTTTATCCTCAAAATAAGATTGATTTGATCTACTAGAAATTCCGTGCTTTCAAATTGATACACAATTTTGAATAAATGAAGCTAAATACCATTCTTATGTTATTAAAATTTGAATATTATAGCGCAGTTCTCAATGTTGCTTTGATGCAAGAGAAGCTAACGCATGTTATTCGAAAGTATAAAAAAAGTTTCATGGCACTTTATGTGATTTTTTCATTATATAGTTTTTTCAACGAATATTCTGTTCACAAGTCATTCAAATACATATGCTTAGCTATGCATGTTTTAATTAAGCTTTTCAAAAGAAAAAAGTGGTAAGATTTTCTAGTTCTGAAATACATTATTTAATATCTTTAACCCCTTAATTCTAGCTCCCATCATATTCATGGGCTGTGTCTTTTACTCAGATTGCTTGATTCCCACCAGTTTTATAAAATAGTGAAATTGGCTACATTTTAGTATGGTTTTTCCGGTCATTAAATAAGGTGAATATTTCTTTTTCATAAAAGTGGTGCGAATAAGCAATTTGAATTTTTAAACCGTAATTTAATTTGAGCGTTAAGGGGTTAAGGATTTGTCAACATCGATTAAACTAAGGGAGATAGGGTATCTACACCGGGTACTGGATTTTGGAGGGAGCAAAAATGAGGAATTATATTAAGGTTGAACAGAAAAGAAAAATAAAGTTGTGCATATGAACATTTTTATTTAACTTTGGGTAATTGCGTTCGGCAGATATTGATCAGAAATAAAGAAGAAAATATATTGAAGTTAGATGTCAAAGTCAATTGTCAAGGTCAGTTGTAAATCCGGTGTTAGCACCCCTACACCCTCCCTCATTGTAATGGCTCATCGCGTAACCAGGGCCGGCTTATGTGCGTCAGATTAACCCCGTAAACGACTTTTTTCACAATAAACTAAAAATTAGCGATCGTACACCACTTCTACCGTACTAAAATATTTGTCTTGTATAATGGAAATATATTGCAGTTTAAAATTAGTTGCGTCGAAAAGCTTTTAGTAACGAAATGGCAAACTCTTCTAGCACATACTGTGTACCAGCTAACCAGTTGGGGTCTCAGGACTCTTAAAGCTTTAAAATTTTCGAAATTTTAATTGTTTTAGATGTTAAACTCCTATTTTTTCTGAACATTTTGACATAATTGTTTCTTTGAAATTCCTATTAGAAGTGAAGTTATGGCTTTTACATTTATACACGTTCCATAGCTGTAGCGTCGTTTCGGAAACTTTGATGCCGTTTTTCTCCAAATGACGTTTTTGGGTATAACGCGCACGATATCTCAAATACTTATGAATATTTTTTCATAAAATTTTCAAAACATATGTTTCATGTTACTCTGTATAAACTGAACCTAAAATTTATTTTTTATTTTTCAAAACAATATTTTTTTAGCTGATTATACTGTTGAAATTTTCTTAATTTTGCATTAGCTAAATACAACTTTGTATTAAAAATATAAAAAAGAGCTTTAAATACAAATTTATTTAGGTTCAGGGTAATTATTACAATCTGAAGTATAAGTAGGCACAAAAATTTTCATTCTAGTTGCAATACTTATTTTGTAATCGTGCGCGTAAGGTCTTATGCCGATTTTTTGCTCGTCACATGTCTAACAGTTTGGAGCCCCCTGTAAATGCTAATTCTGCATCTTATAACTTTTTAAATACATGAAATGGAAGAACGTACTTATATATTATATTCCAATTAAAATTGTGTCTTAAAATCAAATACATTTTAAGATATGAAATGTTGAAAATAGTCTTTTATTTCATTTTTTCCAATTTTAAGAGTCCTGAGACCCCTTAACGGTTTAATTATTATATTTCAATTATTAATTTTCGAATTGGAGAAAATTTTGATGGTCTAAAGCTGGGGGATCGACCACACCTATAACCTGGCACTACACGGAGTCGGGACGCATAAGGCTTTGCATTTGTCAAATTATTAAATCTATATATAAATATATACAGATATATATTTTTTGTAAAATGTATATAAAAATCTTAGAATGGTTTTTAAACTATGATACAATAAAATAAACTTAAAGCTTGTACTTCTTTTCCTATTGATATTCAGGTTCTGATTACCAACGTGGCAAACTACTACAAGTAACCTTAGTTATAAATTTTTGACTTATTTAAATAGCTTTTATCATCATCATCATCATCATCATCATCATCATCATTATTATTATCATTAATAGTATTATTATTAGTAGTAGTATTGATTATTATTATTATTATTACGCCAAATTTTTGTCAAAAAATAAAGCAACATTTCCTTTGCTTTAGTGGAAAGTAAAAATATTTCGATTCGAAGGTGGGAGTTAGCAAGGCAGAAATCACGTTCTGGTTACAGGAGTTGCAAATAGTGTTGACAGGTGTCCCGTGTAAATTTGGATCCAAAATCTCTGGAGGCAGTATTTTAAAAAAACTAAATGACAGAATTATCTGCGATTAACCCCTTCGGGACGAGCGACTTTTTCAGAATATTTAATCTTTTATCACCGTTTTTTTAAAGCAGAATTTTGTGCCTAATTGAATCGAGAAAATGCTCGGATTAAATAAGGCAATATTTACAATAAAACTTTACTGGTGTAAATAATCAAGGATTCTAAGCATCTTATGCGGCACGTATACCGTTCGATCGTCCCCAAGGGGTTAAAGATGGCTAAATAAATTGTGTGAAATTAGTAGTTTTCAGAGCATTTGGAAACTTTATTTAGGCGGTACTTCTGGCAACACCAGCTGCAAATCTTATTACAGTGTGGTCTAGCAGTAGTGTGAAGACCTTCAAGAGGTGATAGATCTGCAAACATTTTATCGACAGGAATGCAGGGTCGCAATCCACTTATTCAGTCATAAAAAAGGGGAGCATCAATTTATGTCAAATCCGAACTTTCGTTTGATGTGGTATTTTTTACCAATATTTTATTCAGACTCACTGTCATTTCTATGAATTACAACAACTTCTCCAGAATTGTTGCTAATAGTTACGATATACCCCTAAACAACACATATCCTTAATTCGAAATGTAGCTGACATTATATATTGACACACTGACCAAATTATAGTTACATTTCTCGTCATTTCATCACATTTCAAACAATGAAAGTTATCGGAAAATGTCTGTATTACAGTTAAAATTATGAACAAAAATCCTGGTTCAACTTAAAAATAAACACTCTGTATGTATTATTGAATAAGTCGATTGTCGCACAGCTTTTCTATACAAAAATTGCTGGGCTCTCTGAATCACCTGTTAAAATTTGTCTCGTTGGTGCAGAATCATCCTCTCAATTTAGGCGTAAATGGATGCTTAATCCGCAATCCTTATTTTATATCTACTCCTGATTACATTATAGCATCAAAAATTTCCAAAATTAGAGATAAGTAATAGAAAACTCATAGGATATTGAAATAACAAATGGACGTGTTTATATAATTATCGTTTCTTACACTCATATGTCAAGGCATAAAAAAATAATATAAAAATATACGAGGCAATTACAAAGTTAGTTATTTCTTTTTTATAACATAGGCATTTATTTAATGTCGCCCTATTATTTAACAAAAAGTACTTATATCGTTTTACAATCACATAAAAATAAGAATAATAATAAAGAATTGACATCACTATTCACATTAAGAAAATTAGGTATTTAAAAATCGTTCTTCAATTAACAGTAAGCAATTTTACCAAAATTAGAACTGTCAAATATAGTTGCTTTTAACCCCTTATTCTCGCTCCCGTCATATGCACGGGCTGTGTCTTTTACTCAAATTGTTAGATTCTCACCAGTTTTATAAAATAGTGAAATTGGCTATATTTTTGTGTTGTTTTACCTGTCATTAAATAAGGTGAATATTTATTTTTCATAAAAGTGGTGCAAATAAGCAATTTCAATTTTTAAACCGTAATTTAATTCGAGTGTTAAGGGGTTAACGGCAGCTGATTATAAAGTAAACGAAAGCTTCCATCTGCTGCTATGTTTTGTTCATAAGCGATACCTCCCATGCGAGTAATGTTTTGTGAAAAATCTTCATGGCGGTCATTCATACAACGACAACATGACAGTTCTGAAGCGTCTTACTCTACAATACAAACAAACAACAATTGCAATTATCTATAATAATAAATAACTATGTAAAGTTAGTTGGGGGCAATTGGGCCATGATTTTACAATGGGACTCTGAAGCTTCTGACCATTCAGCTTCTAAAACCTAATGTTCATTTGAATTAAAGTCGAACTTTTGTAAATGCGTTCAGTTAGTTTCCTTCTATCAGACAGAAATGTTCAAAATTACATTTTAATATTATAAAAATATAAAAATATGCATATTTCTTCTTTCTTTCCTCATGGGTCCAGTTGACCCATACAAATGTTGTAAGTGGACCAGGAGGGTCTATATTCCACACGTTTTTTTTTTTTTTTTTTTTTTTTTTTTTTTCATATGGGATATCAGATCCTGTTTGAAAAAGTGTAAACAACTTAAAAAAAACTATGAACAAACAGCTACGTAAGTACTTAAGTACTTTATTTGTATCGTATCGTACAATTTCAAGTTTTGCTATCTCGCTTTCAGCGGCAAGTAACTTGCATTCGTAAAACTACTGAAATAATTTAATGACACCAATATTTACAAGAGAATCTATTTGTAAACAATTAAAAGTATATTTTTGCGTACTTAATAAAGGCGAAATTTTCATTTTAAAATTCCGGTGCCAATGTGGCAATTAGGGATTAAAATTATGTCATGTCAAAACGGCATCACCACTTCTCAAGGGGTCAAGAAAGTTGGTTTGATACCAACCAATATGCTTTTTTTAAATTTTATTACGTAATTTTACTAAGGTATTCTATAATTTTCTTTACTGTGAGCAAAAAAGATCGAGAAATTTATATCCCGTAGTAAGAGAAACTAAAAAGAATTATATATAACTATTGGAGTAACTGGATCCAGCATGGTCCAGTTACCCTGGATACATGCACCAGTTACCACATTCTTGAAAGATTTACTGGGTAACTGGGACACCGGGCTTAGATTTGTCAATCATATAACTGAATTTTTATGTGTGTTCTCTGTAAATTAACTATACTGGATATGTAATCTACGGTAAACACGTCGTGGTGAACCTCAGCGTTTCTCTCCATAGATCATAATGTAGAGTAATTTTGTGCGTCCCTATAAGTCCCTATAAGTAGCTTTATAGTTTGCTTATACAAACTATAAAGCTACTTACTCTATACTCTGTAGAAAATATGCGGTAGTGATGCATAGCAGTTTCCGTAAAAGGCACTGTAAACGATATTTTCCCATAGACTGTAAGGTAACTGAGTTTTTTGTGTGTATGCCATTTCACTATAAACGAAGTATAAATGGCACGCACTCATTTTAAATATCGTGCATTCTACAGTGAACCAGAATAACATAAGTTAATTACATGGAAATGTGAGTTTATTTACAAGAGTTACAGCTCAGAAACTCGGCAGACGGCGGACAGAGATAAGGAAATCATACACCATTTTAAAGAATGCTGGAAAGTATTAAAAATGATTTCTTTATTTTTATTTCTTTTTCTTATAATTATTAACGTATCGAAGCGCTTGGTTTAAAAAATGTACAATATTGTGCAAATATAGGTATTTCTAGCTAAATTATACTACATAATAAAGAAAAAACATGAAATCCTTACAATATAATCATAATATTTTTTAAAAACCGGGGGGGGGCATTTTTTTAGTAAAATTTCATGATAATACCCGATAGCGTACCCTTTATTCAACTAAATCGATATCAATTTCAATTGTATGTTCAACATATTTCTACTACACTTACCTATGCAATGAACTAGTTATTCTCCCCTAAAATTACAGTTTCTTTAAATACGTTCAAAATTACAAAATTTTACAATATCGTCAAAATTAACTGAAATATTTCAAAAGATGTAAAAAATAGATATTTTTAAAAAACAATTACCAACTTTTTATATTCGAGTGTCGCTAAAATAATGACATTATTACATAGAGTTTAGATTCTAGTTCAGAACATATTGGGTAATATGGAAAGCATTCATACAAAATTGTATTGAAATATATTAACGGAATTTGTTGAACGTGGAAATAACGGGAAAATTGATTTCCAGAAAAAGAATTTAAAGAATTTTTATGTTGCTTTTTAACTATAAAGTTAATCTAGAAGTGCCCATCAAGGTTTATTTGTGTTTTTATGTAAAAAACGTAAGAAAATAATGCATAGAAACATTTTTTGGAATTTTTTTTTGTCTTTCTAAGTTCACTTCTGGTATTGAACTGATTACTTCCTTCTATTAAATTAGCGATAACATCTTTTCTGGTAATCGTTAAAATAAAGTTGAAGCAGTTTTGGAATCGTAAAAGGTCGTTTTTTTTTCTCAAATAAAACTATAAAAATATTTTTTAAAGTTTTCACCAAAACTGCCATTTTAGTGTAGCATTTATATAATGCGGACTGTCTGTAGCTTAATGGTTAGTTCAATGCATTTTCCCACAGCAGATACGAGTTTTACCACCGGATATGAACAAGATTCACTCAACATGTTATCTCTTCGGTATCGGTAAATGAGTAGCAAGCGAGTTTGGAAAACAAAACCTGCTGGTTCCGTATCAGCTGACAACTTTTCCGGAATTACACTGTATAGCACACCAGTACACACGGTCATAAAAGCGTAATTGTCCATCATTTTACAATTTTCAACACTTTTTAAGTAGTAATCTTTATTATTCTTAAACCCTATAATGTGTATTATTTTTCTTGTACTCTTCCTCTTTCTTGTATGAAGAAATAGCTTATATAATATTAATGTATCTCCCGGAAAAGCGTGCTAATATAAACGTTACTCTACGGGTGATAAGAAAAAGTCTCCACAAACGAAAAATAATATTTTGTAAAGACGTAGATCATAAAAATTTTGCCACAGGTTACTTCGTAATAAATGTGAAAACAATATCATATTTTGCGAAGTTTTTAATTTAAAAGCAATCAATCAAAATTAAAAACAGTTCCTTAGCATATAGAATATTATTATTTGTTGTTCAAATATAAGAAACAAGATAATAAGCCTAGCAATAATCCTCAAAATTTAAAGTTATTAATCTCTAATACGGAAGGCACGAATACACCTTCCTCATCTACTACCGAAGTTTCTAACAATAGAACAACCCCATCTAACTCCAGTCAAATTCTACGAAGTTACACTGATGAAATTCAAGAGATATACAAAACGTTTAATCACATCAAAGAAATTTTGCAAATAACTAAATTCTTACAATATTTAAAAAATATTGTTACCCAAACTGAAACACTAAATAGCCCCATGAAATAAATGTTAATCATCCTAACCCCTTAATTCTCGCTCCCGTCATATTCTCAGGCTGTGTCTTTTAATCAAATTGTTTGATTCCCACCAGTTTTATATAAAATAGTGAAATTGGCTATATTATAGTATCGTTTTTCCTGTCATTAAATAAGGTGAATATTTCTTTTTCATAAAAGTGGTGCCAATAAGCAATTTGAATTTTTCAACCGTAATTTAATTCGAGCGTTAAGGGGTTAAAGAAATTCCACAATTTAGACAATGAGTTTAACAACATGAACTATAAATATTCACCCTTCTTTTTCACAGAATTACTAGACTACGTGATTGCCAACCCCTTTCATCTGATTTCTCCGGTGTTATACTGTTTTAAAATATTCTTATAGTATGAATATTTCTATGTTTTTGGTTAACTGAACATAAATTGTCCTTCATTTTTTATAATTTTTTCTATACATAAAAAAACTTCTTACTTTGCTCATGTTCATTTTAATTGTTAAACTAAAAGGGACGTAAGTGCCGCGCCACAAATAGCTCATTGCTAACACCTATTTTTTTTATAGTTTTCCTCACCTTATTTAATGACAAAATTTCTGAGATTCAAAAAAGACGAAAATGAATATTAAAATTTAGTGGTGAAAATAAGCCATTTGTGGCATCCCTGATCAATAAATAATGTATGGTCTATGAAATGAACCATTTTTTAGATGGAGTCATAACACGGTAGCTTTTTCGCCTGTCCTTTTTTTGGAATTAATGAATATTTATTTTCTGTTTAACTTTTTCTTTTTTTTTCTCTTTTTTTATAGTTAAAATTTTTAGTGACTCACTACAATTTAATTTCATTTTTTTATTCATATTTTTTTTTAATTTTCTGATGTGGCTACCAAACACATCTAAGCATTTATCTTTTTTATGGCTTCCTAACACCACTGCAATATGAATCACCTCTTAACTGGATGTCCAGTTGCTCCGCAATTTGGAATTAAAATGTCTCAATTCGAATTCAAGGATTTTAAGCACCTTACCTGGCACGTAAACGGTACTCGTGGCGAAGGAATCAATAACGATGTCCATTACAGAAAAGCTCTCATAAACTTACGCCTCTTTTATAACTTCATATCTGTCTTATTTAACCCTTTGCACTCCGTTGTCGCCGCTACGTCGGCAACCTCTTTTTTTGCACAGATGGTATTTGACACCAGTAATAAAGGAAAATAATATTTCCATATTTAAACAGAGCATTTTTGAAACTGTGTACTTGTAGCCAACTTCTTTTTAAAAAGTGGTGCTGACGGGAAAAAAATTGTGTAAGAGACGCCAGATTCCAAAGGGTTAATCTAGAATTTTGTAATTATGTAAAGCAAATATATCTTTTGTGGATGCAAGTGGTGGGTGTTCGTAAAGCAGAAATCAGTCGCTGGTTGCAGGAGTTCCAAATCGTATTAGTTTTGTGCAAGTGTGCTGCAGCAGAGCAAAGTCCTTTAACCCATTTTGAGGCAAAGTACTTCTATTCATAAAATGGAGAAATGAATGATTGATACCAGTATTCCCAAATAAATGTTTCTGAAAATAAGTAAATGTTTTTATTCACATTATTAATAATAGGATAATTTTAATAAGAAAATATTGGTACCAATGTGGCATTTAGGAATTAAAATTAAGTTATTCTAAAATAAACCACCCGCATATAAAGGGTTAAGATATGATAGACTGACAAACCTTTTATCTATAGGAACGCTGGGTATCAATACACTTATTCAGTCGTAAATACAGTATGCCTCAATTTAAGTCAAATCCGCATTTTAGTTCATACCTTTAACAGTGATGAATGTATTTTACCGATATTTTCAACAGACCAACAATGATTTCTGCGAAATTTGACAACTTCTCAAGAATTGCTGATAATGCTACGATTAACCCCTAAAAAACACTGATCCGCAATTCGGATCGCAGCTCAATTTACATATTGCTACAATGGCCAAATTACAGTGGCACGTCTCATGATTTCGCCACATTCCATCCAAAGAAAATATCGGAAAATTATTTTATTACTATTAACGTTATAAACGAAAATTCTTGTTCAACTTGGAAAGAAAACTTTTTTTTTTTTTATAATAAAAAAATAGATTTTGACACAGCATTCCTATATAAAAAATATTTTTTGGTGTCTTCTGTATCATTTGTTAAAATTTTTCGCACTGGTGCTGAAACATCCTCTCAATTTACGCATAAATGGAATCTTATCACTTAATGGGTTTATTTATTTTCAGTCCTAATTAAATTTTAGCAAAAAAAGAAAAATTTCCCAAATTAGAGATAAATCATAGAGAATTTATACGATATTGGTATAACAATTGGAATGTGTTTTATTATTTAGGCTTAGATGTTATAACTTCCCTCAGCCGTTGTTGTTTTGAATTTTTTGGCGATTTTTTGTTGGCGTGTTGGCGGTGTTTACGGATATGACAAACTCGATATGTAAACCTCGTGTGACGTATGTGTTGTGACGTGTCGTGTTCTGGGAACCCCTGAGATGCTTAGAATTTTGTGGATGTATTTTGATATCGTGTTCTATCGTTGTCTTTTTATTTTTATGTTAAATTTATTGGATGTATTTCATTGACTATAGTTTCCGTAGTCCGTCTAAACGCTCTTGCTGAAGTAATTAAGAAATATGAGTAAATTTTGGCAAGAAAGGGAGGTTTGTTTATAGCGTGTCAATGCGTATTAAGCCTATTTTGGAAAATGACGGCGATGTTATGAGAGCTATTTCGTGCTATAGGTTTCAAGAAAGCAGATGTCTGTTAAGGTATGTTGATAATTTTATGTATATTTTGCTGCTTTAAGAGTTTTTTTTATTTTGAGATTGCTACAAAACGAGAACAGCTGAATTTTGAGAATGCTATACCACGAGAAATGCTGAATTCGGCAATGTTTTTTTTTTTGGTAAATGTGCGCGAAGCGCTCATACAACTATTGCTGATTGTCACTTTAGCGAGTTTCTTTCTTTATGTATATTTTGCTGCTTTAAGAGTTTTTTACATTTTGAGATTACTACAAAGCGAGAACTGCTGAATTTTGAGAATGCTATACCGCGAGAAATGCTGAATTTTTTTTTTCGGTAAATGTGCGCGAAACGCTCATGCAACGTTTACTGATTGCCAGTTTAGCGAATTTTGTTTATTATTTACATTTTATTTTCGTTAAGATAAACAGGCGTATAAACCGGTGCTTGGCGACATTTACTACTTGGCGGAAAGGGGGTTTTCACGCCAAGAAAAATTTCAAGATGGGGCACGTGGGAACTTATGACATCTGTTCCATAATTCATTAACTTTTCTTACACTTTAATTTCAAGTCGTGGCATACCCTTCAAGAATAGCTTTAACACGTTAAGCGCCACGTCAGTCACCGGTGACTGACACTGAACTTTCCGTTTAGAACGCCTCTTTCACCGATGACTGGCGATCTAAAATATGATATAAAACTAAAATTGTATATACCGTTTTAAACCCTTAATTCTCGCTCCCGTCATATTCTCGGGCTGTGTCTTTTACTCAAATTGTTTGATTCCCGCCAGTTTTACAAAATAGTGAAATTGGCTATATTTTATTATCGTTTTTCCTGTCATTAAATAAGGTGAATATTTCTTTTTCATAAAAGTGGTGCCAATAAGCAGTTCGAATTTTTCAACCGTAATTTAATTCGAGCGTTAAGGGGTTAAGTAATTGCTGATTTTTTTAAATTTTACATACCTTTTATTTATTACAGGATTAAATTTTCTTAAAAATTACTTAAAACATTGTAAATTTTTCAGCTTCAGTGTCAGTCGCCGTGTCACTCAACGTGTTAAATGCAATTATTTTAATCTTTATACACGACAATTATAATTTTGTAACTTTTGTCTTATTTAACCTCCAAAAGGCTGTAATTAATGAACAAAAAAAATTTCTTTATTAAGGTACGAAATTTAACCCATTAACGCCCAAATTATTATCTTCGTTAAAATGTAAATTTTGGATTTCCCACCACTTTTAAAAGTAGAGTAATTTTTATCCTATTTTATCAAGGAAATTGTCTCGGGAAAGAAAGTATATATTTATCTTCATATTTTCTAGTGTGGAAAGCGCTTTCTTGCCAAATACGTGTGATCCCCAAATGGGGATCATGGCAGGGAATGGGTTAAATTGAAGGATTTTAAGCAGCTTATGTGGGAAGTTAATGCTCTTGTTCCTCGGAACGAAAGGAACAATAACAATTAAATTAGTTAAGGTCTGAGAAATATTTTACCAATATTTTCAACAAACGTACTTTGATTTCTGTGAAATGTGACAATTTCTCAAGAACTGCTGGTTATAGCCAAAATTAATCCCTAAACACACACACATAAGCTCACACTGCATATTGAAACACTGGCCGAATTACAGTAGAACTTGTCATAATGTCATCACATCTGATACAAAGAAAATATCGGAAAAATATCTTTATTAATATTAAAGTTTTAAACAAAAATTCTGTTTTGACTTGGAAAGAAACACTCTGTATTTATTATTGAATAAGTGAGATTGTAACACAGCTTTCCCATATAAAAAATCTTTATTCAAATCTTCTGTATCAGTTGTTAAAACTTGTTGCACTGGTGCTGAAACTTCCTCTAAATTTACACATAAATGATATCATATCACTTAATAGATTAATTTATATTTATTCCTAATTAGATTTTTGCAACATAAATTTCCTAAATTAGACATAAATCATAGAGAATTCATGCTATATTGCCATAAAAGTTGGAGGATGTTTTAGTATTAAATATCTTTTCATACAAAGATGTATCAAGGCTATAAAAATATACATATAAAAATATAAGAGGTAATTACAAAGCTAGTTATTTATTTTTAATAACGTAGGCACTTATTTAATGTTGCCTCATTTATTAAAACATATATATATATAGCTGAATTTACAAACAGATGGAAATGCAACAGAATAAAGAATTGACACCACTATTGGTATTGAGAAAAGTATATATAAGAAATTACGCTTAAGGTCACAGTCGTATATTTTTTTCAGTGTGTGTAGATATCATGTAAGTACTCCCTTCAGTGGTAGTACAATACAAAGAAAACGGCAACTTCTGATGTGATTCTATATGGAATTCATAAGTTATATGTCGCATGTGACGAATATTTAGTGAAAACGCTTCATGGCGGTCATTTTGTCAACAGCAACAACATGGCAATTTTGAAGCGACTTAATCGGCAGTATCAACGAACAATTAATGAAACGTGATAACTATAAATATCAATATCTAAGTTACTTTCAAAAGTACCACTATTCCATATAATTTGTGCTTGGTTGTTAATTCTTGGAATACATTTCAGAGCTTCAACAACCTTTCTTGTAATCTTTATGCACCACCAATAACATATTGCAACTTTTGAAATATTTAGTCTCCAGAATGCTGTGATTGAAGAACATAAAAATTTGTGATTTCAAATTCAAAAATTTTAACCCCTTCGGGACGGTAGCCTATTACGAAATTTTTAATCCTTTGTCACCGTTTATTAAAAAGAGAAATTTGTGTTTTCTTGAATCGAGAAAATGCGCTGATTAAATAAGGCAAATTTTACAGTAAAATTTTACTGGTGAGGAAAAACCAGGATTCTTAGCGCTTCATGCGGCACGTATACGTGTCGTTCGTCCCCAAGGGGTTAAGCACTTTCTCTGACTCGTAAGTTCAACGCGTCAAGAGGATATTAACCCCTTAATTCTCGCTCCCGTCATATTCACGGGCTGTGTCTTTTACTCAGATTGCTTGATTCCCACCAGTTTTATAAAATAGTGAAATGAAATACGCTATGTTTTTGTATCGTTTTACCTGTCATTAAATAAGGTGAATATTTCTTTTTCATAAAAGTGGTGCCAATACTCAATTTGAATTTTTAAACCATAATTTAATTAGAGCGTTAACGGGTTAATAGTAATGCCCATTATAGAAAAAGTCGGACAAACTTACACGAATTTCTTAAAATTCATATATGTCTTATTTTATCCAGAATTCTGTAATTAATAACTCAAAGATTTCTTTTCTATTAAAGTAGAGGGAGTTTGGTATGCCTAAATCCCGCCCTGGTTACAGCAGTTCCAAATCGTATTACACTGTGCTTTAGCAGTAGTAAGAAGACATTTAACTCTCTATTTCCCGTGGTAGAATACGTTCTAGAAATTTCGAAATACAGAGACTCTGAATTCATACCAGAAAATTTCAATGATAAATTTCGCTGTATTTGAATACGAAACGTCTGTTATTAAATATAGCAAATATTGCAATTGAAAATTTCTTGTATGAATTTAGAATATCCGAATACAAATATCTCTAAATTCGAAATACTGCTGGTATCATGCATGCTACCATGGGCATTAGAGGGTTAAGAGGTCATAGAGTTACAAATCTTTTATGTGTAGGAGCGCTGGGTGGAAATCCACTTTTTCAGTACGGGATACCTCAATTTATATCAAATCCAGACATTCGTTCATAAGATATGAAAATGTTTTACCAATATTTTAATCAGACTTACTTTGATTTCTCTGAAATCTGACAAAATCTCGGGAATTGCGGCTAACAGCCACGATCTACCCCTAAAAAACACTGATCCGTAAGTCAAAATGTAGCTCGCACTACTTATTTTATCACTGACCAAATTACAGTGGCACTACTCGTTATTTCATCACATTTCATACAATGAAAGTATAGGAGAAATAGCTTTATTACTGTTAAAGTTATGAACAAAAATCCTAGTTTCATTATGAAAGAAACACTGTATTTATGTTAGAATAAGTACTGAGACACAGCTGTAATATACAAAATTGTTCGTTGAATTCACCCATTTCACCCGTTAAAATTTGTCGCACTGGTGCTGAATCTTCCTCTCAACTTATGCATAAATGGTTTCTTAATCCTTAATCTTTATCGTTAGTCCTAATTGCATTTTAGAGGCAAACATTTCCAAAAGAAGAGGTAAATTACAGAGAATTTATACGATATTGAAATAACAAATGGGCGGGTTTTTTATAATTGATTATATTTTTTACATTCTTATATCAAGGAATAAAAAAAATATTAAAAGCATGAGGCAATTACAAAGTTAGTTCTTTTTTTAATAATTTAGGCACTTACATAATGACGCCACATTATTTAACAAAAGTCACTTTATAATTTTACGATCACAGGAAAATCATATACAATAAAGAAATTACACCAATATTGACAATGAGAAAACTAACTATAAAAAATCGTACTAAGAACGCTATCGGCTGTAGTGTTGCCAGTAGGCTACTTTTTTAAAATTCGGATTTCTTGATTGGTACCACTTTTTTGAAGTGGTACAATTACTCTTGTTTTCGGCTTAATAACTGACAACACTGATCGGCTGATTTCTGAAAGTTTTGAACAATTCAAAATAAATGTTGCTTTTAATGACAGCATTATATAAAGAAACAAACTTTTCCACTGCGGCGCATCCATAAGCTAGGTTCATCCATAAGCTAAATACTCTTATAAAATAAAAAATATACTCCGGAATGTTTTGAAATTTTTACTATATCTAAACAATTTGATTACAAATTCATGTTTCGATTTCGGAAAAAAATTCTTTTTAAGGAAAATAATAAATTAGAAAATAATCAAAATTGTGATGTCTCCACAGTTTATGCACAGAAAAGAAATATTTATGTATGACGAGCAGAAATGTTCTTTAGCCGTGTATGGTGTTTCCATTGTCGCTGCCATCGAAATACTCAAAGCCTAAGGACACGACTTGTGACTTCATCACTAATGGACCGACTTCTAACTACTATTGGAATTCACACCGGAAAATTTTGAATAGCTATTTTATTTTATTTCTGGGGTAGTTATCATCTTATCAAACAATAATAACTATTTAAATTTACTGGTGAGAATTTGGAATTCCCCACTAAAAAGTCAGCTAGATGCGGCAACACTGTGGTATTCGGTATCTGGCTAAATTTTTATTTAGGGATCCCGAATTCTCACCAGTAACAGGGATGAGATTTCCGCGTTTAGCACACCAGTATTTTATTAGAGAAAATGATATTTCATTTAATCGGAACATTTTTGCGATTTAACAGAACAACATTTTCTCTAAAAATATACTGGTGCGCAGAAACGCGGAAATCTCATCCCTGCAGTAAGTTTAAATAGTTATTATAGTTTTATAAGAAGATAGATATTTCACAAATAAAATGAAAGAAAGTTACTATACAAAATTTTCCGGTGTGAATTACAACACTAGTGAGAAGTCGATCGACTAGTGATGACGTCACAACTCGTGGCCTATCGCCTTGAGAATTTCAATGGCAGTACCATTGCACCTGATGATATCGAATATGCAATTTTTTATTCATAACATGCGAGCATGGATGGTTTTGGGAGCGAATTTGTACCAGGTTTCCTCGATCGCTGATTTGAGCTTTCGCACTGAGTAATATTGCTCCCAATTCTTGTAGATGTCACGTGAGAGGATTCCCCAGATGTTCTCTATCGGATTGAGATTTGGGCTAAGTGCAGGCATGCACACACTGCATCACACTGCTATTCTGAGATCTATTGTGGAACGGGAAGTGAGTTCGATGCGTTGTCTTGCTGAAAGTTCCAGTTGAGACCACCTAGGAGTTCAACAAACTGTCGCAAATGCTCACTCAGAGATTCCTGATACATTTTTGAATTTGTCTTCCATTAGGAAGCAAAGAGACGTTTGTTCATTCTAGCCCAAAGAGCCCCAAATCATGAACCAATCACCACGTTGTTACCTGCTGAATATGCTCTTCGTATCTTCCCTCAAGGCACGCCAATAGAATAACAAACAGTCTCGACCATCTACTTTCCATTTTTTTTCACCAGAAAAAATAATACTAACCCATTCGTCACGATAATACATGTGGTGTTTTGCCTAGTGAAGCCTTTCTTGTTTGTGACACTATTCCAGAAAAGCCTTAGGAGCCAATTTTTCTTTTTTGATGAATCCTGGTTCGGTTACCTGTCTAGGTGTGGTGTCACGTGTTATTTTTGATCCAAATCGATTTTTTTATCGCAATAGGAGAAGAATTGCTAGTTACCGCCAATCTTTTAATTCCGCTATCCTCACGGAATGTGGTTTTCTCGGCCTTTCTGAACGATATGCATTGTTGTATTGTTTTCCACGATCCAAAATACTATAAAAACCACGTTTAGACCGGTTTAAAATAAGCGAAATTTGCATAACGGATTTACCTTCAGCTTGTTGCTTCTAAACTTCTACAAGTTCTTCAGGAAAGAACTGCAGAGATTTCGGCATTTTGATATAACTCGTACAGCGATCGGTACACTTTGTACTCTAGGAAAAGTTTCTGAGCAATCCTCCACCTATCATTTCAAAGAGATATTTGCATAAAATCACATTTGTGCATAAACTTTTGCGATAGCACAAAAAATGTTTTTTTGTAATTTCTAATTTTAACAACGATGAATGTTTTCCAGACTTGAGATATGTATTTATGATCATAGTATTCCCCTACAGTGGATCTTTGAAAGTATTCCGTTGTACAATTTTGTTTTTATTAAAATATTTGCGTTGTCCTTCAACTTTTGCGCCGCACTGCATATGGTCTCTTATGTAGTTTTTACAAGCGGGAACTCGCATGGGTAGAAATTTTTGTGAAAACTCTCCGTAGCGGTCATTCGTAGAACAACAACAACAACATGGCAATTCTGAAGCGACTGACCCTTTAACATAATCAAACAAACACATGGAATTATGTAAAATAAAAGTTCTTCTCGCTAAAAAATACAAATAAAAGATTTTCGATTCAATGCACAGTTAATAACAATGTGTATTTCTAGCAAATTTTTGTATTTACTGTTGAAAGAAAATATCGTTTCTTAAGAGTAAACTTTTCTAAAACATGTTCTAGGATCCTTAACGAAATTGATTTTTCAACAAGTAAACTCCAATAGTCCAAGAGCCAGGTGCAAATTTCGTCAGTTATTTCCTCTCGACCGATAATTTGTAAAATGCTTCAGAGAGTTGTATCATGAAGGTCCGTGAACGTCAGCTGCGTTTCCTTGGGTGGGTTGAGCAGCGGTAGCCTTCCAAACAAGTAAAAAAATAAAATAAATTTAGTCATTTCCTACCGGTTGAAAATTTGTCAAATTATAGCTAACCCAATATCTTGAAAGAAAAAAAAGTCAGCTGATTATAAAGTGGTGGTTAATACGTCAGCTGGTCACACGAACATAAAAAAAATATATACAGGGTGCAAAGGAAAGTCCCTTTAACCTGAAAATACTTGCGAACGGAGAGAGCTACAGCTATGGAAGTGAGGTAACGGTATAGTAAAGTGAGTACTCCCGATTTAATGCAAAAGATGTAAGCGCCTCCTAGTGACGAAATTTGGAAAATAGCTATTGAAAATCGTAAACGAAAAGAAATAGAGCAAAATTTTCAGTTAGAAAGTTTTAGAGCATAAATTAATTAGTACGAAACGACATTTGGTTCACACGGATAAAATAAATCGTCGCCTGTTTACCCAAAAATGTCCGAAATTGATGAGCGGCGATTCTAGTTTGCATATTCACATTCCGTAAATATGGCGGTGCACAATTTCAGATTGTGACGTTGTAATGTGCTGTAATGTCTGTAAAAATTTAATTTCCAATGCATTTAAAATTTTATATTAACCCTTTCATGCCAGAAGAATTTGTTCGTAAACTGATGAGGTAATTTACTGACACCAGAACATTCAAACGGATTTCTTAGTAAATAAAAACCGGCTAATTTTCACTTTCATTACAAAAGCAAAATTTTATTAAAATATTCTTGCTGCCATTTGTCAGTTTTGGAATTAAAGTTAGATGGCTAGACCGTCTAGCCACCGCCCTTGAAAGAGTTAAATCTATGTCGTCGTATTGAATATCTATATATAATATATATCTATATAATATATATATATAATATATATATATAATATATATTGAATTTCTATAGACGGTCCATGCTGAGAAATGTGGCATGTAGAATTACTCTCACGAATATAAACGTGTATCGTGAGTAATGGCGAATTTTTCGAACATATTGAATATTAACTTTTTATCACTGTGAGACAGTTTGTCTTTTTTGTTTTTTGTGTGATGTTATCAAAATTTCTTGAGATAAGCACGAATTTGTACCATACATTTTGCGTATTTCTTCATACTTCTGGCTATTCCATTCAAACGTTTACACAAAATGGAGAGCATCGATTTCGTACATTTTTGGGTATACAGGCGAATATTTACTGTGCTGTCCTCTAAAAAAAACCCACTTTTTTAATTTCTCACTATATAAAATTTAATAAAAAATACAAAACAATTTGAAGTAGCTACATTTTCACAGACTGTCCTGACTAAGATTTTAATGTATAGTATTTTTTTTTCTATCAGTATATTACAAAATGGCAGCAAATTAAACAAGACTTTGAAAAAAACCCACTTTTTTCTAAAAATAACCCACATGTAAAAACACTTCTAGAAATCAAAATATTAAACAGCAAAGTTTTTCTTTCATTATTAATTAGTTTTAAAACACAATTCTGCAAAAAAAAAAAAAAAAAAAAAAAATAATAATAATAATAATAATAATAATAATAATAATAATATTTTAATAATTGTAAATTGAAGGATTTACAAATGAAAAATTATAAATGTAATTTTTTGCTTATTTTTTAAAAAACTAAATAAACACTTAAGTAATTTTAAATGCTTTTATTATTGTAAATGGCATATAGAAACAGGACAAAAAGAAATTTTGACTTCTGTGATATTTTTGATTAAGTTCTAAGGTGGGTTTTTTTTAGGATACATTTTCCTGTGGGTTTTTTTAGAGGACAACACTATATCTGATCCATGTAAACCAAGTGTCGTTTCGTACTAATTAATTGATGCTCTAAAGCTTTCTGACTGGAAATTTTGCTCTATTTCTTTTCGTTTACGATTTTCAATAGCTATCTTCCAAATTTCGCCACTAGGGTGCGCTGCCGTCGTTTGCATTAAATCGGGCGTAGTCACTTTACTATACCGTTACCTCAATTCCATAGCTGTAGCTCTCTCCGTTCGCAAGTATTTTCTATTTAAAGCTTTCTTTTGCACCCTGTATATTTTTTTCAAGTTCATGCGACCAGCTGACGTATTAACTTCCACTTTATAATTGGCTGACTTTTTTTTGCTTCGAGATATTGAGTTAGCTATAATTTGACAAATTTTCAACCGGGAGGAAATGACAAATT
Organism: Maratus speciosus; assembly: GCA_963932465.1. NCBI lineage: Eukaryota > Metazoa > Arthropoda > Arachnida > Araneae > Salticidae > Maratus > Maratus speciosus. Next base: position 263,342,095 of record OZ010794.1, on the reverse strand, counting down.
TTTTTTTACTTTTTTTTTACATGTTATGTTTGGAAGGCTACCGCTGCTCAACCCACCCACGAAACCGCACCTGACGTTCACGGAGCTTCATGATATAACTCTCTAAAGTATTTTCAAATTATCGGCCAAGAGGAAATTGGTCATCAAAATCTGTTGTTGGCTTGCGAACTACAAGGAGGTCCAAGTTCAATTACACGATAATCAATCACATAGTTTCTAAACCCTTTCATTTTTTAGTACAATTATTTTCGAATTGTTCTTGCCTTAAGAAATTTGATTTATTTCGTAAAATGAAGCAGGTTATCTAAAAAAGTTATTAAAACAGATAATTCGGTAAAAATTCTTTTTTTAGTGCTCTCAATGGACGATAGCTAGGGCAAATTGTTTCGTATCTGATCTACAGAATTTATATACATCAGGAATACATTAAAATAAGTTAAATTTAACACATCATAAAACAGCTAAAAACAGGATTTCAGCAATTATTGCTCGCGTTCAAGACTGTAACCGAACTTTTCTGTGTGTGCTCTGTAAATGAACGATGCATGTATATGCACTCTATATTCTATGGAAAACATGTTGTTATGCACAGCAGTGTTTCTCCCAATAGATCATAATGCAATGAATCATTCTGTGTATCCCTATAAACCAGGGGTGGCCAAATGTGGCACGCCGGATACCACCAATTTTTTAAAGAAATAGCTGACTTCTTGAATCGCAGAGATTTGTTGATTAGATAAGGCAATGATTACTATAAAATTTGAGCGGTATCGAGCGTGCCACAAGCAGCGCCTGATTACCAACGGGGCACACTCCCACCAATAAAAAGAAACAGAAAATGTTGTCTCATTCATGGCAGAAATTTCACATGAATACGGTGTTTAGATAAGGCGAGCATTTCTTTTAACATTTATTGGTGTGAGTTTGCCCCGTTGGTAATTAGGCTCTGGCCACAGGTGGCCACCACTGCTATAAACGAACTATAATTTCTATTTACTCCATAGTCTATAGAAAGCTTTCTGTCATCCACATCATTGATGTATAGCAATTTCATTGAAAGGAACTATGGATGACATTTTCCCATAGACCATAAAGTAACTGCATTTTGTGTATCTGTCATTTCATTTTAAACGAACTATAAATGCTCATGCATCTGTTTTCAGTGGGGAGCATTGTACAGTAAATATTAATTACATGGTAATGGGAGTATATTTACAAGAGTTATACAAGACATTTATTTACAAGTTATTTACAAGCCAGCCCGAACTGCCGGTAAACAGAGAAACGGAAATCGTACACCATTTTAAACTGTGTTGGAAAGTATTAAAAATGATTTTTATGATTTTATTGCTATTTGTTATAATTATTAAGATATCTGCCTACGTTCGGAGAGCTTGTTTTATAAAAAAAAGACAATGTTGAATAAATACACATATATCTTTAGTTCATTTGTAATACAGAATGATGAAAAAAAACATAAAATCCTAACACCTTCTTCATTAAAAAGAATAAAAAACGAAACAAAACCCACCAATTAAAAAAAAATTATGGAGAGTTGCTATTTTTTTAGTAAAATTTCATGCTTGTACCAGACAGCGTACACTCAAACGAACTAAATTTATTTTAATTTATTTCATTCAATTTATATCAAAATTTATTTCATTTGCACGTACTATTATGTACATTCCTGCTATTACTATTAGACTTACAGGAAGTGTTGTCAGTGGGCTACATTTTTTAAATTCAGATTTCTTGATTGGGACCACTTTTCTGAAATGGTAAAATTTCCTTTATTTCCGCCTTTATTAATATATCATTAAATAAGGCAAATTTTACTATTTCAAAAAAGTGGTATCAATCAAGAAATCTAAATTTTAAAAAAGTCGCCCGCTGGCAACACTGCTACAGGTGCATTGATCAAGGAGTTTTACAATATCATCAAATTTAACTGAAATATTTTAACATATGTAAAAAAATACATATTTTTTAATAGAAAATTACCACTATTTTCTATTCGAGCACTTATATAATAATTACATTATCACATTTAGCATAGATTATAGTTCAGCACATAGTGAGTAGTATATAAAGCATTCTGACTAAATTTCACTGAAATATCTTTAAAAAAAATTACGTAAAGTTCTTTATGGAACATGAAGATAACGGAAAAATTTATTTTTCAGAAATCTCATTTAAATATTTATTTCTTTTATAAATTTCAGATATATACAAAATGAATTTAGAAGTGTCAATTAAGTTTTATTGTTTTTTTACGTAAAAAAGTAAGAAAACCATGCATAAAACATTCTTTGCATTTATCCTGTCCTTCCCACGCCCACTTCCGGTATTTGCCACATTATTCTCTGCCTATTAAATTGGCTATAACACCCCTTCCAGTAATCGGTGGAATAAAATTATAAAAGATTTGGAATCGTAAACGAATTTTTTTATTTATTTATTTTTTTTTATTTTTTTTTTAAACAAATTTAATATTTTTGAAAATTTTCACCAAAACAGCAATTTTAATGTAGCGTCAACCACTTAATTCTCGCGTCCGTGACTTTCACGGCTAGTGTAGGCTACTTTTTAAAAATTCGTGTTGTTTCATTCTCACCAGTATTTTAATAAAAAGAAAAGTGCCCAGTTAAACTGATGGCATTGAGCTCACAGGCTATTCACACTAATTGTATATTATTTTCTTATTTCGAAGAATAATGCCCCTCAAAAAATAAATGAAGTGAGATTAGCACCGTTTCCCCCTTTTATACTTAACCAATGAACCTCCAAATCAAATGAAGGAAAAACCATATCGGAATAAACTGGTATATGAATTTGAAGCAAATCGAATAATTGTGCATTAAAAACCCATTTATCTAAATTAAGGGGCGGACTAGCCTCTGTCCCCCTTTTATACTTAACCAATAAACCTCCAAATCTAATCAAGGCAGCTCCTTAACATAATATACTGGTTTACCAGCTTTGAAGCAAATCGAATAACTCTGCGTAAAAAACCAATTTATCTAAATTAAGGGGGGATCTAGCCCCCCTTTCCTCCCTTTATAGTTAACTAATGAACCTCTAAATCTGATCAGGGAAGCTCCTTAACCTAATAAACCGATATACAAATTTGGAGCAAATTGAATAATTCTGCATGAAAACCTCATTTATCTAAATTAAGGTGGGGGGAATCACCCTTTCCTCCCTTCATACTTAACTAATGAACCTCCAAATATAATCATTGAAGCTCTTTAACATAATAAACCGGTATACCAAATTTGGAGCAAATCGAACAATTCTACATAGAAAATCCATTTAAATAAATTAAGGCGGGGGCTAGCACCCCTTTCCCCCCTTTATACTTAAGTAATGGAATTCCAAATATAATCAGGGAAGCTCCTTTACATAATAAACCGGTATACCAAATTTGTAGCAAATGGAATATTTCTGCATGAAAAACCCATTTATCTAAATTAAGGGGGCGACTAGACACTTTTCCCCCTTTATCCTTAAACAATGAACACCCAAAACTAATCAGGAAAGTGCCTTATGAAAACGAACCTAGGAAAAAAAATTGAAGCAAATCGGATATTTCTATCAAGAGTTAACGCGTTACGTACATACAGAACAAGCGGGCACATAAGCTCTCAGGCTTTGATAGCCTGTGAGCTAAAAAGTGTTAGTGACTTAATTCTCGCATTACTTTATCAGCCATTCACAGGACAGTTTACCTCAAAGTTGTTGAAAATGAGGATTTTCTTTTTTTTAATGTTAAATGAAAGCTTTTTTAATTGTGAATATTTTGACACATCATTTTTCCCATAAGACATTTATATTTACTTATAATCGCTTCTCGTGATTTCCTCACATTTCACATAGAGAAAATTTTGGAAAAACTGCCATATGAGTGTTAAATCTATAAACAAAAAATTTGGTTTAATTTGAAATGAAACACTCTGAATTTATTACTGAATAAGTGGATTCACACACGTCTTTCCTACATAAAAATCGTTCGTCGAATTCTTCTGTATCACATGTTAAAATGTGTCCGACTGGTGCTGAATCATCCTCTACATTTACGTATAAATGGAATCATATCACTTAATCCATAATTTATTTTTAATCCTAATTAAATTTTAACAACAGAATTTTCAAAATTAGAGATAAATAATAGAGAATATATACGATATTGACCTAACGATTGGAAGGCGTTTTATTATTATCTTTCCTTACTCTGTTATAAAAAGGTATAGAGAAAATGATAGAAATATAACTGGCAACTAGAAAGCTACTTATTTCTTTTTAATAACATACGTATTTACTCTTTCATGTCGTCCCATTATGTAAAATAAAATTCTTATGTTAAATCAATGAGATGAAAATACAATACAATAAAGAATGGTCGCCACAGGAAATTAAGTAATAAAAAAAACAACTGTACTTAGGGTTCTAGCATCACATTTCATACTTGCCAATCTTGGACACAACTTCCGTAAAAAGTGAGTTATTTTAAACAAGGTTAAACAGGTTTCTAATCAGAAAATATTTCACACGTATTATTAGCTATTTAATTTTAGATATCCAATTGGAGTTCGTTTGATATAATTTCTTTACAAAAATTCTGATTGGAAGGATGTTTAACCTAGTTTAAATTAACTCGCATTTTACGGAAGTTAAGTCGAATGTTGGCAAGTATGACATTTATTAAAAAGCTTTAAACATATCAAGCAAATGCTGCTTTAATGGCTGTTCAACATGAAGAAAATTCTAAAATTACGTCTATCAAACCAACCGAGGTCGCACTATTGCTTTTGATCAGGGATGGCAAGCTGGATATAACTAAAATTGTATAGTAATCATCGCCTTACATAATCACAGAAAGTCTTCTATTCAAGAAGTCAACTTTTTCTTTAAAAAATAGACGTATCTGGCGTGTCACATTCGGCTACCCCTACTTTAGAGGTCCAAACAGTTAATAATTATTTTTAGGTGTCTTTAATTTCAAGAATTTCTCTGTTAAATTTTCTGGTAGTATCAGTTTTCAACCTTTTTTTCACGTTCCAGTCAAATGTTAGAGAGTGGTCAGTGTTGAAACGAAAGTAAAAGGACACAACGGGCACACGGAACACTTCGCTCCGCATATTTTTTAGTGGTTGGATGCACTATAGAAACTAACTTATCCTAAATAATTTAATAAGGTGAAATATGATATCTAAGTAAATAATTTGGAAAAAGCCTAACACATTTGAAAATACAATGCCAGCAATTATCATCTGTAGTCGGCAAAATTTCGGAATTCTTTTGTGTAACTCTGTGTATGACTTATGGATCAGTATATATGAGGGAATCATAACCATAGTAGACCAAGTTCATTTTGAAAAAAAAAATGAGATAGTTCATTTAGAAGGGTCATAAAATTTGTTTTATCTACTCCCACTGTGAACCAAGTCTGTTTTCACATACTTTCTCCTATAAGACATGTGTTTATAGACTTGGTTTACTGTGGGAGTGGGCAAAACAGATTTTATGCACCTTCTTAACCCTTTCAGGGACAAAGCACTTTCATTGATAAGATGTTGAAATAAATGAACGGCATCGTAATTTAATAACAAATTTATTTGAAAATATGAAAAATCCTATATTTCACATATATATTGAACGGGATTTTTTTTTTTAATTACCGGTGCCACTGTGGTGTTTGGGAATTAAAATTAAGTGGTTACATAAACATACCACCGCTCTTGAAAGGGTTAATGGACTATCTCTTTTTTTTCAAAATGGATTTGGTCTACTATTGTTATGAGCCTCTCATATATACTATATAATATACTAAAATTGAATTTAGTTAAGAAACGCATGACACAGTTGACATTTCTCGTTCAGCAATTTCCGTTAATAAATAGAAATATACTAGAATTATTTTGTGCAGTCCTTTGTATGGTCTATAGAATGCATACACGCTAAACAATATGAAAAATAAGTTAAAAATTACAAACGTATTCCAAAACTGAAAGCGAACTTCATCAAATATTGTTTATAGATACAATGCTTTTACGTATCCCTGTAAATTAATGATAAATACTATGCACACCACATTCTATAGTAAGCACCTCAGTGACGTACATCAATTTCAATACATTTGGAACAGTGTAACATAATTAAAATACATTGCAAACGAACGTAGACCATAAAATAAAGGAATTCTTTTGAGTGCCCCTGTATACGAACTAACTATCATTAATACACATTCCATTTCAAATACTGTATAAGTCATAGTAAATCTAAATAACATACATCAATTGCAAGACGACAATCCGGGTATATTTACGCTAGTTATAGCAAGGTGAGACAGACGGTTATAAAACCGAATTCATAAACACTTTTCAAATGTTGGAAAGAGTTAAAATTGATGTGTTGGTATAAAAAAAATGGGAAGGGGGAAGTTTTTTCTCCAATCTAGTTGGCTAAATGTCGATTTCGAAATAAAATATACAAACAAAAAAGTGGATACATGATAAAAACAAATTATTGTGAATACACTCTTCTTACATTTTAGATATGACAAAAACCTGATTATGTGTATTTTTGCATATTTTTACATCTTAATGCTCGCGGAATCCGTTTTCTCTATTTTTAAACCTATTCTACATATATGAGTGTAAGTATGCACGTAAATTAGAATTTCTCCACTTTTTCAGGTTGTGAGAGCTGTTTTCAGCTTTTTTTCGGCGTTTCAATTATGTGGTATATGTGTGAGTGAACACGTTAACGTTCAAACTGTGTTTTTGATTGAGGTCTTATTTCGTGAATATGTTATTGGCTTATGTTACAAGAGCTTTTCCTTTTTGTACAAATTGGACAATCGGTTGGTTATTAAAAGCAATTTTAAATCATTTTTCAACAATTGAACACTGAATTTCAACACTGGAAACATGCCAGCGAAACTGATAAATATTTTTTTAACTCAATTATTCAATAATTATTTTTATTGCTCACGCTGAACTTTTGTCGATGGAATAATCACATTTAACCAGAAAGTGATTTAATATAGTAAAACTTATTAAATGAAAAAAAAAACCCCTATTAATTAAGTTTTTTTCTGATTTGATAAAAGCACGTGGAAATTTAAGTATTGCATTTTATCGAAGAAAAAGGCAAAATAACATATATGCATTTGAGTCAGTTACTGGACTTGTTGAACATATGGATGCAAACGTTCATTCTTTAATACTCGCCGTGTCGTGGAAAGTGATACATGTAGTTGCCTAGCAACTGCTCGTGTACTTGTAATTGGCTGATCGGTGATCAGTCACAGCATTCAGAATGTCTTCCTCCGCAACTAACTTTCCGCCCGTCTTTGTACGGCTTTCATCCGACCGGAAGCGAGAAAGGTTCCCGTCGGTGGCAAAAGTTCAACTGTAGAACGGGCGGGAAACCGTCTGTTGGGAAACCGCACGGCGTACAATCGTTGAGCCTGTAAGCCATTTCCATTTCCAATTTGCAGTTCTATAGATAAGATGCGTATCAGCCTTTTCTCAATTAGTTAAAAGCAACACTTTTCGATACGTTCCTCCCGCAATTGACAATTTCAAACTCTGATCAGAGGCTTTTATGTATTAATTGAGGCAAAATTTTCAAAAGCATTCTACGTCTTCCTATATCACATGCTATTTGTGTTATTCCTCTCCCGATAACTCACAACAGAAATGGAGATTTAACGTTTGCATGGCTCAAGTTTCCAAATCAGCCGGCACCTTTGCATTTCATTTCCGACCCTTCATTCTATGAAGAAAGTTGTTTCGTTTGAATGTGTACTATTACCTCTTAAGGTTTTGCCCATATTTTTTAAACACACAGTATATTCACATGCATTAGACTGTATTATTATTGCTTTTACTATGAAGTTATGATATGTTTTGTTATTAATAAAACAATCTTCAAATGCTAATATTCTATGAAATAAATTTCCTAAGTTAAATTTCCAGGTTTTACGATTTATGAGCATGTAAAATAACCGCTTATTAAAAAAAATAATAAAATAATTTAGTAAGTAATAATAAGAATCGTCTGATTTCTGAATAATTTCCGTTTTCTTTAAATTTCATTACAACCTCCTACTTCTACAACGCAAAATTTTCAACACCCAGCACGTAAAGTTTAAAATTGTAAAACTTATTTCTTTTTTTACTTTTTTGGTCATTTATTACCTATTCCAACAATACATAATCTATCATTTAAATTCAATCCTTCAAAATTACTGATTACGTCTATCCGCCCTCCCTCAAACGGAAAATTTGAAATATAAAATAGTTAAACAAACTCATTCATTTTTAATTTTTTTCTTCCCTATTTGTAGTTTTATAGTAACAGTAAATAAATAATCAACTGTCAAAACAAAGCACCTCCTGCTGAGCCCAAGGCAAAAAATTTACCACTTTCCTACTTTATGAGATGACGAAATTAAAAATGTTTAAAACATTTTATTCTGTATGTTTTTTCTGAGTTCTTTGTTACTTTTTTCTAACAATAAATATATTATCATCTAAAACACCACCCACACTGAACTTTTGCTTTTACTTTTGAATTCCCCTTTCCCCCTATAACACAAAGTGCAAAACCATAAAATTTCAATTAAAAAAAAATCTGTGTTCTTTAGTCATTAGCATTAGTAAATGATTTTCAACCGTTTAAATAAACAGCATCTCACCCCAAATGTAAATAAATAAATAATAATACAAAATAAATAAAGTTAACATACTGGACATGAGGGGAGGAGAAAAATTTTTTCCCTGTTTTACAATTAAGATTTTCTCAACTGTGAGAATATCTTATACAAAATATAACAGAATTGGAGAACCAACCGATTTGTTGTATATACAAGTGATTAGGTTGTGACGATATTTTACGAAATTCTTCAATCCTGATCTATTTATTCTTCTAAACATTTACAGGAAACTTATTTTAGCTTTCTTCATTTATATATGATCTAAATATTCTAAACCCATTCCTTGACAGGTTAGAATATTTTTACGTTCAAACAACCGGCCATTTTTGTAACTCAATAATCATATAACCCTTTCAGGAGCAATTAATGTGTTTCTGTAATGTCAAATTCACACAGGAATCGTTAAAAATTTTTAAGGCGAATTAAGGAGAAGCAATTATTTTACTTTAACCCACCCAAGTCAGAAAAGTAAAATATAATAATATATTTCGGGTGCAATCCTTCAATTATACTAGGGTTAGGTGGGATATTATATATCCTACCGCCCTCAAGGTGTTAAACGTCTCTCGCCCGAAATGTAACAATGGGGTTGTGTTGCCAGATTGGGGACCTTTTTAATTCAGATTATTTGACTGTCACCACTTTTTTAAAATAGTATAATTCGCCTAATTTTTCAGAATTTTTAATCTATATTTAAATAGCGCGAATATTTCTATTTAACACGTTCACGCCGGCGCGGTGGGTCACACTCGACTTTCTCAGAGTTGTCAAGTCTCCGGCTTTTTGCACACCACTATTATTTTAGAGAAAATATTGTTCCTTTAAATCGGTCAATTGTTCTAATTAAATAAAACAACATTTAATGTATTAAAATGCTGGTATCCAAAAATCCGGAGACTTGCCAGCTCTGAGACAGTCGAGTGTGACCCACCGCGCCGGCGTGAACGTGTTAAAAGAAACGGTCACAAACCAACAATCTGGCAACACTGCAATGGGCAACAGGCAGTAAGAGGGAAAGAAGATGCCTGACAAGTCAACCTATATTAAAGTACCCCTAGTCTTTACCAGTTCAGTAATTTATAAAGAAATAAAATTAACACTCAAGTTGCCAAAAACCTCGTCAAATTTGACGATGCAATAGCAAAATATATAAGAATTTGCCATTCATTGCTGACTCATTTCTATTATTTAAATTTTCATTGTTGCATTTTTCTTTTATTGTTGTTAGCGGAATTTTAGAAAATTATAGATATGTGTTTATAGTATCGATTGTTAATTTTCAGGATTCTTCGTCCGAGTTTCCGGTTGTTATTCACATTCTTTAAAATAAATTTGCTACGAATTCGATAACAATAGGTTTTATTGTTGCAATGTTCTGCTTCTGAAAACATATTTAATAATTTAATATTGTGTATTGTTCAGCAAATATATTTAAATGTATTGTTGCACATTACAAGCAACAATGCATCAGCATTAAACAATAGAAAATCAACTGAAATTGTCTCATTCTTTCTGCAATAGCTTCACTTTTTCCAGCTTAAAATATCTATGCATTTATATACGAAAATAAAAGTGACAAAAAATGTAAAATATTATAAAAAAGAACACATTATCTGTATTTTCAGTTCCACATGCAGTTTTTTCCATAAATATCGGGATTTTTTTTTTCGTATTACATCACCATGTTAAAGCCATCCGACAGATTCAATAAGCTCAATAAGCTCTACAAAAAAAGGCTTATACCTGCAGATCAATACCAGAAAGAAATACCATATGTATACGAGGAGGCTATGGAAAGAAATTTGATACTCCAGAAAATAAACCCACATTATGATATAAATAGCAAATTAGAAACCGTGTATGGAAAATTCTCTAATGTATTGAATTACCTCTCAATAGATGGTCAAAGATTAAGCCTCAGAATAATCAAGAAAAAAGACGAAGGCTTATATGAATCGGAGTGGCTTAATATGAAACACAGTAATATAATGACAATACTGAATAGACAGAGCTTTGACGAAGAAGATGCAATATGTTACCTTTCTCCATATGAGCAGTATACTTTGAAGCAAGTCATAAAAAGTGAAGAGTTCAAAACAAGTAAACATTCATCCCTGTTTTTACCGAAATGGCTAAAAGATATTACCTCCGGTTTGGAATATATTCATAGTAAAACTTTTGCCCACACCAATATCACAGCAAACAATATAATAATACAAGACAATCTAGTAGCAGCCATCACAGACTTCCACTTTCTCAATACAAGTATGAAGGCATCAAACAGGTACGTTATTTATTTGTTTCGCTCAAAAGGCATAATATTAAATTTTAAAAGAAAAACAATGAATATGTCGCAATGAATAAAATCGCAATCTGATATAATTCTAGTAATATGTTTTGCACATTTTTCTGCACATCTTTGGAAAAAGCGGGTGGTTAAATTGTAGCGCCATATTTGGCGACTAATTCACTTTTGACGTGAAATAAACAAATAAATATGTAATAATAAAAATTAAAAGCATAAAAAAGGATATAAAATAAGATTTTAAGAAAGAAATTTTATAAGTTCTCTAACTTATATGTATAGGACTACAAAATGCCCCAGGTCTCGTTGCTAGGTGCGAGCAACACCAAAAGTGGTTCCCTTGTAAGTGGTATCCAAAAACTTTTAGTATCGAAGATAGCAAACAGCTTTTGCCCGAGAGACACTCGGGCACGACAGTTAAGGGGTTAATGTAATTTACCGTGTAACAATACATTTTGCTATTTTAGACATGGTTCATATTCACCGAAATGAGTGCAATGAACATTTCATTTTTGTTGTTCCAACATGTTTTAATCATGGGGAATATTATTTAATATTCAGCATGCGTGTACTAGGATGACTTTCCGTACTAAACTTTCGAAAAAATATATAAATGATTATGAATTTTAAATATATTGTTTAGTCAGACTGAAGTATGTTCTATGTTTAAATGTCCAACATTTCAGACAAAACGATTTTTAAAGAAATACATCTGAAATCCGAATAATATTTCAGTCGCTATAAAATTACTCAACTTGCTAAAAGTTTTGAATAAAACGAAGCCGTTGAAATACAAATATTCTCACTTTAAAAATCTTGATGGCGTATGAAACGCGTAAGATAAACGCATCCAGAAATAGTCAGGGAGGAAAGTGCTGCGGCAGAAAAGGCCGATTGCTGCCACTAAATTTTAATAGCAGTTTCTGAATTATTTAACGACAGAATATCTCATATTAAAAAAAGGTATTAATTAAAGCAAAAGGCTAAAAAAGGCATTAAAATTTAGTCGTGGAAATGAGCCGTTTGTTGCGCAGAGTTTGCATCCTTGCGTCCCAGTGTTGCCAGATTGGGGTTTTTTTTAAATTGAGATTATTTGATTGTCACCACTTTTTTAAAATAGTATAATTTGCTTTAATTTTTCAGAATTTTTTATCTCCTTTTTAAATATGCCGAATATTTCTATTTCAAAAAAGCGGTGACAATGAACAATCTGGGGACAAAAAAATCCCCAGTCTGGAAGCAGTTTGTCCATCATTTACGGCAGGGGTGTCAAACTGTGGCCCGCCGGATACTACTAAAATTTTACAGAAAAAGTCGACCTCTGGGATCGCAGAGATTCGATGATTAGATAAGGCGATGATTTCTATAAAATTTTAGTGGTATCCGGCGGGCCACAGTTTGACACCCCTAATTTACGGGGTGTGGCGGGCGAGAATTTCGCATTTAAACTAAACTTGAAAACAATGTATGTGGAGATGGGGACACAAGTGAACAGTTCAGATAATTATAGCTTTTTCTCATAACTGGATTAATTTCTGTAAACAAAAACTTCTCAGTACAGTAAACAGAACTTTTTTAGACATAGTAATTTATTAACCCCTTAACCCTTTAGTGCGCAGCTTTGCATATATACCAACAACAGTGTTTTGGATTTAATAGATATTTTTATTCGTATATACCTAATCCACACCAGAAAATTAAAATAGCAATATTTGCTTTAATTAATACAGAATATTCCGGATTTAAATGAAGCGAAACTAAGCGTTGAAACCTTCTAGTGTTCTTCCAGTGTGAAGAAACTTACTGTTGTGAAGTCAGATTCTCTGATCTATGCAGCTTCTAGAACTTATTCCATCATGGGAATTAAAGGGTTAAAGGATAAGGGCAGTTGGAAGTCAAATTGGTGAAAAACGTCATTTTTTTATTTTTTATATTTTGTATCCTTTATTTGCCCTGTTTCGAAAGGTATATTAATTTTGTTTCTACGAGAACAAGAAGTTTAAAAAAATTAAGTAATTCAGTTTGTTTAAATCATACATGAACATTACTTACGTAAACTTTAAACTGAATTTTCTCAAAATGTTGCTTTTTGAACTTCGATGTACCTTTTTTATAGAAACTACTACATATTATTGTTTGCAATCATTCCTGAATATGTCACACATATCCCTGATCAATCTGAAGCGAAATTTCTTTTCAAACGTTTCTACAAAATATTTATAAAATGAAATTTCTTTGGGAAAATGGATGTTTTTTGTTATTTAAAAGTGGTTTTTATTCCAGATTTTTTAAAAATAGCTAAAGATTTTTTTTAAGTTGACTTAACTTCATTAGGTATTTATTCATTTAATGTATATAAAAAAACTTAAAGTGAATATATTCGATAGTTTTTGAGAAAAGGTGCATTGTTTTAACAAGGAAGGTATAGGAGCTGACAACTGCTCTTAAGATTTATAAAATAAATAATTAGATAAAATAAGGTATTGTGAGACATACTTATTAAAATATTTTTTAGTTTGCAATATTTTAGCGTAAAACAGCCACACGACAGTAGTTTTTACTTGTATTGCAGATCTGCAACTGAAGAAAAGATTGACCTATTATATGAAAAATGTATCTCTGATTTTTTTTTCATTATTTTTCCTGGGTAATAAACCTTTTAGAGAATCATACATAATTTTTTCGAAACAAAATAAAAAATCACGCATTTAAGTGTTAACTGTCTCATATATATTTTTGAAACCATAAACTAAAAACAGGGAGCCAACAGCACTTTTTATTTACAAAAATATTTCTCTTAAGTAATCGAAAATTGTCTGCCAATAAAATAAATGGAAGATTACAGGTAAAAATTAGTGGTGTCGAAAAGCTTTCATTATCGAAGCAGGCTAACTTTTCTTTCCCGAACTCAGTTAAGTGGTTAACATCCGTGGCACATGGTGGCACATGGACAGTGGCAACAGTGGTAAAACCATTACGTGGTTAAATCACATTTATAGTCCTTCTTACCTTTTCTAATCTATACTCATATTATAAAGAGGAAAAAATTGTTTATTTGCAGGAGGTAAGCTCAGGAACTACCGAACCGATTCCAAAAGTAATGGTATCAAAATGATGGTGTTCGCCCAACTTAGAACATAGGCTATATCTTATGTCGGTTCCACTACCCCAAAGGGAGTGCAGGAGCAAAAAACGTTCTAAAAATTCGATTTTTGCGTTACTGAAGGGCCTAGAAATATGAAATTTGGAATATTAGTTACTTACAAGATATAAACGATGTCTAAGAACAGTTCTTAAACAATTCGAAATTTAAAAGGGGTGAGACTGCACAAAAAGTGTTCTAAAAACGTTCTAAATGGTAGTTTCTACATAATCTCAGGATATACCGCACCGATTTCAAAAGTAATGGTTTCAAAATGATGGTGTTAGTCCAACTTAGAACATAGGCTATATTTTATGTCGGTGCCACTACCCCAAAGGGGGTGCAGGAGCTAAAAACGTTCTAAAAAACGTTCTAAATAGTAGTTTCTACATAATCTCAGGAAATACCAAACCGATTAAAAAAAATATTGGTGTCAAAATGATAGTGACAACGTTTGCTCCAAGATAGGCTATGTTTTATGTCGGTGCTACTACCCCAAAGGGGGTGTAGGAACAAAAAACTTTCTAAAAATGCGATTTATGTGTTACTGAAGGGCCTAGAAATATGCAATTTGAAGTATCAGCTACTTATTAGATATAAAGGATTTCTAAGAACAGTTCTTAAACAATTCGAAATTTTAAAGGGGTGAAAATGCGCAAAAAGCGTTGTAAAAAACGTTCTAAATTGCAATTTCTATGCAATCTCAGGAAATACTGAACCGATTTCAAATATAATTGTATTAAAATGATGGTGACAGATCTTGCTCTAAGATAGGCTATATTTTATATCTGTTTCCACTACCCCAGAGGAGATGCAGGAGCAAAATGAGCGAAAAGCTTTCTAAAAACATTCTAAATGCCGATTTGTCACCAATATCTCAGGAAAAATCAAACTGATTTCAAAAGTAATGGTAAGAAATTGATGCTTACAGCCTCTGCTCTAACATAGATGCCATTTCAAGTCGGTATCACTATCACCTAGACATTGCAGGAGCAGAAAAGCATTCCAAATTTCGATTTTTGTGATCGGTAGGGGCTAGCAACTTAAAATTAGGCAAGGTGCATATTTATTGCATATAAATGATCTTTAAGAACAGTTTCGAAAAAATTGGAAATTTAAAAAGGGGTGAAAATGCGCGAAAAGCTTTCTAAAAACTTTCTAAATTACGATTTCTACTCAATCTCAAGAAATTCCAAAGCTATTTCAAAAGTAATGGTTGCAAATCAATGGTGACTGTCCCTGCTATAACATAGGTTATATTTTATGTTGCTGTCACTACCATCTGAGGGTTGCAAAAGCAAAACATGTTCTAATTTCCGTTTTTTGCATAACTGAAGGGTCTAACACTTTGAAGTATGGCATGTTATTTACTTACAAGATGCAACTGCTTTCTATGAACTGTCGAAAGAAAATTTCAAATTTAAAAAGATGAAGTGAGCTAAAAGCGTTATAAATTACAATTTTTATGTAATCTTATCAAATACCAAACCGATTAAAAAAATAATGATAACAAATTGTTGGTGATAGAACCTGCTCAAACATAAGCTATATTTTATGTCTGTGCCACTACCACCAGAGGGTTGCAGTAGCTAAAAGCTTTCTAAATTGCGATTACTGTGATACTGAAAAGGCTAGAAACTTTAAATATGGCATGATAGTTACTTATAAAATATAAATGCCCTCGAAGGACTGTCGAAAATAATTTCGAATTAAAAAGGGGTGAAGTGAAGGGGAGGTGCGAAAAGCATTCTAAAAAAGTCCTAAATTACGATTTCTACGCAATTTCAGGGAATATAAACCAAATATAAAAGTAATAGTTGCGAATCAATGGTAACAGTCTCTGATCCTACACAGGCTATATTTTATGCCGATGATTCTACCACCTGGGATTTACAGAAACAACAAACGCTCTAAAAAAGGCCTTTAAAAGCTTTCTAAATTACGTTTCTGTGGAATAATAAGAAATAACAAACCAATTTCAAAATTAATGTTGGCAAATTAATGGTGACAGTTCCTATTTCAACATAGCCCTTTATGTTGAGAGAGGTGGTAGGACTTGGAATTTGACATGATGGTTAATTTTAAGATGTAAGAAGATGGTTTCTAAATAATTCAAAATTTCAAATGAATACTGAAATGAGCGTATTAATTGAGCATAAAAGTTTCAAAATATTTTCTAAATTATTACTTATTTAGTTTTATTTCGTTTTATTATTTTAAGTCTCATTTCTACCTTATGCAGTGTAAGAATGATGTTTAATCAAACTGTGTTTTAAATAGCAATTTTTTTAATTATTCCTAAAAGTAATAAGTACCTTTTAATAAAATAAAATATTAACTTTTAATAAAATAAAAATTTAATTAGTACCTTTTAATAAAAATTAGAGATATAAATACCACTTGGCATATTTCAAATATTACGCGAGCAAAGCCGCGGGGTTTGCTAGTAGTTTTATAAATTAAAAAAAAATCTTTCAAATGTGCACCACTGGCGAGGTAGTTGTGAACACACATGGGGCACATGTGAGCACAAGCAAAAAATATCATTGACATGCTTTTAATTCTGTTATTCATTTGTCATCATATTCATTAGTTACATTATCTGTTAAATTCATCATAAATATATATATATATATATATATATATATATGTAGAAGTTATTGTTTGTAAAATGTTAATATATAGATGATTTGAATAAGTAGACGTTTGAATCACAACACGTACACTTTAATGCAATTCTATAAGGGTAACTTTACATCACTTCGTTGATACTTTTCTAAATACAGCACCTTTCTTACTTAAAACTTACAACATATTTCTTACGAATAATTTGATTAGGCTTAACAATACCTTCCTTGGCATCTCATAAGCCGCTGCTTCATGCACAACATTATTTTTTAGACTGACTCTTTTCTAATTTTTGAATATGTCCAAACCTTGATCTCGTGATCGTGAATTTTTATAACACGTGCTTTCAAATCATGGATAATAAAAATATCAAAGCGTTAGTTAATTTGCTGATCATATAGGTCATAAAAAAAATAAAGTATGTTTAAATTCAAATCCTACAAATCGGTCATCCTGACATGATGGCGTCCCAACATCATCTTGGCTTATTATTTTTTTTATGTTTAAACAGCTACACTCTTGACACTTTTATACATTTTTCTTTCACATAAAAGTTTGTTTATAGGTTCAATACACATACACGTATATTTAATCTATCCGACTCGTCCAGGAGTTTAACCCATAGACCACGGCTTCATGTATTCTGCCCCGGTTGACGTCTTACCTGGACCTTCATGATCTCCTACTTTCTTTACTTCATACCGATCACGATTCTTGGCTGTAGTTATCTCATATGACCCCAAATATTTTTCTTTAAGTTTGAGAGTATTGCCAAATTGCGCCCTCTTTATGGCGACGATATCTCCTATTTTGTATTTTCGTGGCTGTTTTCTTTTCTTATCAAACTGCACCTTGTTTTCTTCTTGTATTTTGAGTATATTTTTCTTTGCTTCTTCTCTCATGTCTTCGCGTTCTTCCATCATACATTCGGTAAATTCTTCTTCCAAAATTTTCTTGATGTTCTGCATGACACTGTCCTTCATTTTAACCCCTGTCATTAATTCAAAAAGACTATACTTGGTGCTTCATGTTACTGTGCTATTGATAATTCTTTGTAATTTTGGTACATACTTTTACCACTTGGATTCATCATCACTAGATAATTTTGACAAAACGGATATCATCACTCTGTGTATTCTTTCCACCTGTCCATTTCCCCTTGGCATCCCATTTGTTATCTCTAGAGGTTCAATTCTTTCCTTTATACAATATTCCTTGAACTCGCTTTCAGTAAATCTTTTCCTTTATCGGTTATAATTCTAGCTGGGTTCCCGAAAGTTGTTTGTTGTAGTTCCAATTTCTCTAGTACTTCCTTGGCCGACTTTGATTTCACTGGGTAAAACCATGCGAACTTCGTAAATGCATCTACTACGGTGAAAATATATTGATATTTTTTATTTGTGAGAGGTAATGAACCTATGTGATCAATGTGATAGTTTTCCAATGGTTTGTCTCCTTTTGCTATAGGGTTTAGAAAACCTTCAGATTTTCCCTGCTTTCTATTATATAAGATACAATCAACAGAGTTCGCGATTATTGTCTCTACTTTCTTCGTTAATCCAGCTATGTAAAATTCTTGCTTCACTAGATCTTCCGTTTTTGATATAGCAAAGTGTCCTCTTTCATGCATTTTTCGTATAATTTCTCGTTGCATCTCTTCCGGCACCACCAATATTTCTTTTCCATTCTCGAATCTGTATAATACATCATCTTTTACTAAGTAATTATCGGACGGTGCATTTTTAATAAGCGACTTGATGCATTGTATAGATTCATCTAGCCTTTGCGCTATTGCGATTCTTTTCGTTATTTCTCCTTGCGATCTAGTTATCACTAATACTGGTTGTGTTGTCGGGACGTTTCGGCTTAATGCATCTACATGTTTCATTTTTGTTGCTGCTCTATGTTCTATCTCGTAGTCGTATTCCTCGATGAGCAATGCCCATCTTGCTACCTTAGGTGATAAATCTCTTTTGTTTAATGTTTTCTGGAACGCAGCGCAGTCCGTTACTATCTTGAATTTATTTCCCATTAGATAATTTCTGAATTTCTTAAGAGCTTCTGTTATGGCTAATACTTCAAGTTCATAACTTGAATATTTCTCCTATTGTGGTAAAGTTTTCTTGCTCATGTATTGTAATGGATGAAATTTTCCATCATCTCCTTTCTGTAATAAAACTGCGCCAAATCCTTGGCTGCTTGCGTCAGTATGGAATTCTTGTGTGGATCCTTGTTTATATAATTGAAGAACTGGTTTTGTTGATAGTATTCTCTTTAACTCATTAAAAGCTCCGAGCTGCTCTCTTTCAAATTGGAAAAAATTTGTTTTCCTTAATAAATCACTTAGAGGGTTGGCGATTTTGGCGTAATTCGGGATAAACTTTCTGAAGTATCCAGTTAAACCTAAAAAAGGATTGTAATTGTTTTGTTGTAGTTGGTTTAGGGAAATTTTGCACAGATTTTGTTTTCGCTTCAGACGGTTTTATGGTCCCATTTTCAATTATATAACCCAAGAACTCTATTTTCTTTTTAAGGAATTGGCACTTTTTGAAGTTAATTTCTAAACCATACGCTGATGCTACTTCTAATACTCGTTTCAGCTTCTTTATCCCATCTTCTTCTACATCTGAGAGAATGACAAAGTCATCCATATATACAATGATAGTGCCTTCTCGTAGTAAATCTTGGAATACTGTGTTTACATATATTTGAAATTGATTACCTGATATGCACAATCCGAATGGGCAACATAAAAATTCGTATTCCCCTTCATGTGTTACAAAAGCTGTATATTTACGACTGTTTTCATCAATTTCGACGTGGAAAAAGCCGTTTTTGAGATCTAATGTCGTAAATACTTTTGCCTTCTGCAATTTGTCGATCACATCCTCAATTAACGGTAGTGGATAGCGATCTTTTAATATTTTTCGATTTATTTCCCGATAATCAATACATAACCGGTGTGATCCATCTTTTTTCTTACTCAGGATTACTGGGGCCGCAAAATCTGAATAACTTCGTCTATTGATCCCATCTTCCAACCGCTATTGTATTTGCTTACTGATTATTTCCTGCTCCACTAGAGGTAACCTTCTTGGTCGTTCACAGATAGGTTTTTCATCCGCTAATAGTATTTTCATTTCTAATCCAGTATCCTTTGTTTTATTTGGTTTGTATGATTCTATAAATTCTCGTATTTTTTCTCTGTTAGTTAAATTTGTAATATGAGTCAAATCCACCTCGGCATTTACGTAGTTGATATTAACCATAACTTCCCAAGCTCGATTATCGTTATCTATACTTGATGCGGCTACTTCATCTGTTTTGGAAAGGACATCATTAATTTTAATGCATCCCACTCGAACTGAATTGTCGTTTACTATATTAACAACATCTTCCATTACTTTTAACGTCAAGCCTTCGATTGCTTTTCTACCTATTATTAAATCATAGTCAGTTTCTTGTACTACGTAAAATTTATCTTGTATTTCTATACCATCTAAATAAACTTTATGTAAGAAATAACCCGTTGGTTTAATCTCTTCTCCACCTAAGCCCGATATAGATATATTGTCGCTGGTCAACTTTGGCGCGTTTATTGCCGTATGATATCTTGAATTGGCGATTGAAATATCACTCCCTGTATCGATTATTATGTTTGTTTTTATTCCTTGAATATTCAGGATTATTCCTTTCTTTCCATTTAACGTGCCCGTATTAACTAATTTTCTTTGCGTGTTTTGGCTCCAATCTTGGTATTTCGTTTCTCGCCAATTTTGATTACGTTGCGGGTTATAATTTGAATAATTTTGTTGTGTTTTACTTCCCATGGTACAATTCTTACTCACGTGATCAGGTCTGCCACAATTACAACATATTATATGTGCCTCGTTTCTTCCATGGTTCACATTGTTCCTATTGTCAACTCGACGCCTTTTCGAATTGGCGTAGTCAGCCACCCTCGATCGTTTATCCTCAAAACTCCCACTTGTATTCCTTATAGCTTGTTTATTGCAAACTCATCGTGCCGTTTCGTATATATCTAATTTGTTTACTAATTCGTCTATCTTTTTTATGATTAACAATTACTCCGCAAAATGTGTCTTTGTTTCCGCAGGTAAATTATGCCTAATTTGATTAACTACAATTAATTCCGATAATTCCTCAAAGCTATCTATTTCAAGGCCGTCGATCCATTATTTAAAATATACCTTGATATCATAAGCGAAATCGCTCCAATTAGCCGATGGCTCTTTTTTGAGTGAGAAAAATTTCAGCCTAAACTCTTCTGGCGATAGTTTGTACCGTTTTAAAAGAATACTTTTTATATAGTCATAATCTTGCATTTCGGGTTCACTCTCCCTGGTTATAACATTAATCACATCTAATGGCATTAGGTTAATTAAATAGTTAACTCATTCTTTTTTATCAATGCCCGTTTGCGCCATTTGCCTTTCATACATAGCCAAGTATAAACTAATATCATTTGTACTATCGTATTTTGTTAATAATCTAAGCAATTCATATTGCTTACCTGGATTTGTCCTTGTGTCCACATCGACGTGCTGTCTTGAATTTTCTTGTAGTTGTATTTTCTTAATCTCAAATTCTCTTTCGCGATCTTTTTCTTCCAATTCTATTCTCCATTTTCTCTCTTCCATTTCCATTTTCAGTTTCTTTTCTTCAAGTTCCGATTGCGCTTTTAGTTTCTTTTCTTCAGTCTCTGCTCTTAATTTCTTTTCTTCAAGTTCCGATTCCGCTTGTGCTTTTCTAGCTGCCACAATTACTTCTAGGCGGTCCTTTATAAAATCTTCATCGTAATCTTCCCAGTTTTTAATTAGCTTTATTAGGACATGGATTGTCGGTTTTTCTGGTGGTTGAATTCCGCATTCCTCACAGAGATCTATTAGATCAATTCTTTTAGCTTTGTTTAAGGATCCCATGTTTTCGATTAATATTTGACTAACTATTCCACTACTAGTTGCTTAATATCCCGGCATCGAGCCCCCAAATTTGTAGAAGTTATTGTTTGTAAAATGTTAATATATAGATGATTTGAATAAGTAGACGTTTGAATCACAACACGTACACTTTAATACAATTCTATAAGGATAACTTTACATCACTTCGTTGATACTTTTCTAAATACAGCACCTTTCTTATTTAAAACTTACAACATATTTCTTACGAATAATTTGATTAGGCTTAACAATACCTTCCTTATCATCTCATAAGCCGCTGCTTCATGCACAACATTATTTTTTACACCGTCTCTTTTCTATTTTTTGAATATGTCCAAACCTTGATCTCGTGATCGTGAATTTTTATAATTCGTGCTTTCAAATCATGGATAATAAAAATATCAAAGCGTCAGTTAATTTGCTGATCATATAGGTCATAAAGAAAATAAAGTATGTTTAAATTCAAATCCTACAAATATATATATATATATATATGTATTTCTCTAGTTTCTGGGTGATTATTTAACACTAGAACGCCCGGAAATTTTAATTAAGTTTCACAAAAATATTTCACACCAGAATCTTTATTAAAAACTATTTGACTGATTTATATAACGTTAATTTGCGTTGTTTAGAATTTCTGATCCCAGTTGACATTTAACTATGTGGTCAGAGTCGGATCGACCCCTTCCTGGTGGTACGCCAAAGATTACAAACTGAAAATAAGTAGTTTGGTAATGGAGGCTTAGATGATTGAATAAATAAGTAAATTTGAGAAAAACAATTACAGTTTTTAAAGTTTTCTTAAGGGTTTTTTGCTTGGGGGAAATTTTAGGTAGGGCATTTAGAAAATATTTATCGGAAATCTGCCGAAATATGAAAGATTCTCACCCCTACATTTGTCTTGTTTACTTTTAAATCTATGATAAAGAAAGATTTTTAATGATTTTTTTTTTCTATATCTCGATTATAAGGTTCTCCCTCGCCCCTCCCCCCTTCAAAAAAATGAATTAAATTCTTTAACTTTTCAAAGAGGGGGGGGGGGTTACCATAGGGATTTTACGTTCGTTATCAGTTTAAAAATTTTACAATCTTAAAATATTTTTGATATCTGTCTCTATTCAAAGCTTCATATATGTAGCCGTTTTAAGGATGGAAGTAAGTTATCATTACAAGTTGGGAACAAATTAAACAAAAAAAAATTGCAATCCTGCTTAACGGAATATTTTTCGTATTAACAGTGCATAAAAATTATTGTTGTAAACCTTTTAGTAAAATAATAACATAGCTGCCAACTTTTACGCTTTTTTCCTACCACAATATTTTAACAAAGAATTTTCTCTTATTTAATCATTGAAAACATAGGATTAAATAAGGCAGATCTTTCCGAATAAAAATAGTGGGAGGAAAAAAGCGTAAAAGTTGGCTGCTATATAATAAGTACATAACACTTATTGCATTTTAGAAAACATTAAATTCATTTAAATTACAATTGAACGTAAACGATTTGTTGCTCATTATGTACTTGCGGACATGTTTCAGTACAAAATCAGCTTTGTATGACGGAAATATCTTCTGTTTCAGGAAAATTATAGATATTGGAGCTGATGTTTTTTCTCAAGAAGTTAATTTAAAGGAACAGAATCACAGAATGATTATTGGTGATCCTATGAACTGTTCACATCTAACCCAACTAATCTGTTCACAAGTGACCCACGAGGCTGCTAGAGTTAACTTGATCAATCATTAACATTTTTAAATTTTAGAAAAAAACATAATTATATAAAAAATATTGATTAATATTCATAGTTTATGTTAAAACATTAAATTTGAAATAAATGAATATATAAATAAAGTTATTCGCTTATCAAGTTGGATCTGAGATTTTAATTTTGAGATCTATATACAGTGCTTTGGGTAATGGGGACAAACAAAATGTCAAAGAGCTTCAAAAAATTTAAACCATATGTTTGCAGGTACTGCCATCTTTGGTAAATTTTTCAAATAAAAAATCGTATAATAATTATTGAAAAAAATTGCTATGTTCACATCAGTCCCATGTTCACATGTGACCCCTTCCCCTGTATATATCTTTTTCTTTTTCAAAATAAGATAAAGCTAATTTTGAAGTTTACATTAACGTCATTAATTTCTTCAACAGAATTGGAGTGAAATACAGCCATAGACCTCCAGAGACATATCGAAATGGTGAAGGTACTTCTTCCGTCGACTGCACAAAAGTAGATGTCTGGATCCTAGGAATCCTCGCAATCAACATCTTCACAGGATTGTATTTAGACAAGAAACTTCCAGATGATGTCACTTGTTGGAGTAAAGACGTTTATTCCCAAATGTTCAACGTGTTAAAGGTAGCTTTAAGTTAATATTATATATTTTTATTCCCTCATTAAACTTAAGAAGGGTAACTATGCGCAGTGGGCTGGACGAAAAAAAAAATACAACCAAGGAAAGAGATAGGCCATGATACTTCACATCATTTAGTTGATACGTGATGAATATAGATTAGTTTACAATAATTGTCGAACTACCACGCGTTTAAAGTGGTTTGAAAAGAAGCCGTTATTAGTGATGTACAGCGGCCTGTCTGTTTCGTTGACTGCATTAAAAACGAAATTTTCATGTCCTCCTGTAGTCCATTTTCTGTGATGAAGCCAGTATCTTCATGTTGCAAAGGTTTTGAATCATTAATCACTCAAAAAACGAAAGATGTTTTACATGTTTATAAAGTAGTTTTCAATAATTATCAAGAGAGAGCTTGATGCAATGGAATAGAAAAGTAAAAATAACAACATTAAAAGCATCAAACATTTTTAATTTTAAGCATAACGATTTTGTTAGAATACAACATACCTTCCTCAATGCTAAGAATCTCATTTGTGATATTCCTTGCAAAAAGTATAATGCAGTCTATAAGGAGAAGCAAGCCGTACACTGGAAACAAAACATAACCCCTTAATTCTCGCTCCCGTGATATTCACGGGCTGTGTCTTTTATTCAAATTGTTTGATTTCCACCAGTTTTATAAAACAGTATAATTGGCTTTATTATAGTATCATTTTATTTCTTTTTTTAAAAAGTGGTGCCAATAAACAATTAATTTTTAAACCATAATTTAATGCGACCGTTAACGGGTTAAGGAACATATATACTTTTAGGAGTAAAAATTTAAATTCTAAGATTGTTGACCACACCATGAAAACCGATCGTTTTCTGAGTTTTGAGAATGCTTTTATAATTAGATCCAACTGCAGCATTTATGCCAGTCGTATTTTTTTGGAAGCTTGGTACACTAGAACTGCTGATTTAGTAATTAACGAGGCTGCATCTCTATGAAAAGAATATTGAATTTTGTTTTAATGTAATTTTCATTTTGGTAACTTGATGCAATATTTTTCTCCTTGTTGAATTTTAACACTAGAACGCCCGGAAGGAGTCGATCCGACGCCGACCATATGATTAAATGTCGACTGCAACAGAAATTCTTTCATGAAATAAGTTAAATTTAAACCATGAGTAACATTTTCGGGCGTTCTAGTGTTAACACCTTAGTATGATTTTTACGTTAGGAATTAGCCGATGAGGAATTCAGAATGAAGTCAAAACGTTGTTTTGAATTATTTTTAGTGCTTTTATCTTCCAAACTTAATGTAATGTAATTTCTTGATCTTGAAGAAATATATAATACAAATAAATGTATAAACGTTACTTAAGGGTACGTAAAACATAATTTGAAAGTGCATTAAACTCATTTAAAATCAAAACGATTTCAACCGACACTTACTCGACCTTCATCAATGACAATAATTTAAGTTTCTCACTGAAATTGAGAATCAGTTTCACTGTCATCATTTTCAGAAACTTACTCGACTTTCAGCTTTAAGATGAAAGTCGAGTAAGTTTCGGTTGAAAACTTTTTTATTTTAATTTATTTTTAAATGCTTTTGTATTACGTTTTACGCACCTTTAAGGGGGTAGCATAGCTTTAAACAAGTCGGAAAAGTAAAAAAATATCACTATGTTCCAGGTTTCAAAACTTGTATAATAAGTCAAATATAAAAATAAAACTTCATTTAACTATAAATCTCATATTTAAATTTACATTTACAAAAATAAATATACTTGTAAGTTCATAAGTAAGTATTAAAATGATAAGTTAATATATGTTAATAAGAGAAAAAAATCTTGCGCGCATGATAAAATCTGAAAATATACATATAACGACGAAATTTTGGTTACATAATATACATAATAGTGTTTCTTTTATACTAAATATAACCCCTATACTAAACCGTAATATTTGGAAAAAATATTGGCTTAATAAAAAATTAACAAAACTTAAAAATTTCCATTTTTAAAAAATTATTTCCAACGTACAAAAACAGAAAAAAAAAATATTACCTTTTTCTGGTTTTAAGTTGTAGATAATACAGAAATGAATCTGTGGTAAAAATTTCTTTTGATTGCCATGCATAGTTTCTTAGTAACACTGCGCGCAGTATCAAAATTCATCGTTTTGAATAAACGCAACACAAAGTTTAATTATACTATGCAGTCTTAATGTGTAGTCGTAATAAAACTGCATAATTAGTAAACTGATGGGAATTTTTTAATGCGATTTTCTGCATATTCTTCAGAAATGATTACGGAATCAAAATATGTATTAAAAAAGTTTCGAAAATTTTGAATGTTTAAAGGTATCCTACCCCCTTAAACCCTTGGGGACGAGCGACACGTATACGTGCCGCATGAAGCGCTCAGATTCCTTGTTTTTCCTCACCAGTAAAATTTTACTGTAAAATTTGCCTTATCTAATCAGCGCATTTTCTCGATTCAAGAAGACACAAATTTCTGTTTTTAAAAAACGGTGACAAAAGATTAAAAATTTCGTAAAAGGCTTCCGTCCCGAAGGAGTTAAGTAATGTTTATACACTTATTTGTATTTTTCTTTAATTTAATTACCATAGCTGCCAACTTGTACGGATTTTTCCTACCACTAAAATTTGATGGAAAATTTTGCCTAATTCAATCGCCGAATTGCAGTGAATATTGGTAATTAAATAAGGCAGAAATTTCTGTTATATTTTAATAGTAGCAAAAATCCGTACAAGTTGGCAGCTATGAATTATTAATCAAGGTGAATTTTGCGCCAAAAATGTTAACTTTTTATTGAACAAAAGAATTTGTTTACAGTAATCTCCATGAATAGTAGGTGCCCTAAGTGCGTTTCAAGTTGCTATACCCGTTTTTATAATTATCTTATTTTTATAATATTTGGCGTGTATAAATTTTACGGATAATATACAAGGCTGCATAAAAAATTCAATTTCAATAATTTAAAAATAATATGTAGTATATATAAAAAATGGTAGAAATCGATGAAAATAAAATCATACACATCGCTACGCAAAGAAATGCATTATATGACCGTTAATGGATGGTAATTTCTGGAAGTGCAACTTTAGTAAATTTGAGCTTGTTTTGCCTTATTTAAATTTTAGTGTAATATATGGCGTGTATATAAATCTCTATGCAATATATAGGGCTGTACAAAAGAATTCAAGTAAATTTATGTTTATTGGTAGATAGTGCTGAAGGACTATGCTATACGTATTTTTACTAAATTAAAATTTGACAAACTTCGTAGAATAGATACAAATTTATCAATCATATGCAGGGCTTCACAAAAGAATTTGGGTACTTTTTGTGTGTACGCGACAGTTGCTAATATATGATTTTAAAATGTGTTATGCGATTATTTACTTATATATTGTGTTTAACTCGTTATGTCCCAAATTATGTATTCATGAAAATTTGATCTTCTAAAGCATTTTCGTGACTTTTTGAAACTACACTAGTAGATTTTCACAATCTTTAATAAATTTTAAATGGATTTTTTCTATTAAAATTAATTCATTATTACAATAGAAATATAGAAATATTTCCGAACTGAAACTTTTCCGCTAAAATATTTCAATATCAAGAAAGCTGAAAAGATATCGTACTTTTAAAAAAACATTTTTGTTTTGTGCAACTTATAATACTAGATAATACAAGATAAAGCAAAGTCTCTAAAACTCATTGTAAATTGTATTACTACTAATCAATGTATTAGTTAATTTTATACTATGATTTTTTTTAATTTGTTAATAGTGCTTTAATGTACCGTCGGGGTACGAAAGATTAACCCTCTTGCTGCGTAAGTAATTCCTTGCGATGAGCGTCTTTTAGAGAATTTTTAATATTTTATCACCGGTTCTTTAAAGCAGAAATTTTTTACTATCGTAATCGGAGAAAATATCCTGATTAAATCAAGCAAAGTTTTCGCCAAAAAATAACTGGTGGTAATAACTAAATAGTATTAATTAGACGGGAAAATGCATGCCCGAGTATTTCTCAAGTTGCGCAGCGAGAGGGTTAAACGATGAAGGACCGTTTTAGTGTTCAAGAAGCGTTGAAAACTGTTTCATAATCTATGCCTGACACATTATTTTTGTTTCTTAAGAATTAAGGGAATTAGGAAGCAAATCTTCCACTGCCCGTGGACTATCATCTTTAGGACATTTTATCATATTGTGCAAATATTGCAATCATTGAGATAAAATATTGCCCCCCAAACAAGGGGTCTACATTTGACCAATATTAGCAAGAATTATTTCGACAATGCAAAACCCATAAAGCCAATATTAGGGCAATATTTGCGCTTCATTAGAACATATAATCAATATTGGAAAAATATTCGCTTTGCAGTGAAAATATTTTCTACATAAATATATGGTTGCTACGTATTATTTTTACGTTAAAAATATTTCTGATGAAACAACATATTTACACATATATTAACTTTGTTTTAGAAATGATTGAGATGGAATACCAATATAGTCTCAATATGAGGTTTAAAGGCTTAAATTGTCGAAATGTAAGATGATCAATATTGAGACAATTTTCCATGCGAGTATTTAAAATAGTGCTATATTTAGCCAAGAAATAGCACAATATTGGTTTGTTTCTGAAGATAAATATGATTTTTCAGCGTCAATGTTTTGTGGCTTGAATTTTTTATACTCTTTCTAATGTATACAAAAAAAATCACAATTTAAGGAAAAATAAAACATTGAAACATAATTGTGATACATTGAATTTATTGCAGATGAGAAAATTTAACAAGCTGCATAGAACATATTTGAAGTATCCTTCTGCGAATAATATTCTGAAATCAGCCAGGAGTTTCGCAGCTTTCTGTCTTCAATTTGATCCAATAAAACGTCCTCCTGTTAAAGATCTTCTGGAGCATAACTTGGTGAATAAATCTGGTTTCCTGCCAAAAAAGGACAACATGTGGCGAAAAAAAGGTAAGATTTTTAGAGGAGATACTGTTAAAATATAGAGGGTGTTCATACATTTATGTAACGATTTTGATTTTCTCAATGATTTAAATTTAAAAAATAATAATAATGAAATGAATATGGATCAGTTTCGAAAAGGATTTTATTATTTAACGTCTCCATCATTAAAAGTGTTTTTACCTTTAAAATGTGGCTTGAAAATAAACAATGGATCAAAAACTATATTATTATTACGAAAATAAATACTCTTATTTAATAAAATATATTATATGAACTTTAAAAAGTTCACTGATTTGCTTAAAGAGTAACTAAAATAGTAAATGATGTGTTACAAGTTAGAAATATGCATTTAAACTTCTTCGTATTTTCAAGCTTTTCGAAGCTCTTCATCAGAGAATATTTTAATAACTAATGACTAATTACTATTTTTATTTAAATCTTCTTAGTACTTTCAATCTTGTCCAAGCTCTTCATCAGAGAATATTTTAATAACCAATATTTATTTAAAACTTATTAGTGTTTTCGCGCTTTTGCAAACTCTTCATCAGAGAATATTTTAATACCTAATTTAAACTTAAACGTATATAAATATTATACAAACATACACGCAATAAATACAATAAACCCAACTGTGGTGAAAAATTAGCCCGAGCCAGGACACAAACCTGGGACCACATCCTACAAGGCTGTTGCTTTGACCACTCCGGCAGGTAACTGGGTCTGCAATTTTCTATTAATAAACCAGGTGGCACAATGGATTGAGCAACAGAATAGTACGCTGTGGTCCAAGGTTCAGTTCCTGGCTCTGGCTAATGTTTAACTCCAGTTTGTTTTATTGGGTTTTTTTTTTATGTTTGTCTGCATAATATTTGTATATAACTTTAAGTGTTAAATACAGGCGTTTTTTATGTGTGTGTTTGAATAATTTAAACTTCTTAGTACTTTCAAGCTTTCCCAATATTCACTATTGTTCAATGTTCCAGCATCCTCTTATTTGATTATTAAAGAAAAAGGTGTGTTGAGCTTTTTTCTTATTATTTCGGCACATATAGAAATGGCATATTTAATGAAAATAAATAAAACGCCAGAGTTTATATTTGACTCATAAAAAGGTTAAAAAAGCATTCCTAACAAAGACACGATAAACGCTTATCATAACAAAATTCCCATTAAATGTTGGTCCAGTGAAAACAGGGAATGTTTTGTTAAATATTTTATAGTTAGTAAATAAATAAATAGATTGCTAAATACATCTTTAAAAAATTAAACATACAATTATACTACTACGTGAAAATTACTTAAAATATGATAAAATATTTAAAAGGGTGTTACTTTTATAATTATTAGTACTTTCAACTGTATTCATAGCCTTCGTCAGAGAATACAAAAATTAAAATTAAAATGCTGTTATTAGCGCCTTATTTTCCAATTTCACGTAGTTGGTGTCGAAAGGAGTGAAAGTGAAAGTCATTTTTTATATCTGGAAATCATTGGGAAAATATTTTTTTTATTTTTCCTGTTGCATTTTAATGTACTAATCGAGTTCTCTGTAAAACTGGAATTTCAGCCGCCAACTGGATGAAGTGATAGTCTATGCTAGCGCCTCTCGGTTTATCAGTAATGAAATATCATTGCATTGAAATTCGAAACACAGAAAAGAATTTTTAAACCAATACTGAAAAATATTTTTGACTGATAATGCTAACATTTGATTTTTTCTAAACCTTTAGGATTTATTTTTATTGTTACACTGCAAAAGGGAAAAAAAGTAAAAATACGAAAATTCTTCCAAAATAGCAACAATATGAAAAGTCCGACGAAAATAACAATTTAAGTAGCACTACTCTCTGTTAAGGATATTCGTAAATCCATATTCGCTAAATTTTGACACATACAGAAAATCATTTAATCGAAGAAAGAAGTTTCCCAAATATATTTAATCTTTTGTAAATTGTACTTGAAATAAACAGTATTTTTTTTTTTTTTTTTTTTTTTTTTTTTTGTTCTTTCACACTGCATGATCAATTCAGAGGCTTGGGCGAGGGAAGGGGGAAAGGACATCTCTGGAAAGATTTTGGATTTTCTGATTACTCAAGCCTGCGATGGTTGCATTTTTTAACTTTTCATAATCAATTCATATCTATATATTTAGCGCTGAATACGTAAATTACCTTCATATTTTATCATCACGACAGGAAATTTTGCAGATTTTAAATTTCAAAATTGTTAAAAGCCAATAATTCGCGAAAATATGATACTCTTAAATTGATGTATAACTTTTTTTTTTCTTATAATAATTTATTCACTTTCTGGTTTATACTGGAGATTCTTATATCTAAAGACATGAGGGGTTTGATAGGGGCTAGCATAAATTAAAAAAAAACTTCCACACATGGAACAAAATTGTTAGTATTTTATATATTTAATATTTTACTTGTTTAGCTATAGATTCCCACACCTCTTAATTATCCCGGAGTCTGATCCAAAACGAACCTATTTCCAACCGGAAATTTCATTTAATAAAAATTTTCAAAACGAAATAAGAAATGCATTCTTTTTTTTTTTTTACTATTTTATTAGAGTTACATGACTGGGTGGTCGCCATAGTCTTTTCCTCTTTTTATACCATTTGTATATTGTGTTTAATTGTACAGTTAGTTTGAAACCTTCTCATTTATAGTTTTTACTATTGTTTCCCTTGTAACTATTTATAATTACAAATTTCAGTTGTAAATATGTAAATATTCTTTAAATTTTTTCCTCCTTTTGCACTGTGGTAAAGCATTTATATATTGTATTAAACCAAATGTATGGTCTCTAAAAATGGTCTTTATGATGAGATATCCCTTTGGTAGCTTTTTAACCTGTTCACGGACTGTCAGGTATGTTAGGATCTAATGGATAGTTTTTTTTAAAATCTTATATTGTTATACTAAAATTTCTATTGTAAGTTTTTACTTACTGTTAAACTTTATTTTTTTGTGGCTACCTGCCGCGTTTAAATATTCTTCATGGCTCCCATTGCATGGAAAAACGCAGTACCCCTACACCGGATGTAAAATTGCATGGCAACTAGGGAACCCAGAAAATGACTACATTGTTCCATTGTTCCTCATAGAAAGACGGAACAATTCATCATATATTTTTTTCCGATTTAATACATGCTTGTCATGGATCAGACCCCGTAATAATTAAGAAATGTTGGCATCTTTGCTTTAGTTGTAAGAATGCATAGTATAAACGTTTTAAGTCTATTTTACAGATTTATATTTTAAAATTTTCTCACTTTGTTAACTCAAAAAAAAAATGTGATTTACGAATAAACTTTACGTGATGGCAAGAATGAAGATCATGTTCGAATTCAGCGCGAAAAAATACATAAGAATTAATTATCAAATGCTGAAAAATATGAAAAACTCAAATTTTGTTGACTTGTTGTATTAATGGAACTAGGGGATCGTATCCGGGTTTCCCGGGTTAAAGAATATAGGCGAAAAAAATTTTTTTTAATTGAAAACTAATAATTTTTTTACATGCCATAATTTTTTTTAGATTGCCCACTTACATTGAAAAAGCATTTTTCATATGGAAAATACGAAATATACAATCAAATAAATTTTGAAATTTATCAAAAGCGATATTTTATTATTAGCCGCATGCTAAGAGTTATTTGACCAAGATTTTGCTACTTATGGCATCCTTTAATATTCTGATAATTTCAGAGCTTATACAGGTCTGTTAAATTTGTATTTTATTTATATTACTTTATTTATTTATTCATAGGGAAGTTTTTTAAATGGATATTAGCCCAAAGAAAATGATGAACTCTTTATATTGTTTTAAGGGCAAACGGATTAATCTTTCGTAATCGAACTCCGCGCGATATAGATAAATTAAAAAATATTACTTGATTTAAAATTGTTTTTAAAACCATAGACAGTCAGTAAACTGAGGTGAAATATGCAAACAAACTACATTTGAAAAAAAAATCCTGTTTGATGATCTAAAAATTTAAATTGTACTGTTACAAATAGGTTAGATTTGTGTTTTTTTTTTATATTATTCATTTATTTGTTTATAAAAGAAGTATTAATTTCTTTAATTTGTCTTTCACAAATATGTTAGATCTGTGGTTTTTTTAATATTATTCTTTTATTTGTTTATAAAGGGAGTATTAATTTTGTTATGCAAAAATAGTCAGAAACAAATGCTGAAAAATGTTAGTTGCTTTATGTGCAAAATGTTTATTATTATTATGTATTGAAACCGGCACGTGATAAACTAAACTTTAAAAAAATCATGCTTAAATTATTTAAAAAAATATCAGTCAATTAAGATACAGTTTTTAAACAAATGCAATTTGAAAGTAATTTTTTTCCCTGTGCAACGAAAATTGAAAGTGTGCGATGAGCAGAAGATTAAAAAATTGCAGAAGCGAAAATTTCAAGGCCGAAATTTGAACGTGAAGTGTTGCCATTCACAAAAGGACGTCAGAGTTACTCACATATACTTTGTTCTTTATAATATAGATACTTAATTAGTAAAATATAATAAAGATCAGTTATTACGGTGTGGTTATCAATTGAGGTTCTTATGCTTCGTATCCCAGAATGAAAAACAGCAATTTTCACCTTTCAAAATTTGCATATGCACTTCTCATAGCCATATTCATCATTTTAAAAAAAATGTATTTCGTTTGATCATTTAAAAATCATTTTAACTCAAAACTTGAAGTCACGATTGTCAGCAACATCTTTTATGTGAACAGAAGCACTCTTTACTTGAGATTCTAATCTCAATTCCGGAGAGTAAAAATTTCCGTAATTTATGTTTTTTAGACGCATTTGTATTAAAATGTTTAGTTTTATCTAAGAAAATGATTGTTTTCTTTTAAATATGACTTCATTTTCACTTAAATAAGCATTTCGCCTAGTGTCTGAAACTTAGTATCAGTACACATGCAGAAGGAAAACCAATATAGAAAATTTATGAGTGTTTTCAAAAGCAGTATGTCATTTTCCGTTATTATGCCTCTAATATAATATTCTGCTCCTAATGGGATTTTGCGACTCTAAACCCTATACAACAATTTTTATCAACAATTTTGAATTTTTATCAGAAAATAGCATGAATAAAGATAAAAATAAATTATTATTTCCCTCTTGTCTGCAATAATGAAAGCTATCTAATTTTCACCATTTTGAAGTAATTTCATAAAATGCTTTTAAAATTAAAATATAAAAGTGGGATATTTAAAAAAAAAACAAATAGTGCGATCACAACTACAAATGCAGATCTTTCAGTTAAAAAAAAAATATATATATATTAGTAAAATTGGTTTAGCAGAAAGTTCAGGGCAGATGACTAAAACACACGATTGTGTTTTAAATATATAGATTAGATAAAATTATGAAAAATTAAATTCAACAAATTATGTTATTTTGATGAAATTATAGTAAAATTCATAAAGAATAGCGTTAAAATTTTATTATTCGAGAGAATTTGGGGCAAAAACTTCAGGAACATGATATTAATTTAAACCTCGAATTATTTGTTTGCTTGTCTAACTCGAAGAAGCAAATCCATCCTGGCGAGAATCATCAATTTCTGTAATATAAATCGCTATTATTTGCTTGTCACCTCTCTTTTATAAAGACACTCTAAATTTTTGTAAAACATTGCGTTTTATCAGTGTCTGATTTCGGTTACATTATTTTCAGAAAAGAAGCACTTCAATTGTGAAGACTTTCGAAGCAGCTGGGCAGTAAAAATGACGCACTTTTACAAAACATAATTCAGTTTTAAGAATTACAACACACGCTTTTTTACAAAATCACGTCATTTGCATCCGATAAAGCAAACTAATTTTATAATCAAGTCTTTAACTTCATCTATAGAAAAGTATGCATATGACGTCATTATTACGGAATAACAGACAATATTCTTGACATAGCAGGTAATTTAATTTCAACTTTTTTTCAGGTTTTATAAGAAAATGGCAACAAAAAGATACAATAATCTTCTATTATCGACTATTTTCCGTTTTCTTTCAATGGCTTTCAATAAATATGCAGAACTTTTGTTGCCACTATAAGAAAACTGGTATTAAAAACTACAATAAAATAAATATCTCAAAAATAAATTGAGATACAGCTTTCAAACAAATAGCATTTGAAAGAGCATTTTCTTTCCTCATACGACAGTGTAAAAATTAAAAATGTGCGATGTTTAGAAGTTTAAAAATTTGCAGTAGAGAAAATTTTATTTCAAATTTCAAAGTGTTGCCATTCGAAAAATGACGTATGCGTTACGCACAGATATGTTTGTCCTTTATAATATGGATAGAAGTGAACTCTCACTCAGTGATGGTCAATTCCATCGTAACTGTCGTAACACTTGATGATCGATTATTGTTTTCTAAAGTGTAAAAATTTACTAATAGAGCTAGAACAATTTGTTATAATATAAAATATTTCTAATAAGAACTTAATACCCAAATACCTGCAGGTTACTTAAATCTCCTTTTTAGTCCCAAAAACTGCATTTCAAATTGCTGTAATTGCATAAAAATAGCAAGTAACATAAAATAGACAAGCACATTTTCTGCCATCATTGAAGTGTAAAAAATATCAAAACTAGCCAGTTAAAAAAGTGATTTTATTCTCTTAACCAGTTAACTAGTTCGGGCAAGAAAATTTAGCTCGCTTCGTTACTAAAATATTTTCAACGCCACTAATTTTTACTGTAATCTTCGGTTCATTATTTGTCAGACCTTTTTTCTATTATTTAAGGCAAATATTTTAGTACTTAAAAGTGGTGTTGGGTCCCTGTTTTTTGTTTCTGATGTCACAGAAGAAAACGAATTAGTTAAGGGGTTAACAACGCTAATTAATGGCCAATTGTAATAATAAATTTTTAAAGTAATTTCTGAATAACAAAAAAGAAAAAAATAGTATCTACATATGTAACTGACGTAACTTTTATTGTGTAACTGAAGTAACATTATCACTTTACAAAGACAATAATAGTACTTAACTTGGTTTGTAAGCAGTAATTTACAACACATTCTTACTGGGATTTTTTTATAGAACACAAAAACATCAAGCTTTCCAGCTCCAAAACATCAAGCTCCACATCCTTAAGTTAAATATATTATTAATTTTATTTCTACCCCTCCCAAAATGAGAATTTCCTCTGGAATTGCCGTGATGCAGGAATCATTTCTGTGAGAAAATTCTGAACTTCAATACTGTTTTCTTTAATCATTATTTGTAAACATAAAAGGGATTACTTATAAATTTATAGAGAATAGTTTGTGCAAATATTTGTTGCGAAATAACATTTTCCTCATTTTTCATGATGGTATATTATAATGTACAATAATTCTTAATTAAGTTGTATAGAATAATTTTAGTTAATAACGAATGTGTAATAAAAGCGGTTTTTCATTTCTTTTTTGTCCTTAGTACACTGGAAGAGAATTGAAAAAGAGATTAGTTTGATAAAAGACTACCTAGGACGGAATGAAGATCTAGATTTTGTGCTCGAAGTTGAACCATCTCCATATATAGAAAATGTGAATAATAGTAATGACATGGAAAACACGATATCCCTTGCAAATAAAAGTAAACTGGGATTTGGAAATCAAAATCACAATATTCAGAAAACTTCATGTGTGAAAGATGAAATCATTTCTCCAGTTATTGATCCAAAACAAATTCCATTCAATTGTCTATGTGGTGATGCGGAGAAAAATATAATTATTATAGATAATGACATAACACATGGAAAAGAAAGAATCGAAGCACCCTTACAAGAAGATAAATATACAGGCATCAAAAGTGAAGGTGATCGCCTCGCTGATTTACTATTATCCATAACAGAATTACAAAAGCCTAACAAAAATGTTGAAAATACAAAGACTGTTAAAAGTGTAGAAAACATCAGAACATCTATTGAGATAGAAGATAAGACATATACAGATTATATTTCAATAGCCAGTAAAACAGAAAACTACAGTGAAGATGATCATCTTGCAGATTTATTAATATCTTTGTCAGAGTTCAGAGTTCCTCCAACTATTGATGAGGAAGAAAATATAGTAATTGTAGATGAAAACCTTAAATACCAAAAACAAAATATCACTGGAGTAAAAAATACCACAGAAATACAAAATGAAGTAGAAACTAACATTGAAATTCGAGATACTGTGAAAGACAATATTACAGAAAAAATCAAAATGTACAGCCTACCAATGCAGCAGTTCAAACCTGAAAAAGAAATAAAAAAGAATATCGATGTTATAGATTTTCAAAAAGAAAATAATGCTGAAAAAGGCCGTTCATATTGGAATCATGAAGTCGGCGTGTATTTGCTGAATTTGTTTATTGATAACAACTCATCCAATGGAATGCTGCATCCCGAAAACTACTTATTCAAGTTGGTGCAAAAGTTATAATTTATCGATGGGTTCATGCTGCATATTTCCTCATAAAATACAGCAAAACAAATTTTTCACAGCTAAATCAAAAATAATGACGATATCAATCAAATCAACTAAATGAATAATTGAAATTCAAAAATAACCATACTTTACAACCATATTATAGTACATGAAATGCAGTAGTAATAATCAAAAGTTATTTTTTCCATTTCATCTCATATCATACAGTATTTTCATTCTCGAGCCCAGCAATTTGATCATTAATAATATTTAAATAAAAGTTCAATACAAAGCACAATAGGAAAACAATGGTGCAAAAAAATACTCATTTCCTTAACATAAACAAAAACAAATCTATTACAATTTAGCATGTATAATATACAATTATCATTTGACATTTAACCCCCACTATTTGTTCAAGCGATTTAATATTTTTAGTTTTTTTTTTAGTTTTATTTAAGTTTTAGTTTTTAAGTTTCAGTATAAGTTTAGTTTTAGTTTTTTTTATTTTTTATTAAGTACTTATTTAACGCTAAATATTAAGTCGCTTGGTCAAATAGTTTTAAATGGTAAATGATTATTATATATTATACAATAGCTACTTTGGTTCGTATTAAAATAACAATAATTTCGGCTCATAACTAAAAAAACCACATTACTTTTGAACAGTAATGATAATGAATTTACTTTCCAATAACATATAATAACTGTATTGGTTCATATTAAAATAACAATAATTTCAGTTCATAACATAAATAACAGTTACTTTTCAACAAAAATAATGATCAAGTTACTTTTCAATAAGAATAATAGTCAAGTTTATTGAAATAATAAAAGTAATTTTCATTCCATATTTAACATTTAGTAGAAAAATATGCAGCAATGTTACCCCCGATAATACAGAATCTCAAAATTCTCCGCATCACCTATCGAATAGAGAAACGAAGCAAGACAAAAAAATAAAACTGGAAATATTTTGCAATACAATTCTTATCTGCAAAAAATTCTCAATAATCAGATGTAACAGATATAATCTTGTTGTAATAAAACACACCAAAATGTAATTTGTTTGTTTTCTTTAAACTCAGATTCCGCCTTTTTAACATTTTCCAACATAGTTGAAAGGTGTTTATGATTTCCGATTGTATGTCCGTCTGTTCGATCTATAACTCTCATAAATATACTGGGAGTGGCCGGATTTTCTTTTATGTTATTGATGCTTAATATAGCGCGATCGGTATTGAAAATGTCTGTATTTTTAAATGTGGATATTTAGTTCATATACAGGGACGGTTAAAAGTTTTCCATTACTTTATGGTCAGTGTGAAAAAATCGTTACAATGTCATTTTAATGATGTTTTACAATTTCAAACATAATGAAATTGATAAGTATGATGAAATTGATAAAACATAATGAAATTTATAAGCATTTGTGCAGTGCACTGAATCGTGCATTCTGAAGAATATGGGTGGCAAAGCATTTACTATTCATTTACAGGGACAAACAAAAGGTTTCCATTACATTTTGATCTACGGGAAGTTTTTTCAGCATATTCTAGCTCTATTACACAATTTGAAACATAATGAAACTAATTAGCACTATTGGAGCTTAAAAAAATACATCTTGTATAACATCCTGTGCATTACATGAATAGTTTATAGGTTACACGGTATCAAATATAATGAAAATAATATACATTACTGGAGCTTCCTGCAAAGATACTTGTTGCTGTATAACTTGGTGTGCAAACATAATTCATAACTTATAGTTCATTTACAGGGATATGCAAAAAATACGGACAGAATACAATACAATTAGCTATATGTGCTGGAAATGCGATTTCATGTATGGTATGAGCATTTAACTGTTATATTTCTTAGTATGTGGTGTGCATAAATGCTATAGATCTTTATACAGTGTTATACAAAAGAATTCGTAAGCACTGAAGATTACGAGCGTGATTGGATTGAAAGCAGCTTTTAATATAGTTATGCATTTTCAGGTGGAATTATATTTAGTAGGCTAAAAATGTTTGTATAATATAACTAAAATCTTATACAGGACCATGCAAAAACTGGATACATGACATCATATAGAAGATAATGTTTGGAAGTGTGATTTGAGTAGTTTTAATTATGTTTCTACCTCAATTAAATTTTAGCATCATGTGTTAGAACATTTACTACATTTACGTATGTTTCACATTACATATGTTAGGACCGATGTACATGCGCAGTCCATTCCTTCGCTCTTCTTACCCAGAATTTAATAATATATTACTGCTTTCAATTTGCATTTTTTAAATTTTTAGAAGCATTTATTTATTGTCATTGGAGGCATTTTTATTTAATAAATTATATAGCCCATCATTTGTTAGACTGAATAGTTTTTTAAGAAAAATTATTCAATAAACTTTTATTTAAAGAAAATCATCTAACAATTGAAAATATCTTTGACTATACAATTTATTAAATAATGTTTTCAGTGACAATGCATCCATGTATTTTCATATGTATGTCACACGAATTTCAAAAAATGCAAATCTAAAGCACAAATTGTTAAGCCATTTAGAGGATGTCGGTAGTGGTCATCGGACTATCATAAAATGTCATCCCCAGGATATTGACAAGTGTGACAGTTCGAAACCCATAAGATGTCCTTTAACTGCCGACAGTAAAGGTCGACAGGACCATCTCATCGATCCTCCGGATATCAGCCTGTCCTAAATATGACATTTTCAATGTTTTTAGGACATGTTTGTGCTTTCTGGGTAAACAGTAATTGGTCATATATAGGGCTGTAGAAAAGAATCCAAATGTGTTTCCGAATATTGATAGAAACTACTGAAGGTGAATTTTCAGCCTGTTATGCATTTTCACACTAAACTATGTTTTAGCATATGTAAAATTTATAGATTAAATAAATAGTTGCACAAAATAAGTGGACTAATTTTTTGCAATGGACGATGATTTCTGAAATCTTATTTTCAAATGTGTTATGAGTTTTATAAAATATTTAATCAGTAAGAAAAACTTGGACTTACGCTGTCAAAATTTAATAATTAAAAATCTTACGATACTAATCAGCGTACATGTAAATAAAAACTATATTAAAAATACATTACAAATAATTCCCAACGTTTCGTGCTCATTCTAACGAGCACATCATCGGGGGAGAGAGTCCTTGACCTCCTCGGAGCGAAGTCTCCAACATCACATTCACGACATCACAACTGAAAACATTACGGTAACTGATCATTAGAACAACCAAAATCAGCACTGCGCCTGATATCGCGCCATCTGTTGGTAGGTTAACACACTACGATAAGAAAATTGGAAAACTCGAAATAAACTTTACGAATGTACTTCTTTTAAAATATTCAACCAAACATTAGAAATTTGAAATGAAATATTGTTATTGCATACCTTGTTTTTTCTTAGACTTATTTCTATGGATTCACGTATAAGGGCTTTAAGTGGGTTGGAATATTTAGAGATAATTTTTACATTGTCAAAATGAACTGCCTTGACACTGCCTTTAAATGCTAATCTAGATAAAGCTGTAGATAGTCTATTGAATTTTAAATCACTTTTATGTTCTTTAATCCTTTGAAACAGGCATCGTTTTGTCATTCCAATATATGAAGTTAATAGACCAGTATTGAGTTGAATAGGGATTTCGTAAACACCAGGATGGAATAAAATTGGTAGATACTAAACTGAGCTGGTTCAGTGACACTGGCTAATTCAAAGTAAAGCTTATAAGTCTGACTAGAACAATTATCCAATAAAGCAAACTTCTTACGGATGTAGAGGTTAAGACTACTAAACTGAGCTGGTTCAGTGACACTGGCTAATTCAAAGTAAAGCTTATAAGTCTGACTAGAACAATTATCCAATAAAGCAAACTTCTTACGGATGTAGAGGTTAAGACTACTAAACTGAGCTGGTTCAGTGACACTGGGTAATTCAAAGTAAAGCTTATAAGTCTGACTAGAACAATTATCCAATAAAGCAAACTTATTACGGATGTAGAGGTTAAGACCTTATCTACCAATTTTATTCCATCCTGGTGTTTACGAAATCCCTATTCAACTCAATACTGGTCTATTAACTTCATATATTGGAATGACAAAACGATGCCTGTTTGAAAGGATTAAAGAACATAAAAGTGATTTAAAATTCAATAGACTATCTACAGTTTTATCTAGATTAGCATTTAAAGGCAGTGTCAAGGCAGTTCATTTTGACAATGTAAAAATTATCTCTAAATATTCCAACCCACTTAAAGCCCTTATACGTGAATCCATAGAAATAAGTCTAAGAAAAAACGAGGTACGCAATGACAATATTTCATTTCAAATTTCTAATGTTTGGTTGAATATTTTAAAAGAAGTACATTCGTAAAGTTTATTTCGAGTTTTCCAATTTTCTTATCGTAGTGTGTTAACCTACCAACAGATGGCGCCATATCAGGCGCAGTACTGATTTTGGTTGTTCTAATGATCAGTTACCGTAATGTTTTCAGTTGTGATGTCATGAATGTGATGTTGGAGACTTCGCTCCGAGGAGGTCAAGGACTCTCTCCCCTGATGATGTGCTCGTTAGAATGAGCACGAAACGTTGGGAATTATTTGTAATGTATTTTTAATATAGTTTTTATTTACATGTACGCTGATTAGTATCGTAAGATTTTTAATTATTATATTTAATCAGATTTTTTTTTTACCTTATTTAACAGTGAAGTTTTGATAACGAATTAAGGAAGTGTTGGAAAGTGTTTCGTAATCTATTCTTGAGGTATGATAAAAAAAAAAAACGTATATTTCTTCTAAAGTTGTTGGATGCCACAACTTCGTCCTTGATTTATCGTTTCCAGGATGCTGGTTGTTATACTGGTCCGCAAAACGGTTAGTTTCTGTAACAATATGAAGCACAGCTTCTGATCAAAAAATAATTCAAAAAATAAAAGTGGGTTCGTAAAATCTGTTACATTTTTATTTATTCCTGGTTGTCCCGAAAATGGAAACCGTGAAGGTGGCATAGGTATTTTTTTTTTTTTATATCCAATCGTACCCAGTTTCTGGCATCTTTCATAGAATAGTCGTTATCTGAATCCTCTTCATCTG
This sequence comes from Maratus speciosus, assembly GCA_963932465.1. Classification (NCBI taxonomy): domain Eukaryota; kingdom Metazoa; phylum Arthropoda; class Arachnida; order Araneae; family Salticidae; genus Maratus; species Maratus speciosus. Next base: position 263,299,401 of record OZ010794.1, on the reverse strand, counting down.
ACATATCATATTCTGACGTTTCTGATCCAGAAGATGACGGAAAGTCGTCATTCAACTTACTATCATCAGTATCGAACATACTCCTACGAAATTCGAGAAACTGCACGGCTAAAGCTATGAGACTGAGGTAGCGACATCAAAATAGCAATGCGATAGAAAGGAGAAAAGTGAACGGCAAACCAAACAATATTTTCTCTAAAATAACAGTGGTGTTCAAAAAGGGCGGAGCCTTGTCAAATATGGAAAAAAATTCGCTTGTATTTTCACGTCACTAGCTCAGTGCGATAGCCTTTATGAAGGTAGTTCCTTCTACCACTTCTCCCCTGAAATAGGTCAGTCTTTCAAAAACACCTTCAAAGTCTTTTTTCTTTTTCTTTTTTTTTTTTAATTCCAAAGCCGTGGGCTTGGTTTTACTGGTACAGTGCAGTATAAAGGATAATATTTTGGACTGACGTATATATACGTCAGTGGCACTTAACGCATCGACTATGCGCGACGGATATATACGTCTGTGGCACTTAAGGGGTTAAGAAAAATACATTTTCATTTAATGAAGCATGGTATATAAAAACACAAATTAAACCACTAACTCGGAAGAATACTTTTTTCATAGCTCTCCATAGACGCCAACGAACGGCATTTTTTTTCGTATCCGATCTATATAATTGCCGAAACGTCAGTGAAGGCTTACTGTGGAGACACGAAAAGTTTTGGTTTCCGTTAGTCTGTCTGTCTGTTAGTCTGTCTGTCTGTTAGTCTGTCTGTCTGTTCCGCGATAACTGCCTCAAAAAGCATCCGATCGGCTTGAAATTCACTGGGCATGTTGACGAGGTACCCGGATTTAGCTGTATAGTTTTTGGTTAAATTTGGTTCATTCGTTCGGGAAATATGGAACATTTTATTTTGCTCTATAATGCTTTTCAATGGCAAGTCAGACGATTTTCAGATTTTCATTTGTTGAAAGAAATGGCTCATATGAAAAATGGATTTAAATGGTAAATTTTTGATGCTGAAATTTTAAATTTTTAAATAACATTATTAAATTATTCCAATAAATTATGTCAATATATTTGCGAGATTTTTTTAATTGGGTTTATAATATTTGGGGGAATTTTATGCCTGTTTTCCAATAATATAAAGGATTTTGTTTTATCAAATTGACATAATGCATATTTCATTATTTTCTTTTCATTCTCTGTTGCCTAACAACGTATTAGGTCCTATTAATATTAGTATAATTGCGTGTATAATGCTTGAGTAAAGCCAACGTCAAAACAGATGAATTAATGCATTTGTATCTTTGCATATAGAAGGATTTTAGCCCAGAAATAAAAATAGGCAATATTTCATTTATTTTATTGAAATATTTTGCTTAAAAATACAAAAGTTCATTATTTTCATAGAGAATAACGTAACATTTTCCCATAACATTTACCAATATTTCTTTAATTGTTGCCAAGAAAATCAAAACCCGGAATAATATTTTCTTTTAAACAATTTTCAATTGAAATGTTTTGTCGTGAAACAGGAAAATGAAAAATAAAATTAAGAATAGAAAAAATTAATATGGCTGCATATTAAAAATAAAAAGGAAACTCTCGAGTATTTCTTAATATAACAAGATGAAAAGTTTTGAGTAAGTACGCATAGTTGGTGAATTAGACGTCATTTATCGAAAACAAAGATGCTGGAATAAAAAGATCTTGGGTAAAATAAAATTAACTATTATTCACGGAGGAAAGCGATAGATGGAGATGCAGTAAGCCGTAAAAACAGTTTGCAATACGATGTGCGTTATCGCTCAGATTTAAATGCCCTCATTCGGCCCAAACAAAACAAGCACGTGGAACAGGGACCAAATTCTTTGACTTCATCCGTTTTTTTTTTTTTTTTTTTTTAAAGCAGGTCTTTGTGTTGTGCCGAATGTGGCGGATTTTAAGGTTACATTTTTGGCGTTACTTCAAGATTTATTGTCTGTGTACGGTTAACATGAATATTTTATTTTAAATTTAAATTTTATTAATTTATAAAAAAAACTTATGCTTATCCTTATAAATCACAGAGTAAAAAAAATAAATCTAAGATATACTATAACCATCCGCACAATCAATAAAAAATTACGAATGTAAATTTAAATAGACTACGGAGGGTTCAGGGGGGCAGAGCCCCCCTGAAGAAATGCAATTTTTGATTTAAAAAGTTACCAGAATATCATCACTATTATCACTAGCTCATCAGAATTTCAGAACATCAATGTACAACCACTTGTTTAACACTTTTAATTTCTGAAACTTTACGAAGTATCTTGTATGCTCATAAATATTTATGTAATTTGAAAACTTTAAAAAGCGATTTGTAGGAAGTTGAATATTATGCAATGAGTGTTAAAAAACAATGACTTGCAAAGATGACGTTGAGGCTCCTGATCTGCAGATTTACTAGTTTATATATACCAGGAATACATTAAAATAAGTATAACAGAAGGGTCGTACTGGTTCTGAAATTTCCAAAACATCTTCTGTGTAGGCAATAGAGACCGTGCTCTACCTAGCACAATTCATGGTAGTTCTGGAAAAAGGTTTACAATATGTTTTTTGGGTCGCTGAATCCGAATTTTTAACTTCCCACCAAAATTTCCCCCCACAACCCCTAAAATTTGGCAAAATGCTCCCCAAAAAAGGTTTTTCTTTAAAAAATCATTTTTTTTTATTGTTTTAGTGAAATAGTATCTAGAAATTCAGAAAATAGACAAAATTTGCAACAAATATGATACATGACATTATGACGTAGGATGAATGGGGATGGGAGATCTGCCTCGGAACATGCGCCGCGGTGCTGCGTGGGCTAAGTTGGGCAATTCCACTTAACCACTCACATCGTTTACTTTCGCCTTCCCGTCTCCCCTCCGAACTTTCCCTATAAGCTTTACTTTAGGTTTTTTGGGTCGCTGTATTCGAATCTTTAACTTCCCCCCCAAAAATAGTTGTTTCTAAATTAAATTTTTTATTGTTTTAGGGGAAAAATATGTAGAAATTCAGAAAGTAGACAGACTTTGCAACAAATAGGATCGATGACATTATCACGTAGGATGAACGGGGAGGGGGAGGGCTGCCTCTGAACATGCACTGCGGCGATACGTGCACTAAGTTATGCAATCTCAGGCAATAGGGGATTTTACCTGGCAAAATTAATGCTAGTTCTGGATTTCTACCCACTTTATATTTTTTGCTCGCTGATTCCGAATTTGTAACTTCCCAGAAAAATTTCACCCGGACCCCCCCCCCCCCCCCCGCAAAAATTAAAAATAAAAATAAAAATAAATAAATTGATTTTTTTGAAAAAATCTGCTTTTTGAGAACAGCGCGCGGGGAATGTTCCGAGGCATCCCCCCCCCTCTCCCCGTTTATCCTACGTGATAATGTCATATATCCTATTTGTTGCAAATTTTGTCTACTTTCTGAATTTCTACCTACATTTCCCCTAAAATAATAACAAAATTAATTTAAAAAACTATTTTTTTGGGTGGTGGGGTGTGCGGGGGGAATTTTAGGGGGAAGTTAAAAATTCGGATTCAGCAACCCAAAAAACTTAAAGTAAACCTTATAGGGAAAGTTCGGAGGGGTGACGGGAGGGCGAATGTAAACGATGTGAGTGGATAAGTGGAACTGCGCAACTTAGTCCACGCAGCACCGCGAAGCATGTTCCGAGGCAGATCCCCCCCTCCCCATTCATCCTACGTCATAAAGTGGTATATCTTATTTGTTGCAAATTTTTTTACGTTCTGAATTTCTAGATACTTTTCCCCTAAAACTATAAAAAAAATATTTTTTTATAAAACCTTTCATGGGGGGCATTTTACCAAAAATTTGAGGGGGACGGGGTGCCGGGGGAAATTTTGGTGTGAAGTTAAAATTCGGTTTCAGCTACCCAAAAAACATAAAATAAGCCGATTTCCAGAACTATTATTAATTTTGCCAGGTAAAATTCTCTATTGCCTGGACTACCTCGGCTCTATTTTCCAACAGAAAACATGTCCTTTGATAGGGCGAGATTTGGTGCGTTTAACTTAGATTCATTATTCCATTAAAAAAATATTGATATATGTCCTGAAAAATTCCCTAAAACGAACGAATACTGTAAATATAATACAGCATAAAACAGCTAAAGACGAGTTTTGAGTAATTATTGTTCGCAGTCAATCCTGTAATCGAATTATTTTGTCTGTTCTCAGTAAATCAACGATGTATGCTATGCACTTCATAATCTATAGAAAACATCATCATATTCGTCTTCATCGCAATTCATTTGCTGTATTCTTTTTGTTTTTCACACTGTCGAAAATAACAAATTCGGATAGTGTTTCCGAGGTCTCAATTTCAGAATTAAGTGAAATACAATCATCAATCAGCACATCAATGTTAATTTCTTCTTTTTTTCTCACTGTATCCGTATTTTTAAAGTTACTCTAAGGGATTATCATCTTCGTCCTCCATACTTACCGAATTCTCACTACTGACAAAGAAGGTGCCTGATAAAACCAGTTCAAGGCCATTGAACATCATAAAATGTGTTTAAAGAAAGAATAAGTTTGAAATATCCAGAAATATTTTGAGAAATGGGAAGAAAAATATTTTTGACCACAAGAAGAAGTTCGTTAAATAGAGAATGCAATTCGCTATTTGGAGGTTCTTTTACAAAGAAATTCGCAAAATGTCCTTGGTTCCAACGAAAAGTTCGCAAAATAGAGAAATTCGAAAAATAGAGGTTCGTTAAATAGAGGTCCGACTGTATAAATGCTACGCATTTATTTTCAATAGCGAACATTCTATATTATAATTAATTATGTGTCAATGTGAATATACTTACGAGAGTTACAGCCTGCAAAGTTTGCAAACGGCAGACATAGAAATGGAACACACTTTTAACCCTCTAATTACCATGGTAGAATTCGTTCTAGAAATTCCATAATTCAGATAATCTAAATTCATACCAGAATATTTCAATTTTAAATTTCGCTTTATTTAAATATTGAGTGTCAGCTATTAAAGAAAACAAAACAATGCTATTTAAAATTTCTGGTGTAAATTGGGAACATCTGATTAAAAAGATCCACTAAATTCGAAATACTGGTGGTAGTATATACTGCTACCATTGCCATTAGACGGTTAAACTATGTTAGGAACTACTAACGGTGTTTTACATAATTTTATTTCTATTAATTGTAATTATTAAGGTATCTCCCTGCGTTCGGAGCGCTTGTTTTAAAAAATGTGCAATATTAAAAATATACATATATTTTTATTTAAATAATACAACTTTGTATAAACCGTCATAAAAAAATTAAATTGAATTGAGTTCATTTTTGATTTTATCCCATCTTACTTCAGCTAATGACGGGTTGTTAACCCTTTCCTTTGCGGAGTAATTCTGTTTATAAACTGATGAAATGTTGGACTGACACCAGAAATTATAAACGAATTTATTAGAAAGTATGAACATGCTTCTTTCAGAGTACATTATAAAAGGAAAATTTTAATTAAATATTCTGGGTGCCAGTAAAATAAAAATTAGGTGTCCTTTTTTTAAGGACACCGCCCGCGAAAGGGTTAAAACTTCCTGCTCGAATTACACCTTGAGTGATTTTTTTATTTTTATGGTGATTTATGCAAAATTTTATATTTAATTGTGGTTTATTCCTAATTTTTTAATGCTGTTTGTTCTAACGCATATTTTTAGTTCAATTGAAATACAGAATGATGAAAAACGTAAAATCCTTACAAAACCCTATAATATTTTTTTTTAAATCGGGGCGTTGCATTTCTTTAGTAAAATTTTATGATTTCACCAGACAGCGTATACTTTATCCAACTAAATATATTTCAATTCCCTCTGTACGTTACACTTACCTGTGTACTGAACTAAGATTTTTATATCTTCAAAATTAAGTGAAATGTTTCAAAATATGTCAAAAAATACATATTTTCGTATAAACAAATACCATTCTTTTATATTCAAATATGGAAATTAACATGTAGTTATGGAGTAATATGTAAAGCATTTTGACAAAATTTTACTGATATATGTTTATAGTACTTTTTGTAATGAAGTTTATCAAACATGAAAATAGAGAAAAAACTGATTTTCCAGAAATAGCATTTTAAAATATTCGTATCTATATTGTTTCTTACCTATAAAATTAATCTAGAAGAGTCGGTTGACGTTTATTTGTGTTTTTATGTAACAAAATGCAAGCATACCATGCAAAGAAACATTGGTTGAATTTCTTCTGGTCCTCCTACTCCCACTTCCAGTATTTTACTCACTGATTCCTGTTTATTAAATTGGCCATAACTCCTCTTCTGTTAATCGTTTGACAAAAGAGATTTGTAACCGTAAAATACATGGTGTGTTCACAAAGTTTCAAGGCTGGTCCTAGAGTACAAAATTTATTAAACATTTTTGTACAGAGAACTAAAATTCTTCGAAATATGACCCTTGAAATCAACACACTGCTGCCAGCGTTTTTTTCATCGTTCATAGTCTCTCTGGAAGTTCTCGCGCGCAAGGCTGTTAACCCCTTAATTCTCACTCCCGTGATATTCAAGGGCTGTGTCTTTTATTCAGATTATTTCATTCCCACCAGCTTTATAAAATAGTGCAATTGGCGTTATTATGGTATCATTTGACCTGTCATTAAATAGGGTGACTATTTCTTTTTCAGAAAAGTGGTGCCAATAAGCAATATGAATATTTGAACCGTAATTTAATGCGACCGTTAAGGGGTTAAGGGACCTCGTCGAAGCTGGAATGGTGGATAGCTGGAATCGTGTCGAATCTCTTCCCTTTCAGATCATTCTTGATCAGGAAGAATTAAAAAAGTTGCTGGGAACGAGTTCGGAGCTGTAGGGAGGTTGGTGGCAGTATTGCCACGTTAAACTTACTCAAAACTTTGGCGGCTGCGAGCGACGTGTGAGAGGCCGCATTGCCATAGTACCATCCAAACCTCTGCGCCGGGTCAGGTCGGTTTTACTCTGGAATGCACCCCCCCCCCCCCCCATTGAAGGATATAGTCCGGTGCGCCCACCGAGATATCATAGACGATTGGATTGATCACCACGACAATGCGCCCTCCCACACGCCGCTCGCCGCTGCCGAAATTTTGGCTAAGTGGCAATACTGTAGCAAGTCCTCTTACAGCCACGACCTTGCTCCCAGCGATATTTTCCCTCCATGGGTCAAATTTCGAAGAATTTTAGTTCGCTGTACAAAAGTGTTTAATAAATTTTGTATTCTCAGACCAGTCTTGAAACTATGTGAACACACCCTGTATTGCTGTTTAAAATAAAATAATAAAGATATTTCGAAAAGTTTAGCAATTTTAATATAGGCAGATACCTTAATATAATGCGGACTGCCTGTCGCTTAATAGTTATTTCAATGTATTGCCCCATTACAGATCCGAGGTTTGCGACCGGATTTGTACAACGTTTACTCGATATTACATCTGTTCAGTTTCGGTAAATGAATCAAGCGAGGTTGGAAAAAAAACTGGCCATTTTTGCATTATCTGGCCACATTCCCAGACGTACGCTATATAGCACACTAGGACACACGTCGAAACAAGCAGGATTATCAGTAACTTATGATCCTATACGTATTCTAGATAGTGTTGCCAGGAGTACCGCCTAAATAAGGGCTCCAAATTCTCTGGACACCACTAATTTCTCTAAATTTATTTCACCATCTTTAATCGCAGCTAATTCTGTCATTAACCCCTTAATTCTCGCTCTCGTCATAATCTCGGGCTGTATGTTTTACCCAAATTGTTTTATTCCCTCCAGTTTTATAAAATAGAGAAATTATGTAATATTTTGGTATCGTTTTTACTGTCATTAAATAAAGTGAATATTTCTTTTTCATAAGAGTGGTGCCAGTAAGCAATTTGAATTATTCAACCGTAATTTAATTCGAGCGTTAAGAGGTTAAATAAGACGTGGAAAAATACTTTAAAATACTGGTGCCCAGAGCATTTGGAGCAACGTTGCAAGCTGGACATCTGGCAACAGTGTTCTAGCGCATCATTTTACAATTTCCAATACCTTTTAGCAACAATCTTTATTATTCTTAAAGCCAGTAATGTTCATTATTTTTACTTGTGCACTTTCTCTTTTCTTGTATGAATAAGTAGCTTATATAATATAAATGTCACTTTTGAAAATGCTTGCTAATATAAACGTTACATTACAGGTAATAAGAAGAATTCTTGATAAGCAAAACAGAATATTTTGTAAAGATATAGAGCATAAAAACTTAGCAAGCTTTTACTTCCATAGAAATATGAAAACAATATCACATTTTCCGAAGTTTTATTAATTTACAACAGACCAAACAAAATTTATAAATTAAAAATAAATTCTTAGTATATAGAAAATTATTGTCTGTTCAAATATAAGAAAATGTATGAATTTTAATATTTGTTTCTACTTTCTAGACCATTAATATATTATTACTTTTTCTTGTACACTTTCTCGATTCATAAAAGATGTATCTTATAAATTATTTACGACCCGCTCAGAAGTGTGTGCTCATATAAAATTCACCTTATAAATTATAAAAATAATTCGAAGTTATAAGTAATATTTGATAAAAGTAGACAACATAAAAATTAGCCTTTATAATAGAAATATTATATATATATATACATAGGTGGGACGTTTAAAGCCGAACTTAAAAAATTATTTTTAAAAAAATGTTTGCAATGGCTCATTGCCGCTTAACGAGGTACCGCCAGAAATAACCAAATAACCCTCTAATAGACCTACAAGTCATTAGTTTTGCAATTTACACCGGGAAATTTTGAATGGCAATTTTTTTTTGTTATACTTGTGGAACATATATCATCTTATAAAACCAGAATAACTATTTAAACTTACTGGTGAGAATTTGGAATCCGTCAATAAAGTATCAGCCAGATGCGGCAACAGTGTGGCATTCCGCATTTAGCTGATTTTTTTTTTTTCGAATTATGAATTCTCACAAGTAAGTTTAAATAGTTATTACAGGGCCCCCAAATGGTCCGCTAACTGAATACCAATAATTTTTAACAGAAAATTTTATGGTAGGTTTGCGCTAGAATTAACTTCCAAAGGGGATTTCGGCGCGGTTTGTAAGAAAAATCTAAAAAGAAAATTTTTCTAAAAAAATATTGGTATACAGTTGGCGGACCATTTGGGAGCCCTGCTGTTATTGTTTTATAAGATGATAGATATTCCACAAATAAACCAAAAAAATTGCTATTCAAATTTTTCCGGTGTGAATTCGCGCACTCGTGAAAAGTTGGTCGATTACGAGACTAACGATAAAGACAGGCTACCGCGGTGGGTCCGATTCTTCTTTTTTTTACAGACCGCTGAAGTCACATGATGCTCGAATGCACCAATGAAGGTGTGCGAAAAGAGCATCACGTGACTCCAGCAGTCTGTAAAAAAAGAAGAATCGGAACCACTGCTGTAGCTTGTTTTTTTCGTTAGTCTCGGTCGATTAGTGATGACGTCACAACTCGTGTCTTCTGGCCTTGTGTATTTCGATGGCAGTGGTTTAGCCCCTTAAATCTCGCTCCCGTGAAAGTCACGGACTGTGTCTTTTATTCAGATTATTTGATTCCTATCAGTTTTATAAAATAGTGTAACTGGTTTATTATGGTATCATTTTACCTGTCATTAAATAAGTTCAATATTTCTTTTTCAAAAAAGTGGTGCCAATAAGCAATTTGAATTTTAAAACTATAATTTAATGCAACCGTTAAGGGGTTAAAGAAGTTCTTTTAGCTTCGATTATTTTACTCCAGTTTTTACTTAGATCAATTTGAAAGTAAAAATAACTTTAAGAAAACAGTTGTATTCACAGTAGCTGTACCTGCAACTCGGTTACACCACTAAAATCCAGACTAGAAACAAGTTTCAACTTCTTGAAACGGGTCCTGCAGTTATAGAAATTGGACAACTTAAGAGACTACACTAGTTACGCAAAAACACTCGAAAGCTAATGTTAAATGTGTGGGAACGTTAATTTACACTCTAATTTATTATTTTAATATTTTTATTTATTATTTTTTTTTCATAGGATAACTGAGGTTGATCTCTAACAGGGCTAGTTTTTTCCCTTTTCGATTTTTATTGCAGTTTGTATTTTAATGAGACTACTTTTATTTTCGGAGCCGTTTTCGAAAGTGAAAGTTCCGAAAATAAAAGTAACTTTCTAAAAAAAAATCTCCAAACAAAATCTAAACATTACACACTTTCACGGTCGGAATTCCGTAAATAAAATGCTGTTGTGCATTTCTCAAAATAAGAATTATTTGTCTTAATGTTAACTAAATGTTAATGTTTAACTAAAATTCAAGGAGCCTCTATAAAGTTTTTTTGACTGAATTGTTGTAAATGCGTTTACATTTAAAAAACTTAACCCCTTAAGATTCGCACCCGATAAGTGTAGGCTACTTTTTTTTATATTCAGATTGTTTGATTGAAACCTCTTTTTTGGCGTAGAAATATTGACTTATTTAATGGCAGATAAAGTGATGCAAGAATAAAGCCAATTACACAATTAAAAAAAAAAAAAAAAAAAAAAAAAAAAAAACTTGTGTGAATCAAACAATCTGAATGAAAAAAAAAATCTTTGCACTTCTCGTGAAAGTCAAGGGCGTGAGAATTAAAGAGTTAGCACCTTGGGGGCGAACGTCACGCATACATGCTGTATAAGATGCTCTGAACCCGAAAATATTCCCACCAGTAATCTTTTATTGTAAACTTTGCAGTTCTTAATCATAGCATTTCTGCGATTAAGATTTGCGAAAATTTCTGTTTTGAAAAATCGGTGGTAAAAGAATAAAAAAATCCCGTAAACCACGCTCGTCACGAAGGGGTTAAGTAAAATACGCAGGTTCTTTTAGGATAAATATGTTTTAACTTTTTACATTCTTTTAAGGGTACAAGGGACCTTCAACTTGAATAATAATAAAAAAAAATTACTTAAATACTACTCATACTATATGAATTATCGCATATATTTGTCACACAAGAAAATAAAAAAAAACATTTTCTTTCGGAGGGAAATAAGGATATTTCCTGAAAATTTTGACCGTTCTTAAGAACTTTCAAAATATCCCAACCTCACTCCATATCATTTAATATCCCCCAATATTTTTATGCCAGTTTGGTTTACTTATAAAAATAAAACTGTGCATAGTTACTTTAAAGTAAATATAATTGAAATAGTTAAAGGTAGTTAAATACAGAAATAGGATGCAAAATGCTGAAATTTTTATAAAATTTAGAAAATACTTTTTGTCTTTTATATATTTTAATATATATATAAGTCTATGCACAGTTTTATTTGTATATGTAAACCAAACTGGCATAAAAAATATTGGGGATTTTAATTGATATGGAGTGAGGTAGGGAAAGTTCGAAAGTTCTTGATAACGCTTATAATATTCAGGAAAATTCCTTCCATTTCTTCCAATTTTTTTTAATTTCGCATATGATATATATATATTGCGCCCTAGAATAGTATTTAACCCGTGAGAACCCGCGCATACCCAGGGTATGAATGGTTTTTACTTTGTCACCAATAAATACAAATAAAGATCGTCATCTTATTTAATTGGAGATAATTAAAGAAGTTGAAGATTACTTTTATCAAGATAGTGGTGACGATTGTAAAAACCTTACGCACTCCGGGTCTATCGGGCCCGGCGCACGTCATCGCGGGTTAAGCTGCAATTTAAAAAATGAGTTTGAAAGTCTCTTGTCCCCTTAAATGATTTTTAGATAATTATTATTATTAAATTTATAAAGCCTCAAATTAATACCAAATCAAGTCAAGGAAATATCTAAAAAAATAGCCATATTGGAGGAAAAGCTTGAAATCATTCATGAAGTAGTCCTCCCTTGAATCGAGCGTATATGTATATTTTTTCCAGTAAAGCTTTAGCCTAGCTCCCTACTCATCTTCTGTTTTCGTTCAGTAATACAACGGAGTTATGAACAAAGAGGAGGAGACGTTTGGTGTACTGGCTACCAGTTGCGAGTGAAGTAACTGAGGAGGCTGTCACAAGATGGCGGCTGCTTTATTTAAATCGGATCTTCAGTTTCTGATTACCGCCAGGGCAAACGTCCAACCAGTACAATTGAATAGTAAATTTCATCTTAATTAAGCGCCTTATTCATGGCAGCATTTCTCAAAAATGACATAAAAATTTCTATTTGTTTTGACTGGTGACAGTATGTCTTGTAAAACTGTCAGTTTGTTCCACTTGTTGTCACAATATGGCGAAAACGCAGGACCTAACTACCGCCAAAGTAAACTCCTACCAGTAAAAATGAAAGTCTGTTTCTGCTACTATTTTTGACTTTAATTTTGTAATAATAAGGCGTTTAAATGAAAATTTCTGTATAAATCTACTGGTACAAGTTTCCACCAGCGATAAATAACTCCTGCAATAGCGGTTACAGTTGAAGCTTCACTATTTTAAGGATATGTCAGTTCCTCTTTATTAATAGTTCCATGAGTAATACGCTCTGCCATCATTAATAAAACAGCATGTTATCAGTTATCAGTTCGAATACAGTAATTCTGATAGCATTTCGGATCATTGAGTCCGAAATGCTATTCAGTATTTCACTAATATTAATTTTCACCACAAAATAAAATTTGTTTGATATCTCAATATTTGTCATATATGCATTAGAATTTTAGAGCTTTCAAACTAATATAATACTTTGTATGATTGAATCTTTATTTTATTTCTAAATTACTATAATCCAGTAAGCTCCGATATAAAAAATAATTGAATATAACAGATTTATTCCGAGATAACAGGATATTTCTGAACCTGCATATTGACAATTCAGGGCATGCTGTACATAGAATAACATTAAATATGCAAAAGGTCTAATACTCTATATATCTTTCATAATTTAATAATATTATTAATTTGCGAAATGTATGTAGAGCATTAGACTTGTTGAAAATTATGTTCATCACACTGAGCAATCCAAATAAGCTTAGACGGCTAAGATATCCCGTCTTTTAGAGGATAAAAGATTATGTTATGAGTTATCAGTTCTAATACTCTGTTTTTGGAGGCATTTAAGATTATGTTCATCAATTCGTACTTTCAACGATTAGTTTTATCCTCAAAATAAGATTTATTTGATCTCCTAGAAGTCCCTTGCTTTCAAATTTATACACAGTTTTGGATAAATGAATCTACGTTCCATTTCTATGTTATTAAAATTTGAAAATTATAGCTCATATAGCAATGTAACTTTGATACAAGAGATGCTAACGTATATTGTTTAAAAGTATTTAGAAAGTTGCACGGTATTTTGTGTAATTTTTGCATTTAAAAAACTTTATTATACAGTTTTTTCAACGAACGTTCTGTTGAGAAATTATTTAAATATATATGCTTAACTATGCATTTATGATTTAATTAAAAGTGTGGATTGAAAGAAAGTAGGAAGATTTCTTAATATTCAAATACATTATTTAACTCTCTAGTGCATGATTTTTTATTTTTCCTTTAAAAAATATATTTCATTCTTTAATGAGCATACATTAAAGGAAGAATACTGAAAAAAATATATCACTCTTACATTTTTCAGTATTTTGGATTTTTTTAAGTGGTTGTCAAATGGCAACACAATGCATTGGTCTTTTTTCTATCAATTATCGGGTGGCATTTTGCCGCACGAGGTTCTGTTTTCTCTTATTATTCCAAGGAGCGCAATTACTTTTGATTTTAAAAGTGTCATTATGTTCACTGATGTTTAACAGTTATAAAAATACAGTTCATGATTTACAGGTTCAACAACTGGGTGAATTAGTCTAGAATTGACTCAAACGCTAACCTCCAAGTCATGTCCATCTGGCACACTGATTGTATTTTTTTTTTTTTTTGCAATAAATATCAAAATTGTACGCAAATCTTGATCCTCCAGCGAAAAATAACATTTTAAAACCACATTTATCCGAGTTTTTGTTTGGAGGGGGGGGGGGGATATACTGTTTCATATGGTGACGAGCCTTTGGCACACTTATTTGCTCATAAACACAGAGAAATGTTTTGATGGCAATGGATATGAATTTCTATTCAGGGTACCGACTTTGGTCTCAATTTGAATAATTTATCTTTCGCATTAGACAATGTATTATCGCTCAGATGGGAAATAGTCGTATACCGTATACTTTCAAATGTATTCAAGATTATGGTGCGACTACCTGGTGATACACCAATGACAGGGTTCCCAAACAATCTTATGATTTTAAAGTTCGCCACGCTACTCAAGATACAAATCCTTAGATGATTTTTTATATATTTCGAGCATATATTGAGTGGTTTTTGAACGTGTTTTAAAACACTACACAAGCTTGTTTGTTAAGAGATATGCTCGAAACGTACACTGTTAAAAATTTGCAGCATTCTGGCAGGTCATTTGACCGTTTTTTTCCGAAAACTGTTACACAACCGTAATTTTAACACTATTCTGACCATATTATTGGCCATTTTATGGTCAGAATATAGTTAAATTATGGTTATGAAACCGTTTTTTCAAAAATCGGTCGAATGACCTGCCAGAATGCTGCAAAATTTGTAACAGTGTACTGGGTGGAAAAATACAAAAGCTATTAATATGGTATTTTTAATTATAAAACACTTTCCGGCAGAGAAAACAATAATCTTTATCCAAGAAGGATCTGGCTGAAGGGTTTGAAACTTTCACTTTTTTCTGTTTACGTTTACCTGGCTGCTTTTGTTTTGATGCAGATGAAAAATTCACTATCCCAACGTTTGCATCAAAACTCTAGTCAATTTCATTAGCTGATTTATCTGCTTGTAAATCAGAATCAGTCTCATCATAAGTGTCTGAACCGTTTTTGTTCATCCCTGTTATTGTAAGACATGTCACTTTCACAAGACAATCCAATCCAAATTTCTTCTGTTAATATATTTTTTTTTTAGTATCTTTGGTTTAAAATATATGCTGGACATGATGAGGCTCTATCAGAGCAAATTTTTTGATGAAAAATAGACAAAAATCAAGATGAAATAATCAACAAATTCATTGAACATTATATAGCATATAGAGCATTATAGAGCATTATAGAGCATATTATATAGCATTATAGAGCGGCATTTTTTTTTTTTTTTTACCCTGATTCAACAAATGGCATTCTAACACGTGAATAAAGTTACGTCCGCTTTGCTTTCACTCTAAAAAAGCCATTCTAAGCTTACCTTCTGGAAAAAAGCAGCCGAAACCATTAACCCTTTGAAGGACGGTGGACTTATATGTTCAACTTAAATTTAATTACCAACTGCAACACTGCCACCAGAGTTTTTCAATCGAATTTAGCATCTATAAGGTACGTAATGAAAATACATTTACTTATTTTGAAAAAAAAAATATGTTCTTAAAACCTAGTGTCAATCGATCATTTCAGCATTTTAACAAGTGACGTATTTTGCCCCTAATAAAATTAAAGAGCCTCCACCTATATGAGGGTTTGAAATATGTCCTTTTCTTTGTGAAGGCCATGCTAATATGAAAGAATGCCATCCTTACTAACGGAACTAAACGCTTTTTCATCTCTCTTATTGACATTTATGTCAATGAAAACAATTTTTTTTAATCGGATGACTTTTGGAGAAGCTATAAATTAAAGTTTGTCGTGTGAATTCTGCATTAGCATCCTCAAATTCGGATCTCTTCTACCTTAACAAAAATAGATAACTACCTACATTTTCTGAGTGATTTGATTCAAGGAACTGAAATAAAGTGTCTAAGGGAGTTGTTGGCAGGGGTGTAAATATCTAGGCACCAACGGGCAGTCTCTCACCACTAAATTTTATTATTTTTCTTCGCTTACATTTTATTAGCATTCTTGCAAGAAAGTTAGACGAAATATTAGACGAAAAAGAACGAATAAAATTTAGTGGCGAAAGCCTGCCTGCTGACGCCTAGATTTTGATGCCCCTGGTTGTTGCGTTATGAAAAATCGAAGATGGTGCGATAATTAATATGTAGTATTTCAAAAATTACATTGACCTTTTGAAAGAAGATATTCCGATTCTAATGGAACATTTAGTGCGATTGTTTCATAAACGGTTTGCAAATATAGGAAAATGTATACATTTTTTTTTTTTTTTTTGTTACATGAACTATACTTTATTGTGTGTTCCTGGTAGTTTAACTTTAAGATCTTAATTTTATCAATCAAAGTTTTCAAATTAAACAGTATTTTTTTATTATTTTTGTGAGCAAGTGCATAAACTGTGGCTTTTTCCGTAATGACTTCATTCAAGGTAGTCATATGTGATTTCAAATGTAGCTGTAACCATATGGAAAAAAAACGGTTATTAAAATTCTATTTCTGTAAACGGCCTTATTTCCAAAATTGAAGTTATATTCGGAAAGCAGACAAAGTTTACCATAATTACAATAATTAAAAAGGTTATAAAACAGAATTGGCACATCCTCAAAGTAATGAAGCTTCAACTGTAACCCTTTTCGCAGTGGCTCATTACCGCCGGCAGAAATTTCAACCAGTAAATGTGAATACAAATTATCTCCTTATTTAAAATCCTTTTTTTTTTTTTTTTTTTTTTTTTTTTTTTTTTTGCAGAATTCCAGTGATAATCTACAAAAATGGATATTTATTTTTACTGGTTCAAATTCACGTCGGAGGTTGACAGGCCTGCGTTTCAGCCATATCGGACCACCTAGGGAACCATCTGTCTGTGTCAGTAAAACAAATTTCGATAACCGGGTCAAATCCGCCACCAAAAATGAATAGACATTTTTATCACATTTGTGAGAAAAATTTTGCGCGAATAAGCCTCTAAAATACGGCGAAATCTTCTATTCAAAATTTACTGTTGTGAAGTTTGCTTCGGCGGTAATGAGAAACGTTGATCCGGAGAAAAGAAACAGTGGCCATCTTGTGATAACCTCCTAAGTAGTTTGCTCTGGCGTCCAGCGTAAATTCGGGCTCCAAATATTCTGGACACCACTATTTTAAAGAAATTTTCATCGTCTTATCCAATGGCAAAATTATTTGTGATTAACGATGTCAAAATAAACTGAAAGAAATTAGTGGTGTCAAGAACATTTGGAGTTCTAATTTACTCTGGACAGCTGGCAACACTACTCCTTAGTTATATCACTCGCATCCAGTGTTTCCAGATTGGAGATTTTTTTCCTATTCAGATTATTTTATTGTCGCCACTTTTTTTTAAATAGTATAGTTCGCCTTATCTTTCAAAATTTTTAATCTATTTTGAAATAAGCTGAATATTTCTATTTAGAAAAAGCAGTGACAATCAACAATCTAGGAGCCAAAAATTCCCCAGTCTGGCAATACTGCTCGCATCTGATGGACTCTACATTAAAAACTTTTTTTAATACAGAATTTCAGTGATAGTTATGGCCAAAAACGGTTATTTATTTTTACTGGAGAATATTCACGTCGGAGGTTGACAGACCTGCGTTTCAGCCATATCGTGGCAACCTAGATAACCATCTGATTGTGTCAGTGAAAAAGATTACGATAACCGGATCAAATTCCGCCACCAAAAACGAACATAATTTTTTACCATATTTGTGAGAGAAATTTTGCATGAATAAGCCTCTAAAAAAAGGCGAAATTTTCTATTTAATATTTACTGGCGTGAAGTTTGCTTCGGCGGTAATGAGAAGCATTAATCCGATGAAAGGAAACAACCGCCATCTCGTAACAGTCTCTTAAGTAGTTTGGTCAGGCGCTCAGCGTAAACTGAGGCTCCAATTACTCTGGGTACCACTATTTTAACCCTTTGAGGAGCAAGCAAAAATGTCTCTAAATATTGAATTCTCACCGGAAAAATAGAAAAATCTTATTTTTAAATAAGGAAAAAGCAAGTTTGCAACAATTTTCCCACAAAGTTAAAAATATAAAATTTAGTTAAAATTTTCTGGTGAGAATCTTGTTTAACACTAGAACGCCCGGAAATTTTACTCAAGTTTCAAAAAAATATTTGACATCAGAATTTTTATTTAGAATTATTTGACTCATTTATTTAACGTAAATCTGTGTGCTTTAAATTTAACTTATTTTATAAAAAAAAATTCTGGTTCTATTTGACATTTAATCATATGGTTGGAGTCGGATCGACTCCAGCCGGACGTTCTAGTGTTAAATTAGGTGGGATATATTTTATCCCACCGCCCCTCAAGGGGTTAAAGAAGTTTGATCGTCTTATCGAATAGCAAAATTATCTGTGATTAAAGATGGCAAAATAAACTGTAAAGAATTAGTACTGTAAAGGACATTTGGAGTTCTGATTTACGCGGGACACCTGGCAACACTACTCCTTAGTTACATCACTTGCATCTGATAATGGAGGTACGAATATAGAGGAGGAGACATATAGTGTATTGTCTAGCAGTTGCGAGTTAAATAACTGAGGAGGTTGTCAAACGATGGTGTGTCTTTCTTTTAAATCGGATCACCAGTTTCAGACTACCACAAAAGGAAAATCTTTCACCGATAAACTTAAATAGAAATTTTCGTCTTATTTAATAGCCTTACTCATGCAAAATTTGCCTCACAAATATGCTAAAACAAATTCTATTTGTTTTTGCTGGTGTCAATTTTCTAAGGGTTTATAATCCTTTTCACTGCCACTGACAGGTGGTTGTCTAGACTATCACAATATGGCTGAAACGCAAGACCTGTTTACAGCTGAAGCAAAAACCCACCATTAAAAATTAATATATCTTTTTGTTATTATAATTGGCGTAAACTTTGTATTAATAAGGCGTCTAAATAAGCAAAGTTTTTCTAGTTAAGGGGTCTTGTACCTTTTAAACGCGTCGAAAATTAACGAAAATCTTCAAAGTTTGAATTAGTCTATCTTCAAAACCTTTTTATGTATAAACATGAAATTTTGGATATTGATTAAACAGATTGTGCTTTGTAATATACTACCAACAGAAATTTATTAACCCTTTACAGAATTTGTGTATTGTTGAAATCATAATAGCTTTTTTTTTTTTTACCCCATAAGTCATTGCGCGCGCTATCTTGAGAAAGTACGTATGTATTGTCATGAAATTTGGTAAATAAACTAAACAAATATGTTTGTTTAAAATGATCTACTTTTAAGTATTTACAATGGTAATATTTTTAGTTATGGCTATTTTTATTCATTAAAAATAGAAAATTTTTATTTTTTTTTTTACGAAAATATTTTTTTTTTATATACTTAATGAAATAATTTTAGCCTAAGAGTAGATCATTTTAAACACACGTATATGTTTAGTATCTTTACCAACTTTCATGCCAATCCATACATACTTTCTCAAGATATCATGCGCACAATGACTTATGGGGTAAAAAAAGAGCTATTTTGATTTCAACAATACACAAATTCTGTAAAGGGTTAATAAATTTTTAATGGTAGCATATTACAAAGCACAATCTGTTTAATCAATATCCAAAATTTCATGTTTATACCTAAAAAGGCTTTGCATATAGACTAATTCAAACTTTGATGTTTTTCGTTAATATTCGACGCGTTTAAAAGGTACAAGACCCCTTAAAGTTACTGGTAGAAATTTGCTTGGGTGGTAATCAACCCCTGCAAGAGCGGTTACGGTTGAAACTTCACTATTTTAAGGATATGTCAGTTGCTCTTTATTAATAGTTCCATGCATCTGATAGACTCCACTCTATATCTCTCCTCCTATTTATTCATAACTCCAATAAATTTCCTGTCGCACGGTGCTCCTCCCATCTTGCTGCGACAAATTGATGATGAAAAGGAATAAAGCGATTTCTTTCTTTCTTTATTTTATCTTTCCATGAATGTATATATTCACCATTCTTCTTAAATTTTTAAAAAGTTTGAAATTATAAGAAATACATTGCAGAAAATGCAAATAAATGAGGTTCCCATTATTACTCCTATATAAAAGCCTCATCTTTAGAAAACATTTTTAATGTTTAGATTGCATAATGTGCATATAACATTTGTGTGAAAAGAAATATTTTTTTGAACAGAATCATTACAATTTTTGAAAATAAAGCTTTGGATTTTCCATACAAAGAAAAAAAAATACGGTTCTATTATGGAACATAGTTTTTTAAGCAATTTATATTTTCTGGGCATTCTGTAGACAGAACAGTTGGAAATATATGAATATTAATATAATCGCATGGTTATTACTGGAAGAAAAACTCATAAAATGCAGCAAAATACTTCGGATATGTAATAATGTAACCCGTTTTCAAATGGTACATAATGTATAATACACAGTTTAAATTATATGTTTCAAGAAATATTTTTCACCAAACTAATCATTTTGTCAGAAAAAATATGTAGCATTTTCTCCTAAAAAAATAAATAATTTGTTGTTGTTGTTGTCACGGATAACAAGTTTATTTGAATCAAAACAAATTGCGCAAAAAAGACGCCTATTGAACATTTTTTTAATTAGAAATATTACAGTCATGCTTTTACAAAATGGTTCTTGAATTCCTTTTTTTAAATAAAATTAATTAGGATTGAATTGCATTCGAAAACGCTGATGGATTATGTATTTTTAGGTAAATATGATAAACTTATTTGTAGATATTTTAAAGATCCTGTGTGGTTAACAAAAATATTTTTGTAATTGAAAGTTTATAAATGCATTTTAAAAAATATATCTTATTTTTGATAATAAAATATATCTTATATTAACCCTTTCAAGGACGGTAGTATGTTTATGAAACCACTTAAAATTAATTTTCAAATACCACAATGGCACCAGAAATTTCATATAGTTTTTTTTTTTTTTTCATTTATTATGTATGTGAAAATGCCTTTTTTCTTATCTCCAAAGAAAAATTGCACGTAAATGCCGATGTCACTCATTCATTTCATCATTTTTCCAATGGAAGTGCTATGCCCATGAAAAAGTTAAAAAGTCATCCAAATTTTGTGAGGGTTTTACCCCTCACTGCTCTTTCTTAGTTTGTGATACTAGAGTGATAACCTTCATTCCCCCTTTACATATGTGTAATGTCAAACTTTTTCCACCTGTTAACTTGAGAAGGATTTTATGTACAAATAAGTTATATACAATTATCTTATAATAAATAAAATAATTAGAATTCTTATTTCTTCGATTTCTTGAAAAAAAATGAAAAATGTACCTAACATAACTTAAAAACCCTCCTTTTAAAATGTGTTTTATTATGGTGCCTGCAAATAAAACATAGCTATTTTTTCATACTTAAATGTGATGACATAATGTGGTAATCCCACCTCTATTCCTGTCACACCTTAACCCATCGTGAATTGTAACTTAATAAATTAATAACCACTAATTGGTAGGTAATTTTTAACTTTTAAATAAACCATGCGCATTACTCATTATTCAAAAGGCGCTCTTAAATCTTCAGTTTCTATCACTACTGTTAAATCTTCAAAACGTTCTATTTCTCAATGAACATTTTCATTCATGTATATGAATTAACAATATTGTGAGAGCATTTTATAACAAACGTCCTAAAACAAATCCTACAATTACGTTAGTTTTAAAAAAATATATATGAAGAAATCTCGGAAAACCAGAATTCCCAGCGTATTACTTTCGTAAATTAATAATTTTTAACTGCCGAAGTTTTCCTGATAAACTAGTAATATTCGTTTTAGTTAATAATAGGTTTAATAAGTCGAAAAAGAGACTAATTATAATATTTAAAACAATAAAGAAAAAATCATGCGTTAAGCATAGATTATGAAAAACTTTTCGACAAATTCAGAATAAAGTAACAAAATTTCGCCGTTTAATAAGTTGAAATATGAGGAACAGATGTCATAAGTTCCCCCCGGCCTCCATCTTGGAATTTTCTTGGCGTGAAAATCCTTTTCCCGCCAAGTAGTAAATGTCGCCAAGCACCGGTTTATACGCATGTTTGGCTTAACGAAAATAAAATGTAAATAATAAACAAAATTCGCTAAAATGGCAACCAGTAATCCTTGTATGTGCGCTTTGCGCACATTTTCCGAAAGAAAACATCGCCGAATTCAGCATTTCTCGGATATAGCATTCTCAAAATTCAGCAGTTTTCGCTTTCTAGCAATCTCAAAATATAAAATACTTTTAAAGCAAAAATACACATAAAAAACAAAATTCGCTAAATTGGCAACCAGCAATCGTTGTATGTGCGCTTCGCGCACATTTTCCGAAAAGAAACATCGCCGAATTTAGCATTTCTCGCAATATAGAATTCTCAAAATTCAGCAATTCTCGCTTTCTAGCAATCACAAAATGTAAAAAACTCAAAAGCAGTAAAATACATAAAATTATCAACATAACAAACAACAACTTAACAAACATCTGCTTTCTTGAAAGATCCAGCTCGAAATATTATCGCCGACATTTTCCTAAATAGGCTTATCAATACGTATTCACAAACTATAAACAAACCTTCTTTTCTTGTCAAAATTTCCTCATATTTCCTAATTATTTCAACAACAGCGTTTAAACGGACTACAGAAAACATAGTTAATCAAATACATCCAATAAATATCACATAAAAATAAAAAGGCAAGAACTATACAATACGATATCAAACTACATTCACAATATTCCAACATTAACTTCTCGGTTGCCAGAACGACACGTCACAAAAACACGTCACACGACATTCAACATATGGAGGTTGCCATATCCATAACCACCGTCAACACGCCAACACGCCAACAAAAAATCGCCAAACATTTCAAAACAACAACGGCGGAGGTAACATACGGCATCTAAGCCAAATATGATGTTTAATTTAACCATATGGAAACGCATAACGCATTTGAAATCCCAATTTCAGCAATTTCCTTCTACAATCGAAAAAATTATCCAAATTCTTTGAGCTGCTCTGTTTATGGTGTATACATTTGTATGTACTACCTACGTGCATGGATAAATTTAGTTCAGTTGGGAATTACATATACCAGTTGAAAATTCCCCTTCAGCAATTTCTGCTAATAAGGCTAATGAGACGGAATTCTTTTGTACAATCCTGTGTACGAGGTATAGAATTTATACGCAACGAGCAACATGCAAAAATATTAGTTAAATTTAAAAGAGCAATAACAAAATTGATAACGCACTTCCAGCAATTATTGCTCAAAGACAGTACTGTAACCGATTTCTTTTGTGTGTCCATGTAAATAAACGACAAACGCTATGAATGTCCTATTCTATAGTAATCAGATTGTAGTGAAATTCAGTGATTTATATGAATTTCAATACATTTGAAATAGCGTAATATCATTAAAATTCTTCGAGAACGAGTTTACCCCATTGAATATAATGTAATGGAATTCTTTCAAGTGCCACTACAAATGAATTATTAACGCTAAACACTTCATATTTAACACCGAACATGCCATGGTAAACATAATTATCCCTCTCGCTGCGCAGCCCGAGCTATGTTCGGGCATGCATTTTTCCGTGAAATTAATACTATTTGGTTATTCCCACCAGTTATTTTTTTGCGAAAACTGTGTCTGATTTAATCAGGACATTTTCCCCGATTACGATAATCAAAAAATTTCTGCTTTAAAGATTCTGTGATAAACGATTAAAAATTCTGTAAAAGACGCTCATTGCGAAGAAATACGTACGCAGCGACAGGGTTAAGACATGTCAATCCAGTGTTGCCAGTGGGCTACTTTTTTATTCCGGATTTCTTGCTGTGCACCACTTTTTTGAAATGGTAAAATTCGTCTTATTTAATGACATATTAATTAAAGTGAAAACAAGCGGAATTTTACCTTTTCAAAAATGTGGTGGTAATCCATAAATCTGATTTAAAAAAAATAGCGGACTGACAACACTGCAGTAAAAAATGATTTAATGGTCCCGTCAACTTATGACTTGCAGAACGCAAACCTTCCGCTGAATTTTCTTTAGGGTCTAATTTTGAACACTGTTGTAACAATTTGATATCAAAGACAGAAGTTGGTTTCTATGACAACAAATTTTTACCTTTTTATTAACAAACGCCAATGACAAACACGTGCTACACCTATTTTGTTCTTCTTGATAGTTGCGCTTATGAAATTTTCCTTGTTTATCCGTTTCCGGCAGAGTGTGCCCGGGTCGAGATACCTAATTTTAATTCTAAACTTACGAACGGCACCAAGAATACTTTAGTAAAATTTTGCTTTTACAGTGAATAGTTGACGTAACATGTTTTTAATTTTTAAAAACGTCTTTTTAAAATCCCGGTGTCAGTCAATCATTTCATCATTTTACAACAAAAAAATTCCCGTGCCGGAAAGGGTTAACACGTTGGCCGCGTAGCGGTTTTCAACGTTCACAATTCCCAATCTCAGCAAAGTTTGATATTTTTGTACAATTTTTATTCAAAAATATCAAATGTTAGGTATTTTTACACGTTAAATGCCCAACCTGGAAAAAAGAAATACCTGGTAAACAATTATCAACAGACCCGTTTCATAGAAAGGAACTGTCCACGATGGAAATATTTATGGCTCACGTATTCGTGTGGTATGGTTTTGTTTAAAATGTGCATTACATAATCTGAATCTTAGGTTTCATTAATCTCTTAACCAGTGATGGAACAGTGTAGTAGCATCAGAGAAACAATTGACACCGCAAAATTTTATTAGTCATTTATTCATCGTCTAATTTCATGACAGAATTTCTGAGATTTTCAAAAACGAAGAAAACTATTAAAATTTAGTGGTGAGAATCGCCCAACTGCTGCGCCAATGTTCCATCACTGCTTAACTTATAAAAGGCGGAATTATTTTCCTCTTTGAAATGCAAAACTTGCATTTCACACCAGATTTTTTAAAAAATAATTTAGAAATAAAATATTTAAATTAAGTAAGACTTATATTTATGTTTCTATAATAATATCCGCGTATCGTAAAATAATGACCGTCGTTCACTTATCTTAAAAAAACTGTTGTAGGAGTGGCGATGTTCTAAACAGTCAAGTAACTTTCCGGCTTCCCGCGTCTTCCTTATTTATTTTTCTGTGGTTATATCTCACGCAGACGATTTCAGAGCAGCTGGTTCTTTACCGCTTATTTGTTTTTGTATACAATAGATTTGGAACTTAAATGCGCAATGAGGATATCTTTATTTAAAATTTTCTATTTGAAGAATTTTCCAATGTATTTTACCTTTTATTTTTATCAGTACCAAATATTTATGTTAAATTTTATTGTAAAGTTTTTTTTTTTTTTTTTTTTTTTTTTTGTAAATAATAATAATAATAATAATATTCATAATTAGAGTTTATTAGGTAAAACATTGTTTAAATTTTTAAAATGTGTAAAAATCAATTTAATGGTAATAATGAACCCCCAGCCCCCTTTTTTAGGTGCGTTCGTAATTATATAAATACGCAACACCTATAGTCGTCGTTCAGTCCGTCTGTCTGTCCGTCTGTCCGTCCGTCTGTCCGTCCGTCTGTCTGTCCGTCCGTCCGCATATAACAGAGCAAAAACTACCCGACCGAATGATCTGAAATTTTTAATATATAATTGCTGCAACATTTTGTCGAGCCATTTCCAATTTTATGAAAATCGGATGTATAGTTTAATTACAGGGACAGTCAAAAGTTATTCTTTACATTACGGCCAATGGGAAAAATTATTGCAAGAGAATTTTAATGATGTTACAGACTTCCGAATGATCTGAAATTTTTAATATATAATTGCTGCAAACTTTTGTCGAGCCATTTCCAATTTTATGAAAATCGAATGTATAGTTTAATTACAGGGACAGTCAAAATTTTCCGTTACATTACGGGCAATGGGAAAAAATTATTGTAAGTGCATTTTAATGATGTTACAGACTATGCACTTATGAAGCGCAAAAAAATATACATTCAGTACAATACGGGGTGCAAAAAATAATTATAAAACTAGTTATAGTACGAACGCACCTCATTTGCCACGTTTGACGAGCAATTTCCAACCGGTTTTAAGTAAAGTCTGTTTCACACGTTTTCTGTAAAATAAAACAATTTGTAAAATAACTTTTTTTTTAAAATCATATCTCTAAAATCCAAATTTGAAATACGAATAATTAATTATATTATAGATTTTGCATAAATTTTGTGTATTTCTTTTATTTTCGGAAAATGTTAATTTTATTTAAAAAGTCTGAAAGAAGTAGAATTTTTGAAAAAATAGTTACTTAAAATAGATAAACACTAAACGAAAAAAATATGACTTGAATACAAATTATAAAGCAAGAAATGCATATATGACTAAACTCTGAATACTCTTTCTACGTGCTCATTAAAAGCTACAGACTTAAATGTAATAGGAAATTTTTAGTTTGAAAACACAGAAGTGTTTCGAATACCACTGGTTGGCAAAAACAAAAAAAAAATTCCTCCCTGCAAACTAAATATGTAAAGTGTACAGATTTAATACTCCTAATTCTTAATATGTTATCCAAATTGCTCCAGCACGTACCATTTTTCCGAAAAACACTTTTATAATAATAACAATCAGTCTAGGATCATTACATTAAATTGCAATGCTAGATAAAATTGAAATCATAAAAAAGTATACTTTCACTGTCTTAGATATCAAATTGATAAAATATAGCATGAAAATTTAGTTTATTAATGCTTGTATCGTGCACTATATATATTATGTCCCCCCCCTCCTTTCGTGACAGAATTTACCATTTGCTATGCACTAATATATTTTCATTCCTTATGCCGCTGTAACTCGGGACTGTTTAACATTTCTGGCACAGTGTGCCCGGTTCGGGATACCTAATTTTAATTCCAATCTTACAAACAGCACCAAGAATATTTTAATAAAATTTTGCATTAACAATGAAAATGTAAAGTAACAAGTTTTTAATTACTAAAAAAGTCGCATATAAATTCCGGTGTCAGTCGATGATTTCATCATTTTATAAAAAAATTGCCTGTGCCGGAAAGGGTTAAAATACTGTATAAAATATTTCTCTTCGTTTTCAAATATTTTAAAAGTTCATATTTTTGTCACACTACGACTTACAATATGGTGGTTTTTTGTCACATGTGTGACGTGACGTACGTTACATGCAATGACATAACAATGACGTCACAAATTTTTTAATTGCTAGAAAAATATAATTTTACAGTAAATAAAGTATTTTAAAGAATTTTCGTAATTTTTTAAAGTTTTCTAAGAAGTTCACATGTCAGTCACAATCTGACATCAGTGAGTGGTGGCATTTTGGTCATAGACGTGACGTGACCACAGTAACTTACAGTGACTTCACAACGACGTCACCGTGACCACGCATGCTATGAGGGTAGGTACGTACTATTAATTGTCATCCCATTATTTAATATAAAATTCTTATGTTATTTTCAATCAGATGAAAACGTAATACGATGAAGAATTTACACCACTATTGACATTGGTAAATTAAATATATAAAAACTACGCTTACTGCTCTAGTATCATATTTAACCACTTGAGGGGCAAGCAATTGCGTTTGTGTAATGCTGAATTCCCAACGGAAAATTAGAAAAATTTTATTCCGAAATAAAGAAAAGCAATTTTATGACTTTTTTTCCACTGAAGCTAGAAAAGTAAAACTTCGTAAATTTTTTCTCGTGTAAATCTTTATTAATCGTAGGTGGGATAAAATATATCCCACCGCCCCTCAAGGGGTTAAAGGGCTAAAGTTATAGGGGGGGGATTTATTGTCCCTACCAGTATTTTGAAAGTAATATCTTTGTTGTACCTTCATACATCATATGTCAAATAAAATCATCCTGAAGATTATTAATTAAGGGTTCTGGTAGGAACAAATGTCCCCCATTTAATGCGACCATGCATTTATTATAAAGCTTTAAATATATATAGGAAATGCTGCTTTAATGGCTGTTCAATATCAAGATAACACTAAAATTACATCTATCAAATCGCCGCGGTCTTCCCATTGCTTTAGAACAGGAGTGGCCAACTGTGGCACGCTGAATACCACGAAAATTTTATGGTAATCATTGCCTTATCTAATCATCGAAGGTCTGCTATTCATGAAGTCGGCTTTTTCTTTGAAAAAAAAATAGTAGTATTCGGTGCCACTCCTGCTTTAGAGCCCTTTGTACAAACAGTCCTTAACCCTCTCGCTGCGCAGCCCGTGCTATGCTCGGGCATGCATTTTCCCGTAAAATTAATGCTATTTGGTTGTTCCCACCAATTATATTTTAGCGAAAACTTTGTCTGATTTAATCAGGACATTTTCCCTGATTCCGATAGTAAAAAAATTCAGATTAAAGAATCAGTGATAAAAGTTTCAAAATTCAGTAAAGGACGCTGGTCGCGAAGAATTGCTTACGCAGCGAGTATTCTTTAATTTGAAGGATTTCTCTTTTAACCCTCTGTCTACCAGAAGGGTCCAATGGACCCGACATGTACATTCAAAATATTTATTAAAACCAGAAATTTCTTCAAAACAAACTAAATTTATAAATCAGACAATAATAAGTTAAATAAACAAATTAAATAGTTTTAAGTAAAATTTCTGGTGTAAAATGTTTTTATAAAACTTGAGTAAAATTTTCGGTAGTTCTAGGGTTAAATTTGTCGGGTTTCAATTTCCACCTTTTTCTCCCGTTCCGGTCAAGTGTCAAAGAGTTATCAGTGTTGAATTGAAAGTAACAAGACTAGGACGGGCACTAGAATTTTGCGACAGTGCGTATTTTTTGTTGTTGTAAGCTCTATAGAAATGCACTTACACTAAATAAATTAATAAGGTGAAATATGACATCTAAGTAAATGATTTCGAAAATGCATAACACATCTAAAACACAATCATTTATAGTCGGCAAAATATCGGGATTCATTTGTGTAACCTGTGTATGAACTATAGAGTTGTATATATGAGGGAGTCACAACCACAGTACACTAAGTCCATTTTGAAAAAAAAAAAATATGCGATAGATTATTTAGAAGGCGCATAAAATAAGTTTTATCTACTCCCGCAGTGAATCATGTCTGTTTTCACATACTTTTTCTTATATGTCAGCTTTTTACAGACTTGGTTTGCTGTGGGAGTGGATAAATCAGATTTTATGCACCTTCTTAATAGTATGTCTCTTTGTTTTTTCAAAATGGACTTGGTCTACTAGGAGTATGAGCCCCTCATATATACTATGTAGTATAGTAAAATTTAAATTAGTTAGGAAACTCATGACACAGTTGACGTTTCACTTTGAGCAATTTCCATCAATAAATAGAAATATACAAGAATTCTTTTATCCAGTCCTATGTATGATCTATAGAATTCATGTGCACTAAGTAATATGAACAAAAATTTAAATTTAAAAACGTATGTCACAACTAAAAACGCATTTCCATCAAATATTGCTCATAGATACCTAAAAATGTAGTGTACCTAAAAATGAATGATAGATACTATGCACGCACACCCCAATCTATAGTTATATTTGGAATGGTGTAACATCATTAAAATACATCGCAAAAGATTTTTTCTCAGAGCCCATAATGTAACGGAATTATTTTGAGTGCCCCTGTAAACGAACTAACTATCATTGTTACACATTACATTTTAAAAACTGTACATGCCATAGTAAATCTCAGTAACGTGTACCAATTGCCTGATAGTCCGGGTATATTTACGCTAGTTATAGCAACGAGAGACAAACGGTTAAAAAACTCGAATTCATAAACATTTTTCTAATATTAGAAACAGTTAAAAGTGACGTTTTGGTATAATAAAGTGAGAAGGCCAAGTTGTTTCTCTAGTCTAGTTGGCTAAATGGCGATTTCGTGTAATAAAATATACAAACGAAAAATTGGGTGCATGACGAAAACAAATTATTGCGGATACACTCTTCTTACATTGCAGATATGATAAAAACCTGATTAGGTATATTTTGGCATTTTTTTACATTTTAAGGCTCGCGGAATCCGTTTTCGCTATTTTTAAACCTAATCCACGTGTATGAGTGCAATTATGCTTGTATATTAGAATTTTTCATGTTTTCAGGTTGCCAGAGCTGTTTTTGGCGTTTTTTCGACGTTTCAATTATGTGGTATATGTGTAAGTGAATACGTTAACGTCCAATCTGTGTTTTTGATTGAACTCTTATTTGGTGGATATGTTATTGGCCAATATTACAAGAGCTGTTTTTCTTTTTGTACAAATCGGAAAATGGCTTCGTTATTCAAACCAATTTTTCAACGAGTTTGTTACCAGCGAAAATGATATTTTTTTTTTTTTTAAACTTAACCCTAGATCTACCGGGAATTTTATTCAAGTTTTAATAAAACGTTCTACACCAGAATTTTTATTTAAAACTATTTAACTTATTTATTTACCTTATTTTTGTCTGGTTTATATACTTAGTTTATTTTAAAGAAATTTCTGGTTTGAATGAATAGTTTGTATGTACCTGTCGGGTCCAATGGACCCGTCTGGTAGACGGAGGGTTAATTATTCAATAATAATTTTTACACGCTAACATTGTCTCGGTAGAATAATCTGATTTTACCAGTAAATTTGATTAAATGAAAAAAAAAATAAAAACAATTAATTATTTTTTTCTGATCTGATAAAAACATGTGGAAATTTCTGTATTGCATTTTATTGAAGGAAAAAGGCAAAATATTACATATGCACTATACTTTTATTTATTACCAATTTTTCCCAGGTATTATTTCAAACAATGGGGTCCATTATACATGTCTGTGTTATATGCTTATCTTTAAAAAATAGCCATAAAAAGTTTTTTATTCATCATTTGTAAATACGTTTACTGTTGTTTTTTAACAAAAAATTCTTTCTACAATTTATCTATAAAAACAGTATACTGCATTGGTATAATAAAATAGCAAAGTTTTACTTTTATTTCTAAAAATACATTCTTTTAAAAATCGTTCACGTTCCAATAAAAATTACTAATTGGTTAGTTCTGTAGAAAACTAAAGTCTTAAGAACATAAGTCTTTATAAGTACAGAAAAATCCATTAAAATACATATTTACTCTGGTCTATAAAACTTCATCAGACAGTATTATTTCCCCCTTTCTTTTTGAATAACGTTTTCACCTTTATCTAAGGCATCCTCAGTTCAAATTGAAAAAAGATTTTATGGTTCTGGCTGAGATTTTCTTTTTTCCCTAGTTTTTCCCTGTTGCTCATTTATGATCTGGCGCCATAATACCTGTGAAAAATTGGTAATAAATAAAAGTATAGTACAGTACAGGTATTAACCAAAATAAAACCTTCAGGTTTTAATTATATTGAGTATTACGTATGCATTTAAGTAAGTACAGTGAAACCTCCCTGTGCGACCACCTGCCTGAACGACCATTTTCTCATGGAACGAAATTTGTTCCCATAGGCTCAATACTAATTTCCCCTCCATTTAGAGACCATCCCAGTTTAACCCCCTCCATGAGCGACCCATTTCTTTGAAAAAAAAAATAAAAAAATTTCGTTTTTTACTGGTCACTTGAAGAAGTGTATTATTAGAAAAATAATTCCGGAGAGTGCATTATTCATCGAACTTCTAAACTAAGTTTAAATTTTTTTTTCGGTAACTTTTAAGTGTTTAAACAATTTTGTGCCTTTTTAGGCAATGATTTTAGCTTTGATGACAAAATAAGAATGTCGGTCAATAAATTCCCCTGCCTTATTCCGTCAGGAAACTCTCAAAGAAATATACACATTAGTGAAATCGTCATTATTTGTTCTCTTCCAAAAAAAAAATTGCATTTATTTACTGAACTTCGAAATAAAAGTTATAAAATATAAAATCATAAGATCAAAGCAAACGTTAATGTATTCATTTTTTTAACGCTGCAGTAATTAACTTATGTAATTAAATTTTATTTTTTTACTGAAAATTTTATATTTTTTCCTAAAGTGAAAAATAAATTTTAGTAACATTAATTGTTACCTTTTATTGACAATTAAAATCAAGATTTAAACATGATCTCCATTAAGAGACCACCTCTCGGAGCGACCAATTTTTATTGGAACGGAACGTTGTCGCTTTAGGGATGTTTTACTGGACTCGTTGAACATAAGGATGCAAACGTTCATGATTCAGTACTCGCCGTGTCGTGGAGAGTGATACATGAAATTGCATAGCCAATGCTCGTGTACCGCATTCAGAATGTCTTCTTCCAAAACTAACTTTCCATCCGTCTTTGCACGACTTATAACCGACCGGAAGCAAGAAAGGCTCCCTTCAGTGACAAAAGTTCATATGTTTTACGGACGGACAACCGTCTGTTGGGAAACCGCTCACCGTATATTCATTGACCCACTAAGTCATTTCTATTTACAATTTGCAGTGCCATAGATATAATGCATATCGATCAGCTTTTTCCCTATTAGTTAAAAGCAACACTTTTCGATAAGGTCCTACCGCGATTGACAGTTGCACACTCAGATTAGCGTATTTTATTTATTAATCGTAGAAAAATTTTGCGCACGCGTTCTTGATCTTCCCCATATCAGATTTACATGCTATTTGTGTCATTCTTCTCCCGATAACTCGCAACACAAATGGAGCTTTAACGTTTGTATGGCTCAAGTTACCAAATGTATCGGCACCTTTGTTTCTCATTTTCGATCATGCATTCTTTGATGAAAGTTGTTTCGTTTGGATGTGTACTATCACCTTTTAAGGTTTTGCCCATCATTTATGAAACACTCTGTATATTCACATGTATTAGACTGTATTTTTATTGCTTTTTCTATGAAGTAATGATATGATTTTTTATTAATAAAACAATCTTCAAACGCTAATATTCCATGAAATCAATTTCCTAAGTTAAATATCCAGTTTTTATGATTCATGCGCATGTAAAATAACCCATTATTTAAATAAATATAAATTAAACAATTTAATAAGTAATAATGAGACACGTCAGCTTTATCAATGTTTGCCGTTTTCTTCAAATTGCATCGAGCCCCCTCCTTCTACAACACAATGTTTTCAACCCCCACTCCCAGCACGTAAAGTTTAAATTTGTAAAACTTATCTCTTTTTTACTTTTTTGGTCCATTTTTACCTATTGCAACAATAAATAATCCATTATTTAAATTATATCCTTACTAAATTACTGATTTCGCCTCTCCCCCACCTCCCGCGAACGGAATATTCAAAATATAAAATAGTTAAACAAAACTCTTTCATTTTTAATTCTTTTCTTCCATATTTTAGTTTAATTGTAACAGAGAATAAATAATGAATTGTCAAAACAAACCTTCCCCTCCTCAAACCATGGCAAAAAATGTGCCACTTCTCCCCTTTATCAGACGACGAAATTAAAAATTTTTAAAAGATTTTATTTTATATTTTTCTGTTGTTGTTTTTTTTGTTGTTGTTGTTATTACTTATGTCTAACAATAAATATATTATCATCTAAAGAAATCTCCCTCACTGAACTTTAGAGTTTTTCTTTTCAATTCCCCTTTCTCTATATAACACAAAATGTAAAATCTTTAAATTTCAATAAAAAAAAATCCCTGTTCTGTGGTTTTTAGCAACAGTAAATAATTTTCAACCGTTTAAATCAACCGCTTTTCACTCCCAGAATAAATAAGTAAATAAATAATGACTTAAATAAATGAAGATGGATTTTCTGGTCATTGGGCGGGGGGTGTTGGAACAATAATTTGTCCCTTGTTTTTCAATTAGGATTTTCTCTACTGATTTTCGGTCTGGTACAAAATATAATTGAATTGAAGAACCGATTTGTTGTATATACAAGTGATCATGATGGCGCGATATTTTACGAAATTCTTCAATCCTGATCTATTCTTCTAGGTGTTTATAGGCAACTTATTCTAACTTTCTTTCTTTATATATAATCTAAATATTCTAAATCCATTCCTGGACAGACTAAAACATTTTTTTTTTCGAACAGTCGTCCATTTTTAAACATTTTGTAACTCGATAATCACTTAAACGTTAATAATAGGCAACAAACAGTAAGTGCAAAAGAAGATGCTTGACAAGTATGCCTGAATTAAAGGAGCCCTAGTCTTTACCAGTTTTGTAATTTATAAAGAAACATTTGGCAATCAAATAACCATCAAGTTGCCAAAAAACTCGACAAATTCGACTGTAGAATAGCACAATATATAAGACTTTGCCATTCTTTGTTGACGCATTTCTGTTATTTAAACTTTCATTGTTACATTCTTCTTATATTACTGTTCGCGGAATTTGAGAACATTATAGATATGTGTTTCACAGTATCGATTGTTAATTTTCAGGATCCTTCATCCGAGTTGCTGGTTAATATTCCCTTTCTTCATAATTAATTAGCTACGTATTCGATAACAATAGATTTAATTGTCACAATGTTTTGTTTCTGAGAAAATCTGTAATAACTTAATAATGTGTATTGTTCAGCAATTTTATTTAAATGGATTGTTGCACATTACAAGCAACAATGCATCAGTATTAAACAATACAAAATCAACTGAAATTGTTTCATTCTTTCTGCAATAGCTTCACTTTTTCCAGCTTAAAATATCTATGCCTTTATTAACGCAAATAAAAGTTTAAAAAAAATGTAAAATATTATTTAAAAAAACATATTCTCTGTAATTTCAGTTACACACAGTTTTTTTCTTTAAATATCGAGATTTGTTTTTCATATTACATCATAATGTTAAAGCCATCCGATAGATTCAACAAACTCAGTAAGCTGTACAAAAAACGGCTTATACCTACAGATCAGTACGAGGAAGAAATTCAATATGTATACGAGGAGGCTATGGAACGAAATTTGATACTTCAGAAAATAGGCCCATATTATGATATAGATAACAAGTTAGAAACCGTGTATGGCAGGTACTCCAATGTATTGAATTACCACACTAAAGATGGTCAAGCATTAAGCCTGAGAATAATCAAGGAAAAAGATGAAGGTTTATATGAATCGGAGTGGCAACATATGAAACACAAGAACATTATGACAATACTGAATAGAAAGAGCTTTGAGGAAGAGGGTGCTGTTTGCTACCTTTCACCATATGAACAATATACTTTGAAGCAAGTCATCACAAGTGAAATATTTAAAACTAGTAAACAATCATCCATGTTTTTACCGAAATGGTTAAAAGACATTACCACAGGCTTGGAATATATTCATAGTAAAAATTTTGCCCACTCCAATATCACAGCAAATAATATAATAATACAAGACACTCTAGTAGCAATCATCACAGATTTCCACTTTCTCAACTCAAGTATGAAGGCATCAAACATGTATGTTATTTTTTTGTTTCGCTCAAAAGGCATAATTTTAAATTTTAAAAGAAAAACAAAGAATATGTATAAATGTACATAATGTTAACAAAATATGCATAAATTTGTGTATTAACCCTTTAACTGTTTCTCTTTTTTTGACACAATAAATTAAAAATCAGGACATGTCACCACTTTTTTAACCCCTTGACGCGCAAGTAATTGCGTTACTGTAACGTCGAATACACACCGTAATATTAAAAAAAATTATTGCAAAATAAGGAAAACCAATTTTACGACTTTTTCCCGCAAGAGTTAGAAAAGTAAAATTTAATAATTTTTTCTGTTACAAATCTTAATTAATCGTAGTTGGTATATCATATATCCCACCGACATTCAGAAATTTTATCTCAAAATAAGATAAATCAGTTTTACGATTTTTATTTTTCCACAAAAGTTATAAAAGTAAAATTTCATAATTTTTTTCTGGTGCAAATGTTAATTATTGTAAGTGGGATATAACATACTACACCGACCTTCAAGGGGTTAACTAAAATATTTCGCTTTATACAATCGAAAAAGGGTACGTTATTTAAAGAAACCAACAATTACAGTTAAAATTAAGTGGTATCCAAAAGCTTTTAGTATCGAAGATAGCAAACACTGTTTGCCCGAGAAACACTCGGGCGATACAGTTAAGGGGTTAATGTAATTTTCTGTGTTTTTCTGTGTATACATTTTTCTATTTTAAACATGATTCATATTCACCGAAATGAGTGCAATGAATATTTCAATTTTATTGTTCCAACTTGTTTTAATCATGGTGAATATTGTTTAATATTCATCCTGCGTGTACTCGGATGACTATCCGCTCCTAACTTTAAAAAAATATATATAAATTATTACGAATTTTAACTGTATTGTTTGGGCAGACAGAAGTATCTTCTATGTTTAAATGTCCAACATGTCAAACAAAACGAGTTTTAAAAAAATACAACGAAAATCCGAATAATATTTCAGTTTCTATAAAATTACTCAACTTGCTAATCATTTTTAATAAAACGAAGTTATTGAAGTACAAATATTCCCATTCTAGACCCTTTATCTATTGACGTTACTGCCATAAGTACTCATGGTACTGATAAGTACTATTAAAATAACTTGTTATAAAATTCAATTAATACATCCATTAAATGTAATACAGGTTAGAATGAGTTATAGATTCATTACTTTATCTTGTACCAAAAGCATTATCGGTTACACAAAACAAAAATGTTTTTACAAGGTTATTTATTTTGCCTTTGCATCTTTTCAGCTTTCTGGCGTTGGTAGTAGGGAGAAATTTTTCAATTCGAAATATTTCTATATTTCTATATTTGTTCATTTCCCAACTCTACAAAATACCAAGAAATATATTTAAAATAAAAGATTTTAGTGCGGTAATAAGTATTACACAAAATCCCATTAAATTCAAATTTAATTAATCCTTCTAAATCCTTCAGTCCTTCTAAAATTTATTAAATGATTATGTAAATCTTCTAATGATGTTTCAGAAATTCACGAAAAATACTTTAAAAGATAAAATTTTCATGAATTCATAATTCCGTACATAAAGGGTTAAAATATTGACTACTACGGATAAGAAAACGGATATTTTTTTGTACCAGAAAGGGTTAATAGTTTTATAAATTCAAAAAATTCTTATTACGTGCGTCAGTTGCGGGGTATTTGTGAACACACGTGGGGATCATGTGAATACAAGCAAAAAATATCCATTGACATGCCTTACATTCTGTTAGTCATCATAATGATTAGTTATTTTATCTGTTAAATTAACCAAATATATATATATATATATATACTAGCAGATCTACCCGGCTTCGCTCGTGTCAATAATAAGTGTCTTCCCAAGTAAAATACATTAAAATGAAATAATACGGCAATGACAATAACTGAGATTGGTGCATTACCGTCCACGAATTGTTAAAAAGACTGTTAAGATATATAAGTAAAATACTCTTAATTGCGTCTACTATTAACTATACCATAATAATATATATTTCAAACAAATGTCATAACATATATTAAAGTACAATTATTTGCTTAAGAAGTGTCATTTCAATAAAAAAAAAAATAAAAGTATTAAAAATTGACATGTTTCGACTCTTTCATTGACTCATCTTCAAAATATACAAAAAAAAAACTGCAAACACAGTGCCAATTGTGACATTATACTGATGATGGCAATGACCTAACTCATAAATTTTGCCTTTACTGAAAATGTTTTAACTTATGATCATCATACAATTTCGTTTTTCACACTGTCGAATAGAAAAATTTTCTGTCAAATGAAATTTATTTGAAAATTGTATCTCAATTTTTTCATGTGAATGGATATTAAAGTAATTTTCAGTCCTGGATATTTTTTTATTTGCATGCAGCCAGGGGTAAGATTTCCGCGTTTTTTCACACCAGCATTTTGTTAGAGAAAATGATATTTCATTTAATCGGAACACTCCCTTGATTTAAGAGAACAGCCTTTTCTTTAAGAATATACCGGTGTGCAAAAACGTGGAAATCTCATCCCTACATGCAGCCCAATTATGAAAGATATACCTGTTTGATCTTAATGTAATATTATAAAGTAAAGACATTGATGAACTATGAGTAACTCTAGCATCATATTGTTAGTGGCAACAACCTAACCCAACCATAAATGTAACTTTTACTGCAATTTGACCTTTAAACATCGCACATTTGGTTATTCCAACATCAAATAGAATACAAAAAGGTACTTTCAGTAATATTTGTTTGAAAAGCTTATCTCAATTTACGGATTGTTTATCCATTTTAAATTAATTTTCAATCACGGAGATATTTTTTAATATACCTGTAACCCAATTAAGAAAGATATATCTGTTTGCTATCAATGCAATATTATGAAGTAAAGACATATCTATGAGTAAAGGCTTGCACCATATTGTTGGTGGCAACAACCTAACCGTACCATAAATTACGCCTTTACTGCAATTTGATCTCTAAACATCATGCCTCCCATTATTTCAACGTCTAACTAAAAAGTCTGTCAGTCATGAAATTTTGTTTAAAAATGATAAAAAGTTTACCCTAAAAAATAGTAGCTATAAATTCTATTTAATATAAATCGTAGAAAAATCGTATTTTATGTAACCGTATTCGATACAAATCGTAGAATGTTATCACTGCATTTCAGGTATTAAAATGTTTATCTAAATGACTAGGGGGCTCTGCCCCCTATGAGCTATGCTCGCCAACCCCCGTTCAAACACCCCATATTCTAAAAGCATGCTAATTTCATCGGCCTTTAAAAGTTTGAATTATAATTTAAAAAAACAGTGACGGTCTCCCTGTAAAAGGGTTATCATTCATTTTCCTTTGATTGGAGATTTTTAAGGCGAAATCAGCCGCTGCTAAGAGATACAATGGCTGTTTTCGTGTTTGATTAAAAACAAGAAAGAAAAATCATGCCTATGGCATAGATTATGAAACACTTTCCAACACTCCCTGAAAGCTTTAACAAAACAACATTTTTTAGGTAAATAAGATATCTAACTAAGCATTTAAAAAACGGTTTTCAGCAGTTATCATCCATAGCCAAATATTTATTCCAATTCTTCCGAACAGCCGTGTATTTGATCTGTAGGCTGATATATATACTATATAATAGAAAATTTAGTTTGTCAAGAAAACGCATAACAGGTTGAAATTTCTCTTTCAGCAATTTAGACTAATAGGTGGAAACATACTTCAATACTTTTGTACAGCCCTGTTGTTTACCTAGTACCTTTATTACACGCCACTATTTAGCTAAACTTTAATTCAAACTAAACCACTCTTAAAACTACTGAAATCGCATTTTCAGAATTTATCATCTATAGGCGGCCATGTATCAATTCTTTGCGTGACCCTGTATATCATTTTATCTGTATTCTAAAAACATTTCATAAAAAACTACATGCAGTTCAGCATAACACATTTTAAACCCACCTTTGAACAATTTACGGTCATACTCAGTAACCTTTACGAATTCTTTTGCGTAGCCCTGTATATCGACTATAACATTACACACACCATATAGTATGCATAAATATAGTGAAACTTAAAAGCGCATATCATAATTAAAAATGCATTCCCTACCATCGCCGCTAATATACAGTATTTCGGATAGAAAATACTTGTCTGAAATGTTGTGTATGTTCCTGTAAATGCTATGCACTTCGTATTATACATGAAAGTAAGCCTCACTGACGTATATCAATTTTATTATATACGAATTTGTATAATTAAAATACGCCGCAAACAATTTCTCCCTATACCATTTGTAATGGAATTCTTTTGTGTAGCCCTGTAAATGAATAGTAACTATTCGTTGCACCGCATGCTACAGAATATTCTGCATATTTTATTGCACTTCGTAAATGCATATATTTTTGTTATGTTTGAAAGGGTGTAACATCTTTAAAATTCATTTCAAATGATTTTTTCCCATTGGCTGTAATGTTACGGAATACTTTTGACTGTCCCTGTGAATGAACTAAACATGCTACAAAATTCATTTGAAATAGGGTTCGTGCTAGGCTAAACGTCAATAACCAAAAATTTCAGTGCGATCCGAGCATATTTACGAGAGTTAGAGCGCGAACAGACAAACCGAAATCAATAACACTTTTCAACTTTGTTAAAAATTAATTAAAAATTTGAAATTAAGCTAATGTAAAATGAATTAAGTACACGGAGTCTTTGCCTCTCGGTAATTTTTAACACCGCTATGAGAAAGTTCTTTTAAATGTATCGTTTTAAATCTGACGTAATTTTCACCCAAGTTTCCTTTCTCTTTTTAATATTCACATGGAAATTCTTTTGTTGTTAGAAAGGAAATATTATTTGCGCTGTCTTAGAATTCACGATAATAGTTGAAAAGATTATCTCAAAATATGAAATAAACGTCTCAAGCAAATATATTTTTTAATTTAATGTGTTTTGTCAACTTTTATTTATTTGGCATTTTTAAGTATGACGTAATTTCCTTCATTTGTGACTTTTAACGCATATTAATGAATTTAGTATTTAAAAATTTTCTTTCCCTTTTAAAATTCAAGTGTAACTGTAGTTTTTATAATGTAATTTTCAATATTTTCCTGATTTTTAACACGTAATCACTTAATTCTAATTTGAAAGTTTTTTTCTGTTTATAATAGCCACGTGTAAATAATTTTTTTATTTGAAGGAAATATTATTCTTTGCTCTGTTTTTAAAATTGGCAACAGTTTAAAATAATTGCCCTTTTCTAAAATGTGTAAAAAATATCTCTCGAAATGCTGAAAATTTGAATTTAAAATGGAAATAACTCCTCAAAAAATGAGTCAAATTAAAAAGATAATTGCAGTCTAAACATCTGGAACTTCCAACGTATAAAATGATCTAAAAATGTTTAAATTCCTATCTATAGCTTTTCTCCTATAAAACTTTTTTGATGGAACGATTTTGACCATCTTTAACGTTAAATATCTCTTAAAATAATTATTTGATTTAAAAACTGTCTGCATCAGCGTGTTTATCAAACATGTCTCTATAATACCACCGATTTTCATATTTTTGTATGAAATAGTTTTCTTAATATTATCGAAGAAAGACCCCCGGTTATAAAAAATATGGATGACGATCTAGTAGGAGTAATACCCGGATGATCTACGCAGATTTTCATTGGTCCATTTCCAAATCAAAACTTTTTTTTATATATAAAAGGATATAATTAAAGATTACAAAGAAATAGGGAATAAATTGTAGCATCCAGTTTTTAGAACCAGTTTGAAATTATATTGACAAAACTGACGTCATATCTATTAAACGATTTTTTTTTTTTACTATTATCTTTTTCCTTAATTGATTTCTTGATATTGAAACGACTTCATTAAAATAGATCTTTTAACATTCAACTAAAGTACAACTAAGGTCATTTTAAAACATGCTTAGTTAAGGTTTTTACATAAATATATGAAAAATGTGCATTTTCTTATTTGAATGACGTCAATTTCAAAAAAAAAGCAAAAATATAGTGAGACAATCCGAATTTTTATTGACTTACAAAACAAAGTACTCGAGTTATCAAAAATTTTCTTCAATATGACATATATTTACTTAACCAAACCTAGCTATATCTAACAATAGACAATTTCAACAAAATGACATAAACTTTTTAAAGCGATGAAATTGATGTAACAGATGTGGAATCCATTTTGTTAGGGTTTCGTTATGTGACGAAACCCTATTCGTCTCGCCCCTCTCTCTGTCTGTCTGTCCGTCACAGAGTCCGTTTTCAGAAACTATGTATGTTAGAGACTTGAAATTTTGCATACTTATAGCTGAACACCTCACATCAAACGAGAAATCCTAAAATTTCGAAAAAATCTTATATTTAACCCTCTGGGCTCTAACTTCTGTATTTTAAGCTTTTTTTTCTAACTCAGCCCCTAATTAAGTTGAAGACTTGAAATTTTGCATAATTATAGCTAAATACTTGCGATCAAACAACAAATCCTAAAATTTTGGAAACATCTTATATTTAATCCTCTGGGCTCTAATTTCTGTATTTTAAGCTTTTTATTCTAACTCAGCGTCTAATTAAGTTGAAGACTTGAAATTTTGCATAATTATAGCTAAATATTTGCGATCAAACGACAAATCCTAAAATTTTGAAAAAATCTTATATTTAACCCTCTGGACTCTAACTTGTGTATTTTAAGCTTTTTATTCTAACCCAGCCTCTAATTAAGTTGAAGACTTGAAATTTTGCATAATTATAGCTAAATATTTGCGATCAAACGACAAATCCTAAAATTTTGAAAAAATCTTATATTTAACCCTCTGGACTCTAACTTGTGTATTTTAAGCTTTTTATTCTAACCCCAGCCCCTAATTAAGTTGAAGAGTTGAAGTTTTGCATAATTGTAGCTAAACACTTTCGATCAAAGGACAAATCATAAAATTTCGAAAAAATCTTTTATTTAACCCTCTGTGCTCTAACTTGTGTATTTTAAGCAATTTTCTATCCTCCCCCTTTTCACCGAGGAGCACTTTTTAAACTTTTATCGACACCCCTTTGACAACTCTTTCATATTATGCACCATAGACTTACATATTGTAGTTCCAATTTTTAACGCCAGGGGGCGCCTACTTATCTCGGGAGCTATGGGCGTGATTCCCTCGACTAATATATCTACGGATAGGTTGTAAAAAGGAGTTTCGTTCGGATAGAGGTTTGTGTAGAATAGAGTGCACCCCCGTGGTTGCGAAATGTGTAACCAACAGATTTTGCAAAAGGATAAAGTGTTTTGAAAGGAATATTAAACGAAACCCTCTGAGCGATCTGTGATCACACTTACCCACTTGTTATACCGTAACGAAAGTACACAGTGAGACACACAGTTGTGGAACACAGTGAGACGCGCCTCATTGAGTATCTACTATACGGTTCTGATGTAAAAAATGTTATTTATTAATAAAAGAAGGGGTTTTTTCTTTCTCCCTATCTGTGTATGTGGAGGGGCGTGCGATTGCTAGTGAAATCTACTAAACGTAAGATTCTGAAAATTTGCATGAAGGTAACCCAATGTCTGCCATTGTCCACCCGAGGCTCATACTTAAAAAAAAATTAAATCTAGAAATATTAATTAGAAGCCATAAACTGCAGAAAATTATCGATAGAGTGTAAAAATGTATGATTTATCAAAATATATACATTGTACCACTTGTGGTACTCAGTGAGACAATTTTTCATACTCCGTTATGCTGCTTCTGTGCTTTTATAAATAACTTTTTTAAAACCATTTACACATCCATGCTTAGCGTATTTGTGTAGCTTAAAGATGCACCAAAAACTTTTTCAAACGAATAAAAATCGTTGCCATTCGTTAAGTAATAATAATTTTCGTCTCACTGTGTACTACCCTCCCCTATATATATTTCTCTAGTTTCTGGGTGATATGTTTAAGCAAAAGATTATAAAATGAAAGTAAGTAGATTTGAGGGCGGGGGGGTGCTGAGATAGTTGATTAAATATTGTTGCAATAAAATAAAAACAATGAAGTAAATTCGAAAAAAAATAATTATAAAGCTTTTAAGCTTTTCTTAGGGTTTTTTGTTTGGAGAAAATTTTAGGTAGGGCCATTTAGAATTTATTATATATCGTAATATCGTATTAATATATCGTATTTGTCGTAAATCTGCCGAAATACGAAAGATTCTCATACATGCATTTGCCTTGTTTACTTCTAAATCAATGGTAAATAAAGGGTTTTTAAGGAATTTTTAAAAAGAAATCTCGATTATAAGCCCTCTCCCCCCCAAAAAAACTTCTTTTCCTTTTGAAAAAAGAAGGGAGGGGGGGAGTAACAATCGGCCTTTTAAAGTAGATCAGTTTAAAAATTTTACTTTCTTAAAATATTACTGATGATCGTCTTCATTTATATCTTCATATACATAGTTTTTTTTTAGAGATGGAAGAAAGTTATCATTACAATTTATAACAACCGAAATTAAAAAAAAAATTTCAAAGCTATTCAACGTAATATTTTTTGTATTAACAATGCATAAAAATTTTGTTGTAAACCGTTTAGTAAAATAATAAATACATAACACATATTGTA
The DNA here is from genome assembly GCA_963932465.1 of Maratus speciosus. Classification (NCBI taxonomy): domain Eukaryota; kingdom Metazoa; phylum Arthropoda; class Arachnida; order Araneae; family Salticidae; genus Maratus; species Maratus speciosus. The sequence continues at coordinate 263,255,384 of OZ010794.1, read as the reverse complement.
TTTTAGAAAACATTAAATTTATTTAAATTGCAACTGAACGTAAACGAGTCGTTGTTCTTTATGTACTTGCTGACGCGTTTCAATGCAAAATCAACTTTGTATGACGGAAATGTCTTCTATTTGAGGAAAATTGTAGATATTGGAGCGGACGTTATTTCTCATGAAGTTAATTGAAAGGAACAGAATCACAGAATGATTATTGGGGCTCTTATGCACTATTCATATCTGCCACCAACTAATCTGTTCACAAGTGACCCCACATGGCTGCTAGGGTTAAATTGATAAATCATTAACATTTTTCAATTTTAGAAAAGACAAAATTGTATAAAAAATATTTATTAATATTCATAGTTTATGTTAAAACATTAAAATCCAAATAAATGAATAAATAAATAAATGTATTCACTTATCAATTTGGATATAGGATTTTACTTCTGAGATCTATAAACAGTGTTTTGGATAATGGGGGACAAACAATATGTCAATGAGCTTCAAAAAATTTTACCACATGTCTACAGGTACTGCCATCCTTGGTAACTTTTTGAAATATAAAAATGTATAATAATTATTGAAAAATTGCTATGCTCACACATGTCCCATGTTCATATGTGCCCCTTCCCCCTGGATATTTTTTCTTTTTCAAATTAACATAAAGCTAGATGAAAATTTCCAACTGGGCGAAAAATGTCCGGACCAGGACCATTTTTCGCCCAGTTGGAAATTTACATCTAATATGATTTGTTTACCAATAAGAATAATTGTGTTAATATTAATCTAACATAACGCTAATTTTGAAGTTTGCATTCATTTTTTGCATTCATTTAATTTCTTATACAGAATTGGAGTAAAATGCAGCCATAGACCTCCAGAGACATTTCGAAATGGTGATGGTACTTCTTCCGTTGACTGCAGAAAAGTAGATGTCTGGAGCCTAGGGATGCTCGCAATCAACATCTTCACAGGATTGTATTTAGAAAAGTCTCTTCCAGATGATGTCACTTGTTGGAGTAAAGACATTTATTCCCAAATATTCAAAGTATTAAAGGTAACATTATGTTAATATTTCATATTTATATTCACCCATTAAACATAAGAAGCGTAACTATGCGCAGTGGGCTGGGCGTAAAAAATATACAACCAAGGAGAGAGATATTCCATGATACTTCACATCAGTTGGTTGACACGTGATGAATATAGATTAGTTTTCAATAATTGTCGAACCACCATGTGTTTAAAGTGGTTTGAAAAGTAGCCGATATGATGTACCGCGGCCTGTTTCTTTGGTTGACTGCATTAAAAACTGAATTTTCAGGTCCTCCTGCCCTCTATTTTCAGTGATGCAGCCAGTATCTTCAAGTGGCATACTTACTTTCATACTTTCACTAACTTTAATATTTATTTACATTTACAGTTTTTCATGTACATGAATATGACTTGGTTTACTTAATAGAGTACGTTTTTAGATATGAATTGCACATGCTAAGTTTATGTATCTCGGCGTCATCTAGTTATATGACCTAAAATGGACGGTCAGGTTGCCGGGTAAAATGATCCATTATGTGGATCGTTTACGCCTGGAATCTGAAGCGTGTTTGACCCCTCGTGTAATAACTCGTGTAATTTACTACTATTTCATTGTCTGAAGGAAATCCGGTACCGCGTCCTAGCCAGCATGGGGGCAAAATGTGTGACTTCAACAAACCTTTCTCTTTAAGGTTCTATCCAGTGTCACAAGTGTCGTAAGTGGGCGCAAAATGCATAGGCAGGGATAGATGAGAATGACGATTATGTGTAACTTTGCTATATGTGCTTAAATATTCCAAGTTTTCGTATAGGGCAGAAATAGACATTATTTAACTTATTTCTGCATTTATTGTTGGCTATTACTTTTGGATCATAATATTCAAATATTTCATTTATTGTTTTTCAAAATTATTTCTGACACATTTTTATTTTAAAATTCACCTAAAATAAATTATGTACGCTATTTGATTCTAAAACATATTTTATTCCATTATGTATTGTCATAATTACTTATATATACTTTATTTTGCCGATAAAAAAAAAATTTACAATTATTTTTAAATGGAGGATCATTTTGCCCTTCTGTGAGAGTAAAATAATCCTTTGGAGACGTTTTCAAAAATCTATTTTTTCATTACACAAGTTTGGTTGAAAATGTTATTAAAGTATGTTTTTGATGCAAAATATAGTGTAAAATATATTAGCATAGGACCAAAGTTTATTTAACCGTTATATTATTTTTACAAGTTTTTCCCTTAAGGGGATCATTTTAGGCTACCTTACCCTATATATACAAAATGGTAGAAATCGATAAAATAAAATATACACATCGCTACACAAAGAACTGACCCGATAGATATGACCGTTAATCGATGGTAATTTCTAGAAGCGCAACATTTGTAAGTTTAAGCTTGTTTTATCTTATTTAAATTTTAGTGTAATATATGGTGTGTCTATAGGCAATATATAGGGCTGTACAAAAGAATGCAAGTAAATTTATGTCTATTGGTAGATACTGCTGAAGGATTATGCCATATGCATTTTTACTAAATTAAAATTTGGCATACTTCGTAGAATAGCTACAAATTTATCAATCATATACAGGTCTGCGCAAAAGAATTTGGATACTTTTTTGTGCGTACGCGATAGCTGCTAATATCTGATTTTAAAATGTGTTATGGGATTATTTACTTATAGGTATATTGTGTTTAACACGTTATGTCCCAAATTATGACTTCATGAAAATTTGATCTTCTAAAACATTTTCGTGACTTTTTGAAACTACATTAGTAGATTTTCACAGTCATTTAATAAATTTTAAAAGGATTTTGTCTATTAAAATTAATTAATTAATACAATAGAAATATAGAAATATTTCCGAACTGAAACGTTTCCGTCAAAATCTTTTAACGTCAAAAAAGCTGAAAAGGCGCAAATGAAAATGAATTTATACTTTAAAAAATATTTTTGTTTTATGCAACCAATAATACTTTTGACACAAGATAAAGTAAAGTCTCTAAAACTCACTGTAAATTTTATTACTACTAATCGATGTATTTAATGAATTTTAAAATATCGATTTTTAAATATGTTAATGGTACTTTAAAGTACCGTCGGTGCATGAAGGGTTAAACGAGGAAAACCGTTTTAGTGTTCTAGAAGTGTTGGAAACTGTTTTATAATATATGCCTGACACATTATTTTTGTTTCTTATGAATTAAGGGAATTAGGAAGCAAAACTTCCACTGCCCGTGGACATCATCTTTAGGACATTTTATCATATTGTGCAAATATTGCAATCATTGAGATAAAATATTGGCCCCAAAACAAGGGGTCTATTTTACTAATATTAGCAAGAATTATTTCGGAAATGCAAAACCTATAAAGCCAATATTAGGGCAATATTAGCGCTCCATTAGAATACATATCCAATATTGGCAAAATATTGGCTTTGTAGTGAAAATATTTTCTACATAAATATAGTGTTGACTACATATTATTTTTACGTTGGAAATATTTCTGATGAAACAACATATTTGCACAAATAATAACTTTGCTTTAGAAATGATTGAGATGGAATACCAATATTGTCTCAATACTAGGTTTAAAGGCTTAAATTGTCGAAATGTAAACGGATCAATATTGAGACAATTTTTCATGCAAGTATTTAAAATGGTGCTACATTTAGCCAAGAAATAGCACAATATTTGTTTGTTTCTAAAGATAAATATGATTTTTCAGCGTCAAAATCTGGCGTGTTTTGTGGCTAGCATTTTTTTTTTTACTCTTTATTATGTATACAAAAAAACAAAAAAAAACAACAAAAAAATCACAATTTAAGGAAAATTAAAACATTGAAACATGATTATGATACATTGATTTTATTGCAGAAGAGAAAATTTAACAAGCTGCATAGAACATATTTGAAGTATCCATCTGGGAATGGTAGCCTGAAATCAGCCAGGAGTTTCGCAGCTTTTTGCCTTCAATTTGATCCAATAAAACGTCCTCCTGTTAAAGATCTTTTGGAGCACAACTTGATGAATAAATCTGGTTTCCTGCCAAAAAAAGATAACATGTGGCATAAAAAAGGTAAGATATTTAGAGGAGATTCAGTTAAAATATAGAGTGTGTTCACACATTTATGTAAGGATTTCTATTTTCTCAATAATTTAAATTTAAATAGAAAAAATAATGAAATGAACATGGCATCAGTTTGGAAAAAGGTTTAATTATTTCACCTCTACGTCATTAAAAACGTTCTTTGCTTTAAAATGTGGCTGGAAAAAAACAATGGATCGAAAGTTATATCATTGAGCTTTAGAAAAAGAAGTACTCTTATTTGATAAAATATATTATATGAACTTTAAAATAATGCCGTTTCACTTAAAGGGTAACTAAAAATAGTAGAAGAGGTGTTAAAAGTTAAAAATATACATTTTTTTTAACTTCTTTTTACATTCAAGCTTTTCCAAGCTGTTCATCAGAGAATATTTTAATAACTAATGATTAATCACTAATTTTATTTCAAACTTCTTAGTACTTCCAATCTTGTCCAAGCTCTTCATCAGAGAATATTTTAATAACCAATATTTATTTAAAGTTCTTAGTTTTTTCACGCTTTTGCAAACTCTTCATCAGAGAATATTTTAATACCTAATTTAAACTTAAATGTATATATAAATATTATACAGACATACATACAATAAACATAATAAACCCAACTGAGGTGAAAATTTAGCCAGAGCCAGGACTCGAATCTGGGACCACATCCTACTAGGCTGTTGCTCTGACCACTCCGGCGGATAACTGGGTCTGCAATTTTCTTCTAATAAACCATTCGGCACCGTGGATTGAGCAACAGAATAGTACTCTGTGTTCTCAGGCTCGTTTCCTGGCTCTGGCTAATTTTTCACTCCATTTCGTTTTATTGTATTTATTGTGTGTTTGTCTGTATAATATTTATATGTACCTTTAACCCGGCATTTACACGTGCGAGAAAAACGTACGGGATTACTCGCGCTGGGTATGTCATACACATGGCGGTTTCTTCCAATATTTTTACTTTAAAATCTACATGAAACATAAAACACTACGAAAAAGGAAGGGATAATATAGATTTCAATCGGGAAATTTCTCCGATTAGATAAGGCAAAATTTAGAGTAAAAAAATAATTGGTGGCAATGATCAAAGAGAGTTAATTAGATGGGAAAATGCATTCCCGATGAAATCTCGAGTTGCTCAAATTTTGCTACTTTTATGTTGCCCGAGAATCTCTCGGGTTGCGCAGCGAGAGGTCTAAAGATATATTAAAAATGTTATTTACATTTTTTCCGCAAATTTCATGCGTCTCAGAGCTGTTACAGAAATCATAGCTGCCAACATCTTACGCTTTTTCAGACCACAAAAAAAAAAAAAAAAATAGTAAATTTTACCTTTTCAAATCGCAGAAATCTGTCGATTAAATAAAGCAAAAATTTCTATTAAATTTTTATGGTCTGAAAAAGTGAAAGAATTGGCAGCTATGAGAAATGCTCGCGCTGGGTGTGAGATACCCATATGTGGCGATTACAATAGATCTACAGGGTGATTAAAAAAAGATGGGAAAATTTTTAAGAGGTGATAGTACACACCCAAACAAACATTTTGTATCAAAGAATGCATGGTCGAAAACTTAACGTAAAAAAGTTAGAGGGCGCCAAAAGTTATGTTCTTATACGAGGCAAAAACACACAATGAACGATTAAGTTAAGTTACGAAAACAAATGTAATGGCATTTGATTACAATAAGTGCTCAAGCATTGACCGGCAGCTGTTATGCACGTAGTACAACGGCGAAGAACAGATTGGCGAATTTTCTGAAACACAACAGGCACCACCGTGCTCGCCAGATCTTTCATGTCTCGATTTTTTTGTGGAGACAGCTAAAGGCTCTTGTGTATGAGAGTCCCAATGAATCCGCAGAAGAACTCGTCGGCAAGCTTTCGGCTGCTGTAGGGGAAGTTCGCGATATGCCTGGTGTGTTTCAGAAAATTCGCCAATCTGTTCTTCGCCGTGGTACTGCGTGCATAACAGCTGCCGGCCAATGTTTTGAGCACTTATTGTAATCAAATGTCATTAAATTTGTTTTTGTAACTTAACTTAATTGTTCATTGTGTGTTTTTGCCTCGTATAAGAATATAATTTTTGGCGCCCTCTAACTTTTTTACGTTTAGTTTTTGACCATGCATTCTTTGATACAAAATGTTTGTTTGGGTGTGTACTATCACCTCGTAAAATTTTTCCCATCTTTTTTTAATCACCCTGTATATTTCGAATTATTTAACAGCTTTTCTCCCTCTAAGATTATGACCTTCGAGCAGCTACACAAAGACTCATCCATTTCTGAAGAAAGGTTGGGGAGAAAAACTTCAAAAAAGCAGCACTGGCTGTGACACATCCAGCGCTAGCAAACTGGTGTTAAGTGGTGAATTTAGGCGATATTTATCTGTGTGTTGTAATAATTTAAACTTCTTAGTACAATCAAGCATTTCCAATATTCACTATTGTTCAATGTTCCAGCATTCTTTTATTTGATTATTAAAGAAAAAGGTGTGAAGAGCATAGTTTTATTATTTCTGCACATATAGAAGTGGCATATTTAATAAAAATAAATAAAACGCTACAGTTTATATTTATTTATAAAAAGATTAAAAAAGCATTCCCAACAAAGACACGATAAACGCTTATTATAACAAATTCGCATTAAATGTTGGTTCAGTGAAACCAGGGAAAGTTTTGTTAAATGTTTTATAATTAGCAACTAAATAAATAGATTGCTAAATTTATCTTTAAAAAGTTAAACTTAAAATTACACTACTATTTGCAAATTACTTAAAAGGTGATAAAATATTTAAAAGTGTGTTACATTACTTTAATAATTCTTAGTAATTTCAACTATATTCATAGCCTTCGTCAGAGAATACAAAAATAAAAACAAAAATACTGCTATTAGCGTCTTATTTTCCAATTTCGCGTAGTTGGTGTCGAAAGGAGTGAAAGTGAAAGTCAGTTTTTATATCCGGAAGACATTGGGAAAATATTTTTATTTTCCCAGTTCCATTTTAATGTACTAATCGAGTTCTGTCTATAACTGGAATTTCAGCCGCCAACTGGATGAACTGATAGTCTCTGCTGGCGACTCCCGGTTTATCAGTAATGAAATATCATTGCATTGAAATTCGAAACACAGAAACGAATTTTTAACCTCTTCGTTACTGGGTATTAATGCAGTATTATTCATTATTACTGAATTATTTATTCTCCACTTTGACTTCAGAGCAAGAGTTATAGTCCATTTGAATTATTTTGAATCTTAAATGTCAAAGCATATCATTCTAAGATAGAAATTGCAATTATGTTTTAGTATCATTAATAAAAAGGGAAAGGATGGAGGTCCAGATATGTGGACCCAGGGAGCGAAGAGGTTAAACCAGCACTGAAAAAAATTAATAAAATAAAAATTACTTTGATTGCCTGCACAATTTTCGTATTTTACAGAAATTTCCTTTATCCGCTGAAAGCGATTTTGGTGAATGTATCACAATCACAAAGTATGGATTTGGGAATATTTTTGACTGATAATGCTAACATTTGATTTTCTCTAAATCTTTAGCATAACTCTTTCGCTTTTTTGTACCACAAAAATTTTTTTAGAAACTTTTGCTTTATTTCTTCGGCTGATTACGATAATTGAAGCCGATAAAATTTACTATACATTTTTTGTGGTACAAAAAAGCGTAAGATGTTAGAAGCTATGCTTTAGGATTTATTTTTATTTTTACACTGAAAACGGAAAAAAGTCAAAATACGAAACTTATTTCAAAATAGCAACAATATAAAAAATCCGACGAAAATAACAATTTAAGTAGATTTGTAGCACTACTATCTGTTAAGGACATTCGTAAATCCATATTCGCAACTTTTTGACACACCAGAAAATCATTTAAACGAAAAAAGAAATTTCCTAAATATACTTAGTCTTTTGTAAATTGTACTTAAAATAAACAGATTTCTTTTTTTTTCTCTTTCCTCACTGCGTGATGAATTCAGAGAGTTTGGCCGGGGAAGGGGGAAAGGACATTTCTGGAAAGATTTCGGATTTTCTGATTACACAAGCCTACGATGGTTGCATTTTTTTTTAAGTTTTCATAATTCATTCATACATATTTTTTAGCGCTGAATCCTTAAAGTACCTTTATATTTTACAATCACGTCAGCGATTTTTGCAAATCTTAAATTTCAAAATTGTTAAAAATCCGGAAATTAGAAAAAATCTGATACTCTAAAACTGATGAAAAACTTTTTTCTTATAATAATTTGTTCACTTTTTGGTTTATACTGGAGATCCTTATATCTAAAGACATGAGGGATTTGATGGGGGGCTAGGGGTGCATAAAAACTTGCACACAGTGAACAATATTGTTAGTATTTTCATAATTAATATTTTGCATGTTTAGCCATTTATGCCAACATCTCTTAGTTATTCTGGAGTCTGATCCAAAGCGAACCTGTTTCTGACCGAAAATTTTATTTAATTAAAATTTTCCAAAAGAAAAATAATGTACCTCATAGAAGTAAGAAACAATTCCTTATATATATTTTTTCCGGTTTAAAAGATTCGTGTCTTGATTCAGACTCCAAAATAATTAACACATTATACGCGGATAATTTTTCGACAATGCCACTGTAAATTAAAATCAGCTAAGAACCAATGACCAGCACACATTCTTGGATTACACCTTCTTTTTTTATCCGTACAAAATTTCCGGTATCAGTAATAATTTCTGTCCCCAACCTAAAAAACGTACTAATACGCTTCCCGCATACAATGTGTTAAGAAATGTTGCCATCTACGGATTAGTGGGAAAATGCATACGCATACTATAAACGTTTTACATCTGATTTATAGATTTATATTTTACTATTTTCTAAATAAGTTAACTTTAAAAAAAAATGGATTTATGAAAAAAAATTACGTAATAGCAAAAATGAAGGCCATGTTCGGATTCAGTGCTAAAAAATATATAAGAATTAATTATCAAATACTGAAAAACATGACACAACTCAAATTCTGTTGGCTTGTGTTATTAATGGCATAGAAGTGCAGTCCCCCCTCTCTCACTCAGTGATGGTCACTTCCATCGTAACTCTCGTAACACTTGATGATCGATTATTGTTTTCTAAAGTGCAGAAAATTTACTAATAGAGCTAGAACAATTTTTATAATATAAAATATTTCTAATAAGAACGTAATGCCCAGATACCTCCAGATTACTTCAATCATTGTTTTAGTCCCAAAAAATGCATTACAAATTTCTGTAATTGATGTAACATAAAATAGGCAAGCACATTTTCTGCCTACATTTAAGTGTAAAAAATATGAAAACTAGCCAGTTAAAAAAAAATGATTTTATGCTCTTAACCAGTTAACTAGTTCGGGCAAGAAAATTTATCTTGCTTCGTTACTAAAATCTTTTCAACACCACTCATTTTTACCTGTAATCTTCTGTTCATTATCGGCAGACATTTTTCGATTATTTAAGGCATAAATTCTAATTAATGCCCAATTGTAATAATAACTTTTTAAAGTAATTTCTGAATAACAAAAAAGAAAAAAAAATAGTATTTACATATGTAACTGGCTTAATTATGATTGCGTAACTGAAGTAACATTATCACTTTTCAAAGCTTGTAAACAATAATTTAGAACACATTCTTACTGGGATTTTTTTTATAAAACACACAAAAATAGCAAGCTTTTCAATCACAGTCTTAAGTTAAATATATTATTAATTTTATTCCTCCTCCTTCCAAAACGAGATTTTCCTCTGGAATTGCCTTGATCCAGGAATCATTTCTGTGAGAAAATACTGAACTTCAACACTGTTTTCTTTAAACATTATTTGTAAATATAAAAGTGATTACATGTAAACTTATAGAGAATAATTTGTACAAATATTTGTTGTGAAATAACATTTTCCCCATTTTTTATGAAAGTGCATTATAATATACAATAATTCTTAATTAAGTTGTATAGAATACTTTTAGTTAATAACGAATTTTATTAATGTGTAATAAAAGCGGTTTTACTTTTTTTTATCCTTAGTACACTGGAAGAAAACTGAAAAAGAGATAAGTTTGTTAAAAGATTACCTAGGATTGAATGAAGATCTAGATTTTGTGCTTGACGGTGAACCATCTCCATATTTAGAAACTGTGAACAATAGTAATGCCATGGAAAACACCATATCCCTTGCAAATAAAAGTAAACAAGAATTTGAAAGTCAAAATCACGATATTCAGAAAATTTCAGATGAGAAACAAGAAATCATTTCTCTAGTTACTGATACAAAAGAATTTCCATCGAATTGTCTATCTGGTGATGCGGAGAAAAATATGATTATTCTAGATGATGACATAACACCTGGAAAAGAAATAATCCAAGAACCCTTGCAAGAAGATAATAATACTGACATCAAACGTGATGGTGATCGCCTAGCAGATTTGCTATTATCCATGACAGAATTCCAGCAGCCAAATAATAATATTGAAAATACAGAGATTGTTAAAAATATTCTTATTCTAGATGATGACACAACACATGAAGAAGAAATAATACCCAAACCTTTACAAGAAGATAAATATACAGACATCAAAAGTGAAAGTGATCGCCTCGCTGATTTGTTTTTATCCATAACAGAATTACATCAGCCTAATAAAAATGTTGAAAATATAGAGATTGTTAAAAATACAGAAAACAGCATAACTTCTCCTAAAATTGAATATCAGGAAGATACAGATTATTTCTCAATAGCCAGTAAAACAGAAACCTACAATGAAGATGATCATCTTGCAAATTTATTAATATCTTTGCCAGAGTTCAACGTTCATTCAACTAATGATGAGGGAAAAAAGAAGGCACTTGTAGATCGAAAACTCAAAATCCAAAATGAAAATATCACCGCAGTTAACAGCACAACAGATTTACAAAATGAAATAAAAACTAACATTGAAATTCAGGATTCTGTGAAAGACAATACTGCAGAAGAAATCAAAGTGTACAGCCAACCAATGCAGCAGTACAAACATGAAGGAGAAATAAAAAACAATATCTCTGTTGTGGATTTTCGAAAAGATAAGAATACAGAAAAATGCAGTTCATATTGGAATCATGAAGTCGGGGTGTATTTACTGAATTTGTTCATTGATGAACCCTCTTCCAATGGAATGCTTCATCCCGAAAACTACTTATTCAAGTTGGTGCAAAAGCTATAATTTATCGAGGGGTTCATGCTGCATATTTCCTAATAAAAAACAGCTAAAAAAGTTTTTCACAGCGAAATCAAAAATATTTACTATATCAATCAAACAACTAAATGAATAATTATATTCAAAAATAACCATAATTTACAACCATATTATAGTACATGAAATGCAGTAGTAATAATCAAAAGTTATTTTTTCCATTTCAGCTCATAAGATACAGTATTTTCATTCTCAAACCCAGCAATTTGATCATTAATAATATTTAAATAAAAGTGCAACACAGAAGCAAAATAGGAAAAATATGGTGCAAAAAATATATATATTCATTTTTTTAACATAAACAAAACAATTCGTGTACATTTTAGCAGGTATAAAATAAAATTATCATTTGACATTTAACCTTCACTATTTGTTTAAGCGATTTAATATTTTTAGTTTTTTTTTTTTTTTTTTTTTTTTTTAGTTTTATTTAAGTTTTAAGTTTTAATTTTTAAGTTTAAGTTTAAGTTTAGTTTTAGTTTTTTTTAGTTTTTATTAAGTACTTATTTAACGCTAAATATTATGTCGCTTATTCAAATAGTTTTAAATGGTAAATGATTATTTTATATTATACAATAGCTACTTTGGTTCATATTAAAATAACAAAAATTTCGGTTCATAACAAAAATCCATATTACTACTCAACAGATGATAATGAATTTATTTCCAATAACATACAATAAATATATTGGTTCATATTAAAATAACAATAATTTCGGTTCATACCATAAATAACAATAATTTCGATTCATAACAATAATAACCATATTACCTTTCAACAATAATAATAATGAAGTTATTTTTCAATAATATACAATAACTATATTGGTAATATTAAAATAACAACAATTTCAGTTCATAACAAAAATAACTGTTACTTTTCGACAAAAATAATAATCAAGTTACTTTTCAATAATAATAATAGTCAAGTTTATTGAAATAATAAAAGTAATTTTCATTCCATATTTACCGTTTAGTAGAATAATATGCAGCAATGTTACCCCCGATAATACAGAATCTCAAAATTCTCCGCATCACCTATCGACTAAAGAAAGAAGCAAGACAAATAATAAAATTGGAATAAATTTGCATTACAATTCTTATCTGCAAAAAATTCTCAAAAATCAGATGTAACAGATATAATCCTGTTGTAATAAAACACATCAAAATGTAATTTTGTTTATTTTCTTTAAACTCAGATTCCGTTATTTAAAGCCTTTTTAACATTTTCCAACATAGTTGAAAGGTGGTTATGATTTCCGATTGTATGTCCGTCTGTTCGAGCTGTAAGTCTCGTAAATATACTGGGAGTGGCCGGATTTTTTATTTATGTTATTGATGCTTAATGTAGCACGATCGGTATTGAAAATGTGTGTATTTTTGCATGTGGATTATTATTTGCTGGGGTAGACGACGTTTTAATTTTCATAACAGAAAGATAAGGTAGAAAATTGTTTATTTATTACTACAATAAAATAACAAATGTGACAAAAAATATAATCTAAAACATAATTGGCAGAACAAATTAAAAACAGATAAGTTTATTTCCTACATTTTTGTAAGCCCGAGAAGGGGCACTTATTAATATATTTCATTCAGTTAGTTGTACGTTCAATGTTAAATTTTTGTGACAACTAAGTTAAACCAATTGAACAATTAAAAAAAATCAATCAGTATGATACATAAAACCCATTAAAAACTTGGGTTCCGTTAAAAAGAAATCTAAATAAATTTTAGACTTTTTTCATTTTTAACTTGCAAATATTTGTATTGTATTTGTATTATATTCATTTACAGGGACGGTTAAAAGTTTTCTATTACATTACGGTCTATGGGAAAAAATCGTTACAATGTCATTTTAATGATGTTCTACAATTTCAAACATAATGAAATTGATAAGAATAATGGAATTGATAAAACATAATGAAATTGATAATCATTTGTGTAGTGCACTGAATCGTGCATTCTGAAGAATATGGGTGGCAAAGCATTTACTATTCATCTACAGGGACAAACAAAAGGTTTCCATTACATTTTGCTCTAGGGGAACAGTTTTTAGCGTATTCTAGTTCTATTACACAGTTAGAAAAATAATGAAACTAATAAGCATTCTGGGAGCTTAAAACAAAAATACATGTTCTATAACATCATGTGCATTACATAAATAGTTTATAGGTTACATTTTATCAAACATAAGGAAAATAATATACATTACTGGAGCTTCCTACAAAAATACGTGTTGCTGTATAACTTGATGTGAAAATATAGTCCATAACTTATTGTAGTTAATATAGTTAATTTACAGGGATATGCAAAAGATACGGACAGAGTACCGTACAATTAGCTATGTGTACTGGAAATGCGATTTCATTTATGGTGTGAGCATTTAACTGTTATTTGCTTAGTATGTGGTGTGCATAATTGCTATTGATCTGTGTACAGGGTTATGCAAAAGAATGCGTAAGCACTGAGGATTACGAGCGTGAATGGATTAAAAGCAGCTTTTAATATACTTATGCATTTTTAGGTTGAATTATATTTAGTATGCTAAAAATGTTTGTATTATAGAACTAAAATCATATACAGGGACATGCAAAAACTGGATACATGACATCATATAGAAGATAATGTTTGGAAGTGTGATTTCAGTAGTCTTAATTATGTTTCAACTTCAATTAGATTTTAGCTTAATATGTTAGCAATTTACGTATGTTTTATATTGCATATGTTAGGACCGATGTACATCGAAAGTGCCTGTTTCAAGAGTGGTTTACAGTTTAAAAATTACAATTACATAAATTTAAATTACTTACACAAAATTAAACTTTTTTTCGACATACACTATATATATATATTTACAAAGAAACGATTGTTGCTATGGTAACATTTAAGAGTTGACTGTCATTAAATGAAGCCAAATCCCTACAAAATATGACATTTTTTCAAACAGGCACTTTCGTTGCCATACATAAGGCCATGTGGCATTAACTTTGCAACCGAATTTGTGTCTGAAAATTTAATTATATGTTGTCTGTTAGACAAAGTGCAATATCTTGTAATTTTTAAGCTTGATAAAATGACGTAAAGATGACTTATAATTTTTAAACGATAAACCACTCTTGAAAGAGGCACTTTCCTTGCCATATATAAAGCCGTCTGGAATTAACTTTGCAACCGAATTTGTGTCTGGCAAATTAATTATAGGTTTTCTGCTAGCCTAAGTTTAATATCTTGTTATTTTTAAACTTGATAAAATGACGTAAAGATGACTTATAATTTTTAAACTGTCACTTCTGAAACAGGCACTTTCGTTGCCAAATTTACAGCCGTCTGGCATTAACTTTGCAGCAGAATTTGTGCCTGAAAAATTAATTATAGGTTGTCTGTTAACGAAAGAGTAATGTGTTACCTATAAATGTTGATCTGGCAGCGTCTTAGCGACATTGGTAACGCCTGGCAATAATGGATTAATATCACAAATAGTTAGTAAAAACAGATGTCATAAACAAAAATCCTGCTAAAAGAACGTAATTTTGAAGTTTTTTTTTACCTGAATAACCCCTTCTACCGCAGGTAAACGCAACGTCTCTCGACTGCCAGACTGCCCGCAAACGTACTACATTATAAATCGAAAGAAGATATAGAAATTCGAGCCTCTATAAACTGACATAATTTTGAAGTTTTTTGACCTGCATATCCCCTCTTCCCGTTGGTAAACGCAACGTGTCCTGACTGCCAGACTGCCTGCAAACGTACTACACCATAAATCGGAAAAAAATATAGAAAAATGAGCCTTGATTAAATGACGCAATTTTGAAGTTTTTCGACCTGCATAACCCCTTCTCCCGCAGGTAAACGCATCGTCTCCCGACTGCCAGACTGCCCGCAAACGTACTACACAATAAATCGAAAGAACATACAGAATTTCGAGCCTTGATAAAATGACATAATTTTGAAGTTTTTTGACCTGCATAACCCCTATTCCCGCTGGTAAATGCAACGTGTCCTGACTGCCAGACTGCCTGCAAACGTACTACACCATAAATCGGTAAAACATATAGAAAAATGAGCCTTGATAAGCTCTTAGACTAAAAGGTCAGTGAAAAAAACTGAAAACATGGCAGCCTATGGATGATATTTTCGGAAGTATAATTTCAGTAGTATTAAGCACGTTTTTGCCTGAATTAAATTTTAGCTTAATATGTGAGGTATATAAAAATTTATAGGTAATATACAGGATAGTACAGAAGAAATCAGTAGATTGCCGTCTAATGGTAGAAATTACTGAAGATGAATTTTTAATTGTGTTGTGCATTTTCATGCGATATGAATTTTTAGTTTACTAAGTAGTTTATTTTCAAATCTATAGATCATATACAGATTGGCTCAAAAGAATTCTTTTCTGGCTATCAGCGGTACTTATTGATATCTTGTTAGGTAGATTTCGTAAGAAATGCTACTTATCACATTCTCCCTACGTTGGAATTTCTGACAATTTTTTCAGATCTACGCCGATAGAACACAAAACTACCCCAAATTAAAAATTTTACCTATTTATTTATCTATCTGTCTATCGATACCGGGTGGTTCAAAAGATAATGTCCAAACGGCACGTGTGCATGTGCCAGGTCGTGAGGAGCAAAAATATTTCATAGTAACTAGGGGTCGGATACGCGACAGTGATGGTTCATTTGCAAAAGTTCATATAAGCAAAAGTTCAGATATCAAAGAAGTTCAAAAGTTCAGATGATAAGCAAAAGTTCAGATAAATGGACAGACAATTTAAGGGATTTTTCTGACTGAACTAAAACCTTCACACATTATCTAAGCTTATAGCCCAGTAAATTTAGGGTTTGATAGCTAAGTAATTCATAATGATTTGAAAATTTTAGAATTAGCTCTATATAACATGTAAGAAAAAACCTTAAAAGTCTCAGCAGTTCTTATGTGTGCTTCTATCGAAAATGGCCGATCAAAGATGGCCGCTAAAACCTTTTTCTATCGTCCAATGTTTTTTTCCCATTTCTAAGTCATGTATCAATATTTTTTTACTTCTGCAAACCTCTATGACCTCTGCTTACATCCTGTTTTATTGTGTACATAGGGTCTGACTAATGCAGGGGCACACGGGGCATGTGCCCCGAGCTCCCGTGCCAGAAAAGGCCTCAAAAATTAAAAAAAGCAATAAAATTGCTAAAACAAACCCCCTCTCTCTTGAGGTTTTTTAATGGTCTTGTAAAAGAACCTTAAGGTGTAAGGGTCCCGCAAAGAGATGCCTATTCAGGCCTCAGTGTATTAGTCGAGCCCTGTACCTAGTTTTTTATCAAAATACAAGCTACGAATGAGTTGTACATTCATTTATTTGTCGTCAAATTAATAGAATTTCATTGCCCTTAGCCTGTTTTGCCTCGTACTTAAGAAACTATTGACAAGCCATCTGTATGTTTGTAATCCAATTTGTGAGTATTATTTTTAAAATTTTGATTTAAAAAATGACAGATATTCCATTTTTCTATATAGAAATGTTTGTCAGAGGACTGTGATGGAAAAAAAAGAAAGAAAGTTAGACCAAGTTTAAATTATTTATTACAAGGCACAAAGATTTAAATCCAAAGTAAAAGTACAATAAAACATATATAGTAATGCTTGTAATAAATAAGCTAATAATCTTGTGGTAAATAAACTTAAAACAAACTTACCAGAATTATACTCATTCAACGTCGTAACCGTTATCGTCGTCTTCAAATCCGATAACAGAACGAACTGAATTTATGCATGTTTCTCCTAAGCAAGAGGTACAAAACCTAGAACAATGGAGAGCTGCCTTCTTGCACTGACATTTTTCATCACAGTCCCTTGCAGCAGTTATTTTGCAATCACAAGAGATAAGCTACAGAAGATCTTCGGGCGCTGCGGGAAGTGTTGAAGGTAATGGGTTTAATCTGCCTTCTTTCAAGAACCATCCCCATTCAATAGGATCTAGGTTGTTTCCCAGCCACTGTTGGACTTTAAGATAAACCCACAGTGAATGCTGCGAACTTGCTGCACTTGTTGGTGGAAGAACGGTCAAGTTATATTTTGATGAGAGGTTTTTGGTTACTTCTTTATTGTAACAGATATGTCGCAGCTCATCTAGGGAGTCAACTTTCTCTCCCCCAAAAAGGTGTTTCATGAATATCCCCCCAATTTCAATTACCTTTTGGGGTTTAAGTTGAGAACTGTTGAATAAGGAAGTCAAAGAAAGCAGCTCATGGTTTTTCTTTATCAGTTTAAAAGCTGAGGATTTCCATTCCTAAAAATTGCTGATGTTGTATCACATCCAGTTGCTGCATGTAGGAAGAGAATGGAATCCTTCATTGAGCCAAGTGATTTTTTTAATTTTAAATATGTTATAGCATTTTTGTTCGCGAGGTCGTAGTAAGAAGAGTGGTTTTCCTGGGTTACCTCGTGCGATGAGAATGGTCAGCATATCTGTGTCAGTACCAACTACTGTGACTAATATAGAATTGGTCTTACTTGAATTAATTGCTGTTGTACAGATTACTGCTTCAGCATCATCATCCGCCTGTAGGGCAGTTATTCCTTCGGCCTGGAAGTAGCCCATGACCATTCGAATAAACCTAGCCTTGTTCTCGGAGTTCCGTAAAAAAACAGCTTGTTTGGTTGTAGCCACCATGTTTTCGTCAAAAGCAATAGTTGCAGACATTTTCGACATAAATCTTCTTACCTCTCCACACTTTAAGTTGATAAGGCACAAGTGTACCCATCAAAAACAACTGCTTCACATGGAGAGAAGTGTTTCTGGACAAATCTAAGATATTTGAGGCATATATCTCTGTAGGTGTCGGACTCATTCCAAACTAATGTATGCAAAAGAAATCCTTCATCTACAATAAACGAGCAAGTTGGTGGAGGTTCAACACAAGTCTCAGTTGTTTAAATGATAGCAGCTAAAGTTGATTTAACATTCTTCCTCATTGAAACTTCATCAAAGAGGGAGGGAGGTTGAGGAACCAATTCGAATTTGAGATAATCTCGTAGATTTTCATTTTACTTGAGAAAAGCAGCAATTCTGGTAAACAACTGTAGAGGATTGAATATCACAGTTGAATTCCTTATTATCAATCTGTTATTTGTTTCCGATATTGGTATAATTCTCTTTTTCCCTTGAAGTTTAATTTCCCCAAATGAACATCCTATGATTGAAGTCAGTAAATTTTCACCAACTTTCTTTGCATTGTCATAGTTTGTTTTATCATCAGCAACAAATCCATTATCTACATTCATCAACAAATGTTTAGGACATTGATTATCGAAAGGATTGTGAAGCAGTAGCCATTCGGATAGCTTATTCAAATCAGAATCATCTCTTTATTGTCTGGAAGGCCGAAATTCAACGTGTTGTTCTTAGCATACATAAGTTTTTTCACAAAAATCTTCTAATGCTTCCGATACTTTCATGTTCATTGGGCAAGAAGCAATCCATCTGGACAAAGTAGAATCTTCCATTCCTCGGCCATGTGTTAAGACTCCTGCTACTTTTATGGATTTCATGAGACTGTGCTCTATTATCATGTCTGATGCAACTCCACTCCATGCCCTGTCTTTTCTGGGAATAGTAAAATAACAATCAACAATTTTTTTAAATTCATTGCTTTCCATTTTCTCCATCAATTCTTCCATTTGCTGAATATATAAATGGGCACATTTGGCATAAAAAATGTGGCCTGCTGCATGAAAGTTAGGCATCATGGATTTAATGCTATGCAAATGTAAATCCCAGTTCCCAACTCGATCTGCTTGAATACATAAAAGAATAAGTGTAATCTGTTCCATGTACCACAGCTTGCCAGTTCTAGAAAAGTCTCTGCTTTCTGCAGCTGTTTCAATAGAGTTTATCAACTGTTTAATGCAGTTGTTGTCTTGAAGATCTTCAATACGGCTTCCATTTGTCACCATAAGCTCATGAACAACATCTCGAATTTTGCTTTTGGAATTGTTATCTAACTCGTGCAGAGAGTGTTGAAGAAGTTTCTCATACAGAGTTACGTATGTGAGAAAATGTGCTTTTAATGCTCTCGAATAAACATGTCACAGTGATAATAACTGATGATATAATATATATTAACTTATTCTTATCTGCATTTTTTGTTGAAAAAAGGCCTGTGTGTGAAAATGTAGGTGAAAACTCCAAAGGAAAAAACGATTTTTATTTTTTTTAATAATTTCAGTTTAAATAAATCGTATTACCGTACATTTATAATTTCTTTATTTTTTAAACCTAAGCTCATATTCAAATTAGCATACTTGCTGGCTGCATTGGTTTCCTTAGAAGCGAAAAATATTCACTTTTGTCATAATAATGTAGAAAAACATCCAACAAGGCGCAATTATTTTGAATCAAATTTTTTTCAAATTTTTATCATCGAATTTTTTGAGACTTTTCAGGATCCATTCGTTAGGAGCTAATCCTGAAAATTTTAGCTCATTATGAATTTCTTAGCTATCGACCCCCTTTTTGGTCTAAATTTACTGGGCTATTAAGACTGGCAGCATCAGTTAGTGCTGGCATATATAATTTATTCATTTATTTTTTGTCTTTTTTTTAAATTGTTGTTGTTGTTTACATTTTTATGATTATTTTTTTTTCTCTTTTTATCATTTTCTGAACTCCAGAGATTATAAATTAAAGGAAAAACTTTTGATTATTGCTTATATCTATGAAGACATTTTTCCCAATACTGCCATATCTCTAATTCTTCTTAAATGTGTTAGTTGAATAGGATAAGCGTTCTTCTACCGTTCGAGCCATTTCATAGTTTTTTCCAAATATTCAAAAGCTTTGTTATGTGATAAAACTGGATTATTGTTTTAGCATCCGGTTTCATTTTGATATGAGGTATAGGATTTATATATAACGAGTGACATGTAAAAAATTAACTTAATTTAAACGCGCATACCGAATTTTAAACCGTACACTCCAGCAATTATTCCACAAAGACAATACTGTAACCGATTTATTTTGTGCGTCCCTACTAATAATGCCCTGTTCTAACGCGATCGTAGCGAAATTCAGTGATTTATACCAGTTTCAATACTTTTGAAATAGCGTAATGTCACTAAAATTTTCTGCAAGCGATTTTTCCCCATATACCGTAATGTAATGGAATACTTTTACGTTCCCTTGTAAATGAACTCTTAATCCTACATACTTCATATACAATACCAAACATGCTTTGGTGACCCTAAATAAAGTTCATCAATTGCATGAAAATCCGAGTATATTTACGGGAGTTAGAGCGTGTATAGACGGACAGAAAAACCGAATGCGTAAACACTTTTTAAATTTGTTGGAAAATGTTAAAAATGAAATGAGTTCATTTGTGATCTTGTCTCCTTTTGCTTCGGCTGATAACGGGCTGTTAAATTTTCCAGCTCGGAATGCTTCCTGTGTGTTTTTATATTTGTATGATGATTTATGCAAAATTTTATTATTTAATTGTGGTTCATCGCCAATTATTTGGTGCATACACATATTTTTAGTTCAATTGTAATGCAGAATGATGAAAAAACGTAAAATCCTTACAATATCTTTAAAATATTTAAAGAAAATTGGGGCCTGGCTGCATTTTTTTAGCAAAATTTTATATTTACACAAGACAGCGTATACTTTATTCAACTAAATATATTTAAATTTCACGTCCTACATATTACCATGACACTCACCTGTGCAATGAACTAGGAGTTTTACAATATATTCAAAATTAGCTGAAATATTTGAAAATTTGTCAAAAAATACATATTTTTTTATATACAGTTACCATTCTATTATTTTCGAATATGGAAAGAAACATAGAGTTATGGAGTAATGGGTAAAGCATTTTTACAGAATTTTACTGAAATATGTTTAAAACATTTTGTGTAATGAATTTTATCAAACATAAAAATAACGTCGGCGCGGCGGGTCACACCCGACTGTCTCAGGGTCTCCGGCTTTTTGCACACCACTATTATTTTAGAGAAAATGTTGTTTCTTTAAATCGTCCAATTGTTCTAATTAAATAAAACAACATTTTCTGTATTAAAATACTGGTATCCAACAAGCCGGAGACTTGGCAGCTCCGAGACAGTCGAGTGTAACCCACCGCGCCGGCGTGAACGTGTTAACACATTGCCGACAGGCAATTTTTATCAAATCTGAATTTCAAAATAGTAGAATCTACTCCCTGTTCAGAAAGTCTTTTATAAATTGGTGTTCTAGATAAGTTTCCCAAGTTTATGCACCGGTAAATATATTTCAAAGTACGAACATAATAAAAAATATCTTACAATCTAAAAAAATACGGACAGCATGATGTAAATGCATTTTGTGTAAGTTAGAAGCCACGCACTTAGTCAACGATGTTTTCTTTATAAAAACAAGACAGGTAACTCGTGAATGTGTGTTAACCTCTTAATGGTCACATTAAATTGCGGTTTAAAAATTCAAATTGCTCATTGGCATCACCTTTTTGAAAAATAAATATTCACCTTATTGAATGACAGGTAAAATGATACGCTAATAAAACCGATTACACTATTTTTAAACTGGTGGGAATCAAACAATCTGAATAAAAGACGCAGCCCGTGAATATCACGGGAGCGAGAATTAAGGGTTAATACAATACAGACTGCCTGCCACGTAACAGTTCAAACTCTTGCCCCACTAGAGATCCGAGGTTTGCCACCGGATTTGGGTAACATTTACTCAATTTTTCATCTGTTCAGGTTCGGTAAATGAATCAAGCTAGGTTCGAAAACAAACCCGCCGGTTTAGCATTAGCTTACCCATTTCCCAGATATACGCTATATAGTACACCAGGACACACGGTGTTAAATCATGAGTGTCTGTAACTTACGATCCTGTAAGGATTCTAGCTAATGTTGCCAGGTCTCCCACCTAAATAAGGGTTCCAAGCCCTGGACACCGATAATTTCTTTAAATTTATTTCGCGATATTTAAACGCAGATAATTCTGTCATTGAATAAGACGAAGAAAATTACTTTAAATTACTACTGCCCATAGCATTTTGAAAAACGATTTACGCTGGATATCTGGCAACACTAATTTTAGTGCATTTTTTTACGATTTTGAATACTTTTTAACCCCTTAAGGGGGCAGAATAGTTTAAACCTTCAAAAAAAATTTTCTTCTTTTGCTAAGGATTTTTTAGGCATGACTTATGAAAATGTGAGATACCGTGAATTAAATATTTATTATAAACATTTTTCATTAAAAGAAAATACTTGAAAGTTTCCAGAACACTTGTGATTGTTTTTCCTCTTTTTCTTTCTTTCTTTTTTTTTTTTCTTGCGTGTGCTATGTTTCTTAATTTACACACACGCACATATGTATAATGTTTTTTTTTTGTTTTTGTTTTTTGTTCTTTTTTTTTACCGATTTTTTATTCTGGTACTTTTATAGAATTTTCAAGATGGAAAATTATTTTGACAGCTGCACTAATGTTTGACTGGTACTTGATAAGTGACAGTTTAATTTTTAACTCTACATGTCTCTTTTTACCCATTTTTATAATTTCCAGATTGACCTGATTATCTAATCTTTTCCCATCTGCTACCAAAACTTCAAGAGAGTTAATTGACATTAAAGATTAATTATTGGCACCCTGGTGTCT
The DNA here is from genome assembly GCA_963932465.1 of Maratus speciosus. Taxonomy (NCBI): domain Eukaryota; kingdom Metazoa; phylum Arthropoda; class Arachnida; order Araneae; family Salticidae; genus Maratus; species Maratus speciosus. The sequence continues at coordinate 263,232,338 of OZ010794.1, read as the reverse complement.
TACTCTAGGCGTTCCTAAATGATAGATTTTGTGTACTTCGGAAGATTCTTTTCGTTTTACAAACCATCATCTATATATATATTTCTCTTACGTAGCGCGAAAAAATGGCTGAATTTGTAGCTTGCCTTTTGGCAGCAAACGTAGTAACATGAAATTAATTTGCTTTATTTTTACATTCCAGCAATCAGAAGCGCCATTTCACACTGAAACTTGCGTCATATTTAAAAGAAATATTCCAATGGATTTAATCAAATCTAAACATATTAAAATGATACTTTTGAATATGCACTAATCGCGGAAGAGCAGAACACAGATTATATATTAATACTAGGGGGCTTTGCCCCCTGCAAACTACGCTCGCCAACCCCCGTTCAGACACCGCAGAATCTGAAAATCAAAAAACATGCTAATCTGATGGGTTTTAAAAATATTAGAGAAGATTAAATTATACTGAAAAAAGCTGTGCAGATCTCCCTGTAAACGGGTTTCCATTCAATTCCCTTTGATTGCAATCATTCAAGGCCTAATCAGTTTTCTGTTAAGACATCCAATGGCTGTTTTCGTTTTTGATTAAAGAGGATCAGTTAAACATTTAAAAAGAAGCTAAAATAAAATGAATTAAGTATTCAGAGTCTTTGTCTCCCGATATTTTAAAACAATCTCTATAACAAGAGCCTAAATCGTGTGACTATCATCAACAGTTCCCGGCGGAACACTTCGTTTTTTATACTCTTGGTGCCATTTTGATACTTTAATGTTATCCAAGCACAGGTGATAAGTCGCCAAATATTATTCTATCGCCATCATTTCATCTATATTATAATAGTTCAAATCATCAAATGCCATGAACAAATACGGTCTGATCCCTTTGCCTTTCATATGAAGGTTTGGCACAAATGTCATATACATATTGGCGCGATTTGTTTCCAACGCCAATTTGGGGAACGTATCAACAGCATAAACAACAACATCCGGCTTACCATATCAAGCAAAATAACGATACTTTAGCGCCAGTTACGTACCCGTTGCATATATGACATTGGCGTCAGAAAAAAATCGCGCTAGTATGGGTCCGTATATGACATCTGTGCCGAAAGAAAAAAAAGCCGGGTGCAAAACTCGCCAATATTTTTTTGCAACTCGCCAGTTAGAATTTTTTATTCTTCGAGTGGTAAATTAAAACATTGATTTGAAGTTGAAATTAAATGTCATGGTTTGTTATATAATTTAATATTTCGCCAGATGTCATATCGCATGTTAGGCATGAAAATTTGGCGAAAACCTCGTTTTCGAATACCAGTTACATATGTATTTTAGGTACTACTTAGTTATCCCGTCGACCAAAAATCTATTGCGAACTATAAGATTAAATGCCAATAACGGTTGATCGAAAATGTCACATTCACGTGACTTTTAGCAAGTTACACATGTTTACGTCATCAAGTGATTTTTATTTCGACGTTTTATTTTTATATTTATTAATGTTATACTAATTTATTTGTTCTTTCGTTATTTAAAATAAAAATTTTGTCAATCTGTACAATTTGGCGAGTGTTTTGGCGATTTATATAATTTGCGAAATTGGTTGACGGAATAACTACGTTGTACCGTATTTTTTAATTATTTTCTGTTATTTTCAAAAGGAAATAGCAAAAAAATAATTAATAACTATAGAACAAAATAATTTATATAAATTAAATGTTTTACTTTTATTTCTTTTTTTTATTATTAAATAAACGACAATAGCCATGTCATTCAAAATAATGCCATTTTGGCGCCAATTAGGTACCCCAGTGCGTATATGACATCTGTGCCTAATATTTTTCGTTTCGTTTTGTTTTTTTTTTTTTTAAAGAAAGAAGTGAAAGCCATCAATTTAAATGTTTCATTTTTAAATGAAAACTTTCTATTAAATAAAAGGATAACGAAATACAAAAAAAAAGAAAAAGGATTGTTCTTAGCATAGATTTAAAGGAGGCCACACTGGTCGCCAAATTAATTTAAAATAGTAACCTTTTCTGAATTATGAAAAAAAAATATCTGTTATGATTAAAATCTGAGTTGTCTTCATTAGAAAAAAGTATTTAAAATTAGAAAAAAGTTAATATTTCGAAAACTAATTCGAATTTAAAAATTCTAATACCAGTTTTGAGATCTGTGGATCAATACCGATTTTTGGTGTTAATTTCATCGCACAGTATTCCATATTTTAGGAGAAATCGCCGTGAAACATAATCAGTTGTTTAATCAGTCGATTCAAAGAATCGACACATTTCAGCCGTTTCATATATTCGTTTCATAAATTCGTTTCATTAGGATTATATATATATAGGGTAGAAATAGTATTAAGTAACCTGTGTAAATAATTCACAAGCAAATCTTGATTTGCAATTGCTATCTTAATATGCAATATATAAAGAGAATTTTTTCTGATGAAGAAAATCACAGATTTAGTTAAATAATGCTATAAAAAGTGATAAAATATCTTTATTAAGATTGACGATCGTTTCATCGAACAAACGGCGACATTTTCAAAATCATTCACGATAGAAAATATTTTTACATAATTTAAAAACAATAACAATTATTTATTATTTTATTAAAGTTATTGTTTTTAAATTCAACTTGTTTTTAAAGTTCAACTGTTTTACGGAGGGGCAACCGTCTGTTGGGAACCGCACTCCGTACAATCGTTGAGCCTCTAAGCCATTTCCATTTACAATTTGCAGGTCTATAGATAAAAGGCATATCAGCCTTTTCTCAATTAGTTAAAAGCAACACTTTTCGATGCGTTCCTACCGCGATTGACAGTTGCACACTCTGATCAGAGGCTTTTATGTATTAATCGAGGAAAAATTTTCCATACGCATTCTTCGTCTCCCCTATATCACATCTGCATGCTATTTGTGTTATTCCTCTCCCGATAACTCACAACAGAAATGGATATTTCACGTTTGCATGGCTCAGGTTTTCAAATGAGTCGGTACCTTTGCGTTTCATTTCCGACCCTGCATTTTGTGATGAAAGCTGTTTCATTTAAATGTGTGCTATTACCTCTTAAGGTTTTGCCCATATTTTTTAAACACCCTGTATAGTCACATGTATTGGACCAGTTTTGCCAGTGGGCTACTTTTTTTAAATTCAGATTTCTTGATTGCCACCACTTATTTGAAACGGTAAAATTCCCTTTGTTTTCGCCTTAATTAAAACGTTACTATATAAGGCACATTTTACAATTTCAAAAAAGTGGTGCCAATCAAGAATCTGAATTTAAAAAATGTAGCCCATCTGGCAACACTGTATTGGATGATATTTTTATTGCTTTTGCTATGAAGTTATGATATGTTTTGTTATTGATAAAACAATCTTCAAATGCTAATATTCTATGAAATAAATTTCCTAAGTTAAACATCCAGCTTTTACGAGTTATGCGCATGTAAAATAAGCTCTTGTTAAAAAAACTTTAAATAAAAAAATTTAGTAAGTAATAATAAGAATCGTCTGATTTCAGAATGATTTCTGGCTACTTTAAAATTTATCAGAACCACCTTCTTCTACAACACAAAATTTTCAACCCCCAGCACGTAAAATTAAAAATTTGTAAAACTTATTGATTTTTCATTTTTTGGTCATTTATTAGCCATTCCAACAATACATAATCTATCATTTAAATTCAATCCTTCAGAAATTACTGATTACGTCTATCCGCCCTCCCTCAAACGGAAAATTTGAAATATAAAATAGTTAAACAAACTCTTTCATTTTTAATTTTTTTCTTCCCTATTTGTAGTTTTATAGTAACAGTAAATAAATAATTAACTGTCAAAGCAAACCACCTCCTCCTGAACCCAAAGCAAAAAATCTACCCCTTTCCTCCTTTATCAGATGACGAAATTAAAAATCTTTAAAACATTTTATTTTATATGTTTTTCTCATTTCTTTGTTACTTTTTTCTAACATTAAATATAGTATCATCTAAAACACCTCCCACACTGAACTTTAGCTTTTACTTTTGAATTCCCCTTTCCCCCTATAACACAAAGTGTGAAATCATTAAATTTCGATTAAAAAACACTGTTTTCTTTAGTCTTTAGCAACAGTAAATGATTTTCAACCTTTTAAATTAGGGGTGCACAACCTTTTTATGAGAAGGGCCACTTACAAAAATGTCTGGGTTGGCGAGGGCCACATCAGTAACACAGCCAGAATTCTATTTCGAGGAGGTGGTTGGATGTGTGGCCTATAAAAAACATTGTTTCAGAGGAGAGGCAGTTTAACCCCTTTACGTTCCCCTAGCCAGTCAACATACCCACTTCAGATGGCAGTGTATCAACAGTTTTTGTTTGTATATATAACAGATATATAGAAAGGATTATTTTCGAGGAGTGAAACTATTCCTTCACTTTATTAGGGGGAGTAAATTTTGCCTTATTAAAAGTTCTAAAAAACGAACACAGGCATGAAAGTGGGTAGTGCCGAAAAAAATCTGCCCTTTATGAACGAAGTAAATTGACGAAACTCACAATTTTTCTGCAGTCGATCAACAAAATTTTAGATTTTCCCGCGCCTGATCGACGAAATTCGCAATTTTTCAACGCCCAGTCAACGGAATTTGCAATTCTTAACTGACTGATGAAATTTTTATTTTTTCCCGCGGCCAATTGTCTTAAATTAAAGACTTTTTCTCGCGATAAACTGCCGAAACTAGCGATTTTACGGTAACCGATTGATGAAATTTGCAATTTTTTGCACTTAATCGACAAAATTTGCGATTTTCCTCTACCCGATCAACGAAATTTGCGATTTTTTCGCACCCGCACGACAAAATTCACAATTTTTCCGCGAACGATTGACAGAACTAGCGTTTTTTTTTTAGCGCGCTCGACGAAATTCTTCATTTTTCCGCGCCCGAAAGTCAACAAAATTCGCGAATCTTAAATGACGGACAAAATTTAAAATTTTTTCCCTTGACAAATTGGCGACTTTTTCTCTCGATAAACTGACGAAACTCCCGATTTTTCCGAAGCCGATGAACGAAACTCCCAGTTTTTTTGAGCTTCATAGACAAAATTCGCGATTTTCCCGTTCCCTATCGATGAAATAGACGATCTTCTAGCGACCTATCCACAAAATTCGCGATTTCTTCGCGACCGATCAACAGAATTCGCGATGTTTTCGTGCCCGATCTTCAAAATTCGCGATTTTCCCCGCTACCGATCAACGAAATTCGTTATTTTTCTGCACCCGATCCACAGAACTCTTGATAAAGTGACGAAATTCGCGATTTTTTCAGCGCTCAGTCAACGAAATTCGAATATCTTAAATGGCTGACGGAATTTACAATTTTCCCGCTGCAAATGGGTGAAACTCGTGACATTTTTTAGCGATAAACTGACGAAACTCGCGATTTTTCTGCGCACGACCGACGAAACATTCGACTTTTCTGCGCGCGATCGATGAAACTCGCGTTTTTTTGTGTGCCTGATCGACGAAACTCGCGGTTTTACCGCGCCCGATCGACGAAACAAGCGGTTTTTTGCACTCAGTCAAAAAAATTCACAATTCTTAATTGATTGAAGAAATTTGCAATTTTCCCAAGGCAATTTTCGAAATTCGCGACTTTTTCTCGCGATAAACTGACGAAACTCGCGATTTTCCCGTGCTCGATTAACAAAATTCCGGACTTTTCCGCGCGTGATCGACGAAACACGTGATTTTACCGCGCCCGATCGATGAAATTCTAGATATTTTTCGACTAGCGACTGACGAAATTAGCAACTCGAGAATTCACTATATTGATACAAATGGTATCGGTCGAGCTATTAATCCAATTCGCGATTTTTATTTGACTGACGAAATTTACAATTGTTTTTCACAGCAAATTGACGAAATTCACGATTTTTTCTTGCAACCTATGGTCAAAAATTGCGATATTTGCCAATAAATAATTGACGAAATTCGCGGGCCACAAGTTAACCCATCGCGGGCCACTTTTGGCCCGCGAGCCACAGGTTTTGCATACCTAGTTTAAATAAACAGCATCTCACCCCAAAAATAAATAAATATATAATAATATAAATAAATAAGTTGAAATTTCTGGACATGAGGGGAGGAGCAAGATTTTTTCCCAGTTCAACCATTAAGATTTTCTCATCTGTGAGAATATCTTGTACAAAATATAACAGAAGTGAAGAACTAACCATTTTTTTTTGTACATACAAGTGACAGAACACCCATATGGTCCGCCAACGGTGTACCAATAAATTTTAACACAAAATTTTATGATAGGTTTCCGCAGGAATTAACTTTCAAAGGTGGTTCCGGGGCGGTTTGTAAGAAAAATCTAATAAGAAAATTTTTCTAAAATAATATTGGTACTCAGTTGGCGGACCATTTGGGAGCCCTGAAGTGATTAGGTTAACAACCGTTAACACGATATTTTACAAAATTCTTCAATCCTGCTCTATTTTTTCTTCTAAACATTTACAGGCAACTTATTTTGAATTTCTTCATTTATATATTATCTAAACATTCTAAATTCATTCCTTGACAGGTTAGAACATTTTTATGTCGAATAACCGCCCATTTTTCTAACTCAATAATCATATAACCCTTTTAGGAGAAAGTAATTGTGTTTCTGTAATGTCGAATTCACACCGGAACCGTTAAGAAATTTTAATGCAAAATAAGGAAAAGTAATATTAGAATACTTTTCACACCAAAGTACGAAAAGTAAAATTTAATAATATATTTCGGGTGCAATCCTTCCTTAATAGTTAGGTGGGATATAATTTTTCCTACTGCCCCCCAAGGTGTTAAACGTCTCTCGCCCGAAATGCAACAATGGGCCAGTGTTGCCAGATTGGGGACCTTTTTAATTAAAATTATTTGACTGTCACCAATTTTTTAAAATAGTATAATTCGCCTAATTTTTCAGAATTATTAGTCTATCTTTAATTAGCCCGAATATTTCTATTTAAAAAAAAAGCGGTCACAATCAACAATCTGGGACAAAAAATTCCGCAATCTGCAATACTGCAATGGGCAACAGGCAATAAGAGGGAAAGAAAATGTAAGTTCAGTAGATTTTAAAGAAATTGTTGGCAATCAAATTAACACTCAAGTTGCCAAAAAACTCTTCAAATTTGACGATGCAATAGCACAATATATAAGAATTTGACATTCATTGCTGACATTTCTATTACTTTAATTTTCGTTGTTGCTTTTTCTTTTATTGTTGTTAGCGGATTTTTAGAAAATTATAGATATGTGTTTCATAGTATCGATTCTTAGTTTTTTGGTATCTTCATCCGAGTTCCCGGTTGTTATTCCCTTTCTTTAAAATCAATTCGCTACGAATTCGATAACAATAGGTTTTATTGTTGCAATGTTCGGTTTCTGAAAGCATCTTTAATAATTTAATATTGTGTATTGTTCAGAACATTTTTTTAAATGTGTTGTTGCACATTACAAGCAATAATGCATCAGTATTAAACAATACAAAATCAACTGAAATTTCCTCATTCTTTCTACAATAGCTTCACTTTTTTCAGCTTAAAATATCTATGCCTTTATTTACGAAAATAAAAGTAAAAAAATGTAAAATATTATTAAAAAGAACACATTCTCAGTAATTTCATTTTCAAAAGTAGTTTTTTCCACAAATATCGGGATTTTTTTAATATTACATCACCATGTTAAAGCCCTCCGATAGATTCAACAAGCTCAGTAAGCTCTACAAAAAAAGGCTTATTCCTGCAGATCAATACGAGAACGAAATTCCATATGCATACGAGGAGGCTCTGGAACGAAATTTGTTACTTCAGAAAATAGTTCCATATTATGATATAGAAAGCAAATTAGAAACCGTGTATGGAAGTTACTCTAATGTATTGAATTACCTCTCAAAAGATGGTGAAAGATTAAGCCTCAGAATAATCAAGAAAAAAGACGAAGGCGAATATGAATCGGAGTGGCTTAATATGAAACACAGGAACATAGTGACAATAATGGATCGACGTAGCTTTGATGAAGAAAATGCAATATGTTACCTTTCACCATATCAGCAGTATACATTGAAGCAAGTCATCACAAATGAAGTCTTTAAAACCAGTAAACAATCATCCATGTTTTTACCGAAATGGTTAAAAGACATTACCTCTGGTTTGGAATATATTCATAGTAAAAAATTTGCCCACACCAATATCACAGCAAACAATATAATTGTACAAGACACTCAAGTCGCAACCATCACAGACTTCCACTTTCTCAATACAAGTATAAAAGCCTCAAACAAGTATGTTATTTTTTTTTCGCTCAAAAGGCATAATGTTAAATTTTAAAAGAGAAACAGTTAAAGAATATGTATAAATGTACGTAACGTTAACAAAATATGTATAAATTTGTGTATTAACACACTGAACTTTTCGTTTAGTTCACCGATCGTTCACCGATAACTGACAGTCTAAAATATGATATAAAACTATATATATATATATCGTTTTAAATAATTATTGAAAATGCATTTAAAATTTACTTACTTTTTCTTTATTACATGATTATACTTTCTTAAAAATTACTTAACCACTTGAAGGGCGGAGATGCCGTCACGGCATTACATAATTTTAATCCTAAATTGTCACATTGGCACCTGAATTTTATGATGAAAATGTCACGTTTATTAAGCACGCGAAAATTTACTTTTACTTATAATAAAACACTCATACTACAATATATATTAAAACACACATACACACATAAATAACGCCTGCAGTCAACAGTTAAAGGTATATATAAATATTATACAGGCATACAAGCAATAAATACAATAAACCCAACTGGAGTGAAAAATTAGCCAGAGCCAGGAATCGAACCCGGGACCACAGTATACAAGACTGCTGCTCTAACCACCCAGCTACTCCGGCCGATGCCTGAGCCTGAAATTTCTCACTAATAAACCATGTTGGGGAAGTCATCAGCCATCTATACGACAGCCCTGGATGACCGGGCAACGATGAATAGATTTTACTATTACATCGATCTACGATAATTATAATAAAACACTCATACTACAATATATAATAAATACTACAATATATACAATATATATTAAATACTGGTGTCATTAAATTACATGAGCATTTTAGGAATATAAGTACCTTACCCCTGAAAGGGTGAACACATCGTAAATTTTCCAGCTTCAGTGTCAGTTACCGTGCCACTGACCGTGTTAACCCTCTAACTGTTTATCATTTTTTTTTTTTTTTTGTTTACACAATAAATTAAAAATCAGGATCAGGCACCACTTTTTTTATCAATTTGAGGCCCAAGAAATTGTGTTACTGTAATGTCGAATATACACCGGAATCTTTCAAACAATTTATTACAAAATAAGGAAAAACAATTTTACGACTATTTGTACAAAAGTTAGAAAAGTAAAATTTAATAATTTTGTATATAAAAATATATAAATTATTACGAATTTTAACAATATTGTTTAGGCAGACAGAAGTATCTTTTATGCTTAAATGACCAAGATTTCAAACAAAACAAGTTTTAAAGAAATACATCTAAAATCCGAATAATATTTCAGCTGCTATAAAATTACTCAATACCCTGAAATTTTTGAATAAAACGAAGTTGTTTATGTACAAATATACCCATTTTTTACCCTTTACGTACTGACTGTACTTATAAGTACCTTTAAAATAACTTGTTATAAAATTCATTTAATACATCGATTAATTGTAACACAGTTTCAGATAAGTTATAGATACATTACTTTATCTTGTTCCAAAAGCGTTATTGGTTACACAAAGCAAAACTATTTTTTAAAGGATGATTTCTTTTGCTTTTGCATGTTTCCAGCTTTCTAGCCGTTGGGGGGGGGGGTATTTTTCAATTCGGAAATATTTCTATATTTCTATTGAAAGAACCTTATTTTTGCATATTTCCTAGTTCTACAAAATACTAAGAAATGTATTTAAAATAAAAGATTTAAGTGGGGTTATAAGCATTGCACAAAATCCCATTAAATTCAAATTTAATTAATCCTTCTAAATTCTTCAATTCTTCTAAAACCCTTTTAAAATTTATTAAATGATTATGGAAATCTTCTAAAGTAGTTTAAACAATTCGCGAAAAATTCTTTAGAAGATAAAGTTTTCATGGATTCATAATTCAGTACATAAATGGTTAAAATATTGACTGCGTATGAAACGGATAAGAAAAAACAGATTCGCATCCAGTCAGGGATGAAAGTGCCACGGCTGATATAGCCGATTCCTACAACTTTATTTTAATAGTATTTCTTGACTTATTTAATGACAGACTATCTGAGATTTAATAAGGTGAAGAATACTATTAAAATTTAGTGACCATTTGTTGCGTAGCGTTTGTATTCCTGCGTCCAGTCCATCATTTGCAGGATGGGGTGGACGCAGATTTCACATTCAGTCTAAATTTGTAAATAATATAGGGAAGATGGGAGCACATGTGAACAGTTCATATAAATATGGTATTTTACTCATAACTGGATTAATTTCTATAAACAAAAACTTCTCACTATCTTAAACATAACTTTTTTTTACACAGGATATTTTTTAAAATCAACTTTAAAGATATTAGTATTATTATTATTATTATTTTGCCAGTTGTCCCGCGTCGGGACCGCTAATTTTAATTCCAAACTTACAAACGGCACTAAGAACATTTTAATAAAGTTTCGCTTTTACATTATAAGTTTAAAGTAAGTAAGTTCATCATTTTACGAACAGAACTTTTCTGTACCAGAAAGGACTAATAGTTTTATAAATTAAAAAAATTCTTCACATGTGCCCCAGCTGCAGGGTAGTTATGAACACACGTGGGGCGCATGTAAACACAAGCAAAAAATATCCATTGACATGCTTTTTATTCTTTTTTTTCATTTGTCATTATAATCATTATATTATCTCTTAAATTTACCATATATATATATATATATATATATGTATATAGTTCTCTAGTTTCTGGGTGATATGTTTAAGCAAAATTTTATACTCTGAAAGTAAGCAGATTGGGAGGGGGGGGGGGGGGCTTTGGTGATTGATTATATATTGTTGCAATAAAAAAAAAGAAGTAAATTTTAAAAAAAAAAGGTTTTAAATTTTTCTTGGTATTTTTGTTTGGAGGAAATTTTAGGTAAGTTCGTTTAGATAAAACTTATCGTAAATCTCCCGAAATACGAAAGATTCTCACACAAACATTTTCCTTGTTTACTTCTAAATCAATGATAAAGAAAAGTTTTTTAATGATTTTTTAAAAAGAAATCTTGATTATATGCCCCCTTCCCCCCCAAAAATAAAAACTTATTTTCCTTTTGAAACATGTGTGTGTGTGGGGGGGGGGGGGGACTTCCAATGGGGATTTTACGGTAGCTATCGGTTTAAAAATTTTACTTTCTTAAAATATTACTGATGTTTCTCTCCATTCAAATCTTCATATACATTGTTTTTTTTTAGATGGAAGTAAGTTATCATTACAAATTTGAAACAAATGAAAAAAAAATAGCAAAGCTGTTTGACGTAATATTTTTTTGTATTAACAATGCATAAAATATATTGTTATAGTAGGTTTAGTAAAATAATACATACACTTATTGCATTTTAAAAAACATTTAATTTATTTAAATTACTAGGGGGCCCTGCCCCCTACGAGTTACGCTCGCCAACCCCCGTTCAGGCACACCAAAATCCAAAAAGCACGATAATTTGATCGGCTTTTAAAATATTGAACTAAAAAAAACAGTAGCGATCTCTCTGTAAATGGGTTTCCATTCGTTTTCCTTGGATTGGGGATTTTTAAAGCCAAATCTGCTGCTGTTAAGAGATACAATGGCTGTTTTCGTATTTAATTTTAAAAAATTAGTTAAACATTTTAAAATAAGCTAATGTAAAATGAATTAAGTAAACAGTGTCATTGTTTCCCGGAATTTTTTTACAGAGCTATAAGATACTTCTTTCAAATAATTCATTTTAAATGTATCGTTTCAAATCTGACGTAATTTACACCAAAGTTTTATTTCTCTTATTAATATTCACGTGAAAATACTTTTGTTGTTAGAAGGAAATATTATTTGCGCTGTCTTCGAATTCACGATAATAGTTGAAAAGATTATCTCAAAATATCTCGCGCAAATATAATTTTCAATTTAAATTGTTTTGCTATATTTTTGCCATTTTAAATATGACGTAGTTTCCTCAAGTTACAAAATTTAACGCATAATAATGATTATTATTTTTTTTTAAGATTTTGTTTCTCTTATTTTAAGATTTTGTGTAAATATGGTTCGGCACAGATGTCATTGGCGCAATTTTTTTCTGACGCCAATTTCATATGCGCAACGGGTACTTAGCTGGTGCTAAAGTGTAGTTATTTTGCTTGATATGGTAATCCGGATGTTGTTGTTATGCTATTGATGTTTTCGCCAAATTGGCGACGGAAAAAAATTGGGCCAATATGAATATGACGTATATGACATCTTTGCCTATGGTTCTTATGACGTAATTTTCCTGCTTTTAACATGTAATCATTTAATTCTAATTTTAAAGATTTTTTTCTGTTTGTAATAGTCACGTGTAAATAAATTTTTAATTTGAAGTAAACATTATTGTTTGCGCTGTTTATACAACTGGCAACAGTTTAAATTAATAACATTTTCTAAAATTTGTAAAAAGTATCTCTCAAAATGCTGAGAATTTGAATTTAAAATTGAAATAAAGCCTCAAAAAATGAGTCAAATAAGAAAAATAAATACAATCTGCACACCGGGAACTTATAACGTATAAAATGATCTAAAAATGATTAAATTCTCATGTATAGTTTTTGCTCCAACAAAACTTTTTTAGTGGAACGATTTTGTCTAAATTTAGCATTAAATATCTCTTAAAATAATTCTTCGATTTGAAAACTGTCCGCATCAGCGTGTTTATCAAACATTTCTCTATAATACCACCGATTTTCATGTTTTTGTATGCAACAGTTTTTTTAATATTAACGATGAAAAGCCACGCTTAAGCATTCAAATTGCATGCCGATCTACCCGGAATATCTACGCAGATTTTCATTGGTCCATTTCAAAATCAAAACTTTTTTTTATATATAGACGGACAATTGAACTTAGACGAGTTGTTGCTCTTTACGTACTTGCTGACACGTGTGTTTGTAAGAGATTTAATACAAAATCAACGTTTTGCGACAGAAATGTCTTCTATTTCAGGAAAATTATAGATATTGGAACTGACGTCATTTCTCATGAAGTTAACTGAAAGGAATAACATCACAGAACGATTATTGGGGCACTTATGCACTGTTCATGTCTGCCCTCAACTAATCTGTTCACAAGTGACCCACATGGCAGCTAGAGTTCAATTGATAAATCATTAACATTTTTCAATTTTTGAAAATAAAAGCAAAACTGTATAAAAATATTTATTAATATTTATTGTTTATGTTAAAACATTAAAATTCAAATAAATGAATAAATAAATAAATTTATTCACTTATCAAGTTATATCTGAGATTTTACTTTTGAGATGTATAAACAATGTTTCGGTATTAGGACAAATAAAATGTCAACGATCATCAAAACATTTTTACCATATGTCTATAGGTACATCCATCTTTGGTAATTTTGTTCAATTAAAAAAAAAATGTGTAATACCAATTGAAAAATCACTACGTTCACATCTGTCCCTTGTTCACAGACGCCTTCTCCTCTATATATATTTTTCTTTTTCTAAATCAGAAAGATAAAGCTAATTCTGAAGTTTATACTCACTTGTTTAATTTCTTCTACAGAATCGGAGTAAGAACTAACCATAGGCCGCCAGAATCCTTTCGAAATAGTGAAGGTACTTCTTCCGTTGACTGCAGAAAAGTAGATGTTTGGACTCTAGGAATGCTCGCAATCAACATATTCACGGGATTCTATTTAGACAAAAAACTACCAGATGACGTCACTTATTGGAGCAAAGAGGTTTATCCCCAAATTTTCAAAGTGTTAAAGGTAACATTAAGTTAACATTTCATATCTTTATTCCCCCATTAAACTATATAACTATGCGTAACTATGCGCAGTGGGCTCAGCGCAAAATAAAGAAAAAAAAATGCGCAAACAAACGAAATAATTAGGGCATGATACCTCACATCAATTGGGTGACACGTGATGAAGATAGATTAGTTTCTATTTATTTTCGAACTACCATGTGTTTAAAGTTGTTTGAAAAGTAGCCGATATCGGTGATGTGCCGCGGCCTGTCTATTTCGTTGGCTGGATTAAACACTGAATTCTCAGGAACCCCTGCACTCCATTTTCAGTGACGAAGCCAGTTTCTTCAAGTGGCAAATGTTTTGAATCTTTAATCTCACTCAAAAAAAAAGAACAATTTAGATGTTACATGTTTATAAAATAGTTGTTAATAAACTAGTGGAGTATAATTGGTGTAATTAAAAGTACGAGTAGTCTAAATAAATTTAATATACAGACATTCCAAGGATATCATAAAAGTAGATCATTTTTTAGTTTTCAGATCACAATAAAAAAAAAGTAAAAAAGTAAAAAATAAAAAATAAATAAATAAGCTGTAATACAAGTAATTTGCTTGTAATTTTTCATTCTTTTTGCAGAAAAGAAGGAGGCTGTTTCAAGGCTTCCTTTTGATCAATGTTGTAAAAGTTGTATGCTGAAACATTATTGGATATTTATGATTTTGATTTTACACATCATATTTTCACCTTAACACAACAGATTTGTATGAATCTTTATGAATACTGGAAGGTGTGTTGACAGCTATATTCTACCCTTTATTTTGCGCCACTTACTTTTTGCATCCTTTAACATAAATAATGAAAACTGTCGTTAATCATGCTAATATTATTCAAGTATATGAATTAGCGTATTATAAGAAACACTTTTCAGGTTTTTTGCCAGTAAAAAGATGATTCATTTTATATATTTCAGAATGATATGGAAAAACTTAATGTCTTATATTATCTTAATACATATTTTCATATTGGCATTAGAAATAATATAAGGACCGAAACATGAATCCTTTATCCAAGGGACATACGGAGTTACATATTTTAACATATTTATAGGCAGCTGTACTTGGATTTAACCTATAATTACTTTACTTACTCATAAGGAACAGAAAGTATCATAATCGTGATTAAAACCAGACTACGAAATTTTACTTGTATATCTTGAAGTTTTCAGACACACTTGTATTCGCTTTTGCTATACGTACATTTTCAACGATTCTGTATATATGTGCCAATTGTATGTGTGAATGATAGTATTTCCTTACGTTTTCGGAACGCTAGGATTATTTTTTTGTACGTTCTTTCGGTATTCTTGGTATTTACGGATGAATGTTATTGAACAAGATAACGTCCAAACGGTTTTTTAGTGAACTCAAACTCTCAGGTATATTATAGGTCACAGTCGGAAAGACTGTATGGATTTGCTCACAAATTGACCGAAGGTTTGGTAAATAAGCCCTTTTTAAAATATTCCTCGACTGATTTATTGAACAAAACTCGAAAAGAATGAGATCGAAAATTACCATATATATAGACAAGATACTGACTGTCTTCTGTGGCTCATTGAAAATATCTTCAGCTTCTGAACAGAATGTTCCGGGCAGGGCTTCAAATTTTAATCCAAAGTTCAACGTTCACACTGGAAATTATGCAAGAAGAATTTTTATTTTATGTGATATCTAAATGTCTCTGATTTAATAAAGGTTAAAGTACTATTCTTTATTTTTAATATGAATTATAGGTGCAGATTCCCAAAATTTTTAAGGAGCCAGTGGCTCCTAAACCCCAAAAATACAGCCGCCACTTTGGCTCCTAACCAAAATCTAGTGGCCACATTCTGAAACAAATTCATAAAACAATAGTGTTTATATAGAGAAAACTTGTTTAAAAAAAAAAAAAAAAAAAAAAAAAAAACACAGGAATTCAAAATGAAAAATAGTTTAATTAATAAATACTTATGTACAACAAAACACAGACTAATTACAACACATGTGTATATTTAATTTAATCCTAAAATTCTTGAAACTTTGATATTAAAAGTATAATAATAAATCTGGAAAAATCGGAAGATAAAGTTGGACAAGATACAATTGAATAACAAAACATGTATAAGCTAAGCTGTCACGATAATGGGAAATATTAAGAAAACTTTATTTCTTATTTTGAATTTGTCATATAAAAGTATACATATAAAAAAAAATTAGGAATGTGTAAGATTATTTTATACTATAAAAATCTCGCACTTGCAGAAAACATTTACAGAGCAAGAATATACCTCACGTTAAGTATTTTTTCGTGCGATATTCTTTCTCTTTTTGTTCTTTTTTCTTCATAGTTCGGAATCTTCTATCCTCACGACTCCATGATCCAAAGACCTTAAATAATCACCATCTCATCGGGAACCTGGGCCTGTCTCGTAAGCAGATCTGCAGTAAAGGAGTATTTATTTCAATTCTGGATTTCGAACGAAATCTTCGAAGAAATGCTTGCTTTCGCTGGTGTCCAAAGTAGAAGCTTTACCATGAGCGCGGTCATGTGCCGAGCTTCGCAGTTGCTAAGCTTTGTAGTGGAACGGACCTGCGCAGAATTATATTCGAACATAATGTCGGCAAGAAAACAGTACATCACAGGGGCAGCGCTCACGACGGTAACTGAGATCGTAAAAATTGCATGACTTTCTATCAAGGTCACACTTGATCTCGGCCAGTGAAAATAGCAAGTGCTTTTCTATTTACAAAAGAAAAAAAATATGTATATACAAATTCCGCGACGGGGATTGGGAACACTGGAAATTGAACTCTGGCGATTAAGAAAATGAAAGTTAGTTGCCACAGAAAAAATTTAGTCACCACTTGGCGACAGGTGACCGTAAATCTGCACCTATAATATGAATTCGAAATTTCTGAATAAAAATAGAGGACAAAGTGGTAACCCTGGTCCCGGATACGAATCCAGCCCATTCTATTGCGTTATAAATGTATTTATACGTACAGTGTTTGATAACCATTTCAGGAAGGAAACTTGAGATTTTCCAGTCAGACGTCCGACAGTAGATTCATATTTTTTGTCTGTTAATATTGTCTACAATTCTTCTCTACAGTAACGTTTCTCTTAGCATCTGAACATTTAACTTCAGAGTGTTATACATTCATAATATTTCCATCGCTTTTGATAGCTTTCTATTCTCGAGGAGCGCGTGAGTTTTGGTTCCTCAGCCATCTTATAACTTACGTTGCTAGTACCTTTTCGGAAATAGATGCGTTATCGGTTAAAATAACACGAAAATTGTCGAAACCTTTTAATTGAAAAAGAAAAACTAAAATTGAAAAATTTGTTAGACATCAATTATTTAATGGTAATCCCTGCAAAAATTTTAACTTCTGACCGTGCAGAAAAATGCCGATCGGCTCTATACTGAATAATACTATTTTTCCACAATTTTCCAGAATCATGTAAATTTTAAAATGGTTTTAAAAGTTCCCGACAGAGCATCTGTTCCATTTTTTTAAAGGGCATAGCCGGATAAGCATTGGAAACATGCCTTTCAATCAAATTTCCTGTTTTTTTTCCCAGATGTGCCTACATATCTGACAGTATATTTCCCCTATTATCACCCTATAAATACTGATATTTAATGAGATAAAAATGTTATTTCGATTTTTTAAAAAACGGATTTTCTCAAAAACGGCTGTACGAAATTCCATGCCATTAACTGAGGATATATAAATACCAAAGATGCATAACTGGTAATTTTTGTATAATTTTATGTTTATAAAAACTGTGTGAAATAGTGAAATAAAAATTAAAATAAATAAAAATCATATTTTATGGTTATCCGAAAATTACCATTTCCTTGTAAAAAATTCACCATATGTGCCCGTATATTCTATATAAATGCCGAAAGTAGGCATTGGGTACTTCATATAAATATTTACAAAAATGTGTATTAAAATTATTTAAATACAGTTTAAGGCGTTATTTAGGCGGAGCTACTCAACTTCGACATATGAAGAATTTTTGAAACAAAGTTAGCAGACAATATGTCAACTGGTGCATTTTAGATTCCATTAAGTATATAAGCCATGTTTTTTAACTTCATGTTCATTTTGATATCGACAGCGTTGAGAATGTTGCTCATGAGTTCATTAAATTTTAAAATACGGCAATTCTGTAACTGTTTATTCCAAAAATTTTTCGGGTGTCGAAGTTGAGTAGCTCTGCCCCAGATAACGCCTTAAAATGAATTTCAATAATTTTAATATACATTTTTGTAAATATTTATATGTAGTAAGTACCCAACGCAAACTTTCGGCATTTATATACAATATACGGGCTTATATGGGGAATGTTTTACAAGAAAATGGTAATTTTCGGATAAACATAAGATATGATTTTTATTTTTTTGAATTTTTATTTCGCTATTTCACTCAGTTTTAATAAACAGAAAATTTTACAAAAAATACCAGTTATGCATCTTTTGTATCTATACATCCTTAGTTAATGGCATGAAAATCCGTGCAGCAATTTTTGAGAAAATCCGTTTTTTAAAAAATCGAAAAAACATTTTTATCTCATTAAATATCAATATTTATTGGGTGATAATAGGGGAAATATATTGTCAGATATGTAGCCACATCTGGGAAAAAAATCAGGAAATTTGATTGAAAGGCATGTTTCCAATGCTTATCCGGCTATGCCCTTTTACGTGGTATTTACCATTGATGCCAACATATTTCCATTATTCCGGAGTTTGATCCAAGACGAACATATTTTCAATCGGAAATTTTATTTAAACAAAAATCTCAAAATTGAATCTGAAATGTTCCTTACTGAAAAAGGACAATTTTTTTTTCGGTTAAAAATTTGTTTGTCTTGGATCAGACTCCGGAATATTTCACTGAGGTTGGCATCTATGCACGTAGATGCCAAAATCTCTTAACCGCTTCAAGGGCAGTGGTTCACTTTTGGACCACCTAATTTTAATCCCTAATTGCCACATTTGCACTGGAGTGATGGAATGAAAAATTTCCTTTTATTAAGTACGGGAACAAAGTGGTTAACCTCGCGGTTGACGTCCTGGTTGGGTATCCCAAGTACGTTAACGAATGCTTTTAATTATTATAAAATATTTTTTTTTTATATATAAATTATGGCGTGATTCACTCAATTCAGCATTTTGCGAAGTACCGTACCCCTGAAATGGTTATTTATCCCGGGGTCTCATCCAAGATATGCACATTTAAAACCAGAAAATTTATATAAAGTAATGTGCCTTTTTCTATAAGGTAATTATTAGATTACAATTTAAAATTTTCGATTAAATAAAATTTTCGTTTGGGAACATTCAGTTGGGTTAGTCTTCGATCAAACTCCGGAATAATTAAGAGATGTTGGCATGTATGCTATTTACGTATGAGAATAAGTGTAGTAAGAAGAGGGGAGGGGGGGGGGGGGGTTATTTGACAATTTAAAAGTGACATTAGAAAATTTAATGAAGTATAACTTATTTTAAAAATAAATTTAATTGATCAATGAATGGTAAAAGACTGAATCAAAATTTGTTTACTGCAGTAACATTTTTATCTTTTGCGAATTCAGAAATGAAAAATTATGGAGATAATCGCTAACTTGTAACTAACAATATCTATAGTTTTAGATAAGGGATTTTTTCTGAAGATTTCTTAACATACTTGAAAATGGTTTACTACATGTGTCTGTCTGCAGAGTTGCCCACTCTCCGGTGTTTTCCAAACCAGTATTACCATGGACAAAATGTTATTCTTTTTAATCCGCGGAATGTTCCAATTAAGTAAAACAACATTATCTGCATTAAAACACCGGCGGCCAAAAAGCCGGAGCTTTGGCAGCTCTATGTCCGTACTCTAACTGTCGTAAATGGCATAGGATTGCCATATAATTAATATATCGCTCACCCACAAGAAAAGTGAATTTCACAGGAGAGGCACAAATAAATTTTCACAATTTTACTGCTGGTAACATGAAATTATAGAAGTTAGCTCTGAATGTAGGATAAAAACGTGCATAACAGCATTAAATTCATAAGAATGAAGACATAGGTTGAGGTTTGGATGATTGTTCCTCCCCACACTATCCATACATATTCTGTGGTCAGAAATGGACATATAGAGTAATACAGTGATTTTCCGTATAACTACACCTATGAAAGGTTTTGTGTGGCAAGACATACCTATGACAGACCTATTAGAGGAATTAAACGCAAAATGAATTTTTGAAAGATGTGTCACTTTTCTTGCAGGAGAGTGATATGTGATCTAGGTTTACCGTGGCAAATTCTTTATGGAAAATAACCTGTGTAGCATTTATGGTTAGTTTAAAGGGACACTCAAAAGAATCACATTACATTATGGAATATGAGAAAAAATCGTTTTGTGTGTGTTGGTAATGATGGTAGAGTGTAAGAAATAGAATAAAATTAATATGCATTTCTGAGATGAACTAAAACGTGTTTCTTTAGGATTCACATGTTTAACAGCTATCTTTCATTTAAATGGTCACAGAAAATAATTTAAAATTTACAGAAAAATACAAATAAATGTATAAACATTACTTAAAGGTGTGTAAACTATTATATAAAAGCACTTAAATATATATTAAAGTCCTTTAACCTTTTCAGGTGAAAGTAATTGCGCTTCTGTAATGTCGAATTCACACCGGAATCTCCAAAAAAATGTATTGCAAAATAAGTAAAAGCAATTTTACGCCTTTTTTACACCAATGTTAGAAAAGTTAAATTTAATAAAATTTTTTCTTTTGCATATCTTATAGGAGGGATATAGTATACCCCACCGCCCCTTGGGGTTAAAATCAAAAAGTTTTCAACCGACACTTACTTGGCCTTCATCAATTTCTCACTAATGAAGGCCGAGTAAGTTTCAGTTGAAAGCGTTTATCGGATCAATATCGGAATCAATGTCTAATAATTAAATGATAGAATTTTCCGGTACGAATTGATTTTCCTAAACGGACACGACTTTCCGAATGACCCAATACAATAGAAATGTAGAAATATTTCCGAACTGAAACGTTTCCCCCCGCAAACTTTTAGCGACAAGAACGCTGAAAAGATACAAACTAAAAACAAATCATCCTTTGAAAAATATTTTTGTTCTCTGCACCAATAATATCTTTGGAACATGGTAAAGCAATGCATCTATAACCCATTCTAAATTATATTACTACTAACAGATGTATTAAAGGAATTTTATAATAAGTTATTTTAATGGTACTTTAAAGTACCGTCGGGACATGAAGTGTTAAACGATAAAGAACAGATATAGTGTTCTAAAAGTGTTGGAAACTGATTCATAATTTATGCCTGTCATATTATTTTTGTTTCTTATGAAATAAGGGAATTAGGAAAAATATCTTCCACTGCTCGTGGAATATCATCTTTAAGACATTTTATCATATTGTGCAAATATTGCAATCATTGAGATGAAATATTGCCCCCAAAACAAGGGGGCTGCTTTTTACCAATATTAGCAAGAAGTATTTTGGAAATGCAAAACTGATAAAGCTAATTTTAGGGCAATATTAGCGCTTCATTAAAATACATATCCAATATTGGTAAAATATTGGTTTTGCAGTGGAAATATTTTCTACATAAATAAAGTGCTGACTACGTATTAGATTTACGTTTGAAATATTTCGGATGGAACAACAGATTTACACAAATATTAAATTTGCTTTAGAAATTATTGAGATGGAATACCATTATTGACTTAGTATTAGGTTTAAAGTCTTAAACTGTCGAAATGTAAACGGATGAATATTGAGACAATTTTTCATGCGAGTATTTAAATTGGTTCTATATTTAGCTAAGAAATAGCACAATATTGGTTTATTTCTATAGATAAATAAGTGTTTTCAGCGTCAAAATCTAGCGTGTTTTGTTACTAGTATTTTTTATGATCTTTCTTATGTATACAAAAAATAATCACAATTTAAGGAAAATTAAAACATTGAAACATGATTGTGATACATTGATCTTATTGCAGAAGAGAAAATTTAACAAGCTGCATAGAGCATATTTGAAGTATCCTTCAGGGAATGATATCCTGAAGTCAGCCAGGAGTTTCGCAGCTTTTTGCCTTCAATTTGACCCAATAAAACGTCCCCCTGTTAAAGATCTTCTGGAGCACAACTTGATGGATAAATCTGCTTTCCTGCCAAAAAAAGACAACATGTGGCATAAAAAAGGTAAGATTTTTAGAGGAGATTCTGTTAAAATATAGAGGGTGTTCATGCATTTATGTAACAATTTTCATTTTCAAAATAATTTAAATTTAAGTAAAAAAAAATAATGAAATTAATATGGCATCAGTTTGGAAAAGGGTTTAATTATTTATCGTCTACATCATTAAAAACGTACTTTGCTTTAAAATGTGGCTGGAAAATAAACAATTGACCGAAAGCTATATAATTGAGCTTTAAGAAATTATTTATTTAATTTAACTGAAAAAAGTGAAATTTGCATATTGCAAATGTTTAGACACTTTTGTGATATTTCGGCAACTGTTGACGGAAAAACGCAAATTTCAAATATTTGACGTCACATGCATGAAGTATTTAAGTGCATCTCGCGATAATATAGGTTAGTGAAGATGCCGCAAGCTAGAAATTTTTAGTCAGATGAAGTAAATAAAGCATGGAAACTGAAATCGAAAGGGAAGTCTTTTTCAGAAATTTCAACCACTTTGAACCGTCCAAAGAAGTCTATCTATTAAGTACTGTCTAAGGATGACTCTTTCAAAGCAAAACACAAATCTGGAAGGTCTCGTGTGGCCAGAAAACGAGATTATAGAAGGAACCATAAACTGGTATCTAGACAAATGATGACTGCCAATCTCATTAAAAGTGATTCAGAGCTTTCTGTGTCAACGGTTACTTCGTAGATGAATTATATAAAGATGTACATTAGTTTACATGAAAATGATAAAAGAACCAGCCATGAAATCTCACAACAAATTGACCCCTTTCCGTAGCGGCCTAATTCTGTTTAAAAAACTAATGAAATAATGGACTGAAATCAGAATTTATAAACGAATTTATTAGAAAGTACGAACTTGCTTATTTACAAAAGCTTATTTATTAGAAAACATATTTATATATTATAAAAGGAAAATTTTAATTAATTCTTCTTGGTGCCGTCTGTCAGTTTTGGAATTAAAATTAAGTGTGCTTTTTAAGGACACCGGCCTCGAAAGAGTTAATAATTTGGGCCTCACTTTGTTTTAATTCTCAAGTATCTCTGTAGTTTCCCAATGGTCGCCAAGCAGCGTAAGACTACATACATACATTGGAAAGCCATTTGATGAACTTTTAGCTCTTCCAAAGTATACATTTGCGCAAGATAATGCGTCTATTCATGTAGCATACAAATTAAAAAAATAATTTAACTCTCAAAATATTACTGTTCTCGACTGGCCCGCGTGTAGCCCTGATCTGAACCCAATCGAAAACTTTTGTGGCATCATATCTCATACAGTTTATGCATTCTTTTGACAATACTCTTCAATAATGAACTTCGATCTGCTGTTGCACCTGTTTGGTTAGTAAATGGGCTACCAAGTGAAACAGGATTTAGTTTTTTCGATGGGAACTCACAATGTTGCATTAATAGCAGACAATGTAGGTGCAGTTCGAATTTAATTTATGGATACTTTTCTGTTAACAGACAAATTGTCTATACTTTTGACATAATGTTAAATATGTTTCTTGTCATTATGTATTATGTAATGTGTATAAATTAAAATTTATTGTTTGTGTATGAAAGATAAGTCCCCACTAATTTATGACAGTTGAGTTCCAACAATTCGTTACATACTTCTCACTACAGAAGTATAATTGATCATTGTCTAAACTTTTGCTGAGCACTGTAACTAATGACTAATCACTAATTTTATTTATAACTTCTTAGTACTCACAATCTTGTCCAATTTCTTCATCAGAGAGTATTTTAATAACCAATATTTATTTAAAACTTCTTAGTGTTTTCACGCTTTTGCAAACTCTTCATCAGAGAATATTTTAATAACTAATTTAAACTTAAAGGTATATACAAATATCATACAGACATTCATACAATAAATACAATAAACCTAAATAGGTTGAAAAATTAGCCGGAGCAAGGACACAAACCGGGGAACACAGCCTACTAGATTATTACTCTAACCACTCCGGTCGATAACTGGGTGTCCAATTTTCTACTAATAAACCATGTGGCACAGTGGTTTGAGCACCAGCCTAGTACACTGTGTTATGCCAGGTTTGAGTCCATGCTCTTGCTAATTTTTCACTCCAGTTGGTTTATTTTATTTATTGTATGTCTTTCTGTATACTATTTGTATATACTTTTAAGTGTTGAATGCTGGCGTTATTTATGTGTGTGTTTTAATAATTTAAACTTCTTAGTACTTTCAAGCTTTTCCAATATTTACTATTATTCAGTGTTCCAGCATTGTGTTACTTGATTATTAACGAAAAAGATGTGAAGAGTTTTATAATTTTGGTACATTTAATAAAAACTGGCATTTAATAATGAAGTGGCAAATTTAATAAAAATAAATTAAATACCACAGTTTATATTTGAGTCGTAAAAAGATTTAAAAAAGGATTCCCAACAAAGACACGATAAACGCTTATTATTACAAAATTCGCATTAAATGTTGGTTCAGAGAAAACAGGAAACGTTTATTTAAATGTTTTATAGTTAGCAAATAAATAAATAGATTGCTAAATTCATCTTTAAAAAGTTAAAATTACACTACTATGTGCAAATTACTTAAAAGATGATAAAATATTTAAAAGGGTGTTAAATTACTTTAATAATTATTAGTACTTTCAACTATATTCATAGACTTCGTCAGAGAATACAAAAATGAAAATAAAAATACTGTTGTCTCGCCTTCTTTTCCAATTACACGTAGTTGCTTTCGAAAGGAGTGAAAGTGAAAGTCAGTTTTTATATCCGGAAAACATTGGGAAAATATATTTATTTCCCAGTTCCATTTTAATGTACTAATCGAGTTCTGTCTAAAACTGGAATTTCAGCTGCCAACTGGATAAAGTGATAGTCTGTGTTGGCGCCTCCCGGGTTATTAGCTATTAAGTATCATTGCATTGAAATTCGAAACACAGAAACGAATTTTTAAACTCTTCGTAACTGAGTATTAATGCAGTATTATTCCTTATTACTGAATTATTTCTTCTCTACTTTGACTTCAGAGCAAGAGTTATAGTCCATTTGAATTATTTCGAATCTTAGACATCAAAGCATATCATTCGAAGATAGAAATTGCAATTATGTTTTTGTATCATTAATAAAAAGGGAAAGGATGGAGGTCCACATATGTGGACCCAGGTATCGAAGAGGATAAACCAGCACTGAAAAAAATTAATATAATAAAAATTACTTTGATTGCCTGCACAAATTTCGTATTTTACGGAAATTTTCTTTTTCCGATGAAAGCGATTTCGGGAATGCCTCACAATCACAAAGTATGGATTTGGGAATATTTTTGACTGACAATGCTAACTTTTGACTTTCTCTAAATCTTGTATATCTGAAAACTCTTTTGCTTCTGTTACCACAAAAATGTAATAGAAATTTTTGGTTTATTTAATCGGCAGATTACGGCGATTGAAACAGATAAAATTTACTATAATTTTTTTGTGGTACAAAAAAGCGTAAGATGTTAGCAGCTATGCTTTAGGATTTATTTTTATTGTTACACTGAAAAGGGAAAAATGTTAAAATACGAAAACTATTTCAGAATAGCAACAATATACAAAATCCGACGAAAATAAGAATTTAAGTAGATTTTTAGCACTACTATCTGTTAAGGACATTCGTAAATCCATATTCGCAACTTTTTGACACACCTGAAAATCATTAAAACAAAAAAAGAAATTTCCTAAACATACTTAGTCTTTTGTAAATTGTACTTGAAATAAACAGATTTCTTTTTTTTTTCTTTTTCCTCACTGCGTGATGAATTCAGAGGGTTGGGCCGGGGAAGGGGGGAAGGACATTTCTGGGAAGATTTCGGATTTTCTGATTACACAAGCCTGCGATGGTTGCATTTTTTTAACTTTTCATAATTCATTCATACATATTTTTTAGCGCTGAATCCTTAAATTACCTTTATATTTTACAATCACGTCAGCAATTTTTGCAAATCTTAAATTTCAAAATTGTTAAAAAGCCGGAAATTAGAAAAAATCTGATGCTCTAAAACTGATGGAAAACTTTTTTTCTTATAATAATTTATTCACTTTTTGGTTTATACTGGAGATCCTTATATCTAAAGACATGATTGATTTGATGGGGGGGCTAGCGGTGCATAAAAACATGCACACATTGAACAAAAGTGTTAGTATTTTCATAATTGATATTTTGCATGTTTAGCCATATATGCCAACACCTCTTAGTTATTCCGGAGTCTGATCCAGAGCGAACCTGTTTCCGACCGGAAATTTTATTTAATTAAAATTTCCAAAAAGAGAAAATAATGTACCTCATAGAAATAAGAAACAATTCCTTATATATATTTCCCGGTTTAACCCTAGAACTACCGGAAATCTTACTCAAGTTTTATAAAAACATTCTACACCAGAATTTTTACTTAAAACTATTTAATTTGTTTATTTAACTTATTATTGTCTGATTTATACATTTAGTTTGTTTTGAAGAAATTTCTGGTTTGAATAGATATTTTGAATATACATGTCGGGTCCATTGGACCCTTCTGGTAGACAGAGGGTTAAAAGATTCTTGTCTTGATTCAGACTCCAAAAGAATCAACACATTGCACGCGGGCAACTTTTCGAAAATGAACACTAAATTTACTTTCACAAACGCCACTGTAAATTAAAACGTGCTAAGAGCCAATAACAAGAAGCATTCTTGGATTACACCTTCTTTTTTCGTCCGTACAAAATTTCCGGTATCAGTAATAATTTCTGTCCCCAACCTACAAAAACGTACTAATACGCTTCCCGCATACAATGTGTTAAGAAATGGTGTCATCTATGGATTAGTGGGAAAATGCATACGCATAGTATAAACGTTTTACATCTGATTTATAGATTTATTTTTTACGATTTTCTAAATAAGTTAACTTTAAAAAAAAAATGTGATTTATGAAAGAAAAGTACGTAATAGCAAAAATGAAGGCCATGTTCGGATTCAGTGATAAAAAATATATAAGAATTAATTATCAAATACTGAAAAACATGACACAACTCAAATTCTGCTGGTTTGTGTTATTAATGGAATAGAAGAGAAGTACCCCTCTCTCACTCAATGATAGTCACTTCCATCGTAACTCTCGTAACACTTGATGATCGATTATTGATTTCTAAAGTGTAGAAAATTTACTAATAGACCTAGAACAATTTTTCATAATATAAATTTTTTCTAATAAGAGCTTAGTGCCCAAATACCTGCAGATTACTTCAAACACTGTTTTAGTCCCAAAAAATGCATTTCAAATTGATGTAATTGATGTAACATAAAATAGACAAGCACATTTTCTGCCTTCATTGAAGTGTAAAAAATATGAAAACTAGCCAGTTAAAATAATGATTTTATGCTCTTAACCTGTTAACTAGTTCGGGAAAGAAAATTTATCTTGCTTCGTTACTAAAATCTTTTCAACACCACTAATTTTTACATGTAATCTTCGGTTCATTATCGGTCCGACTTTTTTCGATTATTTAAGGCAAAAATGCTAATTAATGCCCAATTGTAATAATAACTTTTTAAAGTAATTTCTGAATAACAAAACAGAAAAAAATAGTACTTACATATGTAACTGGCTTAATTATGATTGCGTAACTGAAGTAACATTATCACTTTACAAAGCTTGTAATCAGTAATTTAGAACACATTCTTACTGGGATTTTTTTTATAAAACACACAAAAATAGCAAGCTTTTCAATCACAGTCTTAAGCTAAATATATTATTAATTGTATTCCTCCTCCTTCCAAAATGAGAATTTCCTCTGGAATTGCCTTGATCCTGGAATCATTTCTGTGAGAAAATACTGAACTTCAACACTGTTTTTTTTTTAAACATTATTTGTAAATATAAAAGTGATTACGTGTAAACTTATAGAGAATAATTTGTACAAATATTTGTTGTGAAATAACAGTTTCCCAATTTTTTATGAAAGTGCATTATAATATACAATAATTCTTAATTAAGTTGTATAGAATACTTTTAGTTAATAACGAATTTTATTAATGTGTAATAAAAGCGGTTTTACTTTCTTTTTTATCCTTAGTACACTGGAAGAAAACTGAAAAAGAGATAAGTTTGATAAAAGATTACCTAGGATTGAATGAAGATCTAGATTTTGTGCTTGACGATGAACCATCTCCATATTTAGAAACAGTGAACAATAGTAATGCCATGGAAAACACAATATCCCTTGCAAATAAAAGTAAACAAGAATTTGAAAGCCAAAATCACAATATTCAGAAAATTTCAGATGTGAAACAAGAAATCATTTCTCCAGTTACTGATACAAAAGAATTTCCATCGAATTGTCTATCTGGTGAAGCGGAGAAAAATATGATTATTCTAGATGATGACATAACACATGGAAAACAAATAATCCAAGAACCCTTGAAAGAAGATAATAATACTGAAATCAAACGTGAAGGTGATCGCCTAGCAGATTTGCTATTATCCATGACAGAATTCCAGCAGCCAAATAATAATATTGAAAATACAGAGATTGTTAAAAATATTCTTATTCTAGATGATGACACAACACATGAAGAAGAAATAATACCCAAACCTTTACAAGAAGATAAATATATAGACATCAAAAGTGAAAGTGATCGCCTCGCTGATTTGTTTTTATCCATAACAGAATTACAACAGCCTAATAAAAATGTTGAAAATATAGAGATTGTTAAAAATACAGAAAACAGCATAACTTCTCTTAAAATTGAAGATCAGGAAGATACAGATTATTTCTCAATAGCCAGTAAAACAGAAACCTACAATGAAGATGATCATCTTGCAAATTTATTAATATATTTGTCAGAGTTCAACGTTCATTCAACTAATGATGAGGGAAAAAAGAAGCCACCTGTAGATCGAAAACTTAAAATCCAAAATGAAAATATCACCGCAGTAAACAGCACAACAGATTTACAAAATGAAATAAAAACTAACATTGAAATTCAGGATACTGTGAAAGACAATACTGCAGAAGAAAACAAAATGTACAGCCAACCAATGCAGCAGTACAAACCTGAAGAAGAAATAAAAAACAATATCTCTGTTATGGATTTTCGAAAAGATAAAAATACAGAAAAATGCAGTTCATATTTGAATCATGAAGTCGGGGTATATTTATTGAATTTGTTCATTGATGACAACCCTTCCAATGGAATGCTTCACCCCGAAAACTACTTATTCAAATTGGTGCAAAAGCTATAATTTATCGAGGGGTTCAAGCTGCATATTTCCTCACAAAAAAACAGCAAAAAAAGTTTTTCACAGCGAAATAAAAAATATTTACTATATCAATCAAATCAATCAAATGAATAATTTAAATTCAAAAATAACCATAATTTACAACCATATTATAGTACATGAAATGCAGTAGTAATAATCAAAAGTTATTTTTTCCATCTCAGCTCATAAGATACAGTATTTTCATTCTCGAGCCCAGCAATTTGATCATTAATAATATTTAAATAAAAGTGCAACACAGAAGCAAAATAGGAAAAATATGGTGCAAAAAATATATATATTCACTTTTTTTTAACATAAACAAAAATAATTCGTTTACATTTTAGCATGTATAATATAAAATTATCATTTGACATTTAACCCCCACTATTTGTTCAAGCCATTTAATATTTTTAGTTTTTTTTTTTTTAGTTTCATTTAAGTTTTAAGTTTTAATTTTTAAGTTTTAGTATAAGTTTAGTTTTAGTTTTTTTAGTTTTTATTAAGTACTTATTTAACGCTAAATATTAAGTCGCTTGGTCAAATATTTTTAAATGGTAAATGATTATTTTATATTATACAATAGCTACTTTGGTTCATATTAAAATAACAATAATTGCGGCTCATAACAAAAAAAACTCATATTATACTTTTCAACAGTAATAATAATGAAGTTACTTTCCAATAACATACAATAACTATATTGGTTCATATTAAAATAACAATAATTTCAGTTCATAACAAAAATAATAGTTACTTTTCAACAAAAATAATGATCAAGATACTTTTCAATAATAATAATAGTCAAGTTTATTGAAATAATAAAAGTAATTTTCATTCCATATTTATCATTTAGTAGAAAAATATGCAGCAATGTTACCCCCGATAATACAAAATCTCAAAGTTCTCCGCATCACCTATCGACTAAAGAAATGAAGCAAGACAAATAATAAAACTGGAAAAATTTTGCATTACAATTCTTATCTGCAAAAAATTCTCAAAAATCAGATGTAATAGATATAATCCTGTTGTAATAAAACACATCAAAATGTAATTTGTTTGTTTTCTTTAAACTCAGATTCCGAAATTTAAAGCCTTTTTAACATTTTCCAACATAGTTGAAAGGTGTTTATGATTTCCGATTCTATGTCCGTCTGTTCGAGCTGTAACTCTCGTAAATATACTGGGAGTGGCCGGATTTTTTATTTATGTTATTGATGCTTAATATAGCACGATCGGTATTGAAAATGTGTGTATTTTTGCATGTGGATTTTTAGTTCATTTACAGGGTCGGTTAAAAGTTTTCTATTACATTACGGTGTATGGGAAAAAATCATTGCAATGTCATTTTAATGATGTTCTACAATTTCAAACATAATGAAATTGATAAGAATAATGAAATTGATAAAACATAATGAAATTGATAATCATTTGTGTACTGCACTGAATCGTACGTTCTGAAGAATATGTGTGGCAAAGCATTTACTATTCATTTACAGGGACACACAAAAGGTTTCCATTACATTTTGGTCTAGGGGAACAGTTTTTAGCGTATTCTAGTTCTAAACACAATTAGAAACACAATGAATCTAATAAGCATTATGGGAGCTTAAAACAAAAATACATGTTCTATAACATCATGTGCATTACATAAATAGTTTATAGGTTACATTTTATCAAACATAAGGAAAATAATATACATTACTGGAGCTTCCTACAAAGATACGTGTTGCTGTATAACTTGATGTGAAAATATAGTCCATAACTTATTGTAGTTAATATAGTTAATTTACAGGGATATGCAAAAGATACGGACAGAGTACCGTACAATTAGCTATGTGTGCTGGAAATGCGATTTCATTCATGGTGTGAGCATTTAACTGTTATTTGCTTAGTATGTGGTGTGCATAATTGCTATTGATCTGTATACAGGGTTATGCAAAAGAATTCGTAAGCACTGAGGATTACGAGCGTGAATGGATTAAAAGCAGCTTTTAATATACTTATGCATTTTCAGGTTGAATTATATTTAGTATGCTAAAAATGTTTGTATTATATAACTAAAATCATATACAGGGACATGCAAAAACTGGATGCATGTCATCATATAGAAGATAATGTTTGGAAGTGTGATTTCAGTAGTTTTAATTATATTTCAACTGCAATTAGATTTTAGCTTAATATGTTAGCAATTTCCGTATGTTTTATATTGCATATGTTAGGACCGATGTACATGCGCAGTCCATACCTTCGCTCTTCTTACCCAGAATTTAATGATATATTACTGCTTTCAATTTGCATTTTGGAATTTTTATATGCATAGATACATTGTCACTGAAGGCATTTTTATTTAATAAATTATATAGCCTATCATTTGTTAGATTGAATATTTTTTAAGAAATATTATTCAATAAACTTTTATTTAAAGAAAATCATCTAACAAATGAAGATATCTTTGACTATACAATTTATTAAATAATGTTTTCAGTGACAATACATCCATGTATTTTCATAATGTATGCCACTTGAATTTCAAAAACTGCAAATTGAAAGCAGAAATTTTAAGCTATCAAGACGATGTCTGTAGTGGTCACCAGACCATCATAAAATGTCATCCACAGGATGTTGGCAAGTGTGACATTTCGAAACCAAGGGGATGTGCTTTAATTGTCGACAGTAAATGACAACAGGGCCATTTCATCGATCATCAGAATATCAGCTTGTCCAAAATATGACGTTTTCAATGTTTTTAGGGCGTGCAAGTGTTAGTATGTTTTCGTATATTGATAGAAACTACTGAGGGTGAATTTTCAACCTGTTATGCATTTTCTTACTAAACTACGTTTACCATATGTACAAATTATAGATTAAATACATTGTTTCACAGAATAATTGGACTACTTTTTTGCTATGGGCGATGATTTCTTAAATCTGGGTGTTATGAGTTTTCTAAAATATTTACTCAGTTTTTTTTTTTACCTTATTAAACAGCGAAGTTTTGGTAACAAATTGAGAAAGTGTTGGAAAGTGTTCCATAATCTATTTTTGAAGTATAATTTTTCATTCTTGTTTTTTTACAAAAATTTTTTGAAACATAATTTAAACTAGATTTCAAATATTTAAAGTAAAATTCAGCTATGAGCACTTATTCCTTTGTACTGACAGAATGTGTATTGACAGTTAGATCCCTCATGCTCTTTGATCAAACGCTCATTGGTGTTTATACTTAAATCGGAGATCGAATTTAAGTTCAGGTTCTCAACCCCTCTGCATGATTTAGATGGAAAATGTAAGCACTCGCAAATTGGATCCTATTGTTACCGCTCATTCTTTTTTTTTTTTTTTTTTTTTTTTTTTTTTTTTTTTTTTTTAATGAAAGTTATCATTATAAAGAGGGGTAAATGGTTTTCTATCGAAGGCCCCACATATTTTTGAAGAAAGACGCAACAGTCTACGAGACTTATAAATCTACCTCTAAATGCCCAAACACATTTTGTACAGTAAACGAAATCATTAAAAAGGTATTGGGTGACTTTTTTACATTTTACAGTACAGTTGAAAAGTGTTTATGCATTGGATTTGTCTGGCCGTTTTTCTGTTCAAGTTCTAACTCTCGTAAATGTACCTGTTTGGCATGTAAATGATGTAAATAATGAGGTTTACCATGGCTTTTTCGGTATTAAAATTGAAGTGTGTAGAATAAGTAGTTCATTTACAGGTCACACAAAAATATACCGTTACATGAGGGCCTATGAGGAAAAATTGCTTGCAGTGTATTTTAATGATGTTGCTCATTTACAAACATAACAAAAGAGACATAAGTTGTTGAGATGCATAAAACATGCTTCCTGTAGAATTTAGGGGACGAAGTATTTACCATTCATTTACAGATACAAAAAAGTTTGTTTAAGTACCGGTCTTCGGGAAAAGTTATTCGCAATTAATTCACATTATGAAATTCATATACTTTACTGAGGTTTACTAGAAGATGCTTGCAGTAGAATGTGATGTGCATCACACGTGTCGCTCAAACACAGGGACACATGAACGATTTCGGATATAATGCCTTGTCCGAAGTATTGTGCTTTAGAGGTTATTGCTGAAAATAAGTTATCAGTTATTGAATAAGTTTTAAACTTTATCTAAATTCTTCCATACTACGTGGCCACAGACAATATACACTATACAGGGCTACACAAAATAATTCGCATGTAATTCTGAGAATGAGCGTAAATTGCTTAAAAGTTATTTTAATTTGATATATTCATTACAAGCTCAACTACACTTGGTATTCTAAAAGGTGTTTGTAGCATTTAAATATAATCATATAAATAGTCTAAGAGCTAGCAACGTTTTCGTCACCTGATTTTTTCAAGGCTCATTTTTCTATATGTTTTCCGATTTATGGTGTAGTACGTTTTCGGGCGGTCTGGCAGTAGGAGACGTTGTGTTTACCTGCGGGAAGAGTAGATATGCAGGTCAAAAAAATTCAAAATTACGTCATTTTTTCAAGGCTCATTTTTCTATATGTTCTTCCGATTTATGATGTAGTACGTTTGCGGGCGGTCTGGCAGTCAGGAGACGTTGTGTTTCCCTGCGGGAAGAAGGGTTATGCAGGTAAAAAACTTCAAAATTACGTCATTTTATCAAGGCTCAATTTTCTATGCGTTTTTCCGATTGATGGTGTAGTACGTTTGCGGGCGGTCTGGCAGTCAGGATACGTTGCGTTTACCTGCGGCAAGAGGGGTTATGCAGGTCAATAAACTTCAAAATTACGTCCTTTTATCAAGGCTCATTTTTCTATATGTTTTCCGATTTATGGTGTAGTATGTTTGCAGGCAGTCTCGCAGTCAGGATACGTTGCGTTTACCTGCGGGAAGAGGGGTTATGCGGCTCAAAAAACTTCAAAATTACGTCCTTTTAGGATGATTTTTGTTCATAACATCTGTTTCTACTAACTATTTGTGATATTAATCCATTATTACCAGAAGTTACCAATGCCGCTAAGACCCTGCCAGATCCACATTTATAGGTAACATATTACTCTTTGGTTAACAGACAACCTATAATTAATTTTCCGGACACAAATACGGTTGCAAAGTTAATGCCCGACGGCTTTAAATATGGCAACGAAAGTGCCTGTTTCAGAAGCCTGTTTTACAGTTTAAAAATTATAAGCCATCTTTACGTCATTTTATCAAGTTTAAAAATTACAAGATATTACTCTTTGGCTATCAGACAACTTATTTAATTTGCCAGACACAAAATCGGTTGCAAAGTTAATGCCAGACGGCTTTAAATATCGCAACGAAAGTGCCTGTTTCAAGAGTGTTTCATAATTTAAAAATTAAAAGCCCTCTTTGCGTCATTTTATCAAGCTTAAAAATTACAAGACAAACTCTTTGGCTAACAGACAACCTATTATTAATTTGCCAGACACAAATTCGGTTGCAAAGTTAATGCCAGACGGCTTTAAATATGGCAACGAAAGTGCCTGTTTCAAGAGTGTTTCATAGTTTAAAAATTATAAGTCATCTTTACGTCATTTTATCAAGCTTAAAAATTACAAGATA
Source organism: Maratus speciosus (assembly GCA_963932465.1). Taxonomy (NCBI): domain Eukaryota; kingdom Metazoa; phylum Arthropoda; class Arachnida; order Araneae; family Salticidae; genus Maratus; species Maratus speciosus. Next base: position 263,197,168 of record OZ010794.1, on the reverse strand, counting down.
TTACTCTTTGGCTAGCAGACAACATATATAAATAATTTGCCAGACACAAATTCGGTTGCAAAGTCAATGCCAGACGGCTTTAAATATGACAACGAAAGTGCCTGTTTCAAGAGTGTTTTACAGTTTAAAAATTACAATTACATAAATTTAAATTAATTACACAAAATTAAACTTTTTTTCGACATACACTATATATATATATTTACAAAGAAACGATTGTTGCTATGGTAACAATTAAGGGTTGACTGTCATTAAATGAAGCCAAATCCCTACAAAAGATGACATTTTTTTAAACAGGCACTTTCGTTGCCATATATAAAGCCATGTGGCATTAACTTTGCAACCGAATTTGTGTCTGAAAATTTAATTATATGTTGTCTGTTAATCAAAGTGCAATATCTTGTTATTTTTAAGCTTTATAAAATGACGTAAATATGACTTATAATTTTTAAACTATAAAACACTCTTGAAACAACCACTTTCGTTGCCATATTTAAAGCCGTCTGGCATTAACTTTGCAACCGAATTTGTGTCTCGCAAATTAATTATAGATTGTCTGATAGCCAAAGAGTAATATCTTGTAATATTTAAGCTTGATAAAATGACGTAAAGATGACTTATAATTTTTAAACGATAAACCACTCTTGAAAGAGGCACTTTCGTTGCCATATATAAAGCCGTCTGGCATTAACTTTGCAACCGAATTTGTGTCTGTCAAATTAATTATATGTTTTGTGTTAGCCAAAGTGTAATACCTTGTAATTTTTAAATTTGATAAAATGACGTAAAGATGGCTTATAATTTTCAAACTATAAAACACTCTTGAAACAAGCACTTTCGTTGCCATATTTAAAGCCGTCTCACATTAACTTTGAACCGATTTTTTGTCTGGCAAATTAATTATAGGTTTTCTGCTAGCCTAAGTTTAATATCTTGTTATTTTTAAACTTGATAAAATGACGTATAGATGACTTATAATTTTTAAACTGTAAAGCACTTCTGAAACAGGCACTTTCGGTGCCAAATTTAAAGCCGTCTGGCATTAACTTTGCTGCAGAATTTGTGTCTGGAAAATTAATTATAGGTTGTCTGTTAACCAAAGAGTAATATGTTACCTATAAATGTTGATCTGGCAGGGTCTTAGTGACATTGGTAACGCCTGGCAATAATGGATTAATATGACAAATAGTTAGTAAAAACAGATGTTATAAACAAAAATCCTGTTAAAAGAACGTAATTTTGAAGTTTTTTTTACCTGAATAACCCCTTCTACCGCAGGTAAACGCAACGTCTCTCGACTGCCAGACTGCCCGCAAACGTACTACACTATAAATCGAAAGAATATATAGAAATTTGAGCCTCTATAAAATGACATAATTTTGAAGTTTTTTGACCTGCATATCCCCTCTTCCCTCTGGTAAACGCAACGTGTCCTGACTGCCAGACTACCTGCAAACGTACTACACCATAAATCGGAAAAAAATATAGAAAAATGAGCCTTGATTAAATGACGCAATTTTGAAGTTTTTTGACCTGCATAACCCCTTCTCCCGCAGGTAAACGCATCGTCTCCCGACTGCCAGACTGCCCGCAAACGTACTACACAATAAATCGAAAGAACATATAGAATTTCGAGCCTTGATAAAATGACATAATTTTGATGTTTTTTGACCTGCATAACCCCTCTTCCCGCTGGTAAATGCAACGTGTTCTGACTGCCAGACTGCCTGCAAACGTACTACACCATAAATCGGTAAAACATATAGAAAAATGAGCCTTGATAAAATGACGTTTTTTTTGACGTTGCTAGCTCTTAAACTAAAAGGTCAGTGCTAAAAACTGAAAACATGGCAGCCTATGGATGATATTTTCGGAAGTATAATTTCAGTAGTATTAAGCACGTTTTTGCCTGAATTAAATTTTAGCTTAATATGTGACGTATATAAAAATTTATAGGTAATATACAGGATAGTACAGAAGAAATCACTAGATTGCCGTCTAATGGTAGAAATTACTGAAGATTTTAATTGTGTTGTGCATTTTCATGCGATATGAATTTTTAGTTTACTAAGTAGTTTATTTTCAAATCTATAGATCATATACAGATTGGCTCAAAAGAATTCTTTTCTGGCTATCAGCCGTAATTATTGATATCTTGTTACGTAGATTTCGTAGGAAATGCTACTTATCACATTCTCCCTACGTTGGATTTTCTGACAATTTTTTCAGATCTACGCCGATAGAACACAAAACTACCCCAATTAAAAATTTTACCTATCTATCTATCTATCTATCTATCGATACAGGGTGGTTCAAAAGATAATGTCCAAACGGCACGTCTGCGTGTGCCAGGTCGTGAGGAGCAAAAATATTTCATAGTAACTAGGAGTCGGATACGCGACAGTGACGGTTCATTTGCAAAAGTTCAGATATAAAGAAGTTCAAAAGTTCAGATCATAAGCAAAAGTACCAGATAAATGGACAGACAATTTAAGGGATTTTTCTGACTGAACTAAAACCTTCACACGTTATCTAAGCTTATAGCCCAGTAAATTTAGGGTTTGATAGCTAAGTAATTCATAATGAGCTGAAAATTTCAGAATTAGCTCTTTATGACAAGTAAGAAAAAATCTTAAAAATCTCAGCAGTTCTCATGTGTGCTTCTATCGAAAATGGCCGATCAAAGATGGCCGCTAAAACCTTTTTGCATCGTCCAATGTTTTTTTTCCATTTCTAAGTCATGTATCAATATTTTTTTACTTCTGCAAAACTCTGTGACCTCTGCTTACATCCTGTTTTATTGTATATATAGGGTCTGACTAATGCAGGGGCACACGGGGCATGTGTCCCGAGCTTCCGTGCCAGAAAAGGCCTCAAAAATTAAAAAAAAGCACTAAAATTGTTAAAACAACCCCTTCTCTCTTGAGGTTTTTTAATGGTCTTGTAAAAGAACCTTAAGGTGTAGGGGTCCCGCAAAGAGATGCCTATCCAGGCCTCAGTCTATTAGTCGAGCCCTGTACCTAGTTTTTATCAAAATAAAAGCTACGAATGAGCTGTACATTCATTTATTTGTCGTCAAATTAATAGAATTTCATTGCCCTTAGCCTGTTTTGCCTCGTACTTAAGAAACTATTGACAAGCCATCTGTTATTTTGTAATCCTATTTGTGAGTATTATTTTTAAAATTTTGTTTTAAAACATGACAGATATCCCATTTTTCTATATAGAAATGTTTGTCAGAGGACTGTGATGGAAAAAAAAGAAAGAAAGTTAGACCAAGTTTAAATTATTTATTACAAGGCACAAAGATTTAAATCCAAAGTAAATGTACAATAAACATATATAGTAATGCTTGTAATAAATAAGCTAATAATCTTGTGGTAAACAAACTTAAAACAAAATTACCAGAATTCTACTCATTCAACGTCGTAACCGTTATCGTCGTCTTCAAATCCGATAATAGGACGAACTGAATTTATGCATGTTTCTCCTAAGCAAGAGGTACAAAACCTAGAACAATGGAGAGCTGCCTTCTTGCACTGACATCTTTCATCACAGTCCCTTGCAGCAGTTATTTTACAATCACAAGAGATAAGCTACAGAAGATCTTCGGGCGCTGCGGGAAGTGTTGAAGGTAATGGGTTTAATCTGTCTTCTTTCAGGAACCATCCCCATTCAATAGGATCTAGGTTGTTTCCCAGCCACTGTTGGACTTTAAGATAAACCCACAGTGAATGCTGCGAACTTGCTGCACTTGTTGGTGGAAGAACGGCCAAGTTATATTTTGATGAGAGGTTTTGGTTACTTCTTTATTGTAACAGATATGTCGCAGCTCATCTAGGGAGTCAACTTTCCCTCCCCCAAAAAGGTGTTTCATGAATATCTCCCCAATTTCAATTACCTTTTGGGGTTTAAATTGAGAACTGTTGAATAAGGAAGTCAAAGAAAGCAGCTCATGGTTTTTCTTTATCAGTTTAAAAGCTGAGGATTTCCATTCTTAAAAATTGCTGATGTTGTATGACATCCAGTTGCTGCATGTAGGAAGAGAATGGAATCCTTCATTGAGCCAAGTGATTTTATTAATTTTAAATATGTTATAGCATTTTTGTTCGCGAGGTCGTAGTAAGAAGAGTGGTTTTCCTGGGTTACCTCGTGCGATGAGAATGGTCAGCATATCTGTGTCAGTACCAACTACTGTGACTAATATAGAATTGGTCTTACTTGAATTAATTGCTGTTGTACAGATTACTGCTTCAGCATCATTATCCGCCTGTAGGGCAGTTATTCCTTCGGCCTGGAAGTAGCCCATGACCATTCGAATAAACCTAGTCTTGTTCTCGGAGTTCCGTAAAAAAAACAGCTTGTTTGGTTGTAGCCACCATGTTTTCGTCAAAAGCAATAGTTGCAGACATTTTCGACATAAATCTTCTTACCTCTCCACACTTTAAGTTGATAAGGCACAAGTGTACCCATCAAAAACAACTGCTTCACTTGGAGCGAAGTGTTTCTGGAAAAATCTAAGATATTTGTGGCATATATCTCTGTAGGTGTCGGACTCGTTCCAAACCAATGTATGCAAAAGAAATCTTCCATCTACAATAAACGAGCAAGTTGGTGGAGGTTCAACACAAGTCTCAGTTGTTTAAATGATAGCAGCTAAAGTTGATTTAACATTCTTCCTCATTGAAACTTCATCAAAGAGGGAGGGAGGTTGAGGAGCCAATTCGTATTTGAGATTATCTCGTAGATTTTCATTTTACTTGAGAAAAGCAGCAATCCTGGTAAACAACTGTAGAGGATTGAATATTACAGTTGAATTCCTTATTATCAATCTGTTATTTGTTTCCGTTATTGGTATAATTCTCTTTTTCCCTTGAAGTTTAATTTCCCCAAATGAACATCCTATGATTGAAGTCAATAAATTTTCACCAACTTTCTTTGCATTGTCATAGTTTGTTTTATCATCAGCAACCAATCCATTAGCTACATTCATCAACAAATGTTTAGGACATTGATTATCGAAAGGATTGTGAAGCAGTAGCCATTTGGATAGCTTATTCAAATCATAATCATCTCTTTATTGTCTGGAAGGTCGAAATTCAACGTGTTGTTCTTAGCATACATAAGTTTTTTCACAAAAATCTTCTAATACTTCCGATACTTTCATGTTCATTGGGCAAGAAGCAATCCATCTGGACAAAGTAGAATCTTCCATTCCTCGGCCATGTGTTAAGCCTCCTGCTACTTTTATGGATTTCACGAGACTGTGCTCTATTATCATGTCTGATGCAACTCCACTCCATGCCCTGTCTTTTCTGGGAATAGTAAAATAACAATCAACATTTTTTTTTAATTCATTGCTTTCCATTTTCTCCATCAATTCTTCCATTTGCTGAATATATAAATGGGCACATTTGGCATAAAAAATGTGGCCTGCTGCATGAAAGTTAGGCATCATGGATTTAATGCTATGCACATGTAAATCCCAGTTCTCAACTCGATCTGCTTGAATACATAAAAGAATAAGTGTAATCTGTTCCATGTACTGTAACCACAGCTTGTCAGTTCTAGAAAAGTCTCTGCTTTCTGGAGCTGTTTCAATAGAGTTTATCAACTGTTTAATGCAGTTGTTGTCTTGGAGATCTTCAATACGGCTTCCATTTGTCACCATAAGTTCATGAATAACATCTCGAATTTTGCTTTTGGAATTGCCATCTAACTCGTGCAGAGAGTGTTGAAGAAGTTTCTCATACAGAGTTACGTATGTGAGAAAATGTGCTTTTAAGGCTCTCGAATAAACATGTCACAGTGATAATAACTGATGATATAATATATATTAACTTATTCTTATCTGCATTTTTTGTTGAAAAAAGGCCTGTGTGTGAAAATGTAGGTGAAAACTTCAAAGGAAAAAACGATTTTTATTTTTTTTAAATAATTTCAGTTTAAATAAATCGTATTACCGTACATTTATAATTTCTTTATTTTTTAAACCTAAGCTCATATTCAAATTAGCATACCTGCTGACTGCATTGGTTTCCTTAGAAGCGAAAAATATTCACTTTTGATATAATAATGTAGAAAAACATCCAACAAGGCGCAATTATTTGGCGACCACAGTTGATCCGCCATTTTGGATGGAAGCCGACATCGAATTTTTTGAGACTTTTCAGGATCCATTCGTTAGGAGCTAATCCTGAAAATTTTAGCTCATTATGAATTTCTTAGCTATCGACCACCTTTTTGGTCTAAATTTACTGGGCTATTAAGACTGGCAGCCTCAGTTAGTGCTGGCATATATAATTTATTCATCTATTTTTTGTCTTTTTTTTTAAATTGTTGTTGTTGTTTACATTTTTATGATTATTTTTTTTTCTCTTTTTATCATTTTCTGAACTCCAGAGATTATAATTTAAAGGAAAAACTTTTGATTATTGCTTATATCAATGAAGACATTTTTTCCAATACTGCCATATCTCTAATTCTTCTTAAATGTGTTAGTTGAATAGGATAAGCGTTCTTCTACCGTTCGAGCCATTTCATAGTTTTTTCCAAATATTCAAAAGCTTTGTTATGTGATAAAACTGGATTATTGTTTTAGCATCCGGTTTCATTTTATTCACTTTCTTTTCATAATGCGATCCACACTCTCATCACCATTTAAAATCTGATTTTATGTTTGATAAAATCATTTTTTTTTTTTTTTTTTTTTTTAGCCAATAAATAATTGGGAATTCGGTTATTTATTATTATTTTCTTTTGTTGGCTGAAATAAGCTGTTCGGATAACTGGAAGTTCGGTTAAAAACTTTTTGAGGGCAATAGGCTGTTTGGATAATTGGAAATTCTGTTAATTGAAATTCCGATAATCGGCGGCCTAATGTAATGAAATAAAAAATTATCACAGATTTTTCCAATCCAGCAGTGCAAAAATAAATGGTTTATCTTTATTAAGGCCGTTGTTATTTTAATTCGAAACCAGGGACACATTTTTTCGATGACACTGTATAACAATTCAAAAAACGTCTAAACACAGGATTTCAGCAATTATCGTTCGCAGTCCATCCTGTCACCGAAATCTTCTGTGTGTCCCCTGTAAATGAACGATGGATGCTAGGCAATCCATAATCTATGAAAAACATGTTGTTGTGCACCGCAGCGTTTCTCCCCATAGATCATAATGTAATGAATTATTTTGCATTTCCCTATAAAAGAACTGTAAATGCTTTTACTCTATACACTGTAGAAAGCATTCTGTCATCTACATTAGCGATGCATATGAATTTCATTAACCCCTTGAGCGACACGGGTATACATTATATACCACCTACGATTAATGAAGTTTTACACCAGAAAAGGTTTATTAAACTTTACTTTTCTAACTTTGGTGGAAAAGATCCATAAATTTGCTTTTATTTATTTTGAAATAGAATTTTTTAAAGATTCCGGTGGGATTTCAGCAGTTCACGAACGTAATTGCTTGACCCTCGAGGGGTTAAAAGGCACTACTCATGATATTTTCCCAAACACCATAAGGTAACTGAATTTTGTGTGTGTGTGTCATTTCAATATAAACGAACTATAAATTCTGCAAATAATTTTTTAATCGCGAGCATTCTGTAATAAGTATTAATTGCATTACAATGCGAGTATATTTATGAGAATTATAGCCCGGATAGTCAGCAGAGGGCAGAAAGAGAAATGGAAATGTTACACTATGTTATCCTTCTAATTCCTATGTTAGAATTCGTTCTAGAAATTCCATAATTCAGAGAATCTGAATTCATACCAGAAAAAACTTTCAGTAATAATTTTATTTTATTTAAATATTGCATAAATTTGCAAGCATAGATTATGAAACACTTTCCAACACATTCAGAATTATGTAACAAAACTACACCGTTTAAAAAATTAAAATATTACGTATAATTCAACCATATGGAAACGCATAACACATTTCAAAACCCATTTTCAGCTGTTCTAATCTACAATCGTAAAATTATCCGAAATTTTTCAGCAGCCCTGTATATGATATATATTATATGATATATTATTATATATATTATATATATGATATATTATTATATGATATATTATATCTATTAACTACATGCATGCAAAAATTTAGTTCACGTAAGAAATACATGTACTTCAGTAGAAAATCCCCCTTCAGCAATTTCATCTAATAAGAAAAATGGTACGTGAATACTTTTGGGTACCCCCGTATATGAGGTATAGATTTATATATAACGAGTGACATGTAAAAAATTAACTTAATTTAAAAGCGCATACCGAATTTTAAACCGTACACTCCAGCAATTATTACTCAAAGACAATACTGTAACCGATTTATTTTGTGTGCCCCTGCTATTAATACCCTGTGCTAACGTGATCTTAGCGAAATTCAATAATTTATACCAGTTTCAATGCTTTTGAAATAGCGTAATGTCACTAAAATTCTCTGCAAGCGATTTTTACCCATATACCATAATATAATGGAATACTTTTATGTTCTCCTGTAAAGGAACTCTTAATCCTACATACTTCATATACAATACAAAACATGCTTTGGTGACCCTAAATAAAGTTCAAAAATTGCATGAAAATCCGAGTGTATTTACGGGAGTTAGAGCGTGTACAGAAGGACAGAAAAACCGAATGCATAAACACTTTTCAACTTTGTTGGAAAGTGTTAAAAATGAAATGAGTTCATTTGTGATCTTGTCTCCTTTTGCTTCGGCTGATGACGGTCTGTTAAATTTTCCAGCTCGGAATGCTTCCTGGGTGTTTTTATATTTGTATGATGTTTTATGCAAAATTTTATTATTTAATTGTGGTTCATCGCCAATTATTTGGTGCATACACATATTTTTAGTTCAATTGTAATGCAGAATGATGAAAAAACGTAAAATCCTTACAATATCTTTAAAATATTTAAAGAAAATTGGGCCCTGGCTGCATTTTTTTAGTAAAATTTTATATTTACACAAGACAGCGTATACTTTATTCAACTAAATATATTTAAATTTCACGTCCTCCATACTACTATGAAACTCACCTGTGCAATGAACTAGGAGTTTTACAATATATTCAAAATTAGCTGAAATATTTGAAAATTTGTCAAAAAATACATATTTTTCTATATACAGTTACCATTCTTTTATTTTCGAATATGGAAAGCAACATAGAGTTATGGAATAACATGGAAAGCATTTTTACAAAATTTTACTGAAATATGCTTAAAACATTTTGTGTAATGAATTTTATCAAACATAAAAATAACGGAAAAATTGATTTTCCAGAAGTAGCATTTTAAAATATTTGTATCTATATTGTTTCTTATCTATAAAATTATCTAGAAGTGTCTGATAAGGTTTATTTGTGTAAAAAATATTGTGTGTATTTAAAAAAGTAAGCAAATCATGCAGAGATATTGGTTGGATTATATTGGTTTCGAAATATTGGTTGGATTTGTTCTGGCCTTCCTACAGTCGCTTTCAGTACTCATTGCTTCATGTTTATTAAATTGGCCATAACTCCTCTTCTAGTAATTGTCGTTCAAAACAGATTTGGAATCGTAAAATATTGTTGTTTTTTTTTTAAATGAAACAATAAAAAATATTTCGAAAATTTTTGCATTTTAATGTAGGCAGAGACCTTAACACCTTCACGCCGGCGCGGCGGATCACCCCCGACTGTCTCAGAGTTGTCAAGTCTCCGGGTTTTTGCACACCACTATTATTTTAGAGAAAATATTGTTCCTTTAAATCTTCTAATTGTTCTAATTAAATAAAACAACATTTTCTATATTAACCCATTAAGCGCCGCTATATTAAGCACGTTAAATAAATAAAGTTTATTTATATATTTTATCTATATAAGATGCCCCTATAATAAAGCAGTTGAATTTTTTTTAATAACTGTAACCGTTTAGAATGTATAACATGTTCCCGTAGCGGGAGCGTTGGCGTCTAATGGGGGTTGAACCTTCCTCTGAACTGCAAAGAAGCGCGCGTTATTTTCTCCTGCCATAATGTGATTGCGATTAGAAAATTAAATAAAACTTCATTTTTAGGCATGATGCAAACAAATAAACAAACATATAAACAATTACTAAAAATATAATCAGGGTTCGAACAGTTTTACCACTAAATTTTAACAGTATTTGAAAGTATCTCACAGCAGAAAATTATTGCAAAATCTGTAAATATAGGCGGTGGTTGCGAATTCTTTGGTTTAAAAATTAAATGTAAATTTTCTTATCATTAATAGTGGTGCCAGAGTCCTTGGAAATTCCAAGGAGTGTGCGAACCTTGTATATGGATTAAAAATTTAATATTAATATTCATAAATCACTTTCATTCAAATTTTTTAACGAATATTCAAAATATTAGAAATATAACGTCACTCTTTCTTTTTTATTATTTCCCTACACATTGTCTATGCAACTTGAAAGGAATAACTCAGATATAACATTATGTTGTAATAAACACTACACGCACATATGTATAAATTTGTTTTACACCTAGAATTCTGGCATATACTTGCATTAGAATATAGTTTTTTTCATCGACACGTAACTGATATGTATAACTCTATATATTCCTAAATGATGTTTTGAATTTTCTTTATTACCTGTTTCAAATAAATTAGTTGTTTTACAAATGAAAATTGAGACATCTCTTATTTCAATATAATAAATGCTTTTCACGTTACTATTACCAAACATCGATTTTCAAATTATTTAAAAAAATATATATATTATCTCTTTAATGAGAGGCCTGCATATATTTAAAAATCGATCTACAACAGTATCACCGTTAGTACGATTAATATAACATGAAACAATTTAGAATTTTCGTAATCCTTCTTTTTCTTTTTTTATATTGTATATGAATCTACCTATGGATTTAAGTTTCAAAAGTAGCTGCCAACTACTACTGTATTATATCTTAATTTATGGTCAAAGTTACTGTTACAAGAAATTACCAAAATTCTTTTTTAATGTTTTAGTAATAACTTACTTCCATGCAAAACGCAATCTTTTATTTTTGCATCTTTCATTTTAATTGTAATTTAAAGATTTTTTTTTTCTGCGGATGAACATCATAAAGGTAAATTTTAAGGGGTTTTTTGTTCACAATGGTTCCGTTTTTCCGTATAATATTACGAATCCACATTCAAGCGAACTGACATACACTGCTTTTCATGATAAATCAATATAAAATGTTCCTCTCTTTATGGAAGCGCGTTTGCAGACAAAGGACGGGAATGTAACCACAAGCCGCCAACGCTCCCGTTGTGGGAACATACGAAAGAAACCTTTCTAATATTGCTTTAAATGAATATATTTACTGCGTATTAGGAATTTATTATTAGATGATCTGTTGGCTTTAAATATTCACTGCACTTATAAAAACTAAAGAATTTACTTTTTTCTTTTTACTAATTTTACTTGAGGAAGTCTAAAAACCAAAAATTCTCTTTTTTTAAAAATCTGCAAAAAATAGTAAATATATATATATCATTCTGAAAAATATGTATACTACACGCCATACTATTAACTTTTCGGCACAAAATATATTTTTTAAATAATTCAAAAATATGTTGAGGGGAAAAATAACAAATTGTTGTTCCCGCAACGGGAGCGTTGGCGTTTAATGGGTTTAAAATACTGGTATCCAACAAGCCGGAGACTTGGCAGCTCCGAGACAGTCGAGTGTAACCCACCGCGCCGGCGTGAACGTGTTAACACATTGCCAATAGGCAATTTTTATCAAATCTAAATTTCAAAATAGTAGAATCTACTCCCTGTTCAGAAAGTCTTTTGTAAATTGGTGTTCTAGATAAGTTTCCCAAGTTTATGCATCGGTAAATATCTTTCAATGTACGAACTTAATAAAAAATATCTTACAATCTAAAAAAATACGGACAGCATGATGTAAATGCATTTTGTGTAAGTTAGAAGCCACGCACTTAGTCAACAATGTTTTCTTCATAAAAACCAGACAGGTAACTCGTGAATGTGTGTTAACCTCTTAATGGTCACATTAAATTGCGGTTTAAAAATTCAAATTGCTCATTGGCACCACCTTTTTGAAAAATAAATATTCACCTTATTCAATGATAGGTAAAATGATACGCTAATAAAACCGATTACACTATTTTTAAACTGGTGGGAATCAAACAATCTGAATAAAAGACGCAGCCCGTGAATATAACGGGAGCGAGAATTAAGAGTTAATACAATATAGACTGCCTGCCACTTAACAGTTCAAAGTATTGCCCCACTAGAGATCCTAGGTTTGCCACCGGATTTGGGTAACATTTACTCAATTTTTCATCTGTTCAGGTTCGGTAAATCAATCAAGCTAGGTTCGAAAACAAACCCGCCGGTTTAGCATTAGCTTACCCATTTCCCAGATATACGCTATATAGCACACCAGGACACACGGTGTTAAATCATGATTGTCCGTAACTTACGATCCTGTAAGGATTCTAGCTAATGTTGCCAGGTCTCCCACCTAAATAAGGGTTCCAAGCTCTGGACACCGATAATTTCTTTAAATTTATTTCGCCATGTTTAAACGCAGATAATTCTGTCATTCAATAAGACGAAGAAAATTACTTTAAATTACTACTTCCCAGAGCATTTGGAACAACGTTTTACGCTGGATATCTGGCAACACTAATTCTAGAGCATTTTTTTACGATTTTGAATACTTTTTAACCCGTTAAGGGAGCAGAATACCTTTAAACCTTCAAAAAAAATTTTTCTTCTTTTGCTAAGGATTTTTTAGGCATGACTTATGAAAATCTGAGATATCGTGAATTAAATCTTTATTATAAAGATTTTTCATTAAAAGAAAATACTTGAAAGTTTCCAGAACCCTTGTGACTGTTTTTCCTCTTTTTCTTTCTTTCTTTTTTATTTCTTGTGTGTGCTATGTTTCTTAATTTACACACACGCACATATGTATAATGTTTTTTTTTTGTTTTTTTTTGCCGATTTTTTATTCTGGTACTTTTATAGAATTTTCAAGATGGAAAATTATTTTGACAGCTTCACTAATGTTTGACTGGTACTTGATAAGTGACAGTTTAATTTGTAACTCTACATGTCTCTTTTTACCCATTTTTATAATTTCCAGATTGACCTGATTATCTAATCTTTTCCTATCTGCTACCAAAACTTCAAGAGAGTTAATTGACATTAAAGATTAATTATTGGCACCCTGGGGTCTTACTCTAGGCGTTCCTAAATCATAGATTTTGTGTACTTCGGAAGATTCCTTTCGTTTTACAAACCATCATTTATATATATATTTCTCTTAAGTAGCGCGAAAAAAAGGCTGAATTTGTAGCTCGCCTTTTGGCAGCAAACGTAGTAACATGAATTTAATTTGCTTTATTTTTACATTCCAGCAATCAGAAGCGCCATTTCACACTGAAACTTGCGTCATATTTAAAAGAAATATTTCAATCGTTTTAATCAAATCTAAACATATTAAAATGATACTTTTGAATATGCACTAATCGCGGAAGAGCACAACATAGATTATATATTAATACTAGGGGACTTTTCCCCCTGCAAACTACGCTCGCCAACCCCCGTTCAGACACCGCAGAATCTAAAAATCAAAAAAACATGCTAATCTGATGGGTTTTAAAAATATTAGAGAACATTAAATTATACTGAAAAAAGCTGTGCAGATCTCCCTATAAACGGGTTTCCATTCAATTCCCTATGATTGCAAAAATTTAAGGCCGAATCAGTTTTCTGTTAAGACATCCAATGGTTGTTTTCGTTCAGTTAAACATTTAAAAAGAAGCTAAAATAAATGAATTAAGTATTCAGAGTCTTTGTCTCCCGATATTTTAAAACAATCTCTATAACAATAGCCTCAATCATGTGACTATCATCAACAGTTCCCGGCGGAACACTTCGTTTTTTATACTCTAGGTGCCATTTTGATACTTTAATGTTATCCAGGCACAGGTGATAAGTCGCCAAATATTATTCTATCGCCATCATTTCATCTATATTATAATTGTTCAAGTCATCAAATGCCATAAACAAATACGGTCTGATCCCTTTGCCTTTCATATGAAGGTTTGGCACAATGTCATATACATATTGGCGGGCGCGATTTGTTTCCAACGCCAATTTGGGGAACGTATCAGCAGCATAAACAACAACATCCGGCTTACCATATCAAGCAAAATAACAAAACTTTAGCGCCAGTTATGTACCCGTTGCATATATGACATTGGCGTCAGAAAAAAATCGCGCTAGTATGGGTCCGTATATGACATCTATGCCGAAAGAAAAAAAAGCCGGGTGCAAAACTCGCCAATATCTTTTTTGCAACTCGCCAGTTAGAATTTTTTTATTCTTCGAGTGGTAAATTAAAACATTGATTTGAAGTTGAAATTAAATGTCATGGTTTGTTATAAAATTTAATATTTCGCCAGATGTCATATCGCATGTTAGGCATGAAAATTTGGCGAAAATCTCGTTTTCGAATACCAATTATATATGTATTTTTGGTACTACTTAGTTATCCCGTCGACCAAAAATCTATTGCGAACTATAAGATTAAATGCCAATAACGGTTGATCGAAAATGTCACATTCACTTGACTTTTAGCAAGTTACACATGTTTACGTCATCAAGTGATTTTTATTTCGACGTTTTATTTTTATATTTATTAATGTTATACTAATTTATTTGTTCTTTCGTTATTTAAAATAAAAATTTTGTCAATCTGTACAATTTGGCGAGTGTTTTGGCGATTTATATAATTTGCGAAATTGGTTGACGGAATAACTACGTTGTACCGTATTTTTTAATTATTTTCTATTATTTTCAAAAGGAAACAGCAAAAAAATAATTAATAACTATAGAACAAAATAATTTATATAAATTAAATGTTTTACTTTTATTTCTTTTTTTATTATTAAATAGACGACAATAGCCATGTCAATCAAAATAATGCCATTTTGGCACCAATTAGGTACCCCAGTGCGTATATGACATCTGTGTCTAATATTTTTCGTTTCGTTTTGTTAAAAAAAAAAGAAAGAAGTGAAAGCCATCAATTTAAATGTTTCATTTTTAAATGAAAACTTTCTATTAAATAAAATGATAACGCAATACAAAAAAAGCATTGTTCTTAGCATAGATTTAAAGGACGCCAACCTGGTCGCCAAATTAATTTAAAATAGTAACCTTTTCTGAATTATGAAAAAAAAAATATCTGTTATGATTAAAATTTGAGTTGCCATCATTAGAAAAATGTATTTAAAATTACAAAAAAATTAATATTTCGAAAACTAATTCGAATTTAAAAATTCTAATACCAGTTTTGAGATCTTTGGATCAATACCGATTTTTGGTGTTAATTTCATCGCAAAGTATTCCATATTTTAGGAGAAATCGCCGTGAAACATAATCAGTTGATTAATCAGTCGATTAAAAGACTCGATACACATTTCAGCCGTTTCATATATTCGTTTCATAAATTCGTTTCATTAGGATTTTATATATACTAGTTGCGTAGCAACCCGTTGTGTTGCTTTTGAATTGCATGAGACAAGCGATATTTTTGCGAAAAATGAAATCTTAACTTTATTGTAAATTTAGAAAGCCATTACAATATTAATTTTATTAAACACAATATTTCAAATAATAAGTTATATTCTCAATCTAAGTCAAAAGCTTTTCCAATATAAATGCACATATATTATAACTTTATTTGCCTAGAGCTTTTTTTGCTCTTCCAAGATTTTGCTTCGAATTTAGGTGTTGGTAGAAATGATTTCATTTGGGTCATCTTATACAAAAATGAATTTGTTTGGACGAATTTATTCAGAAGCATTTTATATTTATGAATTAAAATAAATATTTAGAGAATTAATTTTTTCTCGCTAAAACATTTCATTTTTAATGTCGGCTTCTGAAATGTTTTATTAGCCATCTTAAGGGAATTGTTGAAAATCTACTTTTCGACTTTAAATTAAATTAAAATAACGTACGATGTTTTTTTTCTTTTGACGTCAACAGAATTTATCTCAATATTCCAGTCGAGAGTCGAATTTGTGTTTCTAAAATAAACAGATTCCCGAAGCTTGAATATGTGTCAGTTTGTATTTCGTGAAATTTTCTTGAAAGCTACAATAATGTTTTCACTATTTAGTCAAATAAACGTTAATTTCAATTTAAAAATGATTTCAAACAATGATACCTAATAATCCTTGTCATTTTCCATTTTCTTTCTTATATCCGCAAAAATGGAGCAATTTTATTTTCCATCATTACAGAAATGTCATTAAAAATAACGTAAAAATTTTTATCTCGAAAACTAATCAAATTTTAAAATTCTACGACCACTTTTCACATCCTCGGACCCTTGTGGATACCTGGCCTTAATTGGATCACCCATCATTCCATATTCTAGGAGGAACGGCTGTGAAATACAAACGGATAGTCACTTTTTAATATAATAGATTGATGAAGTTTTAATTTCGCTATAAAAATTAGCCAGGGACAAATGCTGAATTATTTATATTATTTTAACTGTAAATGGCTTATTTCGTAATGGAGCCTGTACGCAATGGATATAGATTAAAACACATTATACTTGAAAATTATTTAAAAAGACATAATAAATAAATAAATTAAGATAAACTTTTCAAGCAAATTGCATTTGAAAGTAGATTTTTCCCCTATATAACGGGCGTAGAAATTGAAGATGCGCGATGTTTATAAATTCAAAAAATTGCAGTAGTAAAGATTGCAAAACTGACATTTAATCGTCAAGCGTTGCCATTCTCAAAATGACGTCAGCCTTACGCACAGACATATTTTTCCTTTATAATATAGATAGATTTTCAAACGTGAAGTATTCCGTTTGTCAGCTAAAACTTTGCATATGAAAATGTATTCTTTTGGCTTGAGGTTCTAATTTCAGTACCGCGAGGTACAATTTCCAGAAACTGATGTCTTTTAGATGTATTCGTGTAAAAATATATAGTTTTATCAAAGAAAAGGATTGTTTCTTTTAAATATGGCACTTACTGAAGCATTGCGGCAAGTGTCTCAAATTCGGTTTCAGCCGAATGAAAATATGTTGTGACATTAGCTTTGTGAGCGAAAATGTTTTTTAAATAGTGACGTCATTTTCTGTTCAGATTTAAAATAAAGTTATTTTTAATTGTAATGAGTAAATGGTATCATTAAGGATAAATAAACCCCAATATTTCTTTTTTTCTGCAACAGTGGAAATAATACAATTGCTATCATTTTGATGAAATTTCAAAAAAAAAAAACTTTTCAAATTAAATTAAAGATATAAAAGTGGAAATATTTAGAAAAATAGCTAATGCGAGGACATCTACAAATGAACAGCATTCATAAAAAAAAAAAAAAAAAAAAAAAGAATTATTAGCAAAATTGGTACAGTAGAAAGTTCAGGGAAGATGTCTAAAAAAGCTATCTTGTGTTTTCAATGTATAGATTATTTTTTCTCTTTTACTTTAACAGTTGCCTAGCAACTATATTTCATACAAATTATATTTAAAAGCACATATTTTTCCCATTTCGGATCTAAAAATTTAAATTGTTCGATTACATATATGTTAAATACGTGCTTTTTTTATACATTATTCTTTTATTTATTTATTGATGAAGCTTTAATTTCATTGTAGAAAATTAGCGGGAGAGAAATTCTGAACTTTTTTTATGTGCAAATTGTTTATTAATATTTCGCAATGGAGCTGGCACGGCAAAATCATTTAATTGATAAATAAAAGCGAAACAAAACCAAAACTCACTGGGTTTTATAACAGACGATATTCTTGACATAGCACGCATTTTAATTTCAATTTTTTTTTTCGGTTTTTATGAGAAAATGGCAACAAAAAGATACAGTAATCTACTATTTTCATCCCCCCCCCCCTTAGTTTCAACAGAAATGGAGTACTTCAGCTGCCACAATGACAAAAAAAGTAATAAAAACTACAAAAAAATTAATATCTTAAAATTAAAATGAGATACAGCTTTCAAACAAATTGCATTTAAAAGAGCATTTTTTTCGTTATACGGCGGTGTAAAAATTTAAAATGTGCGATGTTTAGAAGTATAAAAATTTGCAGTAGAGAAAATTACAAAACCAAAATTTTATTTCAAATTTCAAAGTGTTGCCATTCGCAAAATGACGTATGCGTTACGCACAGATATGTTTGTCCTTTATAATATAGATAGGGTAGAAATAATATTAAGTAACCTGTGTAAATAAATCACAAGCAAATCTTGATTTGCAATTGCTATCTTAATATGCAATATATAACAGGGTTCGTACGCATCAGGGGTTTCAGGGGATTTTAGATGCGTTTGTACCAGATATTTCGTAAAGTACTGGTGGCTATATCTGAAGATAGAATTTGTTTTCATTAAATAAATACAAATGTTACTTTAAGAAAATTCTGGTACACTGTCCTTGAAGCGTACGAACCCTGTATAAAGAGAATTTTTTCTGATGAAGAAAATCACAGATTTAGTTAAATAATGCTATAAAAAGTGATAAAATGTCTTTATTAAGATTGACGATCGTTTCATCGCACATACGGCGACATTTTCAAAATCATTCACGATAGAAAATATTTTTACATAATTTAAAAACAATAACAATTATTTATTATTTTATTAAAGTTATTGTTTTTAAATTCAACTTGTTTTTAAAGTTCAACTGTTTTACGGAGGGGCAACCGTCTGTTGGGAAACCGCACTCCGTACAATCGTTGAGCCTCTAAGCCATTTCCATTTACAATTTGCAGGTCTATAGATAAAAGGCATATCAGCCTTTTCTCAATTAGTTAAAAGCAACACTTTTCGATGCGTTCCTACCGCGATTGACAGTTGCACACTCTGATCAGAGGCTTTTATGTATTAATCGAGGAAAAATTTTCCATAGGCATTCTTCGTCTCCCCTATATCACATTTGCATGCTATTTGTGTTATTCTTCTCCCGATAACTCACAACAGAAATGGATATTTCACGTTTGCATGGCTCAGGTATTCAAATGAGTCGGTTTCATTTCCGACCCTGCATTTTGTGATGAAAGTTGTTTCATTTAAATGTGTGCTATTACCTCTTAAGGTTTTGCCCATATTTTTTAAACACCCTGTATAGTCACATGTATTGGACCAGTGTTGCCAGTGAGCTACTTTTTTTAAATTCAGATTTCTTGATTGCCACCACTTATTTGAAACGGTAAAATTCCCTTTGTTTTCGCCTTAATTAAAACGTTACTATATAAGGCACATTTTACAATTTCAAAAAAGTGGTGCCAATCAAGAATCTGAATTTAAAAAATGTAGCCCATCTGGCAACACTGTATTGGACTATATTTTTATTGCTTTTGCTATGAAGTTATGATATGTTTTGTTATTGATAAAACAATCTTCAAATGCTAATATTCTACGAAATAAATTTCCTAAGTTAAACATCCAGTTTTTACGAGTTATGCGCATGTAAAATAACCTCTTCTTAAAAAAAATTTAGTATGTAATAATAAGAATCGTCTGATTTCTGAATGATTTCTGGTTACTTTAAAATTTATCACAACCACCTCCTTCTACAACACAAAATTTTCAACCCCCAGCACGTAAAATTAAAAATTTGTAAAACTTATTTATTTTTCATTTTTTGGTCCTTTATTAGCTATTCCAACAATACATAATCTATCATTTAAATTCAATCCTTCAGAAATTACTGATTACTTCGGTCCGCCCTCCCTCAAACGGAAAATTTGAAATATAAAATAGTTAAAGAAACTCTTTCATTTTTAATTTTTTTCTTCCCTATTTGTAGTCTTATAGTAACAGTAAATAAATAATTAACTGTCAAAGCAAACCACCTCCTCCTGAACCCAAAGCAAAAAATCTACCCCTTTCCTCCTTTATCAGATGACGAAATTAAAAATCTTTAAAACATTTTATTTTATATGTTTTTCTCATTTCTTTGTTACTTTTTTCTAACATTAAATATAGTATCATCTAAAACACCTCCCACACTGAACTTTTGCTTTTACTTTTGAATTCCCCTTTCCCCCTATAACACAAAGTGTGAAATCATTAAATTTCGATTAAAAAACACTGTTTTCTTTAGTCTTTAGCAACAGTAAATGATTTTCAACCTTTTAAATTAGGGGTGCACAACCTTTTTATGAGAAGGGCCACTTACAAAAATGTCTGGGTTGGCGAGGGCCACATCAGTAACACAGCGAGAATTCTATTTCGAGGAGGTGGTTGGATGTGTGGCCTATAAAAAACATTGTTTCAGAGGAGAGGCAGTTTAACCCCTTTACGTTCCCCTAGCCAGTCAACATACCCACTTCAGATGGCAGTGTATCAACAGTTTTTGTTTGTATATATAACAGATATATAGAAAGGATTATTTTCGAGGAGTGAAACTATTCCTTCACTTTATTAGGGGGAGTAAATTTTGCCTTATTAAAAGTTCTAAAAAACGAACACAGGCATGAAAGTGGGTAGTGCCGAAAAAAATGTGCCCTTTATGAACGAAGTAAATTGACGAAACTCGCAATTTTTCTGCAGTCGATCAACAAAATTTTAGATTTTCCCGCGCCTGATCGACGAAATTCGCAATTTTTCCACGCCCAGTCAACGGAATTTGCAATTCTTAACTGACTGATGAAGTTTTTATTTTTTCCCGCGGCCAATTGTCTTAAATTAAAGACTTTTTCTCGCGATAAACTGCCGAAACTAGCGATTTTACGGTAACCGATTGATGAAATTTGCAATTTTTCGCACTTAATCGACAAAATTTGCGATTTTCCTCTACCCGATCAACGAAATTTGCGATTTTTTCGCACCCGCACGACAAAATTCACGATTTTTCCGCGAACGATTGACAGAACTAGCGTTTTTTTTAGCGCGCTCGACGAAATTCGCCATTTTTCCGCGCCCGAAAGTCAACAAAATTCGCGAATCTTAAATGACGGACAAAATTTTAAATTTTTTCCCTTGACAAATTGGCGACTTTTTCTCTCGATAAACTGACGAAACTCCCGATTTTTCCGAAGCCGATGAACGAAACTCGCAGTTTTTTTAGCTTTATAGACAAAATTCACGATTTTCCCGTTCCCTATCGATGAAATAGACGATCTTCTAGCGACCTATCCACAAAATTCGCGATTTTTTCGCGACCGATCGACAGAATTCGCGATGTTTTCGTGCCCGTTCGGCGAAATTCGCGATTTTCCCCGCTACCGATCAACGAAATTCGTTATTTTTCTGCACCCGATCCACAGAACTCTTGATAAAGTGACGAAATTTGCGATTTTTTCAGCGCTCAGTCAACGAAATTCGAATATCTTAAATGGCTGACGGAATTTACAATTTTCCCGCTGCAAATGGGTGAAACTCGTGACATTTTTTAGCGATAAACTGACGAAACTCGCGATTTTTCTGCGCACGACCGACGTAACATTCAACTTTTCTGCGCGCGATCGATGAAACTCGCGTTTTTTCTGTGCCTGATCGACGAAACTCGCGGTTTTACCGCGCCCGATCGACGAAACAAGCGGTTTTTTGCACTCAGTCAAAAAAATTCACAATTCTTAATTGATTGACGAAATTTGCAATTTTCCCAAGGCAATTTTCGAAATTCGCGACTTTTTCTCGCGATAAACTGACGAAACTCGCGATTTTCCCGTGCTCGATTAACAAAATTCCGGACTTTTCCGCGCGTGATCGACGAAACACGCGATTTTACCGCGCCCGATCGATGAAATTCTAGACATTTTTCGACTAGCGATTGACGAAATTAGCAACTCGAGAATTTCCCATATTGATACAAATGGTATCGGTCGAGCTATCAATCCAATTCGCGATTTTTATTTGACTGACGAAATTTACAATTGTTTTTCGCAGCAAATTGACGAAATTCACGATTTTTTCTTGAAACCTATGGTCAAAAATTGCGATTTTTGCCAATAAATAATTGACGAAATTCGCGGGCCACAAGTTAACCCATCGCGGGCCACTTTGGGCTCGCGAGCCACAGGTTTTGCATACCTAGTTTAAATAAACAGCATCTCACCCCAAAAATAAATAAATATATAATAATATAAATAAATAAGTTGAAATTTCTGGACATGAGGGGAGGAGCAAGATTTTTTCCCAGTTCAACCATTAAGATTTTCTCAACTGTGAGAATATCTTGTACAAAATATAACAGAAGTGAAGAACTAACCATTTTTTTTGTACATACAAGTGACAGAACACCCATATGGTCCGCCAACGGTGTAACAATAAATTTTAACACAAAATTTTATGGTAGGTTTCCGCAGGAATTAACTTTCAAAGGTGGTTCCGGGGCGGTTTGTAAGAAAAATCTAATAAGAAAATTTTTCTAAAATAATATTGGTACTCAGTTGGCGGACCATTTGGGAGCCCTGAAGTGATTAGGTTAACAACCGTTAACACGATATTTTACAAAATTCTTCAATCCTGCTCTATTTATTCTTCTAAACATTTACAGGCAACTTATTTTGAATTTCTTCATTTATATATTATCTAAACATTCTAAATTCATTCCTTGACAGGTTAGAACATTTTTATGTCGAACAACCGTCCATTTTTCTAACTCAATAATCATATAACCCTTTTAGGAGAAAGTAATTGTGTTTCTGTAATGTCGAATTCACACCGGAACCGTTAAGAAATTTTAATGCAAAATAAGGAAAACTAATATTAGAATACTTTTCACACCAAAGTACGAAAAGTAAAATTTAATAATATATTTCGGGTGCAATCATTCCTTAATAGTTAGGTGGGATATAATTTTTCCTACTGCCCCCCCCCCCAAGGTGTTAAACGTCTCTCGCCCGAAATGCAACAATGGGCCAGTGTTGCCAGATTGGGGACCTTTTTAATTAAAATTATTTGACTGTCACCAATTTTTTAAAATAGTATAATTCGCCTAATTTTTCAGAATTATTAGTCTATCTTTAATTAGCCCGAATATTTCTATTTAAAAAAAAGCGGTCACAATCAACAATCTGGGACAAAAAATTCCTCAATCTGCAATACTGCAATGGACAACAGGCAATAAGAGGGAAAGAAAATGTAAGTTCAGTAGATTTTAAAGAAATTGCTGGCAATCAAATTAACACTCAAGTTGCCAAAAAACTCTTCAAATTTGACGATGCAATAGCACAATATATAAGAATTTGACATTCATTGCTGACATTTCTATTACTTTAATTTTCGTTGTTGCTTTTTCTTTTATTGTTGTTAGCGGATTTTTAGAAAATTATAGATATGTGTTTCATAGTATCGATTCTTAGTTTTTTGGTATCTTCATCCGAGTTCCCGGTTGTTATTCCCTTTCTTTAAAATCAATTCGCTACGAATTTGATAAAAATAGGTTTTATTGTTGCAATGTTCGGTTTCTGAAAGCATCTTTAATAATTTAATATTGTGTATTGTTCAGAACATTTTTTTAAATGTATTGTTGCACATTACAAGCAATAATGCATCAGTATTAAACAATACAAAATCAACTGAAATTTCCTCATTCTTTCTGCAATAGCTTCACTTTTTTCAGCTTAAAATATCTATGCCTTCATTTACGAAAATAAAAGTAAAAAAATGTAAAATATTATTAAAAAGAACACATTCTCTGTAATTTCATTTTCAAAAATAGTTTTTTCCACAAATATCGGGATTTTTTTAATATTACATCACCATGTTAAAGCCCTCCGATAGATTCAACAAGCTCAGTAAGCTCTACAAAAAAAGGCTTATTCCTGCAGATCAATACGAGAACGAAATTCCATATGCATACGAGGAGGCTCTGGAACGAAATTTGTTACTTCAGAAAATAGTTCCATATTATGATATAGAAAGCAAATTAGAAACCGTGTATGGAAGTTACTCTAATGTACTGAATTACCTCTCAAAAGATGGTGAAAGATTAAGCCTCAGAATAATCAAGAAAAAAGACGAAGGCGAATATGAATCGGAGTGGCTTAATATGAAACACAGGAACATAGTGACAATAATGGATCGACGTAGCTTTGATGAAGAAAATGCAATATGTTACCTTTCACCATATCAGCAGTATACATTGAAGCAAGTCATCACAAATGAAGTCTTTAAAACCAGTAAACAATCATCCATGTTTTTACCGAAATGGTTAAAAGACATTACCTCTGGTTTGGAATATATTCATAGTAAAAAATTTGCCCACACCAATATCACAGCAAACAATATAATTGTACAAGACACTCAAGTCGCAACCATCACAGACTTCCACTTTCTCAATACAAGTATAAAAGCCTCAAACAGGTATGTTATTTTTTTTTTCGCTCAAAAGGCATAATGTTAAATTTTAAAAGAGAAACAGTTAAAGAATATGTATAAATGTACGAAACGTTAACAAAATATGTATAAATTTGTGTATTAACACACTGAACTTTTCGTTTAGTTCACCAATCGTTCACCGATAACTGACAGTCTAAAATATGATATAAAACTAAATATATATATATATATATCGTTTTAAATAATTATTGAAAATGCATTTAAAATTTACTTACTTTTTCTTTATTACATGATTATACTTTCTTAAAAATTACTTAACCCCTTGAAGGGCGGAGATGCCGTCACGGCATTACATAATTTTAATCACAAATTGTCACATTGGCACCTGAATTTTATGATGAAAATGTCACGTTTATTAAGCACGCGAAAATTTACTTTTACTTATAATAAAACACTCATACTACAATATATATTAAAACACACATACACACATAAATAACGCCTGCAGTCAACAGTTAAAGGTATATATAAATATTATACAGGCATACAAGCAATAAATACAATAAACCCAACTGGAGTGAAAAATTAGCCAGAGCCAGGAATCGAACCCGGGACCACAGTATACAAGACTGCTGCTCTAACCACCCAGCTACTCCGGCCGATGCCTGAGCCTGAAATTTCTCACTAATAAACCATGTTGGGGAAGTCATCAGCCATCTATACGACAGCCCTGGATGACCGGGCAACGATGAATAGATTTTACTATTGCATCGATCTACGATAATTATAATAAAACACTCATACTACAATATACATTAAAACACACATACACACATAAATAACGCCTGCAGTCAACAGTTAAAGGTATATATAAATATTATACAGACATACAAGCAATAAATACAATAAACCCAACTGGAGTGAAAAATTAGCCAGAGTCATGAATCGAACCCGGGACCACAGTATACAAGACTGCTGCTCTAACCACTGCAGCACTACTGGTTAGAGCAGCAGTCTTGTATACTGTGGTCCCGGGTTCGATTCCTGGCTCTGGCTAATTTTTCACTCCAGTTGGGTTTATTGTATTTATTGCTTGTATGTCTGTATAATATTTATATATACCTTTTACTTTTACTTGTTTACAAATAAAATCTCTTGTTAATAATGGTGTCATTAAATTACATGAGCATTTTAGGAATATAAGTACCTTACCCCTGAAAGGGTGAACACATCGTAAATTTTCCAGCTTCAGTGTCAGTCACCGTGCCACTGACCGTGTTAACCCTTTAACTGTTTATCTTTTTTTTTTTTTTTTTTTTTTTTTTTTTTTTTTTTTTTTTTTTACACAATAAATTTAAAATCAGGATCAGGCACCACTTTTTTTATCAATTTGAGGCCCAAGAAATTGTGTTACTGTAATGTCGAATATACACCGGAATCTTTCAAACAATTTATTACAAAATAAGGAAAAACAATTTTACGACTATTTGTGCAAAAGTTAGAAAAGTAAAATTTAATAATTTTGTATCGTGAAAATCTTAATTAATCGTAAGTGGGGTATAATATACACCACCGACCCTCAAGTAGCTAACTAGTATATTTCGTTTTGTACTATCGAAAAAGGTACGCCATTTAACAAACCAAAGATTACAGTTTAAATTAATTGGTATCCAAATCCTTTTAGTATTGAAGGTAGCAAACATTTTTTCGACGAGAGGCACTCGGGCACGACAGTTAAGGGGTCAATGTAATATACTGCGTAAAAATACATTTTGCTATTTTAGACATGATTCATATTCTGCGAAATGAGTGCAATGAATATTTCAGTTTTATTGTTCCAACTTGTTTTAATCATGGTGAATATTGTTTAATATTCATCCTGCGTGTACTCAAATGACTATCCATTCCTAATCTTCCAAAAATATATAAATTATTACGAATTTTAACAATATTGTTTAGGCAGACAGAAGTATCTTTTATGCTTAAATGACCAAGATTTCAAACAAAACAAGTTTTAAAGAAATACATCTAAAATCCGAATAATATTTCAGCTGCTATAAAATTACTCAATACCCTGAAATTTTTGAATAAAACGAAGTTGTTTATGTACAAATATACCCATTTTTTACCCTTTATCTACTGACTGTACTTATAAGTACCTTTAAAATAACTTGTTATAAAATTCATTTAATACATCGATTAATTGTAACACAGTTTCAGATAAGTTATAGATACATTACTTTATCTTGTTCCAAAAGCGTTATTGGTTACACAAAGCAAAACTATTTTTTAAAGGATGATTTCTTTTGCTTTTGCATGTTTCCAGCTTTCTAGCCGTTGGGGGGGGGGGGTATTTTTCAATTCGGAAATATTTCAATATTTCTATTGAAAGAACCTTATATTTGCATATTTCCTAGTTCTACAAAATACTAAGAAATGTATTTAAAATAAAAGATTTGAGTGGGGTTATAAGCATTGCACAAAATCCCATTAAATTCAAATTTAATTAATCCTTCTAAATTCTTCAATTCTTCTAAAACCCTTTTAAAATTTATTAAATGATTATGGAAATCTTCTAAAGTAGTTTAAACAATTCGCGAAAAATTCTTTAGAAGATAAAGTTTTCACGGATTCATAATTCAGTACATAAATGGTTAAAATATTGACTGCGTATGAAACGGATAAGAAAAAACAGATTCGCATCCAGTCAGGGATGAAAGTGCCACGGCTGATATAGCCGATTCCTACAACTTTATTTTAATAGTATTTCTTGACTTATTTAATGACAGACTATCTGAGATTTAATAAGGTGAAGAATACTATTAAAATTTAGTGACCATTTGTTGCGTAGCGTTTGTATTCCTGCGTCCAGTCCATCATTTGCAGGATGGGGTGGACGCAGATTTCACATTCAGTCTAAATTTGTAAATAATATAGGGAAGATGGGGGCACATGTGAACAGTTCATATAAATATGGTTTTTTACTCATAACTGGATTAATTTCTATAAACAAGAACTTCTCACTATCTTAAACATAACTTTTTTTTTACACAGGATATTTTTTAAAATCAACTTTAAAGTTATTATTATTATTATTATTTTTTTTTTTACCAGTTGTCCCGCGTCGGGACCACTAATTTTAATTCCAAACTTACAAACGGCACTAAGAACATTTTAATAAAGTTTCGCTTTTACATTATAAGTTTAAAGTAAGTAAGTTCATCATTTTACGAACAGAACTTTTCTGTACCAGAAAGGACTAATAGTTTTATAAATTAAAAAAATTCTTCACATGTGCCCCAGCTGCAGGGTAGTTATGAACACACGTGGGGCGCATGTAAACACAAGCAAAAAATATCCATTGACATGCTTTTTATTCTTTTTTTTTCATTTGTCATTATAATCATTATATTATCTCTTAAATTTACCATATATATATATATATATATATGTATATAGTTGTCTAGTTTCTGGGTGATATGTTTAAGCAAAATTTTATACTCTGAAAGTAAGTAGATTGGGAGGGGGGGGGGGGCTTTGATGATTGATTATATATTGTTGCAATAAAAAAAAGAAGTAAATTTAAAAAAAAAAAAGGTTTTAAATTTTTCTTGGTATTTTTGTTTGGAGGAAATTTTAGGTAAGTTTGTTTAGATAAAACTTATCGTAAATCTCCCGAAATACGAAAGATTCTCACACAAACATTTTCCTTGTTTACTTCTAAATCAATGATAAAGAAAAGTTTTTTAATGATTTTTTAAAAAGAAATCTCGATTATATGCCCCCTCCCCCCCCCAAAAAAAATAAAAACTTATTTTCCTTTTGAAACATGTGTGTGTGTGGGGGGGGGGGGGGACTTCCAATGGGGATTTTACGGTAGCTATCGGTTTAAAAATTTTACTTTCTTAAAATATTACTGATGTTTCTCTCCATTAAAATCTTCATATACATTGTTTTTTTGAGATGGAATTAAGTTATCATTACAAATTTGAAACAAATGAAAAAAAAATAGCAAAGCTGTTTGACGTAATATTTTTTGTATTAACAATGCATAAAATATATTGTTATAGTAGGTTTAGTAAAATAACACATACACTTATTGCATTTTAAAAAACATTTAATTTATTTAAATTACTAGGGGGGCCTGCCCCCTACGAGCTACGCTCGCCAACCCCCGTTCAGGCACACCAAAATCCAAAAAGCACGATAATTTGATCGGCTTTTAAAATATTGAACTAAAAAAAACAGTAGCGATCTCTCTGTAAATGGGTTTCCATTCGTTTTCCTTGGATTGGGGATTTTTAAAGCCAAATCTGCTGCTGTTAAGAGATACAATGGCTGTTTTCGTATTTAATTTAAAAAAATTAGTTAAACATTTTAAAATAAGCTAATGTAAAGTGAATTAAGTAAACAGTGTCATTGTTTCCCGGGATTTTTTTACAGAGCTATAAGATAGTTCTTTTAAATAATTCATTTTAAATGTATCGTTTCAAATCTGACGTAATTTACACCAAAGTTTTATTTCTCTTATTAATATTCACGTGAAAATACTTTTGTTGTTAGAAGGAAATATTATTTGCGCTCTCTTCGAATTCACGATAATAGTTGAAAAGATTATCTCAAAATATCTCGCGCAAATATAATTTTCAATTTAAATTGTTTTGCTATATTTTTGCCATTTTAAATATGACGTAGTTTCCCCAAGTTACAAAATTTAACGCATAATAATGATTATTTTTTTATTTTTAAGATTTTGTTTCTCTTATTTTAAGATTTTGTGTAAATATGGTTCGGCACAGATGTCATTGGCGCAATTTTTTTCTGACGCCAATTTCATATGCGCAACGGGTACTTAGCTGGTGCTAAAGTGTAGTTATTTTGCTTGATATGGTAATCCGGATGTTGTTGTTATGCTATTGATGTTTTCGCCAAATTGGCGTCGGAAAAAAAATTGCGCCAATATGAATATGACGTATATGACATCTGTGCCTATGGTTCTTATGACGTAATTTTCCTGCTTTTAACATGTAATCATTTAATTCTAATTTTAAAGCTTTTTTTCTGTTTGTAATAGTCACGTGTAAATAAATTTTTAATTTGAAGTAAACATTATTGTTTGCGCTGTTTATACAACTGGCAACAGTTTAAATTAATAACATTTTCTAAAATTTGTAAAAAGTATCTCTCAAAATGCTGAGAATTTGAATTTAAAATTGAAATAAAGCCTCAAAAAAAATGAGTCAAATAAGAAAAATAAATACAATCTGCACACCGGGAACTTATAACGTATAAAATGATCTAAAAATGATTAAACTCTCATGTATAGTTTTTGCTCCAACAAAACTTTTTTAGTGGAACGATTTTGTCCAAATTTAGCATTAAATATCTCTTAAAATAATTCTTCGATTTGAAAACTGTCCGCATCAGCGTGTTTATCAAACATTTCTCTATAATACCACCGATTTTCATGTTTTTGTATGCAACAGTTTTTTTAATATTAACGATGAAAGGCCATGCTTAAGCATTCAAATTGGATGCCGATCTACCCGGAATATCTACGCAGATTTTCATTGGTCCATTTACAAATCAAAACTTTTTTTTATATATCGACGTACAATTGAACTTAAACGAGTTGTTGCTCTTTACGTACTTGCTGACACGTGTGTTTGTAAGAGATTTAATACAAAATCAACGTTTTGCGACAGAAATGTCTTCTATTTCAGGAAAATTATAGATATTGGAACTGACGTTATTTCTCATGAAGTTAACTGAAAGGAAGAACATCACAGAATGATTATTGGGGCACTTATGCACTGTTCATATCTGCCCTCAACTAATCTGTTCACAAGTGACCCACATGGCTGCTAGAGTTCAATTGATAAATCATTAACATTTTTCAATTTTTGAAAATAAAAGCAAAACTGTATAAAAAATATTTATTAATATTTATTGTTTATGTTAAAACATTAAAATTCAAATAAATGAATAAATAAATAAATTTATTCACTTATCAAGTTAGATATGAGATTTTACTTTTGAGATGTATAAACAATGTTTCGATATTAGGACAAATAAAATGTCAACGATCTTCAAAACATTTTTACCATATGTCTATAGGTACATCCATCTTTGGTAATTTTGTTCAATTTAAAAAAAAAAAAAATGTGTAATACCAATTGAAAAATCACTACGTTCACATCTGTCCCATGTTCACAGACGCCTTCTCCTCTATATATGTTTTTCTTTTTCTAAATCAGAAAGATAAAGCTAATTCTGAAGTTTATACTCACTTGTTTAATTTCTTCTACAGAATCGGAGTAAGAACTAACCATAGGCCGCCAGAATCCTTTCGAAATGGTGAAGGTACTTCTTCCGTTGACTGCAGAAAAGTAGATGTTTGGACTCTAGGAATGCTCGCAATCAACATATTCACGGGATTCTATTTAGACAAGAAACTACCAGATGACGTCACTTATTGGAGCAAAGAGGTTTATCCCCAAATTTTCAAAGTGTTAAAGGTAACATTAAGTTAATATTTCATATCTTTATTCCCCCATAAATCTATATAACTATGCGTAACTATGCGCAGTGGGCTCAGCGCAAAATAAAGAAAAAAAAAAAAAAGCAAACAAACGAAATAATTAGGGCATGATACCTCACATCAATTGGGTGACACGTGATGAAGATAGATTAGTTTCTATTTATTTTCGAACTACCATGTGTTTAAAGTTGTTTGAAAAGTAGCCAATATCGGTGATGTGCCGCGGCCTGTCTATTTCGTTGGCTGGATTAAAAACTGAATTCTCAGGAACCCCTGCACTCCATTTTCATTGACGCAGCCAGTTTCTTCAAGTGGCAAATGTTTTGAATCTTTAATCTCACTCAAAAAAAAAAGAACAATTTAGATGTTTTACATGTTTATAAAATAGTTGTTAATAAACTAGTGGAGTATAATTGGTGTAATTAAAAGTACGAGTAGTCTAAATAAATTTGATATACAGACATTCCAAGGATATTATAAAAGTAGATCATTTTTTAGTTTTCAGATCACAATAAAAAAAGTAAAAAATAAAAAATAAAAAATAAATAAATAAGCTGTAATACAAGTAATTTGCTTGTAATTTTTCATTCTTTTTGCAGAAAAGAAGGAGGCTGTTTCAAGGCTTCCTTTTGATCAATGTTGTAAAAGTTGTATGCTGAAACATTATTGGATATTTATGATTTTGATTTTACACATCATATTTTCACCTTAACACAACAGATTTGTATGAATCTTTATGAATACTGGAAGGTGTGTTGACAGCTATATTCTACCCTTTATTTTGCGCCACTTACTTTTTGCATCCTTTAACATAAATAATGAAAACTGTCGTTAATCATGCTAATATTATTCAAGTATATGAATTAGCGTATTATAAGAAACACTTTTCAGGTAATTTGCCAGTAAAAAGATGATTCATTTTATATATTTCAGAATGATATGGAAAAACCTAATGTCTTATATTATCTTAATACATATTTTCATATTGGCATTAGAAATAATATAAGGACCGAAACATGAATCCTTTATCCAAGGGACATACGGAGTTACATATTTTAACATATTTACAGGCAGCTGTACTTGGATTTAACCTATAATTACTTTACTTACTCATAAGGAAAAGAAAGTATCATAATCGTTATTAAAACCAGACTATGAAATTTTACTTGTATATCTTGAAGTTTTCAGACACACTTGTATTCGCTTTTGCTATGCGTACATTTTCAACGATTCTGTATATATGTGCCAATTGTATGTGTGAATGATAGTATTTCCTTACGTTTTCGGAACGCTAGGATTATTTTTTTGTACGTTCTTTCGGTATTCTTGGTATTTACGGATGAATGTTATTGAACAAGATAACGTCCAAACGGTTTTTTAGTGAACTCAAACTCTCAGGTATATTATAGGTCACAGTCGGAAAGACTGTATGGATTTGCTCACAAATTGACCGAAGGTTTGGTAAATAAGCCCTTTTTAAAATATTCCTCGACTGATTTATTGAA
The DNA here is from genome assembly GCA_963932465.1 of Maratus speciosus. Lineage (NCBI taxonomy): Eukaryota > Metazoa > Arthropoda > Arachnida > Araneae > Salticidae > Maratus > Maratus speciosus. Next base: position 263,164,768 of record OZ010794.1, on the reverse strand, counting down.
CAAAACTCGAAAATAATGAGATCGAAAATTACCATATATATAGACAAGATACTGACTGTCTTCTGTGGCTCAGAGAAAATATCTTCAGCTTCTGAACAGAATGTTCCGGGCAGGGCTTCAAATTTTAATCCAAAGTTCAACGTTCACACTGGAAATTGTGCAAGAAGAATTTTTATTTTATGTGATAGCTAAATGTCTCTGATTTAATAAAGCTTAAAGTACTATTCTTTATTTTTAATATGAATTATAGGTGCAGATTCCCAAAATTTTTAAGGAGCCAGTGGCTCCCAAACCCCAAAAATACAGCCGCCACTTTGGCTCCTAACCAAAATCTAGTGGCCACATTGTGAAACAAATTCATAAAACAATAGTGTTTATATAGAGAAAACTTATTAAAAAAAAAAAAAAAAAAACTCAGGAATTCAAAATGAAAAATAGTTTAATTAATAAATACTTATGTACAACAAAACACAGACTAATTACAACACATGTGTATATTTAATTTAATCCTAAAATTCTTGAAACTTTGATATTAAAAGTATAATAATAAATCTGGAAAAATCGGAAGATAAAGTTGGACAAGATACAATTGATTAACAAAACATGTATAAGTTAAGCTGTCACGATAATGGGAAATATTAAGAAAACTTTATTTCTTATTTTGAATTTGTCATATAAAAGTATACATATAAAAAAAAATTAGGAATGTGTAAGATTATTTTATACTATAAAAATCTCGCACTTGCAGAAAACATTTACGAAGCAAGAATATACCTCACGTTAAGTATTTTTTCGTGCGATATTCTTTCTCTTTTTGTTCTTTTTTCTTCATAGTTCGGAATCTTCTATCCTCACGACTCCATGATCCAAAGACCTTAAATAATCACCATCTCATCAGGAACCTGGGCCTGTCTCGTAAGCAGATCTGCAGTAAAGGAGTATTTATTTCAATTCTGGATTTCGAACGAAATCTTCGAAGAAATGCTTGCTTTCGCTGGTGTCCAAAGTAGAAGCTTTACCATGAGCGCGTTCATGTTACGAGCTTCGCAGTTGCTAAGCTTTGTAGTGGAACGGACCTGCGCAGAATTATATTCGAACATAATGTCGGCAAGAAAACAGTACATCACAGGGGCAGCGCTCACGACGGTAACTGAGATCGTAAAAATTGCATGACTTTCTATCAAGGTCACACTTGATCTCGGCCAGTGAAAATAGCAGGTGCTTTTCTATTTACAAAAGAAAAAAAATATGTATATACAAATTCCGCGACGGGGATTGGGAACACTGGAAATTGATCTCTGGCGATTAAGAAAATGAAAGTTAGTTGCCACAGAAAAAATTTAGCCACCACGTGGCGACAGGTGACCGTAAATCTGCACCTATAATATGAATTAGAAATTTCTGAATAAAAATAGAGGACAAAGTGGTAACCCTGGTCCCGGATACGAATCCAGCCCATTCTATTGCGTTATAAATGTATTTATACGTATACAGTGTTTGATAACCATTTCAGGAAGGAAACTTGAGATTTTCCAGTCAGACGTCCGACAGTAGATTCATATTTTTTGTCTGTTAATATTGTCTACAATTTTTCTCTACAGTAACGCTTCTCTTAGCATCTGAACATTTAACTTCAGAGTGTTATGCATTCATAATATTTCCATCGCTTTTGATAGCTTTCTATACTCGAGGAGCGCGTGAGTTTTGGTTCCTCAGCCATCTTATAACTTACGTTGCTAGTACCTTTTCGGAAACAGATGCGTTATCGGTTAAAATAACACGAAAATTATCGAAACCTTTTAATTGAAAAAGAAAAACTAAAATTGAAAAATTTGATAGACATCAATTATTTAATGGTAATCCCTGCAAAAATTTTAACTTCTGACCGTGCAGAAAAATGCCGATCGGCTCTATACTGAATAATACTATTTTTCCACAATTTTCCAGAATCATGTAAATTTTAAAATGGTTTTAAAAGTTCCCGACAGAGCATCTGTTCCATTTTTTTAAAGGGCATAGCCGGATAAGCATTGGAAACATGCCTTTCAATCAAATTTCCTGTTTTTTTTTCCCCAGATGTGCCTACATATCTGACAGTATATTTCCCCTATTATCACCCTATAAATACTGATATTTAATGAGATAAAAATGTTATTTCGATTTTTTAAAAAACGGATTTTCTCAAAAACGGCTGTACGAAATTCCATGCCATTAACTGAGGATATATAAATACCAAAGATGCATAACTGGTAATTTTTGTATAATTTTATGTTTATAAAAACTGTGTGAAATAGTGACATAAAAATTAAAATAAATAAAAATCATATTTTATGGTTATCCAAAAATTACCATTTTCTTGTAAAAAATTCACCATATGTGCCCGTATATTCTATATAAATGCCGAAAGTTGGCGTTGGGTACTTCATATAAATATTTACAAAAATGTGTATTAAAATTATTTAAATACAGTTTAAGGCGTTATTTGGGAGGAGCTGCTCAACTTCGACATACGAAGAATTTTTGAAACAAAGTTAGCAGACAATATGTCAACTGGTGCATTTTAGATTCCATTAAGCATATAAGCCATGTTTTTTAACTTCATGTTCATTTTGATATCGACAGCGTTGAGAATGTTGCTCACGAGTTCCTTAAATTTTAAAATACGGCAATTCTGTAACTGTTTATTCCAAAAATTTTTCGGGTGTCGAAGTTGAGTAGCTCTGCCCCAGATAACGCATTAAAATGAATTTCAATAATTTTAATATACATTTTTGTAAATATTTATATGTAGTAAGTACCCAACGCAAACTTTCGGCATTTATATACAATATACGGGCTCATATGGGGAATTTTTTACAAGAAAATGGTAATTTTCGGATAAATGTAAGATATGATTTTTATTTTTTTGAATTTTTATTTCGCTATTTCACTCAGTTTTAATAAACAGAAAATTTTACAAAAAATACCAGTTATGCATCTTTTGTATCTATACATCCTTAGTTAATGGCATGAAAATCCGTGCAGCAATTTTTGAGAAAATCCGTTCTTTAAAAAATCGAAAAAACATTTTTATCTCATTAAATATCAATATTTATAGGGTGATAATAGGGGAAATATATTGTCAGATATGTAGCCACATCTGGGAAAAAAATCAGGAAATTTGATTGAAAGGCATGTTTCCAATGCTTATCCGGCTATGCCCTTTTACGTGGTATTTACCATTGATGCCAACATATTTCCATTATTCCGGAGTTTGATCCAAGACGAACATATTTTCAATCGGAAATTTTATTTAAACAAAAATCTCAAAATTGAATCTGAAATGTTCGTTACTGAAAAAGGACAATTTTCTTTACATTTTTTTATCGGTTAAAAATTTGTTTGTCTTGGATCAGACTCCGGAATATTTCACTGAGGTTGGCATCTATGCACGTAGATGCCAAAATCTCTTAACCGCTTCAAGGGCAGTGGTTCACTTTTGGACCACCTAATTTTAATCCCTAATTGCCACATTTGCACTAGAGTGATGGAATGAAAAATTTCCTTTTATTAAGTACGGGAACAAAGCGATCAACCTCGCGGTTGGCGTCCTGGTTGGGTGTCCCAAGTACGTTAACAAAACCTTTTACTTGTTTTAAAATATTTTTTTTTTTTTTATAAATTATGGCGTCATTCACTAAATTCAGTATTTTGCGAAGTACCGTACCCCTGAAAGGGTTATTTATTCCGGGGTCTCATCCAAGATATGCACCTTTAAAACCAGAAAATTTATATAAAGTAATGTGCCTTTTTCTATAAGGTAATTATTAGATTACAATTTAAAATTTTCGATTAAATAAAATTTTCGTTTGGGAACATTCGGTTGGGTTTGTCTTCGATCAAACTCCGGAATAATTAAGAGATGTTGGCATGTATGCTATTTACGTATGAGAATAAGTGTAGTAAGAAGAGGGGAGGGGGGTTATTTGACAATTTAAAAGTGACATTAGAAAATTTAATGAAGTATAACTTATTTTAAAAATAAATTTAATTGATCAATGCATGGTAAAAGACTAAATCAAAATTTGTTTACTGCAGTAACATTTTTATCTTTTGCCAATTCAGAAATGAAAAATTATGGAGATAATCGCTAACTTGTAACTAACAATGTCTATAGTTTTAGATAAGGGATTTTTTCTGAAGATTTCTTAATATACTTGAAAAGGGTTTACAACATGTGCCTGTCTGCAGAGTTGCCGACTCTCCGGTGTTTTACAAACCAGTATTATCATGGAAAAAATGCTATTCTTTTGAATCCGCGGAATATTCGAATTACCGTAATTTCGGGTGTATAGCCCGCAGCTCAATCAATTCAGTTTGGACCCAGAAATTTTATTCAGTATTTGAAGACCAATATTTACCGTGATCTAAAAAGTTACATTTTATTTTTAAAAATTTCTGGGTCGAAACACGATTGTTTGATCCGCGGGCTATACACCCGAAATTACGGTAAGTAAAACAACATTATCTGCAATAAAACACCGGTGTCCAAAAAGCCGGAGCCTTGGCAGCTCTATGTCCGTACTCTAACTGTCGTAAATGGCATAGGATTGCCAAATAATTAATATATCGCTCACCCACAAGAAAAGTGAATTTCACAGGAGAGGCAAAAATAAATTTGCACAATTTTACTGCTGGTAACATGAAATTATACAACTTAGCACTGAATGTAGGATAAAAACGTGCATAACAGCATAAAAATCACAAGAATGAAGACATAGGTTGAGGTTTGGATGATTGTACCTCCCCACACTATCCATCCCTATTATGTGGTCACAAATGGACATATAGAGTAATACAGGGATTTTCCGTATAACTACACCTATGAAAGGTTTTGTGTGGCAAGACATACCTATGACAGACCTATTAGAGGAATAAAACGCAAAATGAATTTTTGAAAGATGTGTCACTTTTCACTGTCAACAGAGTTGCCAACTCTCCGGAGTTTTCCAAACCAGTATTATCATGGACAAAATGGTATTCTTTTGAATCCGCGGAATGTTCCAATTAAGTAAAACAACATTATCTGCATTAAAACACCGGTCTCCAAAAAGCCGGAGCCTTGGCAGCTCTATGTCCGTACTCTAACTGTCGTAAATGGCATAGGATCGCCATATCGTCAGTACCATGTCAAACTATCCAATATGAAAACAGTGTTGCCAGTGGGCTACTTTTATTAAATTCAGATTTCTTGATTGGCACCACTTTTTCAGTGGCAGCCGGAGCCTTGGCAGCTCTATGTCCGTACTCTAACTGTCGTAAATGGCATAGGATCGCCAAATCGTCAGTACCATGTCAAACTATCCAATATGAAAACAGTGTTGCCAGTGGGCTACTGTTATTAAATTCAGATTTCTTGATTGGCACCACTTTTTTGAAATAGTAAAATTCGCCTTAATTAATGACATATTAATTAAGGCGAAAACAATGGTATTTGTACCTTTTCAGAAAAGTGGTGCCAATCAAGAAATCTCAATTTAAAAAAAAGTAGCCCGCTGGCAACAATGTTTTCATATTGGATAGTTTGACATGGTACCGACGATATAATTAATATATCGCTCACCCGCAAGAAAAGTGAATTTCACAGGAGAGGCAAAAATAAATTTGCACAATTTTACTGCTGGTAACATGAAATTATAGAACTTAGCTCTGAATGTAGGATAAAAACGTGCATAACAGCATAAAAATCACAAGAATGAAGACATAGGTTGAGGTTTGGATGATTGTACCTCCCCACACTATCCATCCCTATTCTGTGGTCACAAATGGACATATAGAGTAATACAGTGATTTTCCGTATAACTACACCTATGAACGGTTTTGTGTGGCAAGACATACCTATGACAGACCTATTAGAGGAATAAAACGCAAAATGAATTTTTGAAAGATGTGTCACTTTTCTTGCAGGAGAGCGATATGTGATCGAGGTTTACGGTGGCAAATTCTTTATGGAAAATAAACTGTCTAGCATTTATGGTTAGTTTAAAGGGACACTCAAAAGAATCACATTACATTATGGAATATGAGAAAAAATCGTTTTGTGTGTGTTGGTAATGATGTTAGAGTGTAAAAAATAGAATAAAATTAATATGCATTTCTGAGATGAACTAAAACGTGTTTCTTTAGGATATCACATGTTTAACAGCTATCTTTCATTTAAATGGTCACAGAAAAGAATTTAAAATTTACAGAAAAATACAAATAAATGTATAAACATTAATTAAAGGTGCGTAAACTATAATATAAAAGCACTTAAATATATATTAAAGTCCTTTAACCTTTTCAGGTGAAAGTAATTGCGTTTCTGTAATGTCGAATTCACACCGGAATCTCCAAAAAAATTTATTGCAAAATAAGTAAAAGCAATTTTACGCCTTTTTTACACCAAAGTTAGAAAAGTTAAATTTAATAAAATTTTTCTGTTGCATATCTTGATCAATAGTAGGAGGGATATAGTATACCACACCGCCCCTTGGGGTTAAAATCAAAACGTTTTCAACCGACACTTACTTGGCCTTCATCAATTTCTCACTAATGGAGAACGAGTAAGTTTCGGTTGAAAGCGTTTACCGGATCAATATCGGAATCAATGTCTAATAATTAAATGATAGAATTTTCCGGTACGAATTGATTTTCCTAAACGGACACGAATTTCCGAATGACCCAATACAATAGAAATGTAGAAATATTTCCGAACTGAAACGTTTCCTCCCGCAAACTTTTAGCGACAAGAAAGCTGAAAAGATACAAACTAAAAAGAAATCATCCTTTGAAAAATATTTTTCTTCTCTGCACCAATAATATCTTTGGAACATGGTAAAGCAATGCATCTATAACCCATTCTAAATTATATTACTACTAACAGATGTATTAAAGGAATTTTATAATAAGTTATTTTAATGGTACTTTAAAGTACCGTCGGGACATGAAGGGTTAAACGATAAAGAACAGATAGAGTGTTCTAAAAGTGTTGGAAACTGATTCATAATTTATGCCTGTCACATTATTTTTGTTTCTTATGAATTAAGGGAATTAGGAAAAATATCTTCCACTGCTCTTGGAATATCATCTTTAAGACATTTTATCATATTGTGCAAATATTGCAATCATTGAGATGAAATATTGCCCCCAAAACAAGGGGTCTGCTTTTTACCAATATTAGCAAGAAGTATTTTGGAAATGCAAAACTGATAAAGCTAATTTTAGGGCAATATTAGCGCTTCATTAGAATACATATCCAATAGTGGAAAAATATTGGCTTTGCAGTGGAAATATTTTCTACATAAATACAGTGCTGACTACGTATTAGATTTACGTTTGAAATATTTCGGATGGAACAACAGATTTACACAAATATTAACTTTGCTTTAGAAATTATTGAGATGGAATACCATTATTGACTTAGTATTAGGTTTAAAGGCTTAAACTGTCAAAATGTAAACGGATGAATATTGAGACAATTTTTCATGCGAGTATTTAAATTGGTTCTATATTTAGCCAAGAAATAGCACAATATTGGTTTATTTCTAAAGATAAATAAGTGTTTTCAGCTTCAAAATCTAGCGTGTTTTGTTACTAGTATTTTTTATGATCTTTCTTATGCATACAAAAAATAATCACAATTTAAGGAAAATTAAAACATTGAAACATGATTGTGATACATTGATCTTATTGCAGAAGAGAAAATTTAACAAGCTGCATAGAGCATATTTGAAGTATCCTTCTGGGAATGATATCCTGAAGTCAGCCAGGAGTTTCGCAGCTTTTTGCCTTCAATTTGACCCAATAAAACGTCCCCCTGTTAAAGATCTTCTGGAGCACAACTTGATGGATAAATCTGCTTTCCTGCCAAAAAAAGACAACATGTGGCATAAAAAAGGTAAGATTTTTAGAGGAGATTCTGTTAAAATATAGAGGGTGTTCATGCATTTATGTAACAATTTTGATTTTCAAAATAATTTAAATTTAAGTAAAAAAAATAATGAAATTAATATGGCATCAGTTTGGAAAAGGGTTTAATTATTTATCGTCTACATCATTAAAAACGTACTTTGCTTTAAAATGTGGTTGGAAAATAAACAATTGACCGAAAGCTATATAATTGAGCTTTAAGAAATGAAGTACTCTTATTTCACAAAATATAATTTATGAACTTTAAAAAGTTCACTGATTTACTTAAAGGATAACTAAAAATAGTAGAAGAGGTGTTAGAAGTTAAAAATATATATTTTATTTAAAACTTCTTAGTACTCTCAAGTTTTCCAAGCTGTTCATCTGAAAATATTTTAATAACTAATTTTATTTAATACATCATCGTATTTTCAATCTTCGCGAAGCTCTTCATCAGAGAATATTTTAATACACTGCTCAGCAAAAGTTTAGACACTGGTGATTTGTAACCTTTATATAAAAAGTACGAACACTTGGGTTATACAAATAGCTGTATTTATTTTTTAATATATTTTAAATGTTTTGGACAAAAATAACGGTTTTAATGCAGGATATTATTTAATTTAACTGAAAAAAGTGAAATTTGCATATTGCAAATGTTTAGACACTTTTGTGATATTTCGGCAACTGTTGACGGAAAAACGCAAATTTCAAATATTTGACGTCACATGCATGAAGTATTTAACTGCACCTCACGATAATATCGGTTAGTGAAGATGCCGCAAGCTAGAAATTTTTAGTCAGATGAAGTAAATAAAGCATGGAAACTGAAATCGAAAGGGAAGACTTTTTCAGAAATTTCAACCACTTTGAACCGTCCAAAGAAGTCTATCTATTAAGTACTGTCTAAGGATGACTCTTTCAAAGCAAAACACAAATCTGGAAGGTCTCGTGTGGCCAGAAAACGAGATTATAGAAGGAACCATAAACTGGTATCTAGACAAATGATGACTGCCAATCTCATTAAAAGTGATTCAGAGCTTTCTGTGTCAACGGTTACTTCGTAGATGAATTTATAAAGATGTACATTAGTTTACATGAAAATGATAAAAGAACCAGCCATGAAATCTCACAACAAATTGACCCCTTTCCGTAGCGGACTAATTCTGTTTATAAAACTAATGAAATAATGGACTGAAATCAGAATTTATAAACGAATTTATTAGAAAGTACGAACTTGCTTATTTTCACGTATATTATAAAACGAAAATTTTAATTAATTCTTCTTGGTGCCGTCTGTCAGTTTTGGAATTAAAATTAAGTGTGCTTTTTAAGGACACCGGCCTCGAAAGAGTTAATAATTTGGGCCTCACTTTGTTTTAATTCTCAAGTACCTCTGGAGTTTCCCAATGGTCGCCAAGCAGCGTAAGACTACATACATACATTGGAAAGCCATTTGATGAACTTTTAGCTCTTCCAAAGTATACATTTGAGCAAGATAATGCGTCTATTCATGTAGCATACAAATTAAAAAAAATAATTTAACTCTCAAAATATTACTGTTCTCGACTGGCCCGCGTGTAGCCCTGATCTGAACCCAATCGAAAACTTTTGTGGCATCATATCTCATACAGTTTATGCATTCTTTTGACAATACTCTTCAATAATGAACTTCGATCTGCTGTTGCACCTGTTTGGTTAGTAAATGGGCTACCAAGTGAAGCAGGATTTAGTTTTTTCGATGGGAACTCACAATGTTGCATTAATAGCAGACAATGTAGGTGCAGTTCGAATTTAATTTATGGATACTTTTCTGTTAACAGACAAATTGTCTATACTTTTGACATAATGTTAAATTTGTTTTTTTGTCATTATGTATTATGTAATGTGTATAAATTAAAATTTATTGTTTGTGTATGAAAGATAAGTCCCCACTAATTTATGACAGTTGAGTTCCAACAATTCGTTACATACTTCTCACTACAGAAGTATAATTGATCATTGTCTAAACTTTTGCTGAGCACTGCAACTAATGACTAATCACTAATTTTATTTATAACTTCTTAGTACTCACAATCTTGTCCAATTTCTACATCAGAGAGTATTTTAATAACCAATATTTATTTAAAACTTCTTAGTGTTTTCACGCTTTTGCAAACTCTTCATCAGAGAATATTTTAATAACTAATTTAAACTTAAAGGTATATACAAATATCATACAGACATTCATACAATAAATACAATAAACCTAAATAGGTTGAAAAATTAGCCGGAGCAAGGACACGAACCGGGGAACACAGCCTACTAGATTATTACTCTAACCACTCCGGTCGATAACTGGGTGTCCAATTTTCTACTAATAAACCATGTGGCACAGTGGTTTGAGCATCAGCCTAGTACACTGTGTTATGCCAGGTTTGAGTCCATGCTCTTGCTAATTTTTCACTCCAGTTGGTTTATTTTATTTATTGTATGTCTTTCTGTATACTATTTGTATATACTTTTACAGGGTGGCGAGTGGTCAGGGAAAAAAACAGTCAAAAATGAGGAAAGTACCAGTATTTTCTTATAGAAAATACTTCAAATAATATAAAGGGATTAAGGAAGGCGAATTTCTCTTTTACAACATACTGGTATTTAACACATTTTATGACTGTGTTTTTCCCTGACCACTCGCCACCCTGTTTTAAGTGTTGAATGCTGGCGTTATTTATGTGTGTGTTTTAATAATTTAAACTTCTTAGTACTTTCAAGCTTTTCCAATATTTACTATTATTCAGTGTTCCAGCATTGTGTTACTTGATTATTAACGAAAAAGATGTGAAGAGTTTTATAATTTTGGTACATTTAGTAAAAACTGGCATTTAATAATGAAGAGGCAAATTTAATAAAAATAAATTAAACACCACAGTTTATATTTGAGTCGTAAAAAGATTTAAAAAAGGATTCCCAACAAAGACACGATAAACGCTTATTATTACAAAATTCGCATTAAATGTTGGTTCAGAGAAAACAGGAAACGTTTATTTAAAAGTTTTAAAGTTAGCAAATAAATAAATAGAATGCTAAATTCATCTTTAAAAAGTTAAAATTACACTACTATGTGCAAATTACTTAAAAGATGATAAAATATTTAAAAGGGTGTTAAATTACTTTAATAATTATTAGTACTTTCCACCATATTCATAGACTTCGTCAGAGAATACAAAAATGAAAATAAAAATACTGTTGTCTCGCCTTCTTTTCCAATTACACGTAGTTGCTTTCGAAAGGAGTGAAAGTGAAAGTCAGTTTTTATATCCGGAAAACATTGGGAAAATATTTTTATTTTCCAGTTCCATTTTAATGTACTAATCGAGTTCTGTCTAAAACTGGAATTTCAGCTGCCAACTGGATAAAGTGATAGTCTGTGTTGGCGCCTCCCGGTTTATTAGTAATTAAGTATCATTGCATTGAAATTCGAAACACAGAAACCAATTTTTAACCTCTTCGTAACTGAGTATTAATGCAGTATTATTCCTTATTACTGAATTATTTCTTCTCTACTTTGACTTCAGAGCAAGAGTTATAGTCCATTTGAATTATTTCGAATCTTAGACATCAAAGCATATCATTCGAAGATAGAAATTGCAATTATGTTTTAGTATCATTAATAAAAAGGGAAAGGATGGAGTTCCACATATGTGGACCCAGGTAGCGAAGAGGATAAACCAGCACTGAAAAAAAATTAATACAATAAAAATTACTTTGATTGCCTTCACAAATTTCGTATTTTACGGAAATTTTCTTTTTCCGATGAAAGCGATTTCGGGAATGCCTCACAATCACAAAGTATGGATTTGGGAATATTTTTGACTGACAATGCTAACTTTTGACTTTATCTAAATCTTGTATATCTGAAAACTCTTTTGCTTCTTTTACCACAAAAATGTAATAGAAATTTTTGATTTATTTAATCGGCAGATTACGGCGATTGAAACAGATAAAATTTACTATAATTTTTTTGTGGTACAAAAAAGCGTAAGATGTTAGCAGCTATGCTTTAGGATTTATTTTTATTGTTACACTGAAAAGGGAAAAATGTTAAAATACGAAAACTATTTCAGAATAGCAACAATATACAAAATCCGACGAAAATAAGAATTTAAGTACATTTTTAGCACTACTATCTGTTAAGGACATTCGTAAATCTATATTCGTAACTTTTTGACACACCAGAAAATCATTTAAACAAAAAAAGAAATTTCCTAAATATACTTAGTCTTTTGTAAATTGTACTTGAAATAAACAGATTTCTTTTTTTTTCTTTTTCCTCACTGCGTGATGAATTCAGAGGGTTGGGCCGGGGAAGGGGGAAAGGACATTTCTGGAAAGATTTCGGATTTTCTGATTACACAAGCCTGCGATGGTTGCATTTTTTTAATTTTTCATAATTCATTCATACATATTTTTTAGCGCTGAATCCTTAAATTACCTTTATATTTTACAATCACGTCAGCAATTTTTGCAAATCTTAAATTTCAAAATTGTTAAAAAGCCGGAAATTAGAAAATATCTGATGCTCTAAAACTGATGGAAAACTTTTTTTCTTATAATAATTTATTCACTTTTTGGTTTATACTGGAGATCCTTATATCTAAAGACATGATTGATTTGATGGGGGGCTAGCGGTGCATAAAAACATGCACACATTGAACAAAATTGTTAGTATTTTCATAATTGATATTTTGCATGTTTAGCCATATATGCCAACACCTCTTAGTTATTCCGGAGTCTGATCCAAAGCGAACCTGTTTCCGACCGGAAATTTTATTTAATTAAAATTTCCAAAAAGAGAAAAAAATGTACCTCATAGAAATAAGAAACAATTCCTTATATATATATTCCGGTTTAAAAGATTCTTGTCTTGATTCAGACTCCAAAAGAATCAACACATTGTACGCGGGCAACTTTTCGAAAATGAACACTAAATTTACTTTCACAAACGCCACTGTAAATTAAAACGTGCTAAGAACCAAAAACAAGCAAACATTCTTGGATTACACCTTCTTTTTTCGTCCGTACAAAATTTCCGGTATCAGTAATAATTTCTGTCCCCAACCTACAAAAACGTACTAATACGCTTCCCGCATACAATGTGTTAAGTAATGTTGCCATCTATGGATTAGTGGGAAAATGCATACGCATAGTATAAACGTTTTACATCTGATTTATAGATTTATATTTTACGATTTTCTAAATAAGTTAACTTAAAAAAAAAAGTGATTTATGAAAGAAAAGTACGTAATAGCAAAAATGAAGGCCATGTTCGGATTCAGTGATAAAAAATATATAAGAATTAATTATCAAATACTGAAAAACATGACACAACTCAAATTCTGCTGGTTTGTGTTATTAATGGAATAGAAGAGAAGTCCCCCTCTCTCACTCAATGATAGTCACTTCCATTGTAACTCTCGTAACACTTGATGATCGATTATTGTTTTCTAAAGTGTAGAAAATTTACTAATAGACCTAGAACAATTTTTCATAATATAAATTTTTTCTAATAAGAGCTTAGTGCCCAAATACATGCAGATTACTTCAATCACTGTTTTAGTCCCAAAAAATGCATTTCAAATTGATGTAATTGATGTAACATAAAATAGACAAGCACATTTTCTGCCTTCATTGAAGTGTAAAAAATATGAAAACTAGCCAGTTAAAATAATGATTTTATGCTCTTAACCTGTTAACTAGTTCGGGAAAGAAAATTTATCTTGCTTCGTTACTAAAATCTTTTCAACACCACTAATTTTTACCTGTGATCTTCGGTTCATTATCGGTCCGACTTTTTTCGATTATTTAAGGCATAAATGCTAATTAATGCCCAATTGTAATAATAACTTTTTAAAGTAATTTCTGAATAACAAAACAGAAAAAAATAGTACTTACATATGTAACATGCTTAATTATGATTGCGTAACTGAAGTAACATTATCACTTTACAAAGCTTGTAAACAGTAATTTAGAACACATTCTTGCCGGGATTTTTTTTATAAAACACACAGAAATAGCAAGCTTTTCAATCACAGTCTTAAGCTAAATATATTATTAATTGTATTCCTCCTCCTTCCAAAATGAGAATTTCCTCTGGAATTGCCTTGATCCAGGAATCATTTCTGTGAGAAAATACTGAACTTCAACACTGTTTTTTTTAAACATTATTTGTAAATATAAAAGTGATTACGTGTAAACTTATAGAGAATAATTTGTACAAATATTTGTTGTGAAATAACATTTTCCCAATTTTTTATGAAAGTGCATTATAATATACAATAATTCTTAATTAAGTTGTATAGAATACTTTTAGTTAATAACGAATTTTATTAATGTGTAATAAAAGCGGTTTTACTTTCTTTTTTATCCTTAGTACACTGGAAGAAAACTGAAAAAGAGATAAGTTTGTTAAAAGATTACCTAGGATTGAATGAAGATCTAGATTTTGTGCTTGACGGTGAACCATCTCCATATTTAGAAACTGTGAACAATAGTAATGCCATGGAAAACACAATATCCCTTGCAAATAAAAGTAAACAAGAATTTGAAAGCCAAAATCACAATATTCAGAAAATTTCAGATGTGAAACAAGAAATCATTTCTCCAGTTACTGATACAAAAGAATTTCCATCGAATTGTCTATCTGGTGAAGCGGAGAAAAATATGATTATTCTAGATAATGACATAACACATGGAAAACAAATAATCCAAGAACCCTTGCAAGAAGATAATAATACTGAAATCAAACGTGAAGGTGATCGCCTAGCAGATTTGCTATTATCCATGACAGAATTCCAGCAGCCAAATAATAATATTGAAAATACAGAGATTGTTAAAAATATTCTTATTCTAGATGATGACACAACACATGAAGAAGAAATAATACCCAAACCTTTACAAGAAGATAAATATACAGACATCAAAAGTGAAAGTGATCGTCTCGCTGATTTGTTTTTATCCATAACAGAATTACAACAGCCTAATAAAAATGTTGAAAATATAGAGATTGTTAAAAATACAGAAAACAGCATAACTTCTCTTAAAATTGAAGATCAGGAAGATACAGATTATTTCTCAATAGCCAGTAAAACAGAAACCTACAATGAAGATGATCATCTTGCAAATTTATTAATATATTTGTCAGAGTTCAACGTTCATTCAACTAATGATGAGGGAAAAAAGAAGGCACTTGTAGATCGAAAACTTAAAATCCAAAATGAAAATATCACCGCAGTAAACAGCACAACAGATTTACAAAATGAAATAAAAACTAACATTGAAGTTCAGGATACTGTGAAAGACAATACTGCAGATGAAAACAAAATGTACAGCCAACCTATGCAGCAGTACAAACCTGAAGAAGAAATAAAAAACAATATCTCTGTTATGGATTTTCGAAAAGATAAAAATACAGAAAAATGCAGTTCATATTGGAATCATGAAGTCGGGGTATATTTACTGAATTTGTTCATTGATGACAACCCTTCCAATGGAATGCTTCACCCCGAAAACTACTTATTCAAATTGGTGCAAAAGCTATAATTTATCGAGGGGTTCAAGCTGCATATTTCCTCACAAAAAAACAGCAAAAAAAGTTTTTCACAGCGAAATAAAAAATATTTACTATATCAATCAAATCAACTAAATGAATAATTGAAATTCAAAAATAACCATAATTTACAACCATATTATAGTACATGAAATGCAGTAGTAATAATCAAAAGTTATTTTTTCCATCTCAGCTCATAAGATACAGTATTTTCATTCTCGAGCTCAGCAATTTGATCATTAATAATATTTAAATAAAAGTGCAACACAGAAGCAAAATAGGAAAAATATGGTGCAAAAAATATATATATTCACTTTTTTTTAACATAAACAAAAATAATTCGTTTACATTTTAGCATGTATAATATAAAATTATCATTTGACATTTAACCCCCACTATTTGTTCAAGCGATTTAATATTTTTAGTTTTTTTTTAGTTTCATTTAAGTTTTAAGTTTTAATTTTTAAGTTTTAGTATAAGTTTAGTTTTAGTTTTTTTAGTTTTTATTAAGTACTTATTTAACGCTAAATATTAAGTCGCTTGGTCAAATAGTTTTAAATGGTAAATGATTATTTTATATTATACAATAGCTACTTTGGTTCATATTAAAATAACAATAATTTCGGCTCATAACAAAAAAACTCATATTATACTTTTCAACAGTAATAATAATGAAGTTACTTTCCAATAACATACAATAACTATATTGGTTCATATTAAAATAACAATAATTTCAGTTCATAACAAAAATAATAGTTACTTTTCAACAAAAATAATGATCAAGATACTTTTCAATAATAATAATAGTCAAGTTTATTGAAATAATAAAAGTAATTTTCATTCCATATTTATCATTTAGTAGAAAAATATGCAGCAATGTTACCCCCGATAATACAGAATCTCAAAGTTCTCCGCATCACCTATCGACTAAAGAAATGAAGCAAGACAAATAATAAAACTGGAAAAATTTTGCATTACAATTCTTATCTGCAAAAAAATTCTCAAAAATCAGATGTAATAGATATAATCCTGTTGTAATAAAACACATCAAAGTGTAATTTGTTTGTTTTCTTTAAACTCAGATTCCGTAATTTAAAGCCTTTTTAACATTTTCCAACATAGTTGAAAGGTGTTTATGATTTCCGATTGTATGTCCGTCTGTTCGAGGTGTAACTCTCGTAAATATACTGGGAGTGGCCGGATTTTTTATTTATGTTATTGATGCTTAATATAGCACGATCGGTATTGAAAATGTGTGTAATTTTGCATGTGGATTTTTAGTTCATTTACAGGGTCGGTTAAAAGTTTTCTATTACATTACGGTGTATGGGAAAAAATCATTGCAATGTCATTTTAATGATGTTCTACAATTTCAAACATAATGAAATTGATAAGAATAATGAAATTGATAAAACATAATGAAATTGATAATCATTTGTGTACTGCACTGAATCGTACATTCTGAAGAATATGTGTGGCAAAGCATTTACTATTCATTTACAGGGACACACAAAAGGTTTCCATTACATTTTGGTCTAGGGGAACAGTTTTTAGCGTATTCTAGTTCTAAACACAATTAGAAACACAATGAATCTAATAAGCATTATGGGAGCTTAAAACAAAAATACATGTTCTATAACATCATGTGCATTAC
Source organism: Maratus speciosus (assembly GCA_963932465.1). Taxonomy (NCBI): domain Eukaryota; kingdom Metazoa; phylum Arthropoda; class Arachnida; order Araneae; family Salticidae; genus Maratus; species Maratus speciosus. The sequence continues at coordinate 263,147,597 of OZ010794.1, read as the reverse complement.
ATAAATAGTTTATAGGTTACATTTTATCAAACATAAGGAAAATAATATACATTACTGGAGCTTCCTACAAAGATACGTGTTGCTGTATAACTTGATGTGAAAATATAGTCCATAACTTATTGTAGTTAATATAGTTAATTTACAGGGATATGCAAAATATACGGACAGAGTACCGTACAATTAGCTATGTGTGCTGGAAATGCGATTTCATTTATGGTGTGAGCATTTAGCTGTTATTTGCTTAGTATGTGGTGTGCATAATTGCTATTGATCTGTATACAGGGTTATGCAAAAGAATTCGTAAGCACTGAGGATTACGAGCGTGAATGGATTAAAAGCAGCTTTTAATATACTTATGCATTTTCAGGTTGAATTATATTTAGTATGCTAAAAATGTTTGTATTATATAACTAAAATCATATACAGGGACATGCAAAAACTGGATACATGACATCATATAGGAGATAATGTTTGGAAGTGTGGTTTTAGTAGTTTTAATTATATTTAAACTGCAATTAGATTTTAGCTTAATATGTTAGCAATTTACGTATGTTTTATATTGCATATGTTAGGACCGATGTACATGCGCAGTCCATTTCTTCGCTCTTCTTACCCAGAATTTAATGATATATTACTGCTTTCAATTTGCATTTTGGAATTTTTATATGCATAGATACATTGTCACTGAAGGCATTTTTATTTAATAAATTATATAGCCTATCATTTGTTAGATTGAATATTTTTTTAAGAAATATTATTCAATAAACTTTTATTTAAAGAAAATCATCTAACAAATGAAGATATCTTTGACTATACAATTTATTAAATAATGTTTTCAGTGACAATACATCCATGTATTTTCATAATGTATGCCACATGAATTTCAAAAACTGCAAATTGAAAGCAGAAATTTTAAGCTATCAAGACGATGTCTGTAGTGGTCACCAGACCATCATAAAATGTCATCCACAGGATGTTGGCACGTGTGACATTTCCAATCCCAGGGGATGTGCTTTAATTGTCGACAGTAAATGACAACAGGGCCATTTCATCGATCATCAGAATATCAGCTTGTCCAAAATATGACGTTTTCAATATTTTTAGGACGTGCAAGTGTTAGTATGTTTCCGTATATTGATAGAAACTACTGATGGTGAATTTTCAACCTGTTATGCATTTTCTTACTAAACTACGTTTACCATATGTACAAATTATAGATTAAATACATTGTTTCACAGAATAATTGGACTACTTTTTTGCTATGGACGATGATTTCTTAAATCTGGGTGTTATGAGTTTTCTAAAATATTTACTCAGTTTTTTTTTTTTACCTTATTAAACAGCGAAGTTTTGGTAACAAATTCAGAAAGTGTTGGAAAGTGTTACATAATCTATTCTTGAAGGATAATTTTTCATTCTTGTTTTTTGACAAAAATTTTTGAAACATAATTTAAACTAGATTTCAAATATTTAAAGTAAAAATCAGCTATGAGCACTTATTCCTTTGCACTGACAGAATGTGTATTGACAGTTAGATCCCTCATGCTCTTTGATCAAACGCTCATTGGTGTTTATACTTAAATCGGAGATCGAATTTAAGTTCAGGTTCTCAACCCCTCTGCATGATTTAGATGGAAAAGGTAAGCACTCGCAAATTGGATCCTATTGTTACCGCTCATTCTTTTTTTTTTTTTTTTTTTTTTAATGAAAGTTATCATTATAAAGAGGGGTAAATGGTTTTCTATCGAAGGACCCACATATTTTTGAAGAAAGACGCAACAGTCTACGAGACTTATAAATCTACCTCTAAATGCCCAAACACATTTTGTACAGTAAACGAAATCATTAAAAGGGTAGTGGGTGACTTTTTTACATTTTACAATACAGTTGAAAAGTGTTTATGCATTGGGTTTGTCTGGCCGTTTTTCTGTCCAAGTTCTAACTCTCATAAATGTACTCTGTTTGGCATGTAAATGATGTAAATTAATGAGGTTTACCATGGCTTTTTCGGTATTAAAATTGAAGTGTGTAGAATAAGTAGTTCATTTACAGGTCACACAAAAATATACCGTTACATGAGGGCCTATGAGGAAAAATTGGTTGCAGTGTATTTTAATGATGTTGCTCATTTACAAACATAACAAAAGAGACATAAGTTGTTGAGATGCATAAAACATGCTTCCTGTAGAATTTAGGGGACGAAGTATTTACCATTCATTTACAGATACAAAAAATTTTGTTTAAGTACCGGTCTTCGGGAAAAGTTATTCGCAATTAATTCAGATTATGAAATTCATATACTTTACTGAGGTTTACTAGAAGATGCTTGCAGTAGAATGTGATGTGCATCACACGTATCGCTCAAATACAGGGACACATGAACGATTTCGGATATAATGCCGTGTCCGAAGTATTGTGCTTTAGAGGTTATTGCTGAAAATAAGTTATCAGTTATTGAATAAGTTTTAAACTTTATCTAAATTCTTCCATACTACGTGGCCACAGACAATATACACTATACAGGGCTACACAAAATAATTCGCAAGTAATTCTGAGAATGAGCGTAAATTGCTTAAAAGTTTTTTTAATTTGATATATTGATTACAAGCTCAACTACACTTGGTATTCTAAAAGGTGTTTGTAGCATTTAAATATAATCATATAAATAGTCTAAGAGCTAGCAACGTTTTCGTCACCTGATTTTATCAAGGCTCATTTTTCTATATGTTTTTCCGATTTATGGTGTAGTTCGTTTGCGAGCGATCTGGCAGTCAGGAGACGTTGCATTTACCTGCGGGAAGAGGGGTTATGCAGGCCAAAAAACTTCAAAATTATGTCATTTTATCAAGGCTCATTTTTCTATATGTTCTTCCGATTTATGGTGTAGTACGTTTGCGGGCGGTCTGGCATTCAGGAGACGGTGTGTTTACCTGCGGGAAGAGTAGTTATGCAGGTCAAAAAAATTCAAAATTACGTCATTTTATCAAGGCTCATTTTTCTATATGTTCTTCCGATTTATGGTGTAGTACGTTTGCGGGCGGTCTGGCAGTCAGGAGACGTTGCGTTTCCCTGCGGGAAGAAGGGTTATGCAGGTAAAAAAACTTCAAAATTACGTCATTTTATAAAGGCTCAATTTTCTATGCGTTTTTCCGATTGATGACGTAGTACGTTTGCGGGCGGTCTGGCAGTCAGGAGACGTTGCGTTTACCTGCGGGAAGAGGGGTTATGCAGGTTAAAAACTTCAAAATTACGTCCTTTTATCAAGGCTCATTTTTCTATATGTTTTTCCGATTTATGGTGTAGTATGTTTGCGGGCAGTCTCGCAGTCTGGAGACGTTGCGTTTACCTGCGGGGGAAGGGGTTTTGCGGCTCAAAAAACTTCAAAATTGCGTCCTTTTAGGATGATTTTTGTTCATAACATCTGTTTCTACTAACTATTTTAGATATTAATCCATTATTACCAGAAGTTACCAATGCCGCTAAGACCCTGCCAGATCCACATTTATAGGTAACATATTACTCTTTAGTTAACAGACAACCTATAATTAATTTTCCAGGCACAAATACGGTTGCAAAGTTAATGCCCGACGGCTTTAAATATGGCAACGAAAGTGCCTGTTTCAGAAGCCTGTTTTACAGTTTAAAAATTATAAGTCATCTTTACGTCATTTTATCAAGTTTAAAAATTACAAGATATTACTCTTTGGCTATCAGACAACTTATTTAATTTGCCAGACACAAAATCGGTTGCAAAGTTAATGCCAGACGGCTTTAAATATGGCAACGAAAGTGCCTGTTTCAAGAGTGTTTTATAATTTAAAAATTAAAAGCCCTCTTTGCGTCATTTTATCAAGCTTGAAAATTACAAGGTATTACACTTTGGCTAACACAAAACATATAATTAATTTGACAGACACAAATTCGGTTGCAAAGTTAATGCCAGACGGCTTTATATATGGCAACGAAAGTGCCTCTTTCAAGAGTGGTTTATCGTTTAAAAATTATAAGTCATCTTTACGTCATTTTATCAAGCTTAAAAATTACAAGATATTACTCTTTTGCTAGCAGACAACATATATAAATAATTTGCCAGACACAAATTCGGTTGCAAAGTTAATGCCAGACGGCTTTAAATATGACAACGAAAGTGCCTGTTTCAAGAGTGTTTTACAGTTTAAAAATTACAATTACATAAATTTAAATTAATTACACAAAATTAAACTTTTTTTCGACATACACTATATATATACTAGGAAGATAGCCCGTCAAAAATGACGGAAAATGTAATATATAGATCTGTTATATACAACACATCTGCAAGAATATGAGTTTTTCTCGCAATTCCGCAGTGATTGATGAAAATAACACATTTTAAAAAAGAAACACCTTATGAAAAACTATGTATAATGAATACATAAAAAATGCAAATTAAGTGTAAATTAACATTTGGTCGGAAAACTTCAGGATATACGACGTTTTTTGTAAAAACTTTTTTATTATTTAAAAGCTGACTTTGCTTTTCAGTATCTTCGACACATATTTTTAAATGTCCTTCCTTTTGCATCTTGAAATAATTACATATAGTTGTCCATGAGAAAAAACCTGTTCTTTTAAATACAGTCCGACTGTAGAAAATGTTTATCCTTCTAACTTATTCATCATATTTGTAAATGACAGTATAAATGAAAATTTTATTCATATCAATTCATTTCATTCATTGCTCATTCATTTCAAATGAAAAATACTATAAATTATTGAAAAAAGGTATTTCTTTGTTAAAAAACATATTCTATATTACATCTCTACTTCATTATTAATTCTTCAATCAAAGAACAGAACAAACATAACAAAAAAAAAAAAAAAAAAAAAAAAAAACGTTGCCGCTTTGAGTTGCCATTATCGTCTGCATGAGAAAAAAAAACACTATAAATACCATAGAGGTAATTCAGCGTTGGATGAATGCCAACATCGGTTCCCTTTTCTCATGTAGACTTTTTCATGGTGCTGCGACCGGCGGTGACGTCATTAACATTGTATTAAAAGAGAGACGAAATAGTAACTCAATGAGCGAATTTTTTTATGTGAATGATTCTAAAATGTGAATGACTCACCGTAACAGCTCTGTGCTTGTTTACATTAGGAAAATTAAACACGGTTTCTGAAATGGTTTAACGATAGCGCAACACATTAAATTTTTTATTAGAAAAATAAGCTGAACATATGCTGTTTTTATAGAAAAATGTGCTGAACAGACGTGATTCAAGATAGACGAAATAAATGTAAAAAAAAAATTGAAAGACATACTTTCAATAATATTCACAAAAATGTATTTTTTTAATGCTCTAAAAAGTGGGAAATTTTTGGAATTGAAATGAAATTGTTTTATTTTCTCATGTCCAAGAAAAAAAAAAAAAAAAAAAAGAAAGCTTGGTCGCCAATTCAATTTAACTTTTGTTTAAGTGTTTTTATGATATTATACTATGTACGTTACCTATGTATATATATGTATATAAAGTTGGCGCCCGTGCTTTCATTTTTTTTCCCTTGGGCATGGGAAAATAAAACGGTACTTTTCGGTTAGCCGGGCGCCAGTATTATATATACATGCATATATGCACATATATACACATATATTTACATATATATATATACATATGTATGTATCTGTATATGTGTGTGTATGTACATATATATATGTAAATATATGTGTATATATATGCATATATGTATGTATATATAATACTGGCGTCCGGCTAACAGAAAAGTACCAATAAAACAATTTATTTTCAAGCCCAAATATTATTTGCTACTTTTTAGTGTATTTAAAAAAATGGCAGAGATGTCATATTCGCCCCATATTGGCGCGATTTTTTTCGGTTGCCAATTTGGCGAAAACATCAACAGCATAAACAACATAATCCGGGTTACCACATCAAGCAAAATAAAGACACTTTGGCGCAAGTAAAGTACCCGTTGCCTATATGATATTGGCGTCAGAAAAAAATCGCGCCAATATCGGGCGAATATGACATCTGTGCCAAAAAATATATATATATATATTTTTTATACATTTTTGAAGAATTTTAATAAAAGCATGTCTTTCAAAAAAAAAATAAATAAATAAATAAAAATTTAGAAAAATACATATATTTTGTTTTTAATATTTTAGTCAAACAACTCTTTTTTAGTCTTATTTTACATTTATTTTAGGCACAGATGTCATATATTGCCCCATATTGGCGCGATTTTTTTCCGGCGCCAGTTTGGCGAAAACCTCGTTACCATATCATCTATATCCGCGTAACCATATCAAGCAAAATAACGACACTTTGGCGCCAGTTAAGTATACGGTGCGTATATGATATTGGCGAATATGACATCTGTATCTTATTTTATTCTTAATTTTTTTGTACAAACTGTAGCGCAGATAGTGTAAAATAATAGACATTTTGGTACTTTACCACCATAGAGGTCCTGGCTTTTTTTTTTTTTTAAGCTTGTTGTAATTCGGGCATCAGTAAGTGAGATTTGTGATCAAATCATATAAAAAGCTATGAAATTCAAATAAACAAACTTTTAAGTTTATTTATATAATCTATAAATGTTTTACTTATATCGATATTATTGTTGTTTTTTTATATACAATTTACTTCTGTTTGTATACAAAAATAGTTAATATAGTTGCTTCTGTGTATTAAATAAATTGTGTAAATATTGAAAAATTACTTGTGTGGTATATGAAACAGTGAATAAGTTGCTAGGAAATATGTTGCCAAATTTCATTTTCTGGTACTTTTCCGTGTACTTCTTAGTTATCCCGTCCACCAAATTACTGTCGACGAATTGTAAGATTAAATGGCAATAATGGTTGCCATTAATTAATTAATTGTAAAATTAAATGCCAATAATGGCCAATAAAACCATTAATTCGACATTTTATTTGTATTTTTATTATTGTTTTACTAATTTATTTGTTCTTTCGTTATTTAAAATAAAAATTATGCCAATGTGTATAATTTGGCAAGTGGTTTGGCGATTTATATAATTTTGCGAAATTGGTCGACGGGATAACTAAGAAGTACCCTTTTCCGTTATACGGACACCATTGCCGCCAAGCGTAATAGTTGGCCCAAAATGAAAATCATGTGAATTGAAACATTTGAAAAATAAAAGAAAAAACATGAAGATAAAGTGAGCATTTAAAAAATAGGTACTTCTTAGTTATCCCGTCGACCAAATTACTGTCGCCAAACTGTAAGATTAAATGCCAATAATGGTTGCCATTAATTAATTAATTGTAAGATTAAATGCCAATAATGGCCAGTAAAACCATTAATTCGACGTTTTATTTGTATTTTTATTAATGTTTTACTAATTTATTTGTTCTTTCGTTATTTAAAATAAAAAATTATGTCAATGTGTATAATTTGGCGAGTGATTTGGCGATTTATATAATTTGGCGAAATTGGTCGACGAGATAACTAACAAGTACCAAAAAATATAACATTTGAAAATTACAGACCTTTACGAACTATTTTATTAAATCACAAATATATACTTAAAATAAGTGAACAAATAACTGTTATACAATAGAGTAATAAATTAAAACTCATACTAAACGGAACAGATGTCATATATTCCCGCGACCGCCATCTTGGATTTTTTCTTGGCGTGAAAACACCTTTTCCGCCAATTAGTAAATGTCGTCACGCAGCGATTTATGCGTTTGTTAGGATTAACGAAAATAAAATGTAAAACATCGCCAAAAAATATCAAAATATCGAAGATGGCGGCCGCGGGGATATACAGCATCTGGCACAGATGTCATATCATATTGGCGCGATTTTTTTCTGACGCCAATGTCATATACGCACCGGGTACTTAACTTGCGCCAAAGTGTCGTTATTTTGCATGAATTGGTAACCCGGATATAGATGATATGGTAAAGAGGTTTTCGCCAAAATGGTGTCGGTATAAAGTCGTGCCAATAAGGGGCGTATATGACACCTGTTCCCAGCATCTAAGCCTTATTTTCCATTGCCGCCATTAAAGTTTCAGCTGTACGATCGGAAATAGGAGTAAGTAAACTTCCTCGTGTTTCACGACATAAACCACCTAACACTCACTGAGGAGGAAGAAAACGTCCTACGTTGCTTTTTTTCTGGTAAAAACTTTCATCTACGGTACAGATGTCATATTCGCCCCATATTGGCGCGATTTTTTTCTGTCGCCAATATCATATAGGCAACAGGTACTTAACTTGCGCCAAAGTGTCGTTATTTTGCTTGATGTGGTATGTTGTATTATGTTGTTTATGCTGTTGATGTTTTCGCCAAATTGGCAACCGAAAAAAATCGCGCCAATATGGGGCGAATATGACATCTGTACCTCATCTACTTCTATAATTTTATTAGATCCACCGAATTTTCTATTTGGTCGTGAACACAAAGCATTTGCACAAACTTCTCTCAAATAACTATTCCAGTCAGCTGTTGTGTTGTGATTCATATCAAATTGCAGCCTACAAAACTCAATCGATGTCAACTCTTGGCACCATAAATAAATAAATCTTAAAGCATTAAGAAACGGCAACCGCGATCCTCCAAACCATGTTTTCTGTCTTATTCCTACGCTTTCTCGGAATAATCGTAAGCTACATCTCCATTTCGGATTTCCAGAACTGATACATAATTCCATTTCATGGTTTTTTGAACGAAACATTTTATTATGCAGAATTCCAAATTCCTGAAACAGTTTTATTGCAATTTTCTCATCATCTGGTAATTGCCAAATGGTAAAATCTATCTCAGCGTCAGCAGTAAAAGTAAATTACATCTTCATAAAAAAAAAAAAAAAAAAAAAAAATTCAATTCGAATAGTAAATTGAATAGCTTTTAAGGTTAAATAATAACAATTCACGCGATTCACGTTTCATAAATAGCATATCACAATGTTCCGCACGGTTTACAATAAAAATACTCTTCACGATCAGGGTTAAATAATTGGCGCATTAGCATACATTTTGGCATGGTGTCCTTATAAAGGAAAAGTACTCATTTTCTCTATCTCACCAAAGTCCTATACTGGAAAAGTACCTAAAGCACATTAAAATCGGGCAGTTAGGAGCTCAGACAGTACAGCGCCGTCTATTGGCGGTTATGTTATTAGTAGCATCGGGATGAAGATGTAAAGACGTACATTTTCGTATATTACGCTTTTAAATTTTCATCCATAGATTCTGAAAAAAAAAAACCCTTAAAAGTACAGAGATAAAATTATATTACGGTGACCTCGATTATGAAAGATTAATGGTTTTAAATGGGAATTTCGCCAAAAAAGCCAGCTATCGCCAAGTTGGCTTCATATATGACAACTTATTTTTATCGCCAAATTTGGCTGCATTTTTTCAAATTTGGCGATATTTCGCCAAGTTGGTCAACCTTTGGCGCTACTGTGGTAACCCCGCATTAGTATTTTTCAACAATTACTCATTACGTCATTACAATGAGGCGGTTCTACCGGAATCGTGAGGGACACACAGAGACTTGGATTTTATATAAATAGATATTTACAAAGAAACGATTGTTGCTATGGTAACAATTAAGGGTTGACTGTCATTAAATGAAGCCAAATCCCTACAAAAGATGACATTTTTTTAAACAGGCACTTTCGTTGCCATATATAAAGCCATGTGGCATTAACATTGCAACCGAATTTGAGTCTGAAAATTTAATTATATGTTGTCTGTTAGACAAAGTGCAATATCTTGTTATTTTTAAGCTTTAAAAAATGACGTAAAGATGACTTATAATTTTTAAACTATAAAACACTCTTGAAACAACCACTTTCGTTGCCATATTTAAAGCCGTCTGGCATTAACTTTGCAACCGAATTTGTGTCTGGCAAATTAATTATATGTTTTGTGTTAGCCAAAGTGTAATACCTTGTAATTTTTAAACTTGATAAAATGACGTAAAGATGACTTATAATTTTTAAACGATAAACCACTCTTGAAAGAGGCACTTTCGTTGCCATATATAAAGCCGTCTGGCATTAACTTTGCAACCGAATTTGTGTCTGTCAAATTAATTATATGATTTGTGTTAGCCAAAGTGTAATACCTTGTAATTTTTAAACTTGATAAAATGACGTAAAGATGGCTTATAATTTTCAAACTATAAAACACTCTTGAAACAAGCACTTTTGTTGCCATATTTAAAGTCGTCTGACATTAACTTTGAACCGATTTTTTGTCTGGCAAATTAATTATAGGTTGTCCGCCAGCCAAAGTGTAATATCTTGTAATTTTTAAGCTTGATAAAATGACGTAAAGATGGCTTATAATTTTTAAACTATAAAACACTTTTGAAATAGGCACTTTCGTTGCCATATATAAAGCCGTCTGGCATTAACATTGCAACCGAATTTGTGTCTGGCAAATTAATTATAGGTTTTCTGCTAGCCTAAGTTTAATATCTTGTTATTTTTAAACTTGATAAAATGACGTAAAGATGACTTATAATTTTTAAACTGTAAAGCACTTCTGAAACAGGCACTTTCGTTGCCAAATTTAAAGCCGTCTGGCATTAACTTTGCTGCAGAATTTGTGTCTGGAAAATTAATTATAGGTTGTCTGTTAACCAAAGAGTAATATGTTACCTATAAATGTTGACCTGGCAGGGTCTTAGCGACATTGGTAACGCCTGGCAATAATGGATTAATATCACAAATAGTTAGTAAAAACAGATGTTACAAACAAAAATCCTGCTAAAAGAACGTAATTTTGAAGTTTTTTTTACCTGAATAACCCCTTCTACCGCAGGTAAACGCAACGTCTCTCGACTGCCAGATTGCCCGCAAACGTACTACACTATAAATCGAAAGAATATATAGAAATTCGAGCCTCTATAAAATGACATAATTTTGAAGTTTTTTGACCTGCATATCCCCTCTTCCCGCTGGTAAACGCAACGTGTCCTGACTGCCAGACTACCTGCAAACGTACTACATCATAAATCGCAAAAACATATAGAAAAATGAGCCTTGATTAAATGACGCAATTTCGAAGTGTTTTGACCTGCATAACCCCTTCTCCCGCAGGTAAACGCATCGTCTCCCGACTGCCAGACTGCCCGCAAACGTACTACACAATAAATCGAAAGAACGTATAGAATTTCGAGCCTTGATAAAATGACATAATTTTGATGTTTTTTGACCTGCATAACCCCTCTTCCCGCTGGTAAATGCAACGTGTTCTGACTGCCAGACTGCCTGCAAACGTACTACACCATAAATCGCTAAAACATATAGAAAAATGAGCCTTGATAAAATGACGTTTTTTTTTTTACGTTGCTAGCTCTTAAACTAAAAGGTCAGTGCTAAAAACTGATAACATGGCAGCCTATGGATGATATTTTCGGAAGTATAATTTCAGTAGTATTAAGCACGTTTTTGCCTGAATTAAATTTTAGCTTAATATGTGACGTATATAAAAATTTATAGGTAATATATAGGATAGTACAGAAGAAATCACTAGATTGCCGTCTAATGGTAGAAATTACTGAAGATGAATTTTTAATTGTGTTGTGCATTTTCATGCGATATGAATTTTTAGTTTACTAAGTAGTTTATTTTCAAATCTATAGATCATATACAGATTGGCTCAAAAGAATTCTTTTCTGGCTATCAGCGGTAATTATTGATATCTTGTTACGTAGATTTCGTAAGAAATGCTACTTATCACATTCTCCCTACGTTGGATTTTCTGACAATTTTTTCAGATCTACGCCGATAGAACACAAAACTACCCCAATTAAAAATTTTACCTATTTATCTATCTATCTATCTATCGATACAGGGTGGTTCAAAAGATAATGTCCAAACGACACGTGTGCGTGTGCCAGGTCGTGAGGAGCAAAAATATTTCATAGTAACTAGGAGTCGGATACGCGACAGTGACGGTTCATTTGCAAAAGTTCAGATATCAAAGAAGTTCAAAAGTTCAGATCATAAGCAAAAGTATCAGATAAATGGACAGACAATTTAAGGGATTTTTCTGACTGAACTAAAACCTTCACACGTTATCTAAGCTTATAGCCCAGTAAATTTAGGGTTTGATAGCTAAGTAATTCATAATGAGCTGAAAATTTCAGAATTAGCTCTTTATGACAAGTAAGAAAAAACCTTAAAAGTCTCAGCAGTTCTCATGTGTGCTTCTATCGAAAATGGCCGATCAAAGATGTCCGCTAAAACCTTTTTGCATCGTCCAATGTTTTTTTTTCCATTTCAAAGTCATGTATCAATATTTTTTTACTTCTGCAAAACTCTGTGACCTCTGCTTACATCCTGTTTTATTGTATATATAGGGTCTGACTAATGCAGGGGCACACGGGGCATGTGTCTCGAGCTCCCGTGCCAGAAAACGCCTCAAAAATTAAAAAAAGCACTAAAATTTCTAAAACAACCCCTTCTCTCTTGAGGTTTTTTAATGGTCTTGTAAAAGAACCTTAAGGTGTAGGGGTCCCACAAAGAGATACCTATCCAGGCCTCAGTCTATTAGTCGAGCCCTGTACCTAGTTTTTATCAAAATAAAAGCTACGAATGAGCTGTACATTCATTTATTTGTCGTCAAATTAATAGAATTTCATTACCCTTAGCCTGTTTTGCCTCGTACTTAAGAAACTATTGACAAGCCATCTGTTAGTTTGTAATCCTATTTATGAGTATTATTTTTAAAATTTTGTTTTAAAAAATGACAGATATTCCATTTTTCTATATAGAAATGTTTGTCAGAGGACTGTGATGGAAAAAAAAAGAAAGAAAGTTAGACCAAGTTTAAATTATTTATTACAAGGCACAAAGATTTAAATCCAAAGTAAAAGTACAATAAACATATATAGTAATGCTTGTAATAAATAAGCTAATAATCTTGTGGTAAATAAACTTAAAACAAAATTACCAGAATTCTACTCATTCAACGTCGTAACTGTTATCGTCGTCTTCAAATCCGATAATAGGACGAACTGAATTTATGCATGTTTCTCCTAAGCAAGAGGTACAAAACCTAGAACAATGGAGAGCTGCCTTCTTGCACTGACATTTTTCATCACAGTCCCTTGCAGCAGTTATTTTGCAATCACAAGAGATAAGCTACAGAAGATCTTCGGGCGCTGCGGGAAGTGTTGAAGGTAATGGGTTTAATCTGCCTTCTTTCAGGAACCATCCCCATTCAATAGGATCTAGGTTGTTTCCCAGCCACTGTTGGACTTTAAGATAAACCCACAGTGAATGCTGCGAACTTGCTGCACTTGTTGGTGGAAGAACGGCCAAGTTATATTTTGATGAGAGGTTTTTGGTTACTTCTTTATTGTAACAGATATGTCGCAGCTCATCTAGGGAGTCAACTTTCTCTCCCCCAAAAAGGTGTTTCATGAATATCTCCCCAATTTCAATTACCTTTTGGGGTTTAAGTTGAGAACTGTTGAATAAGGAAGTCAAAGAAAGCAGCTCATGGTTTTTCTTTATCAGTTTAAAAGCTGAGGATTTCCATTCCTAAAAATTGCTGATGTTGTATCACATCCAGTTGCTGCATGTAGGAAGAGAATGGAATCCTTCATTGAGCCAAGTGATTTTTTTAATTTTAAATATGTTATAGCATTTTTGTTCGCGAGGTCGTAGTAAGAAGAGTGGTTTTCCTGGGTTACCTCGTGCGATGAGAATGGTCAGCATATCTGTGTCAGTACCAACTACTGTGACTAATATAGAATTGGTCTTACTTGAATTAATTGCTGTTGTACAGATTACTGCTTCAGCATCATCATCCGCCTGTAGGGCAGTTATTCCTTCGGCCTGGAAGTAGCCCATGACCATTCGAATAAACCTAGCCTTGTTCTCGGAGTTCCGTAAAAAAACAGCTTGTTTGGTTGTAGCCACCATGTTTTCGTCAAAAGCAATAGTTGCAGACATTTTCGACATAAATCTTCTTACCTCTCCACACTTTAAGTTGATAAGGCACAAGTGTACCCATCAAAAACAACTGCTTCACTTGGAGAGAAGTGTTTCTGGACAAATCTAAGATATTTGTGGCATATATCTCTGTAGGTGTCGGACTCGTTCCAAACCAATGTATGCAAAAGAAATCTTCCATCTACAATAAACGAGCAAGTTGGTGGAGGTTCAACACAAGTCTCAGTTGTTTAAATGATAGCAGCAAAAGTTGATTTAACATTCTTCCTCATTGAAACTTCATCAAAGAGGGAGGGAGGTTGAGGAGCCAATTCGTATTTGAGATAATCTCGTAGATTTTCATTTTACTTGAGAAAAGCAGCAATCCTGGTAAACAACTGTAGAGGATTGAATATCACAGTTGAATTCCTTATTATCAATCTGTTATTTGTTTCCGATATTGGTATAATTCTCTTTTTCCCTTGAAGTTTAATTTCCCCAAATGAACATCCTATGATTGAAGTCAGTAAATTTTCACAAACTTTCTTTGCATTGTCATAGTTTGTTTTATCATCAGCAACCAATCCATTAGCTACATTCATCAACAAATGTTTAGGACATTGATTATCGAAAGGATTGTGAAGCAGTAGCCATTCGGATAGCTTATTCAAATCAGAATCATCTCTTTATTGTCTGGAATGCCGAAATTCAACGTGTTGTTCTTAGCATACATAAGTTTTTTCACAAAAATCTTCTAATACTTCCGATACTTTCATGTTCATTGGGCAAGAAGCAATCCATCTGGACAAAGTAGAATCTTCCATTCCTCGGCCATGTGTTAAGCCTTCTGCTACTTTTATGGATTTCATGAGACTGTGCTCTATTATCATGTCTGATGCAACTCCACTCCATGCCCTGTCTTTTCTGGGAATAGTAAAATAACAATCAACATTTTTTTAAAATTCATTGCTTTCCATTTTCTCCATCAATTTTTCCATTTGCTGAATATATAAATGGGCACATTTGGCATAAAAAATGTGGCCTGCTGCATGAAAGCTAGGCATCATGGATTTAATGCTATGCAAATGTAAATCCCAGTTCCCAAATCGATCTGCTTGAATACATAAAAGAATAAGTGTAATCTGTTCCATGTACTGTAACCACAGCTTGCCAGTTCTAGAAAAGTCTCTGCTTTCTTTGTCATCTAACTCGTGCAGAGAGTGTTGAAGAAGTTTCTCATACAGAGTTACGTATGTGAGAAAATGTGCTTTTAAGGCTCTCGAATAAACATGTCACAGTGATAATAACTGATGATATAATATATATTAACTTATTCTTATCTGCATTTTTTGTTGAAAAAAGGCCTGTGTGTGAAAACTCCAAAGGAAAAAACGATTTTTATTTTTTTAAATAACTTCAGTTTAAATAAATCGTATTACCGTACATTTATAATTTCTTTATTTTTTAAATCTAAGCTCATATTCAAATTAGCATACTTGCTGGCTGCATTGGTTTCCTTAGAAGCGAAAAATATTCACTTTTGACATAATAATGTAGAAAAACATCCAACAAGGCGCAATTATTTGGCGACCACAGTTGATCCGCCATTTTGGATGGAAGCCGACATCGAATTTTTTGAGACTTTTCAGGATCCATTCGTTAGGAGCTAATCCTGAAAATTTTAGCTCATTATGAATTTCTTAGCTATCGACCCCCTTTATGGTCTAAATTTACTGGGCTATTAAGACTGGCAGCATCAGTTAGTGCTGGCATATATAATTTATTCATTTATTTTTTGTCTTTTTTTAAATTGTTGTTGTTGTTTACATTTTTATGATTATTTTTATGATTATGATTATTTTTTTCTCCTTTTATCATTTTCTGAACTCCAGAGATTATAAATTAAAGGAAAAACTTTTGATTATTGCTTATATCAATGAAGACATTTTTTCCAATACTGCCATATCTCTAATTCTTCTTAAATGTGTTAGTTGAATAGGATAAGCGTTCTTCTACCGTTCGAGCCATTTCATAGTTGTTTCCAAACATTCAAAATCTTTGTTATGTGATAAAACTGGATTATTGTTTTAGCATTCGGTTTCATTTTATTCAATTTCTTTTTATTATGCATCCGATCCACTCTCTCATCACCATTTAAAATCTGATATCCAGGATTATGTACTTCACTATTTAACCACTCCTTAATTTCATTTCCTTCTTAGCTTACGATTCTTCCCATCTCCTTTATTGTTTTACATTCCTCATTTTCTGATCCACTATCTTTTTTTTTTTTTTTTTTTTTTAGCCAATAAATAATTGGGAATTCGGTTATTTATTTATTTATTTATTTATTTTTTGGCTGAAATAAGGTGCTCGGATAACTGGAAGTTCGGATAAACAATTTTTGAAGGCAATAGCTGTTTGGATATTTGGAAATTCTGTTAATTGAAATTCCGATAATCGGCGGCCTAATGTAATGAAATAAAAAATTATCACAGATTTTTCCAATCCAGCAGTGCAAAAATAAATGATTTATCTTTATTAAGGCCGTTGTTATTTTAATTCGAAACCAGGGACACATTTTTTCGATGACACTGTATAACAATTCAAAAAACGTCTAAACTCAGGATTTCAGCAATTATCGTTCGCAGTCCATCCTGTAACCGAAATTTTCTGTGTGTCCCCTGTAAATGAACGATGGATGCTAGGCAATCCATAATCTATGAAAAACATGTTGTTGTTCACCGCAGCGTTTCTCCCCATAGATCATAATGTAATGAATTATTTTGCACTTCCCTATAAAAGAACTATAAATGCTTTTACTCTATACTCTGTAGAAAGCATTCTGTCATCTACATTAGCGATGTATATGAATTTCATTAAAAGGCACTACTCATGATATTTTCCCAAACACTATAAGGTAACTGAATTTTGTGTGTGTGTGTGTGTCATTTCAATATAAACGAACTATAAATTCTGCAAGTAATTTTTTAATCGCGAGCATTCTGTAATAAGCATTAATTACATTACAATGCTAGTATATTTATGAGGATTATAGCCCGGATAGTCAGCAGAGGGCAGAAAGAGAAATGGAAATCTTACACTATGTTATCCTTTTAATTCCTATGTTAGAATTCGTTCTAGAAATTCCATAATTCAGAGAAGCTGATTCATACGAGAAAAACTTTCAGTAATAATTTTACTTTATTTAAATATTGAATGTCAGCTATTAAAAGAAACAGAAAATGCTATTATAAATTTCTGGAGTAAATTTGGAATATCCGATTTAAAAAAATCCACTAAATTAAAACCGCGGTGGTAGCATATATGCTACCATGGGTATTAGAGGGATAAACTATGTTGGAAAGTACTAAGATGTTTTCTATACTTTAATTTCTATTTATTATAATTATTAAGGTATCTCATTTCGTTTGGACCGCTTGTTTTAAAAAGAGTGCAATACTAAATAAATACACATATCTGTAATTAAATAATAAAACTTTATATAAATCCTCATAAAAATATAACAAGAAATAAAAAATCACGCGTCGAGCATCGATTATGAAACACTTTCCAACACATTCAGAATTATGTAACAAAACTACACCGTTTAAAAAATTAAAATATTCCGTATAATTCAACCATATGGAAACGCATAACACATTTCAAAACCCATTTTCAGCTGTTCTAATCTACAATCGTAAAATTATCGGAATTCTTTCGGCAGCCCTGTATATGATATTTATATTTATATCTATTAACTACATGCATGCAAAGATTTAGTTCGCGTAAGAAATACATGTACTTCAGTAGAAAATTCCCCTTGAGCAATTTCATCTAATAAGAAGAATGGTACGTGCATAGTTTTGGGTACCCCCGTATATGAGGTATAGGATTTATATATAACGAGTGACATGTAAAAAATTAACTTAATTTAAAAGCGCATACCGAATTTTAAACCGTACACTCCAGCAATTATTCCTCAAAGACAATACTGTAACCGATTTATTTTGTGCGTCCCTGCTAATAATGCCCTGTTCTAACGTGATCGTAGCGAAATTCAGTGATTTATACTAGTTTAAATACTTTTGAAAAAGCGTAATGTCACTAAAATTCTCTGCAAGCAATTTTCCGCGATATACCGTAATGTAATGGAATACTTTTAAGTTACCCTTTAAATGAACTCTTAATCCTACATACTTCATATACACTACAAAACATGCTTTAGTGAACCTAAATAAAGTTCATCAATTGCATGAAAATCCGAGTATATTTACGGGAGTTAGAGCGTGTAGAGACGGACAGAAAAACCGAATGCATAAACACTTTTCAAATTTGTTGGAAAGTGTTAAAAATGAAATGAGTTCATTTGTGATCTTGTCTCCTTTTGCTTCGGCTGTTGACGGGCTGTTAAATTTTCCAGCTCGGACTGCTTCCTGCGTGTTTTTATATTTTTATGTTGATTTATGCAAAATTTTATTATTTAATTGTGGTTAATCGCCAATTATTTGGTGCATACACATATTTTTAGTTCAATTGCAATGCAGAATGATGAAAAAACGTAAAATCCTTAAATATCTTTAAATATTTAAAGAAAATTGGGGCCTGGCTGCATTTTTTTAGTAAAATTTTATATTTACACAAGACAGCGTATACTTTATTGAACTAAATATATTTAAATTTCACGTCCTACATATTACTCTGACACCCACATTTGCAATGAACTAGGAGTTTTACAATATATTCAAAATTAACTGAAATATTTGAAAATTTGTCAAAAAATACATATTTTTGTATATACAGTTACCATTCTTTTATTTTCGAATACGGAAAGAAACATAGAGTTAAGGAGTAATGTGTAAAACATTTTTACAAAATTTTACTGAAATATGTTTAACCCCTTAATCGTCGCGCCCGTGACACTCACGGGCAGGACCTCAAATGACTTTAGCTAATTTTTTCTGGTATCAACTTTGCATTTTTCTTTCACGAAAATATTTTTAAGCCTTATATACGTGATTATATTTTTATATTCTGTTCGCACCACTATATTTTTAACGTATAGTCTTTAGTAAATTTTTCTTGCTCTTTTTCTTGGAAATAGGGTAATATTGTTCCTTAAACAAATAGTGGTGCACAGGAAATAAATTATCTCATGTCAATATTGCAGCATCGGTCCGTTAAGGAAGTCATAAAAGCTTAAAAGCAAAGCGATATAAGTAAGCGTCCTATCTTAAATGGGAGAAATAACAGCAAGATTAAAAGCGAGGTCACATCAATCAATGTCATGCGCCAAGTAACGATGTAGTGTGAACTACAGGTAGATATATCTACCTGTAGTTAGGTAGGTAGGTATACCTAACGATTTTCTCACTCACACCAATAAAATTGTAAAGTTTTTTTCACCTTGACTAATAACTGAAGTGTTTTTGATACGGCGAAGTGAACTTCGTGTTATCAAGCGCACCTGGATGCCCTTCTCGCCACACCATTATTTTGCAATAATCATTCAAAACAAAATTCATTTCTATGATTGACTAAAGATTTAGAAAATACGCGCCACACTAAAAGCCCGCGTATGTGAATTATCACTCCGTCCACAAGGTGGCGCAACTATGTTAATTTACGCCTGATTCCAGCATTAAGTTTGTTCGCTTACTTATAACGCTTTGGCTTAAAAGATGGGAAACTCTGAAATGACAAGTTTGTTTTTAATATCGTAATGGTTAATTTAAGGAATTGTACGAGTTGAAACACATGTTTTACTTGCTTCAAATCTTCATACATCTGGGTTACCGTTTTACAAATCCCTATGTTGAGTATCTCAAGTGAAGAAAAAGATTTTAGTGTTGAGATATCTGGAAAGGAATCATTTTTGAAGATGTTTTGGACTCAGAAAAATCGGAAACTGAAGATGGTGATGATGACCCAATTTTAAGCACACCTATACTTGCAATTCAAATCGAAGCCTAAGATTAACGTTTCGTTTGAAGCTATTTCTGGTATTCTGCAGTACTATGAACATTTTATAAAAGATGAATTGGCGGATAATATTCTAATCGAAACTGATCGCTATGATGGGAAATGGGGAAATGTTTTGGCGAGAAAGGCAGATTGGAATGGCAGCCTATTTCTTAAAATAAAATGCTGTTGTTTCTTGCTCTTACTACTGTCGAAAAAATTGTAAAAAAAATTGTTAAAAGTAAAAGTGAAAGACAATATATTTTGGACTACACGTTATTCGTTAAAACCCAATTTATTCGCGATATTATGACGTACAATAGGTACAGCGAATTAAAAAAAATTACATTTTTGGAATAATGAAGCTCAGGATCCTCAAAATCCACCTAATCCGAAACTGTACAAAGCTTCGACTGTTTGTTCGCATCTGAATGATTTGTAAAGAACAATCAACATCAAGTCGTTTATGTGAACACCATTTTCTGGATGTTATGACCCCTACGGACAACCTTACACACGATGAAAAATTTGTTCTTCCCATGAGAATAAATATGGAAACAAAATTATAAAATAAACCAAATATGAATGCAAGGACTGTAATTTAGGAATATGCATGTCATGTTTCAAAATTTTCCTTACATTGAAAATTTACTAGATTTTGAAAAATATATTGAATGCCAATTTTCAAATTAAATTTGAATGAAATTATCGTCTTCGTAGTAACATAAAAAAAATATTTGATTTATATATGTCTTTACCTTTCCTTAAAATGAAGCTGCAGGTTGCAGCATTGCATCGAAGCTTCTCTGCACGTCATGTGTGTGCAATACAATTAAATAAAAGATAAATAAAATTGTAAGTTTTAAAAATTTTAACCATCCTTGACACTTTCAGGAACAAAGCACCTTCACTGCTTAAATGTCGAAATAAGAGACTGACATCATAATTTATGAACAGATTTTTTTAGAAATAAAAAAAGAGGCAAATTTCACAAATCTACTAAAGAAACGTTTTTGTATAAAATTTCTGGGATTATTGGACTTTTGAGTATTCAAATTAAGAGATTTCATGTACTTCAAACCACCCTTGAAAGGGTTAAATATTAAGAAAATACCCTGTTTTTTTTGTTTTTTTTTTACGAATGAACTGAGAATTTTATGAATAATAAAATCGGGCAATAAAAAAAAATCGACGATTTTTGAAGGGATTTGGGCAATAAAAAAATCGACGATTTTTGAAGGGATTTTCCCAAAACTACGCGACGATTAAGGGGTTAAAACATTTTGTGTAATGAATTTTATCAAACATAAAAATAACGGAAAAATTGATTTTCCAGAAGTAGCATTTTAAATTATTCGTATCTATATTGTTTCTTACCTATAAATTTAATCTAGAAGTGTCTGATAAGGTTTATTTGTGTTTTTATTTAAAAAAGTAAGCAAATCATGCAAATATATTGATTGGATTATGTTGGTTTGGAAATATTGGTTGGATTTGTTCTGGCCTTCCTACAGCCGCTTCCAGTACTCATTGCTTCCTGTTTATTAAATTGGCCATAACTCCTCTTCTAGTAATTGTCGTTCAAAACAGATTTGGAATCGTAAAATATTTTTTTTTTTTTAAATAAAACAATAAAAAATATTTCGAAAATTTTAGCCATTTTAATGTAGGCAGAGACCTTAACACCTTCATGCCGGCGCGGCGGGTCACACCCGACTGTCTCAGAGTTGTCAAGTCTCCGGCTTTTTGCACACCACTATTATTTTAGAGAAAATGTTGTTTCTTTAAATCGTCCAATTGTTCTAATTAAATAAAACAACATTTTCTGTATTAAAATACTAGTATCCAACAAGCCGGAGACTTGACAGCTCCGAGACAGTCGAGTGAAACCCACCGCGCCGGCGTGAACGTGTTAACACATTGTCGACGGGCAATTTTTATCAAATCTGAATTTCAAAATAGTAGAATCTACTCCCTGTTCAGAAAGTCTTTTATAAATTGGTATTCCAGATAAGTTTCCCAAGTTTATGCACCGGTAAATATCTTTCAATGTACGAACTTAATAAAAAATATCTTACAATCTAAAAAAATACGGACAGCATGATGTAAATGCATTTTGTGTAAGTTAGAAGCCAAGCACTTAGTCAACGATGTTTTCTTCATAAAAACAAGACAGGTAACTCGTGAATGTGTGTTAACCCCCTAATGGTCACATTAAATTGCGTTTTAAAAATTCAAATTGCTCATTGACACCACCTTTTTGAAAAAGAAATATTCACCTTATTGAATGACAGGTAAAATGATACGCTAATAAATCCGATTACACTATTTTTAAACTGGTGGGAATCAAACAATCTGAATAAAAGACGCAGCCCGTGAATATCACGGGAGCGAGAATTAAGGGTTAATACAATACAGACTGCCTGCCACTTAACAGTTCAAAGTATTGCCCCACTACAGATCCGAGGTTTGCCACCGGATTTGGGTAACATTTACTCAATTTTTCATATGTTCAGGTTCGGTAAATGAATCAAGCTAGGTTCGAAAACAAACCCGCCGGTTTAGCATTAGCTGACCCATTTCCCAGATATACGCTATATAGCACACCTGGACACACGGTGTTAAATCATGATTGTCCGTAACTTACGATCCTGTAAGGATTCTAGCTAGTGTTGCCAGGTCTCCCACCTAAATAAGGGTTCCAAGCTCTGGACACCGCTAATTTCTTTAAATTTATTTCGCCATGTTTAAACGCAAATAATTCTGTTATTCGATAAGACGAAGAAAATTACTTTAAAATACTACTGCCCAGAGCATTTGGAACAACGATTTACGCTGGATATCTGGCAACAATAATTCTAGTGCATTTTTTTACGATATTGAATACTTTTTAACCCCTTAAGGGGGCAGAATACCTTTAAACTTTCAAAATTTTCGAAAAATGTACATATTTTGAGTTCCTAATCATTTCTGAACAATATGCAAAATTCCGCATTAAAAATTCCCATTAATTTAATAATTATGACAGTTTTATTAAGACTATATGTTAAAACTACATAGGACAATTAAATTTTGCGTTGTGTTTATTCAAAACGATGAATTTTGATACTGCGCGCAGTGTTACTAAAAAACTATGTATGACAATCAAAAGAAATTTTTACCACATATTCTTTTCTGTATCATCTAAAACTTAAAACCAGAAAAAGGTAAGATATTATTTTTTTTTTCCTTTTGTAAATTGAAAATATTTTTTAAAAAGTGAAAATTTTTAATTTTTTGTTAATTTTTTAATTAAGTCAATATTTTTTGCAAATATTCTAGCTTTAGTATAAAGGTAACAATATTATGTATTTGTTTTCACCAAAGTTTCCTCTTTATATGCATATTTTCAGATTTTATCATGCGCGCAAGATTGTTTTCTGTTATTTTCATATATTTTTAAACTTATCATTTCAATATTTATTTATGAATTGACCGGTATATATATATATATATATATTTAAAACCACAAACAAAATATCAAAATCCATCACTCACCATAGCTGCATTGAAACTCACATCAAAAATATTATAATAACCAACATAAACTTAACTCTTAAAATCAAACTGAATAACCAAACTAAAGAAAATATATATAATTGCAAGACATAACAGAACAGAACAGAAGGCGAGCGGTATGGCTAACGACATACACTGCAGGGTTAAGTCAGACTTTACGCATGCTACGTCCCCCTTCACTCGCTAAGACCAAAATTGAAAAAAATGAAAAACTATGAAAAACTAAACAAAACTACAACATCCACCAAAATATCTCTCTAACTCATTAGGTCAATCAACTCATCAAAACCTCCATTCTCATCCATCACTGAGTTCAGTTCAGTTCCGTACCTGCTACTCTTAATAAAATCACAAGTTATTCTCCTGATGAAATTGCGTGGATAACCATGCTTGAATCCCAAGCGGCACCACTCTAAAATATCATTAAACATATCTTTAACTCTAGTACTCAGTCTTTCGATTTGTAATAATATATATATATATATATATATATATATATATATATATATATTTAAATATAAATTTACATATGAACTTTATATTTAAATGAAGTTTGATTTTTATTTTTGACTTATTACACAAGTTTTAAAGCTTGCAGCATAGTGATATTTTTTACTTTTTCAACGCGTTCAAAAGTATCCTACCCCCTTAATGCTCGAATTAAATTACGGTGTAAAAATTCAAATCGCTTATTAGCACCACTTTTTTGAAAAAGAAATATTCACCTTATTTAATTACAGGTAAAATGAAACCGTAATAAAGCAAATTACACTAATTTATAAAACTGGTGGGAATAAAATAATCTGAATAAAAGACACAGCCCGTGAATATCACGGGAGCGAGAATTAAGGGGTTAAGCAATCTTTATTATTGTTAAACGCAATAATGTGTATTATTTTTCTTTGTACAATTTCTCTTTTCTTGTATGAAGAAGTAGATTATATAAGATAAATGTCACTTTCGAAAATGCGTGCTAATATAAACGTTACTTTACAGGTAATAAGAAGAAATCAATAAGCAAAAAAGATTTTTTCGAAGATTAACATTTAAGACATAAAAATCGCACGGAGTTGATCGTACGGATCAGATTTCCAAGAAATCTGACGACCAATTTTAAATGAAATTTCATTCTTAAACTTCTAAACATCCCACAATATTACTTTTTACACCGTCGTATAGAGAAAAAATTGTACTTTTAAATGCAATTTGTTTGAAAGCTATATCTCAATTTGTTTCTGAGTTATTAATTTTTTTTGTAGTTTTTATTACTTTTTTTGTCATAGTGGCAACAGAAGTATCCATCTCTGTTGAAAGTAAAGGGAAATACAGATTACTGTATAGACCAATCAGAAAACGAATAAAATGCGGATTAAACCAATAAAAAGCTTCAGATATGCTTTTGATTTCCTACCCTGACGAGGACAATAACTATTTTTCCAAATGGTTAAAAAGAATATTTTGTAAAGATGTAGATCATAAAAACATTGCCACTGTTACTTTATAATAAACATGAAAACAATATCATTTTTTACGAAGTTTTTAATTTAAAAGTGATCAAACAAAATTAATAAATTAAAAGTAGTTTCTTAGTATGTAGAAGGTTATAGTTTGTTCAAACATACGAAAATATATCCATTTTAAATACTTGTTTTGACTCTTTAACCCATTAATATGTAATTATTCTTTTTGTATACTTTCTCGTTTCATATATGATGTATCTTATATATTATTTACGACCCGTTCAGAAATGTGTGCTAATATAAAATCAACATTATTTATTATAAATATACTTCCTCGTCATAAGTAATATTTGATAAAAAATATGGAATATAATAGTTAGCCACCTTTCAATTTATAATGAAAATGAATTTTTTTCAGTGGGAGGGAGGAAGAATATTTAAAAAAGAAAATATTTTCTGAGAATTTAAATATTTTGTAAAAATAAATTGTAAGTAAAAAATGTAACGATTATTATATTACATATCTGTAAAATATTGTATTTTTGAACTGAATGAAGTATTGTACACCTATTTTCTATAGATATATACGATTGTTTCTATAACCTTACAGTTTAACCCATTTGCATCATTAGCGCTTGTATGCGTCAATTCAGAAATTTCTTTTTTATTTCGAATTTCCGAATTTGTATCCGTAATTTTGAAAAGCAATTTTAGCTTTTTATAACCCCTTAATTCTCGCTCCCGTGATATTCACGGGCTATGCATTTTATTCATTTTATTCTGTTTTTTTTTATTCCTGCCAGTTTTATAAAATAGGATAATTGGCTTTATTATGGCATCCTTTTACCTGTCACTAAATAAGATCAATATTTCTTTTTCAAAAAAGTGGTGCCAATAAGCATTTTGAAATTTTAAACCGTAATTTAACGCGACCGTTAACCCTTTCAGGGGCAAAGCATTTTCAGTGCTAAAGTGTTGAAATAAATGAATGGAACCGGAATTTACTAACTAATTTAATTGGAAATAAGAATAACGCTATACAGTGACCTCTCACTTATGCGCCTCTCAGTTATACGCGAATTTCGTAAGGTCCCGTCACGAGGAATAGGAAAATAATGCTATACACCTCTCACTTATAAGCGGAACTTTGAATTGCCTCTCTCAGTTACACGCGAAAATAAAACGCATTTCACAAACTATGAATTACATTCGAAAGTTTTTTTATCTATAAAAATTTTTCTGCAGGTGTCAAGGTCAAAAGACCGTTCCGCGGCGCCTGAAAGGGTGGATAGGTTGTTACAATTAGACATTTCACCCTCTCCCCTCAGTTCTAATGGTTTCTTCTTTTCTTTTTTTCTCTTTTATTTTTACCAATCTACTTGCGTGTTTCTTTCCGTCTTTGCTATTACGGTAGCACCTGGATTTTATTTTTGTTTTCTTTGTGCAATAAAAATGAGTAAAAGAAAGTTAACAATATCGTTCAAAATGGAGATTATACGAGCAGCCGAAAATGATCCCGAACTGTCAAAAATAAGTTTAGCTCGAAAATTCGATTTGCCAGAATCAACGCTCAGCGGGATTTTAAAGAACAAGGACTCGATCAACAAAATGAACAGTGAGTATTCTACACAAGCGAAGAAACGAACAAGAATTCAGAAAGGAAAATTTGAGATTTTAGAAACCACTTTAATTCAGTGGTTTAGAGAAATGAGAGCTTCTAATTTACCCATTAGTGGTGAGTTATTCAAAGAAAAGGCACTTACTTTGTCAACAAAATTGGGAATCGAAAATTTTTCGGCTTCTTGGGGATGGCTAGAAAAACTTAAGAAAAGACATGGTTTAACAAATCACTGCTTGAGTGGTGAAAGCGCAGCTGTTTCAGATTCAACTGTTAATGAATGGATTGCAGATCTTCCAAATTTAATTCAAAACTTTGATGTTAAGAATATTTTTAACTGCGACGAAACAGGATTATTTTACCGTCTTTTACCAAACAAAACCTTGGATTTTTTGGGAGAAACATGTCATGGTGGCAAACACAGCAAAGAAAGAGTGACTGTGCTTTTATGTTGCAATGCGGACGGATCAGAAAAGTTACCGCCAATAGTGATTGGTAAATCGAAGAAACCACAGTGTTTAAAAAATGTGAAGAAATTGTCATGTTCTTATGCAAGTAGCATCAAAGCCTGGATGACATCTAAAAATTTTTTTAGACTTTTTGAAAGAATTTGATATTAAGATGGCACAAAAAACAAGAAAGAATCGTTGTGCAATTTATGGACCAGTGTCCCGCCCATCCTCCAGATCTCCCATTGCTGACACATACACGATTTATATTTTCCCCTGAAAATTGTACTAGCAGACTTCAGCCATTAGATCTCGGTATAATAAGGTCATTTAAAGCGCAATATAGGAAAGATTTGGTGGGAAGAATGTTCATATCACTAGAGCAGAAAAAGGAATTCAAGAAAATTTGGATTCTGGATGCTATGCATATGTTGGTTTCCTCTTGGAATAACGTAACAGCCACAACAATTTCTAACTGCTTTAGAAAAGTGGGCTTTTTCCCTTCAAATGATGTTGAAATTATTCCATTACAGGAAAATGAAAACGGCAGCAATGGTTTTAATGTAGACGTGGAAGAATGGAACAGCATAAGCCAAGATTCTCTTTCTTTTCAAGATTTCCGTCAATGTTGATGAAAACTTAACATCAACGGCAATAAGAGATATTGAAACTGTTTTTGATGACATGAATGCTGAAAAAGAAGTAGAAGAGGATGATAATGATGAAACTGGATACTGTGATTTTCCCATCTTATGCTGCTGCTTTAGGAGCCCTGGACACTTTGAGATGTTACCTTCAAAATGCTGATGTAGCATCAAATACAATGACGCACTTTAATGCATTAGAAAACGTCGTTGTACAAACACGACCTAAGCAAAAACATACGACCATTGATGAGTTCTTTAAAGAGGACTAATTAGCATTTTTTTTTCTTTTGTAAGTACTATATCTCTTTCTACGTAAAATTAAATTTTACGTTTATTGAATTTTTTTAAACTAATTTTTATAGTGAAAGTGTAAGAATTTTTTTAAAGTACGATATACTAATATTAAACCTTTTTTATTTTATAAAATGTTATTAATCATAATTCTTATATTGTAAAATGTTTTTTCCCCATAATGTGTATAAAGAAATACTACATCAACATTCTCTCAGTTATGCGCGATTTTAAATCAATTCCTTCAAACGCGTATAAGTGAGAGGTGACTGTATTCACTTTCACATTAAGTGAAAAATATTTTATCAAACTTCTGGTGCCATTGTACCGTTTGAGAATTAAAATTAAGTGTTATCTTTATGAAACCACCGCCCCTGAAAGGGTTATGGGGTTAACCCGCTACTGCCCATGGTATCGTAGCATATTTGCTACCATCAGCGTTCACGATGTAGTGGAATTTTTTATTCAAAAATCCCGTTTTCACACCGACATTTAAAATATGAATTTAATTTTTTTTTAATTTAATTAATAGAACAGTGGAACAATGTAAGCTGGTTCATGGATTTCCTAATTGGGTGGCAACTTCACATCCAGTATAGAGGTAATGCGTATTTCAATGCAATGGGAGCCATGAAAGTTGTTTAAACGAGGCTGATGGCCACAAAAAAGAAGAAATAAAGTTTAAGAGTAAGAGAACTTACTAATAAAATGTTAGTATAGCAATAAGGTAAAAAAAAATGTTCCATGTGATCCTAACACTGAAAGTCCGTAAACAGCCAAAAATCTACCAAACGGAAACACCAGCATAAAAAAAGACTCTTTACAGAGACCATACATTATATTATCACAAAATAATGAAAAGCACAGTCTGAATAATTTGGAAAAGATTAATAGAATATATACATATTTACAAGAATTTTTTTTTTTATAAAATAATGCACAAGTAGAGTATAAAAAGCGATAATAAAAATCATAAATGAGGAGAGTTCAGACTAACTGAACAGAAATAACGCATAATACTAAGGGGAATATAGGAAAAAGAGGAAGGCGCCCGCCCAGTCTGGTAACTTGATGAATATAGGTGATAAAATGAAACCAAGTTACTAGAATAAAAGAATAAAAATCTAAGACACTTTAAAAGGTGAGAAAAACAATAAAAAAGCAATTTAGGAGATTTTTTTTTCGAACAAATCAGGCAGAACAAGAAGCGGAAACAGCAAAGTTTATCAGAGGAAGAAATTATTCTTCATGTATGTTAAGAAGTTTAGCAAGTTTGTCGAATTCGTTTATAATAACTATCATTTTTTCCATACGGTTATCAAATTTTTTTGGTTTGTGTTGAAATATTTTTGATACAGCTTAAGAATTTAGTAATTTGAAAGACTTCTTTGACTTCATTGAAGGTATTAAGTATATCTTTGATTTCATTAGAGTAATTTTTAGGGATTTTGATATTTTGAGTGTTATTGGAATTTTCAGTAGTAAAGAAGGAAGGGGTATTTGAGGTTTCACTATCATTAATTTCAGAATTTAACATTTAGTACTAGTTGAGGGTACAGTGGTCTTATTTTTTGTGTAGTTTAAATTTTTAAAGAGACCAGCAAAAAGTTGGTTTTCGGTGGAGATATCGCTGAAGCTATTACTTGTAGTTTTACAGTTAGGTATATTTTCCAGTCTGTACAGCTTTTGGGGACAACCGCGGTAATTTGCGGGATGTCCAAGTCCACAACTGGCGCTTTTGTGGGTAATTCGACCCTTGTGCTCACAGGCGGTGCTCAGATATAATTCGCCATTTTAAACACATTTGGCATCAAAGCCGCATACATCTGAGGCATGCCCGTAACCTTGACAACTGTAGCATTGTTTGACTCTGTATTTGGTAGTAAAGGCTTGAATTTTGACTGAAATATAATGTATCACATTTATTTTGTAGATGTCCTCAAAGTTCTCGCGTGGTATAACATTAACCATATAAAGTGGCATTGGAGCGGCAGAGGCAGTTTTTTTATTTTTTAGCATGGCAGCCCTTGTGACTGCAAACACATGCTCTGTGAGGATTTCTTCGATTAATTTAATGTCGGTATAACAGGGGAGGCTCTAAGGTATATTGTTTTAGGTCTTAACTCCCTAGGGTCAAGAGTTGTATATTTCTTTTGATTTTGGTCTAACCACCTTTGCGTTAATATGAAGTCGTTATCAGAATTACACTGAATAACTAAGCGTTCGCCTTTTAGTACAGTTTTAGGTTTTTCGAAATTTATCTCAGTAATTTGACGGGCTAGCATCGCCCAATTATTCTCAATTTCGATGTAGAGTGGGTTAGCAGTTTTTTTGGAGTTACCAGTATACTGGATGATCTTAACACTAACATTAGTTTGCTTCATATCAATATTTTCCCTTAGATTAACTTCATTTTCGATATTCTTAAATTTATTGCTCAGAGGGACAGCAGAACTCTCCTCTGATAAAGGACGTTTAACTCCATTTTTGACCGCTTTGAAAAGTTCATTTTTTAGGTTAGAATTAGTAATAAATGTCTTAGCCGTTTTCTTATATTTAATTGAGCAGAAAAAACCAAAAATAGCAGAATCTAACAAGTTATCGATTGTTGGCTCCCTAAGCAAAGAAAATGCTTCAAGACAAGTTTTCCTTACCTCCTCTTGATAGGTTGGAGAAGCAGAGTAACCAGCTTTATCTTTCAAATCCTGAAAATATTGGTCGATGAAGGCGAAAAAATCAGTCAGTATATTTTTAGAAAAGTCCTCAAAACTTGAACAAATACTATCAAGTTGTTCTTTGAAATTGCTGTTTAACTATCCATTTGAGATATTATTCATAATATCCTCCATACATCCAGGATCATCCAAAGACGGCATATTGCAGCTTCGAACTGTGATAAAGTTATTCATACGAACCACCCCATCGCCCGCTCAACAGTGCGAAAATGTAACATACGTAAATGACAGAGCTATGCATTCATACGACCTCTCTCCATCAGATTCGTACTCCCAGGACTCCCAAATGGTCCTCAAACTGTATACCAATATTTTTTTAGAAAAATGTTCTTTTTAGATTTTTCTTACAAACCACTCCGAAATCACCCTTGAAAGTTAATTCTAGCGCAAACCCACCATAATTTTTTCTGTTAAAATTTATTGGTATTCAGTTGGCGGACCATTTGGGAGCCCTGTACTCCGTAACGATAACCAATATCTAACGATTCGTACTCCGTAGCGATAATCGATATGCCGATATCTAACGTAACTCAACAGATTATTTGATAGCAGTTTTTTTTTTTTTTTTTTTTTTTTTTTTTTTTTTTTTTTTTTTTTTTTTTTTTTTTAAATAAACCGAAAATTGCCGTTATATTTTTGGTATGAATTACGGATTTTTGGAACCCATACTACCCTTGCAATTAGAGGTTTAATACCATGCGTTACGTGATTAGGGTATGGTGGTGCTCTGTGTACTTGAGTAAGCAGATCGATTATCTAATGTCAAAACAGAATTTTGCATTTATCTGCTGTTTTAAACGATGTAGTGACATAATAAGTTTATGGTTAAAAAAGTGTTTATTTTGTTGCAATTTCTAATTATTTAGAAACGGAAAGGTGATTTTGGCCTTCTCGTTATAATATTTATGGTTTTTGAAAACACGATCATAATAAAGATTCCAAACTAATTTATTATTATTTTTTAGTTTGTATTGCTTTGGTTATTATTGGACTGCTTGTCACCTAAGTGATGTGGAGTTGTTTATAAATTTTTAGCATTGTCCCAATTTTTGTCTCAATGGTATTTAGTCCCGATAGTGCAAGAGTGCGCAGTGTCGAAGTGTACAAGAGTGTGCACCTGTTTTTGGAAAACCTGCTACTGTTGTTAAAGTAAGTTTAAAAGTAACGATTCTATACCCTTGCAAAAATGATCTTTTTGCACATAATGACTTTTCAGTAAGGCCGAGTCACTGGAAGACCTTTAGAATCTAAACTTGTTGAACAACGTATGTTGAAACGACAGTTGAAACACAGAACACTGAAAATGAGGATGAAAGATAATTGCTTTCAACAAAAATTGATATCTGAGAAAGGCAGAAAAGCTATATAAAAAATGATGCAAGCCCAATGTGAAATAAACCAAACTTCCTTTCGCAAGGTTAGACTTTGACAACTTTACCTTACGTCAAATTAACTTAGTTACGGTAGAGAGAATCATCTGTGCTGCGACACTATAATAAAAGGAGCAGAAAGTCTGAATTTTTAAGGTATGTGCCTATCCTCAAATCGCCGATTTTGCAAAAAAAAAATCGTTTTTGTTTTTATTATTTTAAATCAAATTTCAAACATTTGGGATTCCAAATATACCTTACTTTTACTCAGCAATAATTAGAAGCAAACTTGTAGCCCAAAATATAAACATTTATACATAAGTTTTTGCGCTGTATTAAATCTTAACTTGCGTTTTCTGGAAAACAGCGTTTTTCATCGTTTGCATTTACAAAAAACCTCATATCTTAAAAAAGTTTTTAAGATATTGAAATAAAATTTCGTCACAAGGTTCTGCTGATCTATCGGTATGTTTTGAACCAAAATAAGCTTGTAAGTTTGTATATAGTAATTTAAGAGATGTTTTTATTGAAAAATACAGATTAAAAAAAAAAAAACTCACGTTTTGTATACAGTATTTGGTATATGTTACTAAATTTAAGAGGTATTGCAAATCTATTAATTCATTACACAGATAAGTGGTTTGCTAATATATTTTTGCAGAAAAAGTGAAATATATTGAATAGATTTTGTTATAGAAGGTTTGACACCTTTGTCCAAAAGATAAAATCATTTTTCAGAAAATGTTGCATAACATGTTCTTCCACTCAGCTCTTCAATTGACAGCTAACAACATACTGATCTTCAGATTTAGTTGAGTAATTCGAAACACCATCATTAATCAAACAGCATGCTATCATTTATCTGTTATAATACAATAATTCTGGTAATACTTCGGATCATTGCTCAATTCAGTATTTCACCAAGTATTCCAAGTAGACCAATTCAGAATTTCACTTAATTTTCACCTCGAGATAAAATTTGCTTGATGTCTCAATATTTATCGTATATCCCTTAGAAGTTTCGAGCTATCAAACTAATATAATATTTTGGATGATCGAATCTATATTTCGTTTGTAAATTATTATGATCCAGTAGGATCTGGTATCAAAATCAATTTAATAAAACATATTTATGTCGAAATAACAGCTTATTTCTAAAACTGCATATTGACAATTCAGAAATTCAGAGCATACTGTACAAAAAGCAATATTTAATGTGCAAATAGTCTAAAACTGCATATATCTTCCATAAATTAATGATAACATTAATTTGTCAAATTTATGTCTAGCATTAGAGTTATTGAAAATTATGTTCGTCACACTAAGTCATCCAAATTGGCTTAGACGCGAAGATAATGCGATAAGTCCGTCTTTTAGAAGATAAAAAGTTATGTTATGACTTTTATAAGTTGTAATACTCTGTTTCGGGTGGCATTTAATATTCTGTTTATCCATTCGTAGTTTCATCGATTAATTTTATCCTCAAAATAAGATTGATTTGATCTACTAGAAATTCCATGCTTTCAAATTGATACACAATTTTGAATAAATGAAGCTAAATACCATTCTTAGGTTATTAAAATTTAAATATTATAGCGCAGTTCTCAATGTTGCTTTGATGCAAGAGAAGCTAACGCATGTTATTCGAAAGTATAAGAAAAGTTTCATGGCACTTTATGTGATTTTTTCATTATATAGTTTTTTCAACGAATATTCTGTTCACAAGTCATTTAAATACACACGCTTAGCTATGCATGTTTTAAATAAGCTTTTCAAAAGAAAAAAGTGGGAGGATTTTCTAGTTCTGAAATACATTATTTAATATCTTTAACCCCTTAATTCTTGCTCCCATCATATTCATGGGCTGTGTCTTTTACTCAGATTGCTTGATTCCCACCAGTTTTATAAAATAGTGAAATTGGCTACATTTTAGTATGGTTTTTTCGGTCATTAAATAAGGTGAATATTTCTTTTTCATAAAAGTGGTGCCAATAAGCAATTTGAATTTTTAAATCGTAATTTAATTTGAGCGTTAAGGGGTTAAGGATTTGTCAACATCGATTAACCCTCTGTCTACCAGAAGGGTCCAATGGACCCGACATGTACATTCAAAATATTTATTCAAACCAGAAATTTCTTCAAAACAAACTAAATGTATAAATCAGACAATAATAAGTTAAATAAACAAATTAAATAGTTTTAAGTAAAAATTCTGGTGTAGAATGTTTTTATAAAACTTGAGTAAAATTTCCGGTAGTTCTAGGGTTAAACTAAGGGAGATAGGGTATCTACACCGGGTACTGGATTTTGGAGGGAGCAAAAATGAGGAATTATATGATGGTTGAACAGAAAAGAAAAATAAACTTGTGCATATGAACATTTTTATTTAACTTTGGATAATTGCGTTCGGCAGATATTGATCAGAAATAAAGAAGAAAATATATTGAAGTTAGATGTCAAAGTCAATTGTCAAGGTCAGTTGTAAATCCGGTGTTAGCACCCCTACACCCTCCCTCATTGTAATGGCTCATCGCGTAACTAGTGCCTGCTTATGTGCGTCAGATTAACCCCATAAACGACTTTTTTCACAATAAACTAAAAATTAGCGATCGTACACCACTTCTACCGTACTAAAATATTTGTCTTGTATAATGGAAATATATTGCAGTTTAAAATTAGTTGCGTCGAAAAGCTTTTAGTAATGAAATGGCAAACTCTTCCAGCACATACTGTGTACCAGCTAACCAGTTGTGGTCTCAGGACTCTTAAAGCTTTAAAATTTTCGAAATTTTATTATTTTTAGATGTTAAACTCCTATTTTTTCTGAACATTTTGACATAATTGTTTCCTTGAAATTCCTATTAGAAGTGAAGTTATGGCTTTTACATTTATACACGTTCAATAGCTGAAGCGTCGTTTCGGAAACTTTGATGCCGTTTTTCTCCAAATGACGTTTTTGGGTATAACGCGCACGATATCTCAAATACTTATGAATATTTTTTCATAAAATTTTGAAAACATATGTTTCATGTTACTCTGTATAAACTGAACCTAAAATTTCTTTTTTTTTTCAAAACAATATTTTTTAGATGATTATACTGTTGAAATTTTCTTAATTTTGCATTAGCTAAATACAACTTTGTATAAAAATATAAAAAAGCTTTAAATACAAATTTATTTGGGTTCAGGGTAATTATTACAATCTGAAGTATAAGAAGGCACAAAAATTTTCATTCTAGTTGCAATACTTATTTTGTAATCGTGCGCGTAAGGTCTTATGCCGATTTTTTGCTCGTCACATGTCTAACAGTTTGGAGCCCCCTGTAAATGCTAATTCTGCATCTTATAATTTTTTAAATACATGAAATGGAAGAGCATACTTATATATTATATTCCAATTAAAATTGTGTCTTAAAATCAAATACATTTTAAGATATTAAATGTTGAAAATAGTCTTTTATTTCATTTTTTCCAATTTTAAGAGTCCTGAGACCCCTTAACGGTTTAATTATTATATTTCAATTATTAATTTTCGAATTGGAGAAAGTTTTGATGGTCTAAAGCTGGGGGATCGACCACACCTATAACCTGGCACTACACGGAGTCGGGACGCATAAGGCTTTGCATTTGTCAAATTATTAAATCTATATATAAATATATACAGAAATATATTTTTTGTAAAATGTATATAAAAATCTTAGAATGGTTTTTAAACTATGATACAATAAAATAAACATAAAGCTTGTACTTCTTTTCCTATTGATATTCAGGTTCTGATTACCAACGTGGCAAACTACTAGAAATAATCTTAGATATAAATTTTTGACTTATTTAAATAGCTCTTTCTTTTATCATCATCATCATCATCATCATTATTATTATCATTAATAATATTATTATTAGTAGTAGTATTGATTATTATTATTATTATTACGCCAAATGTTTGTCAAAAAATAAAGCAAACATTTCCTTTGCTTTAGTGGAAAGTAAAAATATTTCGATTCGAAGGTGGGAGTTAGCAAGGCAGAATTCACGTTCTGGTTACAGGAGTTGAAATAGTGTTGACAGGTTTTCCGTGTAAATTTGGATCCAAAATCTCTGGAAGCAGTATTTTAAAAAACTAAATGACAGAATTATCTGCGATTAACCCCTTCGGAACGAGCGACTTTTTCAGAATATTTAATCTTTTATCACCGTTTTTTTTTAAACAGAATTTTGTGCCTAATTGAATCGAGAAAATGCTCGGATTAAATAAGGCAATATTTACAATAAAAATTAACTAGTGTAAATAATCAAGGATTCTAAGCATCTTATGCGGCACGTATACCGTTCGATCGTCTCCAATGGGTTAAAGATGGCTAAATAAATTGTGTGAAATTAGTAGTTTCCAGAGCATCTGGAACCTTTATTTAGGCGGTACTCCTGGCAACACCAGTTGCAAATCTTATTACAGTGTGGTCTAGCAGTAGTGTGAAGACAATCAAGAGGTGATAGATCTGCAAACATTTTATCGACAGGAATGCAGGGTCGCAATCCACTTATTCAGTCATAAATAAAAAACGCATCAATTTATGTCAAATCCGAACTTTCGTTTGATGTGGTATTTTTTACCAATATTTTATTCAGACTCACTGTCATATCTATGAATTACAACAACTTCCCCAGAATTGTTGCTAATAGCTACAATATACCCCTAAACAACACATATCCTTAATTCGGAATGTAGCTGACACTATATATTGACACACTGACCAAATTATAGTTACATTTCTCGTCATTTCATCACATTTCAAACAATGAAAATTATCGGAAAATATCTGTATTACAGTTAAAATTATGAACAAAAATCCTGGTTCAACTTAAAAATAAACACTCTGTATTTATTATTGAATAAGTCGATTGTCGCACAGCTTTTCTATACAAAAATTGCTGAGCTCTCTGAATCACCGGTTAAAATTTGTCTCGTTGGTGCAGAATCATCCTCTCAATTTATGCATAAATGGATGCTTAATCCGCAATCCTTATTTTATATCTACTCCTGATTACATTATAGCATCAAACATTTCCAAAATTAGAGATAAGTAATAGAAAATTCATAGTATATTGAAATAACAAATGGACGTGTTTATATAATTATCGTTTCTTACACTCATATGTCAAGGCATAAAAAAATAATATAAAAATAAACGAGGCAATTACAAAGTTAGTTATTTCTTTTTGATAACATAGGCATTTATTTAATGTCGTCCTATTATTTAACGAAAAGTACTTATATCGTTTTACAATCATATAAAAATAAGAATAATAATAAAGAATTGACACCACTATTCACATTAAGAAAATTAGGTATTTAAAAATCGTTCTTCAATTAACAGTAAGCAATTTTACCAAAATTAGAACTGTCAAATATAGTTGCCTTTAACCCCTTATTCCCACTCCTGTCATATGCACGGGCTGTGTCTTTTACTCAAATTGTTTGATTCTCACCAGTTTTATAAAATAGTGAAATTGGCTATACTTTAGTGTTGTTTTACCTGTAATTAAATAAGGTGAATATTCCTTTTTCATAAAAGTGGTGCAAATAAGCAATTTCAATTTTTAAACCGTAATTTAATTCGAGCGTTAAGGGGTTAACGGCAGCTGATTATAAAGTAAACGAAAGCTTCCATCTGCTGCTATGTTGTGTTCATAAGCGATACCTCCCATGCGAGTAATGTTTTGTGAAAAATCTTCATGGCGGTCATTCATACAACGACAACATGACAGTTCTGAACCGTCTTACTCTACAATACAAACAACCAACAATTGCAATTATCTATAATAATAAATAACTATGTAAAGTTAGTTGGGGGCAATTGGCCCATGATTTTACAATGGGACTCTGAAGCTTCTGACCATTCAGCTTCTAAAACCTAATGTTCATTTGAATTAAAGTCGAACTTTTGTAAATGTGTTCAGTTAGGTTCCTTCTATCAGACAGAAATGTTCAAAATTACATTTTAATATTACAAAAATATAAAAATATGCATATTTCTTCTTTCTTTCCTCATGGGTCCAGTTGACCCATACAAATGTTGTAAGTGGACCAGGAGGGTCTATATTCCACACGGGTTTTTTTTTTTTTTCATATGGGATATCAGATCCTGTTTGAAAAAGTATAAACAACTTAAAAAAACTATGAACAAACAGCTACGTAAGTACTTAAGTACTTTATCTGTATCGTATCGTACAATATCAAGGTTTTGCTATCTCGCTTTCAGCGGCAAGTAACTTGCATTCGTAAAATTACTGAAATAATTTAATGACACCAATATTTACAACAGAATCTATTTGTAAACAGTTAAAAGTATATTTTTGCGTACTTAATAAAGGCGAAATTTTCATTTTAAAATTCCGGTGCCAATGTGGCAATTAGGGATTAAAATTATGTCATGTCACAACGGCATCACCACTTCTCAAGGGGTCAAGAAAGTTGGTTTGATACCACCCAATATGCTTTTTTTAAATTTTATTACGTAATTTTAATAATGTATTCTATAATTTTCTTTACTGTAAGCAAAAAAGATCGGAGAAATTTATATCCCGTAGTAAGAGAAACTAAAAAGAATTATATATAACTATTGGAGTAACTGGATCCAGCATGGTCCAGCTACCCTGGATACATGTACCAGTTACCACATTCTTGAAAGATTTACGGGGTAACTAGGACACCGGGCTTAGATTTGTCAATCATATAACTGAATTTTTATATGTGTTCTCTGTAAATGAACTATGCACGATATGTAATCTACGGTAAACACGTCGTGGTGAACCTCAGCGTTTCTCCCCATAGATCATAATGTAGAGTAATTTTGTGCGTCCCTATAAGCAAACTATAAAGCTACTTACTCTATACTCTGTAGAAAATATGCGGTAGTGATGCATAGCAGTTTCCGTAAAAGGCACTGTAAACGATATTTTCCCATAGACTGTAAGGTAACTGAGTTTTTTGTGTGTATGTCATTTCACTATAAACGAAGTATAAATGGCACGCACTCATTTTAAATATCGTGCATTCTGCAATGAACCAGAATAACATAAATTAATTACATGGAAATGTGAGTTTATTTACAAGAGTTACAGCTCAGATACTCGGCAGACGGCGGACAGAGATAAGGAAATCATACACCATTTTAAACAATGCTGGAAAGTATTAAAAATGATTTCTTTATTTTTATTTCTTTTTCTTATAATTATTAACGTATCGAAGCG
The DNA here is from genome assembly GCA_963932465.1 of Maratus speciosus. Taxonomy (NCBI): domain Eukaryota; kingdom Metazoa; phylum Arthropoda; class Arachnida; order Araneae; family Salticidae; genus Maratus; species Maratus speciosus. The sequence goes on along the minus strand of OZ010794.1, from coordinate 263,108,313 downwards.
CTTGGTTTAAAAAATGTACAATATTGTGCAAATATAGGTATTTCTAGCTAAATTATACTACAGAATAAAGAAAAAACATGAAATCCTTACAATATAATCATAATATTTTTAAAAGCCGGGGGGGGGGGCATTTTTTTAGTAAAATTTCATGATAATACCCGATAGCGTACCCTTTATTCAACTAAATCTATATCAATTTCAATTGTATGTTCAACATATTTCTACTACACTTACCTGTGCAATGAACTAGTTATTCTCGCCTAAAATTACAGTTTCTTTAAATACGTTCAGAATTACAAAATTTTACAATATCGTCAAAATTAACTGAAATATTTCAAAAGATGTAAAAAATAGATATTTTTTAAAAACAATTACCAACTTTTTATATTCGAGTGTCGCTAAAATAATGACATTATTACATAGAGCTTAGATTCTAGTTCAGAACATATTGGGTAATATGGATAGCATTCATACAAAATTTTACTGAAATAGGTTAACGGAATTTGTTGAACGTGGAAATAACGGGAAAATTGATTTCCAGAAAACGAATTTAAAGAATTTTTATGTTGTTTTTTAACTATAAATTTAATCTAGAAGTGCCCATTAAGGTTTATTTGTGTTTTTATTTAAAAAACGTAAGAAAATAATGCATAGAAAATTTTTTTGGATTTCTTTTGGTCTTCCTAAGTTCACTTCTGGTATTTAACTGATTACTTCCTTCTATTAAATTAGCGATAACATCTTTTCTGGTAATCATTGAAATAAAGTTGAAGCAGATTTGGGATCGTAAAAGGTCGGGTTTTTTTTCTCAAATAAATCTATAAAAATATTTTTGAAAGTTTTCACCAAAACTGCCATTTTAATGTAGAATTTATATAATGCGGGCTGTCTGTAGCTTAATGGTTAGTTCAATGCATTGTCCTACAGCAGATACGAGTTTTACCACCGGATATGAACAAGATTCACTCAACATGTTATCTCTTCGGTATCGGTAAATGAGTAGCAAGCGAGTTTGGAAAACAAAACCTGCTGATTCCGTATCAGCTGACAACTTTTCCGGAATTACACTGTATAGCACACCAGTACACACGGTCATAAAAGCGTAATTGTCCATCATTTTACAATTTTCAACACTTTTTAAGCAGTAATCTTTATTATTCTTAAACCCTATAGTGTGTATTATTTTTCTTGTATTCTTCCTCTTTCTTGTATGAAGAAACAGCTTATATAATATTAATGTATCTCCCGGAAAAGCGTGCTAATATAAACGTTACTCTACGGGTGATAAGAAAAATTCTCAACAAACGAAAAATAATATTTTGTAAAGACGTAGATCATAAAAATTTTGCCACAGGTTACTTCGTAATAAATGTGAGAACAATATCATATTTTGCGAAGTTTTTAATTTAAAAGCAACCAATCAAAATTAAAAACAGTTCCTTAGCGTATAGAATATTATTATTTGTTGTTCAAATATAAGAAACAAGATAATAAGCCTAGCAATAATCCTCAAAATTTAAAGTTAGTAATCTCTACTACGGAAGGCACGAATACACCTTCCTCATCTACTACCGAAGTTTCTAACAATAGAACAACCCCATCTAACTCCAGTCAAATTCTACGAAGTTACACTGATGAAATTCAAGAGATATACAAAACGTTTAATCACATCAAAGAAATTTTGCAAATAGCTAAATTCTTACAATATTTAAAAAATATTGTTACCCAAACTGAAACACTAAATAGCCCCATGAAATAAATGGTACTCATCCTAACCCCTTAATTCTCGCTCCCGTCATATTCTCAGGCTGTGTCTTTTAATCAAATTGTTTGATTCCCACCAGTTTTATAAAATAGTGAAATTGGCTATATTATAGTATCGTTTTTCCTGTCATTAAATAAGGTGAATATTTTTTTTTTCATAAAAGTGGTGCCAATAAGCAATTTGAATTTTTCAACCGTAATTTAATTCGAGCGTTAAGGGGTTAAAGAAATTTCACAATTTAGACAATGATTTTAACAACATGAAATATAAATATTCACCCTTCTTTTTCACAGAATTACTAGACTGCGTGATCGCCAACCCCTTTCATCTGATTTCTCCGGTGTTATACTGTTTTAAAATATTCTTATAGTATGAATATTTCTATGTTTTTGGTTAACTGAACATAAATTGTCCTTCATTTTTTATAATTTTTTCTATACATAAAAAAACTTCTTACTTTGCTCATGTTCATTTTAATTGTTAAACTAAAAGGGACGTAAGCGCCGCGCCACAAATAGCTCATTGCTAACACCTATTTTTTTTATAGTTTTCCTCACCTTATTTAATGACAAAATTTCTGAGATTCAAAAAAGGCGAAAATGAATATTAAAATTTAGTGGTGAAAATAAGCCATTTGTGGCATCCCTGAACAATAAATAATGTATGGTCTATGAAATGAACCATTTTTTAGATGGAGTCATAACACGGTAACTTTTTCGCCTGTCCTTTTTTTGGAATTAATGAATATTTATTTTCTGTTTAACTTTTTCTTTTTTTTTTCTCTTTTTTTATAGTTAAAATTTTTAGTGACTCACTACAATTTAATTTCATTTTTTTTTATTCATATATTTTTTTAATTTTCTGATGCGGCTACCAAACACATCTAAGCATTTATCTTTTTTATGGCTTCCTAACACAACTGCAATTTGAATCACCTCTTAACTGGATGTCCAGTTGCTCCGCAATTTTGAATTAAAATGTCTCAATTGGAATTCAAGGATTTTAAGCACCTTACCTGGCACGTAAACGGTACTCGTGGCGAAGGAATCAATAACAATGTCCATTATAGAAAAGCTTTCATAAACTTACGCCTCTTTTTTAACTTCATATCTGTCTTATTTAACCCTTTGCACTTCGTTGTCGCCGCTACGTCGACATCCTCTTTTTTGCAAAGATGGTATTTGGCACCAGTAATAAAGGAAAATAATATTTCCCTATTTAAACAAAGCATTTTTGAAACTGTGTACTTGTAGCCAACTTCTTTTTAAAAAGTGGTGCTGACGGGAAAAAAAATTGTGTAAGAGACGCCAGATTCCAAAGGGTTTATCTAGAATTTTGTAATTATGTAAAGCAAATATATCTTTTGTGGATGCAAGTGGTGGGTGTTTGTAAAGCAGAAATCAGTCGCTGGTTACAGGAGTTCCAAATCGTATTAGTTTTGTGCAAGTGTGCTACAGCAGTGTAAAGTCCTTTAACCCATTTTGAGGCAAAGTACTTCTATTCATAAAATGGAGAAATGAATGATTGACACCAGTATTCCAAAATAAATGTTTCTGAAAATAAGTAAATGCTTTTATTCAAGTTATTAATAATAGGAGAATTTTAATAAGAAAATATTGGTAACAATGTGACATTTAGGAATTAAAATTAAGTTATTCTAAAATAAACCACCCGCATATAAAGGGTTAAGATATGATAGACTGACAAATCTTTTATCTATAGGAACGCTGGGTATCAATACTCTTATTCAGTCGTAAATACAGTATGCCTCAATTTAAGTCAAATCCGCATTTTAGTTCATACCTTTAACAGTGATGAAAAAATTTTCTAATATTTTCAACAGACCAACAATGATTTCTGCGAAATTTGACAACTTCTCAAGAATTGCTGATAATAAATACGATTAACCCCTAAAAAACACTGATCCGCAATTCGGGTCGCAGCTCAATTTACATATTGCTACAATGGCCAAATTACAGTGGCACGTCTCATGATTTCACCACATTTCATCCAAAGAAAATATCGGAAAATTATTTTATTACTATTAACGTTATAAACAAAAATTCTTGTTCAACTTGGAAAGAAAAAAATTTTTTTTATGATAAAAAAAATAGATTTTGACACAGCATTCCTATATAAAAAATATTTTTTGAAGTCTTCTGTATCACTTGTTAAAATTTTTCGCACTGGTGCTGAAACATCCTCTCAATTTACGCATAAATGGAATCATATCACTTAATGGATTTATTTATCTTTAGTCCTAATTAAATTTTAGCAAAAAAAAATTCCCAAATTAGAGGTAAATCATAGAGAATTTATAGGATATTGACATAACAATTGGAATGTGTTTTATTATTTAGGCTTTGATGCCGTACCTTCCCTTAGCCGTTGTTGTTTTGAATTGTTTGGCGATTTTATGTTGGCGTGTTGGCGATGTTTACGGATATGACAAACTCGATATGTAAACCCCGTATGACGTGTGTGTTGGGACGTGTCGTGTTATGGCAACCCCTGAGATGCTTAGAATTTTGGTATATGTATTTTGATATCGTGTTCTATTGTTGTCTTTTTATTTTTATGTTAAATTTATTGGATGTATTTCATTGACTATAGTTTCTGTAGTCCGTTTAAACGCTCTTGCTGAAGTAATTAAGAAATATGAGGAAATTTTGACAAGAAAGGGAGGTTTGTTTATAGCGTGTCAATGCGTATTAAGCCTATTTTGGAAAATGACGGCGATGTTATGAAGGATATTTCGTGCTGGAGGTTTCAAGAAAGCAGATGTATGTTAAGGTATGTTGATAATTTCATGTATATTTTGCTGCTTTAAGAGTTTTTTACATTTTGAGATTGCTACAAAACGAGAACTGCTGAATTTTGAGAATGCTATACCGCGAGAAATGCTGAATTCGGCGACGTTTTGTTTTTCGGTAAATGTGCGCGAAGCGCTCATTCAACTATTGCTGATTGCCACTTTAGCGAATTTCGTTTTTTATGTATATTTTGCTGCTTTAAGAGTTTTTTACATTTTGAGATTACTGCAAAACGAGAACTGCTGAATTTTGAGAATGCTATACCGCGAGAAATGCTTAATTTGGCGATGTTTTGTTTCGGTAAATGTGCGCGAAACGCTCATACAACGATTACTGATTGCCAGTTTAGCGAATTTTGTTTATTATTTACATTTTATTTTCTTTAAGATAAACAGGCGTATAAACCGGTGCTTGGCGACATTTACTACTTGGCGGAAAGGGGGTTTTCACGCCAAGAAGAATTCCAAGATGGCGCCCGTGGGAACTTATGACATCTGTTCCATAATTTATTAACTTTTCTTACACTTTAATTTCAAGTCGTGGCATACCCTTCAAGAATAGCTTTAACACGTTAAGCGCCACGTCAGTCACCGGTGACTGACACTGAACTTTCCGTTTAGAACGCCTCTTTCACCGATGACTGGCGACCTAAAATATGATATAAAATTAAAAATGTATATACCGTTTTAACCCCTTAATTCTGGCTCCCGTCATATTCTCGGGCTGTGTCTTTTACTCAAATTGTTTGATTCCCGCCAGTTTTACAAAATAGTGAAATTGGCTATATTTCAGTATCGTTTTTCCTGTCATTAAATAAGGTGAATATTTCTTTTTCTTAAAAGTGGTGCCAATAAGCAATTCGAATTTTTCAACCGTAATTTAATTCGAGCGTTAAGGGGTTAAGTAATTGCTGATTTTTTTTAAATTTTACATACCTTTTATTTATTACAGGATTAAATTTTCTTAAAAATTACTTAAAACATTGTAAATTTTTCTGCTTCAGTGTCAGTCACCGTGTCACTCAACGCGTTAAATGCAATTATTTTAATCTTTATACACGACAATTATAATTTTGTAACTTTTGTCTTATTTAATCTCCAAAATGCTGTAATGAATGAACAAAAAAAATTTCTTTATTAAGGTACAAAATTTAACCCATTAACGCCCAAATTATTCTCTTCGTTAAAATGTAAATTTTGGATATCCCCCCACTTTAAAAGTAGAGTAATTTTTATCCTATTTTATCAAGGAATTTGTCTCGGGAAAGAAAGTATATATTTATATTCATATTTACTAGTGTGGAAAGCGCTTTCTTGCCAAATACGTGTGATCCCCAAATGGGGATCATGGCAGGGAATGGGTTAAATTGAAGGATTTTAAGCAGCTTATGTGGGAAGTTAATGCTCCTGTTCCTCGGAACGAAAGGAACATTAACAATTAAATTAGTTAAGGTCTGAGAAATATTTTACCAATATTTTCAACAAAAGTACTTTGATTTCTGTGAAAAGTGACAATTTCTCAAGAACTGCTGGTTATAGCCACAATTTATCCCTAAACACACACACATAAGCTCACATTACATATTGAAACACTGGCCGAATTACAGTAGAACTTGTCATAATGTCATCACATCTGATACAAAGAAAATGTCGGAAAAATATCTTTATTAGTATTAAAGTTTTAAACAAAAATTCTGTTTTGACTTGGAAAGAAACACTCTGTATTTATTATTGAATAAGTGAGATTGTAACACAGCTTTCCCATATAAAAAATCTTTATTCAAATCTTCTGTATCAGTTGTTAAAACTTGTTGCACTGGTGCTGAAACTTCCTCTAAATTTACGCATAAATGATATCATATCACTTAATAGATTAATTTATCTTTATTCCTAATTAGATTTTTGCAACATAAATTTCCTAAATTAGACATAAATCATAGAGAATTCATGCTATATTGCCATAAAAGTTGGAGGATGTTTTAGTATTAAATATCTTTTCTTACAAAGATGTATCAAGGCTATAAAAATAAACATATAAAAATATAAGAGGTAATTAGAAAGCTAGTTATTTATTTTTAATAACGTAGGCACTTATTTAATGTTGCCTCATTTATTAAAACATATATATATAGCTGAATTTACAAACAGATGGAAATGCAACAAAATAAAAAATTGACACCACTATTGGTATTGAGAAAAGTATATATAAGAAAATACGCTTAAGGTCACAGTTGTGTATTTTTACTTTCTTCTATCTTCAATAGAAGAAAGTATTGTAATCGAAATTTTTTTCGACTTCCGGTTTTCGACGGATTTGTATGTTTTAGGGGTCAGAGATTCCAAAAAACATGTTTATAGAAAATGTCTGTCTGTCTGTGTGTCCGTCTGTCCGTTTGTCCGTCCGTCCGTCTGTCCGTCTGTCTGTCGCCATTGTACCATCAAAAAGTGTATGAAGTTATGTATACAATCAAACCAAAATTTTATTATAAGTTTTTGGCTATGGCAAGCAGGTCCTCCCGGAATTTGGAAAAAATTCGCCGGTAGGGGGTGCTGATATAACAATTTTTGTGCGATTTTGAATATTGTACCATCCAAAAGTGTATGGAGTTATGGATAGAATTGAACCAAATTTTTAGTTTAAGTTTTTGGATATGACAAGCAGGTCCTCCCTGAATTTGGAAAAAATTCGCCGGTAGGGGGCGCTGTAAATGCGTTTTTTGTGCGATTTTGAATATTGTACCATCGAAATGTGGATGAAGTTACGCATAGAATTGAACCAAATTTTTATTTTAAGTTTTTGGCTATGGCAAGCAGGTCCTCCCTGAATTTGGAAAAAATTCGCCGGTAGGGGGCGCTGTAATAGCGATTTTTGTGCGATTTTGAATATTGTACCGTCTAAAAGTGTATGAAGTTATGCATAGAATTAAACCAAATTTTTATTTTAAGTTTTTGGATATGGCAAGCAGGTCCTCCATGAATTTGCAAAAAATTCGCAGTTAGGGGGCGCTGTAATAGCGATTTTTGTGCGATTTTGAATATTGCACCATCGAAAAGTGTATGAAGTTATGCATAGAATTGAACCAAAAAAAAAAAAAAATTAAGTTCTTGGCTATGGCAAGGAGGTCCTCCCTTAATTTGTAAAAAAATCGCTCGTAGAGGGCGCTGTAATAGCGATTTTTGTACAATTTTTGTGCCATTTTGAATATTGTACCGCCGAAAAGTGTATGAAGTTATGCATAGAATTGAACCAAATTTTATGTGTTTATTTTTGGTCATGTCACGAAGGTCCTCCCTGAATTTGGAAAAATTCTGCCGGAAGGAGGCACTATAATTGCGATGTCTGTACCATTTTCATTATTGTACCATCGAAAAGTGTATGAAGTTATCCATATAATTGAACCAAATTTTTTGTGCATGTTTCTGGCTATGGCAAACAAGTCCTCCCTGAACTTGAAAAAAATTCCGAAAGAAGGGGGCGCTATAATTCCGATCTCTGTGCCATTTTCATTATTGTACCATCGAACAGCGTATAAAATTATGCATACAATTGAACCAAAATGTTTGTGCTTGTTTTTGGCTTTGGCCAACAGGTTCTCCTTGAATTTGGAAATATTGCGCGGTAAAGGGGCTCCGTGCTAGCGATTTTTGTATATTTTTCTTGATTTTTCGTAGTTCTATTGTGCATCGGTGGCTCATGCAGAGGCGGGAACTCGCTTCCTGCTATGCCGGCTATTCGCAAACAGCTGATAACGACAGAATAAGGAAAAATTAATAATTTTAACAAATATCATGATATAGATTAACTCGTTTTTAGTTCGTTTAATTGACTTGAGCAGAAATTTAAGATGAAAATCAAAGTTGGTATAGTATTGAACTAATAATATTGAAGTATTAACATGTGTAACTAGGTTTTGAAATATTAAGATGTATAAGATAGTAGAAAGTTTTGGGATTGGCACATCCAACTAGTTTTCAGTGTGTGTAGATATCATGTAAGTACTGCCTTCAGTGGTAGTACAATACAAAGAAAACGGCAACTTCTGATGTGATTCTATATAGAATTCATAAGTTATATGTCGCATGTGACGAATATTTAGTGAAAACGCTTCATGGCGGTCATTTTGTCAACAACAACAACATGGCAATTTTGAAGCGACTTAATCGGCAGTATCAACAAACAATGAAACGTGATAACTATAAATATCAATATCTAAGTTACTTTCAAAAGTACCACTATTCCATATAATTTGTGCTTGGTTGTTAATTCTTGGAATACATTTCAGAGCTTCAACAACCCTTCTTGTAATCTTTATGCACCACCAATAACATACTGCAACTTTTGAAATATTTAGTCTCCAGAATGCTGTGATTGAAGAACATAAAAATTTGTGATTTCAAATTCAAAAATTTTAACCCCTTCGGGACGGTAGCCTATTACGAAATTTTTAATCTTTTGTCACCGTTTATTAAAAAGAGAAATTTGTGTTTACTTGAATCGAGAAAATGCGCTGATTAAATAAGGCAAATTTTACAGTAAAATTTTACTGGTGAGGAAAAACCAGGATTCTCAGCGCTTCATGCGGCACGTATACGTGTCGTTCGTCCCCAAGGGGTTAAGCACTTTCTCTGACTCGTAAGTTCAACGCGTCAAGAGGATATTAACCCCTTAATTCTCGCTCCCGTCATATTCACGGGCTGTGTCTTTTACTCAGATTGCTTGATTCCCACCAGTTTTATAAAATAGTGAAATACGCTATGTTTTTGTATCGTTTTACCTGTCATTAATTAAGGTGAATATTTCTTTTTCATAAAAGTGGTGCCAATAATCAATTTGAATTTTTAAACCATAATTTAATTAGAGCGTTAACGGGTTAATAGTAATGCCCATTATAGAAAAAGTCGGACAAACTTACACGAATTTTTTAAAATTCACATGTGTCTTATTTTATCCAGAATTCTGTAATTAATAACTCAAAGATTTCTTTTCTATTAAAGTAGATGGAGTTTGGTATGCCTAAATCCCGCCCTGGTTACAGCAGTTCCAAATCGTATTACACTGTGCTTTAGCAGTAGTAAGAAGACATTTAACTCTATAATTCCCGTGGTAGAATACGTTCTAGAAATTTCGTAATACAGAGACTCTGAATTCATACCAGAAAATTTCAATGATAAATTTCGCTGTATTTAAATACGAAACGTCTGTTATTAGATATAGCAAATATTGCAATTGAAAATTTCTTGTATGAATTTAGAATATCCGAATACAAAAATCTCTAAATTCAAAATACTGCTGGTATCATGTATGCTACCATGGGCATTAGAGGGTTAAGAGGTCATAGAGTTACAAATCTTTTATGTGTAGGAGCGCTGGTTGGAAATCCACTTGTTCAGTACGGGATACCCCAATTTATATCAAATCCAGACATTCGTTCATAAGATATGAAAATGTTTTACCAATATTTTAATCAGACTTACTTTGATTTCTCTGAAATCTGACAAAATCTCGGGAATTACGGCTAACAGCCACGATCTAACCCTAACAAACACTGATCCGTAAGTCAAAATGTAGCTTGCACTACGTATTTTATCACTGACCAAATTACAGTGGCACTACTCGTTATTTCATCACATTTCATACAATGAAAGTATCGGAGAAATAGCTTTATTACTTTTAAAGTTATGAACAAAAATCCTAGTTTCATTATGAAAGAAACACTGTATTTATGATAGAATAAGTACTGAGACACAGCTGTAATATACAAAATTGTTCGTTGAATTCACCTATTTCACCCGTTAAAATTTGTCGCACTGGTGCTGAATCTTCCTCTCAACTTATGCATAAATGGTTTCTTAATCCTTAATCTTTATCGTTATTGCTAATTGCATTTTAGAGGCAAACATTTCCAAAAGTAGAGGTAAATTACAGAGAATTTATACGATATTGAAATAACAAATGGGCGGGTTTTTTATAATTGATTATATTTTTTACATTCTTATATCAAGGAATAAAAAGACTATTAAAAGCATGAGGCAATTACAAAGTTAGTTCTTTTTTTAATAACTTAGGCACTTACATAATAACGCCACATTATTTAACAAAAGTCACTTTATAATTTTACGATCACAGGAAAATCATATACAATAAAGAAATTACACCAATATTGACAATGAGAAAACTAACTATAAAAAATCGCACTGAGAGCGTTATCGGCTGTAGTGTTGCCAGTAGGCTACTTTTTTTAAATTCCGATTTCTTGATTGGTACCACTTTTTAGAAGTGGTAAAGTTACTCTTGTTTTCGGCTTAATAACTGGAGACACTGATCGGCTGATTTATGAAAGTTTTGAACAATTCAAAATAAATGTTGCTTTTAATGACAGCATTATATAAAAAAACAAACTTTTCCACTGCGGCGCATCCATAAGCTAGGTTCATCCATAAGCTAAATACTCTTATAAAATAAAAAATATACGCCGGAATGTTTTGAAATTTTTACTATATCTAAACAATTGGATTACAAATTCATGTTTCGATTTCGGAAAAAAAATTCTTTTTAAGGAAAATAATAAATTAGAAATTAATCAAAATTGTGATGTCTCCACAGTTTATGCACAGAAAAGGAATATTTATGTATGACGAGCAGAAATGTTCTTTAGCCGTGTATGGTGTTTCCATTGTCGCTGCCATCGAAATACTCAAAGCCTGAGGACACGACTTGTGACTTCATCACTAATGGACCGACTTCTAACTACTATTGGAATTCACACCGGAAAATTTTGAATAGCAATTTTATTTTATTTTATTTGTGGGGTGGTTATCATCTTATCAAACAATAATAACTATTTAAACTTACTGGTGAGAATTTGGAATTCCCCACTAAAAAGTCAGCTAGATGCGGCAACACTGTGGTATTCGGTATCTGGCTAAATTTTTATTTAGGGATCCTGAATTCTCACTAGTAAGTTTAAATAGTTATTATGGTTTTATAAGAAGATAGATATTTCACAAATAAAATGAAAGAAAATTACTATACAAAATTTTCCGGTGTGAATTACAACGCTAGTGAGAAGTCGGTCGACTAGTGATGACGTCACAACTCGTGGCCTATCGCCTTGAGAATTTCAATGGCAGTACCATTGCACCTGATGATATCGAATACGCAATGTTTTATTCATAACATGCGAGCATGGAAGGTTTTGGGGGCGAATTTGTACCAGGTTTCCTCGATCGCTGATTTGAGCTTTCGCACTGAGTAATATTGCTTCCAATTCTGGTAGATGTTACGTGAGAGGATTCCCCAGATGTTCTCTATCGGATTGAGGTTTGGGCTAAGTGCAGGCCAATTCATCACACTGCTATTCTGAGATCTAAGCCATTCTTTTGTGGAACGGGAAGTGAGTTCGATGCGTTGTCTTGCTGAAAGTTCCAGTTGAGACCATCTAGGAGTTCAACAAACTGTCGCAAATGCTCACTCAGAGATTCCTGATACATTTTTGAATTTGTCTTCCATTAGGAAACAAAGAGACGTTTGTTCATTCTAGCCCAAAGAGCCCCAAACCATGAACCAACCACCACGTTGTTACCTGCTGAATATGCTCTTCGTATCTTTCCTCAAGGCACGCCAATAGAATAACAAACAGTCTCGACCATCTACTTTCCATTTTTTTTCACCAGAAAAAATAACACTAACCCATTCGTCACGATAATACATGTGGTGTTTTGCCTAGTGAAGCCTTTCTTGTTTGTGACACTCTTCCAGAAAAGCCTTAGGAGCCAATTTTTGTTTTTAAATGAATCCTGGTTCGGTTACCTGTCTAGGTGTGGTGTCACGTGGTATTTTTGATCCAAATCGATTTTTTTATCGGAATAGGAGACAAATTGCTAGTTACCGCCAATCTTTTAATTCCGCTATTCTCACGGAATGTGGTTTTCTCGGTCTTTCTGAACGATATGCATTGTTGAATTGTTTTCCACGATCCAAAATACTATAAAAAACACGTTTAGACCGGTTTAAAATAAGCGAAATTTGCATAACGGATTTACCTTCAGCTTCTTGCTTCTAAACTTCTACAAGTTCTTCAGGAAAGAACTGCAGAGATTTCGGCATTTTGTTATCTCGTACAGCGATCGGTACACTTTGTACTCTAGGAAAAATTTCTCACCAATCCTCCACCTATCATTTCAAAGAGATATTTGCATAAAATCACATTTGTGCATATACTTTTGCGATAGCACAAAAAATGTTTTTTTGTAATTTCTGATTTTAACAACGATGAATCTTTTCCAGACTTGAGATATGTATTTATGATCATTGTATTCCCCTACAGTGGATCTTTGAAAGTATTCCGTTGTACAATTTTGTTTTTATTAAAATATTTGCTTTGTCCTTCAACTTTTGCGTCGCACTGCATATGGTATCTTATGTAGTTTTTACAAGCGGTAACTCGCATGCGTGGAAAATTTTGTGAAAACTCTCCGTAGCGGTCATTCGTAGAACAAGAACAACAACATGGCAATTCTGAAGCGACTGACCCTTTAACATCATCAAACAAACACTTGGAATTATGTAAAATAAAAGTTCTTCTCGGTAAAAAATACAAATAAAAGATTTTCGATTCAATGCACAGTTAATAACAATGTGTATTTCTAGCAAATTTTTGTATTTACTGTTGAAAGAAAATATCGTTTCTTAAGAGTAAACTTTTCTAAAACATGTTCCAGGATCCTTAACGAAATTGATTTTTCAACAAGTAAACTCCAATAGTCCAAGAGTCAGGTGCAAATTTCGTCAGTTATTTCCTATCGACCGATAATTTGTAAAAGGCTTCAGAGAGTTGTATCATGAAGGTCCGTGAACGTCAGCTGCGGTTCCTTGGGTGGGTTGAGCAGCGGTAGCCTTCCAAACATGTAAAAAAATAAAATAAATTTAGTCATTTCCTCCCGGTTGAAAATTTGTCAAATGATAGCTAACCCAATATCTTGAAAGAAAAAAAGTTAGCTGATTATAAAGTGGTGGTTAATACGTCAGCCGGTCACACGAACATAAAAAAATACAGGGTGCAAAGGAAAGTCCCTTTAACCTGAAAATACTTGCGAACGGAGAGAGCTACAGCTATGCAAGTGAGGTAACGGTATAGTAAAGTGAGTACTCCCGATTTAATGCAAAAGATGTCAGAGCCACCTACTGGCGAAATTTGGAAAATAGCTATTGAAAATCGTAAACGAAAAGAAATAGAGCAAAATTTTCAGTTAGAAAGTTTTAGAGCATAAATTAATTAGTACGAAACGACATTTGGTTCACACGGATAAAATAAATCGTCGCCTGTATACCCAAATATGTCCGAAATCGATGAGCGACGATTCTATTGTGCATATTCGCATTCCGTAAATGTAGCGGTGCACAATTTCAAATTGTAACGTTGTAATGTGCTGTAATGTCTGTAAAAATTTAATTTCCAATGCATTTAAAATTTTATGTTAACCCTTTCAGGCCAGAAGAATTCTGTTCGTAAACTGATGAAGTAATTCACTGACACCAGAACATTCAAACGAATTTCTTAGTAAATAAAAACCCGCTAATTTTCACTTTCATTACAAAAGCAAAATTTTATTAAAATATTCTTGCTGCCATTTGTCCGTTTTGGAATTAAAATTAGGGGGCTAGACCGTCTAGCCACCGCCCTTGAAATAGTTAAATCTATGTCGTCGTATTGAAGAGGCTAGCAATAGACGTTCCATGCTGAGAAATGTGGCATGTAGAATTACTCTCACGAATATAAACGTGTATCGTGAGCAATGGCGAATTTTTCGAACATATTGAATATTAACTTTTTATCACTGTGAGACAGTTTGTCTTTTTTGTTTTTTGTGTGATGTTATCAAAATTTCTTGAGATAAGCACGAATTTATACCACTAGGGGGCTCGGCCCCCTACGAGCTACGCTCGCCAACCCCCGTCCAGACACCGTAGACTCTAAATGCACGCTAATTTGATCGGCTTTAAAAAGATTTCGAAAGATTGAATTATAATTTAAAAAACAGTGGCGATCTCTCTATAAACGGATTTCTATTCATTTCTCTTTGATTGGGGAATTTTAACGCCAAATCCGTTGCGGTACTACTTGATTATCCCGTCGACCCATTTCGCCAAATTATATAAATCGCCAAACCACTAGCCAAATTGTACAAATTGACGTAATTTTTATTTTAAATAACGAAAAAACAAATAAATTAGTACAACATTAATAAACATACAAATAAAACGTCGAAATAAAAATAACTTGATGACGTAGACACGTGTAAAAACATTTCAAAATAAGCTAATATAAAAGGAATTAAGTAAACAGAGTCTTTGTCTCCTGGTATTTTTTAACAAAGTGAAAAGAAAGTTCTTTTAAATGAGGCATTTTAAATTAATCGTTTTTAATCTGACGTAATTTTGACCAAACTATTCTTTCTCTTTTTAATATTCACGTGAAAATACTTGTGTTAGAAATTCAATATTATTTGCGCTTACCTAACAAAAATAGTTGAAAAGTATCCTCTTAAAATATCAAATAAATGTCTAGCGCAATTTCTAAATTTAAACCGTTTTGCAATATTATTTTGTGTTCATTTTATGTAATAACTGTAATGTGACGTAAATATGACGTACTTTCTCCTATTTAAGACTTCTAACGCATGTTAATAAATTTATTGCTTTACAAATTCCTTTCTCTCTTAAAATTCACGTGTAATAGTTTTTATGACATAATTTTTAATAAGTTCCTGCTTTTCGTACATAATTATTTAATTCTAATCCCAAATGTTTTTTTCTGTTTATAATAGTCACGTGTAAATAATTTCTTAATTTATTTACACGTATAAATATTTTTTTTGAAGCAAACATTATTGCTTCCGCTGTTTATACAGTTGGCAACAGTTTAAATTAGTATCACTTTCTAAAATCTGTTAAAAATATCTCTAGAAATGCTGAAAATCTGAATTTAAAATAGAAATAAAACCTCAAAAAAATAGTCAAAATAAAAAAATTAATGCAATCTGCACTCCTGCAAATTCTAACGCATAAAATGGTCTAAAAATGATTAAATTCCTATGAACAGTTTTTGCTCCTATAAAACTTTTTTAGTGCAACGATTTTGTCCAACTTTAGCATTAAATATCTCTTAAAATAATTCTTCGATCTGAAAACTGTCTGCATCAGCGTGTTTATCAAACATTTCTGTATAATACTACCGATTTTCATATTTTTGTATGCATTATTTTTCTTAATATTAACGAAGAAAGACCTCCGGTCTCAAAAAAATCAAAACCGGCGGCGGCGGCGGCGGCGGTGACAGCGGTAGTTACTTTTTTTTAGAATAGAGAGATACATTTTGCGTATTTCTTCATACTTCTGGCATTCCATTCAAACGTTTACACAAAATAGAGTGCATCGATTTCGTACATTTTTGGGTATACAGGCGAATATTTAACTGATCCATGTAAAGCAAATGTCGTTTCGTACTAATTAATTGATGCTCTAAAACTTTCTAACTGGAAATTTTGCTCTATTTCTTTTCGTTTACGATTTTCAATAGCTATCTTCCAAATTTCGCCACTAGGGGGCGCTGCCGTCGTTTGCATTAAATTGGGCGTAGTCACTTTACTATATCGTTACCTCACTTCCATAGCTGTAGCTCTCTCCGTTCGCAAGTATTTTCTATTTAAAGCTTTCTTTTGCACCCTGTATATTTTTTTCAAGTTCATGCGACCAGCTGACGTATTAACCACCACTTTATAATTGGCTGACTTTTTTTTTTCTTCAAGATATTGAGTTAGCTATAATTTGACAAATTTTCAACCGGGAGGAAATGACAATTTTTTTTAATTTTTTTTACATGTTATGTTTGGAAGGCTACCGCTGCTCAACCCACCCACGGAACCGCAGCTGACGTTCAAGGAGCTTTATGATATAACTCTCTGAAGCATTTTACAAATTAGCGGCCGAGAGGAACTTCGTCATCAAAATCTGTTGCTGGCTCGCGGACTACAAGGAGGTCCAAGTTCACATACACGATAATCAATCACATAGTTGCTAAACCATTTCATTTTTTAGTGCAATTATTTTCGAATTGTTCTTGCCTTAAGAAATTTGGTTTATTTCGTAAAATGGAGCAGGTTATCTAAAAAAAGTTATTAAAACAGATAATTCGGTAAAAATGCTTTTTTTAGTGCTCTCAATGGACGACAGCGAGGGCAAATTGTTTCGTATCTGATCTACAGAATTTATATATATCAAGAATACATCAAAATAAGTTAAATTTAACACAGCATAAAACAGCTCAAAACAGGATTTCAGCAATTATCGCTCGCCTTCAAGACTGTAACCGAACTTTTCTGTGTGTGCTCTGTAAATGAACGTATGCATGTATATGCACTCTATAATCTATGGAAAACATGTTGTTATGCACAGCAGTGTTTCTCCCAATAGATCATAATGCAATGAATCATTTTGTGTATCCCTATAAACCAGGGGTTGCCAAATGTGGCACGCCGGATACCACCAATTTTTTAAAGAAATAGCCGACTTCTTGAATCGCAGAGATTCGTTGATTAGATAAGGCAATGATTACTGGAAAATTTGAGTGGTATCGAGCGTGCCACAGGTGGCCACCACTGCTATAAACGAACTATATTTTCTATTTACTCCATAGTCTATAGAAAGCTTTCTGTCATGAACATCATTGATGTATATCAATTTCATTGAAAGGCACTATGGATGACATTTTCCTATAGACCATAAAGTAACTGCATTTTGTGTATCTTTCATTTCATTTTAAACGAACTATAAATGCTATGCATTTATTTTCAGTAGCGAGCATTGTACAGTAAATATTAATTACATGGTAATGCGAGAATATTTACAAGAGTTACAGTCCGGACAGCCGGCAAACACAGAAATGGAAATCGTACACCATTTTAAACTGTGTTGGAAAGTATTAAAAATGATTTTTATGATTTTATTGCTATTTATTATAATTATTAAGATATCTCCCTACGTTCGGAGAGCTTGTTTAAAAAAAGTACAATGTTGAATAAATACACATATATCTTTAGTTCATTTGTAATACAGAAAGTTGAAAAAAAAAACATAAAATCCTAACATCTTCTTCATTAAAAAGAATAAAAAACGAAACAAAACCCACCAATTTAAAAAAATTGTGGAGAGTTGCTATTTTGTTTAGTAAATTTCAAACTTGTGCCAGACAGCGTACACTCAAATCAACTAAATTTATTTCAATTTCCTGTGCACGTACTATTATGTACGTTCGTGCTATTACTATTAGACTTACAGGAAGTGTTGTCAGTGGGTTACATTTTTTAAATTTAGATTTCTTGATTGGGACCACTTTTCTGAAATGGTAAAATTCCCTTTATTTCCGCCTTCATTAATATATCATTAAATAAGGCAAATTTTACTATTTCAAAAAAGTGGTATCAATCAAAAAATCTAAATTTTAAAAAAGTCGCCGGCTGGCAACTCTGCTACAGGTGCATTGATCAAGGAGTTTTACAATATCATCAAATTTAACTGAAATATTTTTATATATGTAAAGAAATACATATTTTTTTAAATAAAAAACTACCACTATTTTCTATTCGAGCACTTATATAATAATTACATTATCACACTTAGCATAGATTATAGTTCAGCACATAGTGAGTAGTATAGAAAGCATTCTGACTAAATTTCACTCAAATATCTTTAAAAAATATTACGTAAAGTCCTTTATGGAGCATGAAGATAACGGAAAAATTGATTTTCCAGAAATCTCATTTAAATATTTATTTCTTTTATAAATTTCAAATACATACAAAATGAATCTAGAAGTGTCAATTAAGTTTTATTGGTTTTTTACGTAAAAAAGTAAGAAAATCCTGCATAGAACATTCTTTGCATTTCTCCTGGCCTTCCCACGCCCACTTCCGGTATTTGCCTCATTATTCTCTGCCTATTAAATTGGCTATAACACCCTTCTAGTAATCGGTGGAATAAAATTATAAAAGATTTAGAATGGTACAAGAAGTTTTTTTTTTTTTTAACAAATTTAATATTTTTGAAAATTTTCACCAGAACAGCCATTTTAATGTAGCGTCAACCACTTAATTCTCGCGTCCGCGACTTTCACGGCCAGTGTAGGCTACTTTTTTAAAATTCGGGTTGTTTCATTCTCACCAGTATTTTAATAAAAAGAAATGTGCCCAGTTAAACTGATGGCATTGACCCACAGGCTATTCACACGAATTGTATATTATTTTCGTATTTCGAAGAATAATGCCCCTCAACAAATAAATGAAGTGGGATTAGCACCTTTCCCCCCCTTTTATACTTAACCAATGAACCTCCAAATCAAATGAAGGAAAAACCATATCGGAATAAACTGGTATATCAAATTTGAAGCAAATCGAATAATTCTGCATTAAAAACCCATTTATCTAAATTAAGGGGGGGGACTAGCCCCTGTCCCCCTTTTACACTTAACCAATAAACCTCCAAATCTAACCAAGGCAGCTCCTTAACATAATATACCGGTATACCAACTTTGAAGCAAATCGAATAACTCTGCATAAAAAACCAATTTATCTAAATTAAGGGGGAATCTAGTCCCCCTTTCCTCCCTTTATAGTTAACTAATGAACCTCCAAATCTAATCAGGGAAGCTCCTTAACCTAATACACCGGTATACCAAATTTGGAGCAAATTGAATAATTCTGCATGAAAACCTCATTTATCTAAATTAAGATGGGGGGAATCACCCTTTCCTCCCTTCATACTTAACTAATGAACCTCCAAATACAATCATTGAAGCTCTTTAACATAATAAACCGGTATACCAAATTTGGAGCAAATCGAACAATTCTACATAGAAAATCCATTTAAATAATTTAAGGCGGGGGCTAGCACCCTTTTCCCCCCTTTATACTTAAGTAATGAAATTCCAAATATAATCAGGGAAGCTCCTTTACATAATAAACCGGTATACCAAATTTGTAGCAAATGAAATATTTCTTCATGAAAAACCCATTTATCTAAATTAAGGGGGCGACTAGACACTTTTCCCCCTTTATCCTTAAACAAGGAACACCCAAAACTAATCAGGAAAGTGCCTTATGAAAATGAACCTAGGAAAAAAAATTGAAGCAAATCGGATATTTCTATCAAAAGTTAACGCGTTACGTACATACAGAATAGGCGGGCACATAAGCTCTCAGGCTTTGATAGGCTGTGAGCAAAAAAGTGTTAGTGGCTTAATTCTCGCATTACTTTATCAGCCATTCACAGGACAGTTTACCTCAAAGTTGTTGAAAATGAGGATTTTCTTTTTTTTTTTATGTTAAATGAAAGCTTTTTTAATTGTGAATATTTTGACATCATTTTTCCCATAAGACAATTATATTCACTAATAATCACTTCTCGAGATTTCATCACATTTCACATAGAGAAAATTTTGGAAAAACTGCCATATGAGTGTTAAAGCTATAAACAAAAATTTTGATTTAATTTGAAATGAAACACTCTGAATTTATTACTGAATAAGTGGATTCACACACGTCTTTCCTACATAAAAATCGTTCGTTGAATTCTTCTGTATCACATGTTAAAATGTGTTGCACTGGTGCTGAATCATCCTCTAAATTTACGTATAAATGGAATCATATCACTTAATCCATAATTTATTTTTAATCCTAATTAAATTTTAACAACAGAATTTTCCAAATTAGAGATAAATAATAGAGAATATATGTAATATTGACCTAACGATTGGAAGGCATTTTATTATTATCTTTTCTTACTCTGTTATAAAAAGGTATAGAGAAAATGATAAAAAATATAACTGGCAATTATAAAGATACTTGATTATTTTTAATAACATAGGTACTTACTCTTTCATGTCGTCCCATTATTTAAGAGAAAATTCTTATGTTTTAATCAATGAGATGAAAATGCAATACAATAAAGAATGGTCGCCACAGGAAATTAAGTAATAAAAAAACAACTGTACTTAGGGTTCTAGCATCACGTTTCATACTTGCCAATCTTGGACATAACTTTCGTAAAAAGTGAGTTATTTTAAACAAGGTTAAACAGGTTTCTAATCAGAAAATATTTCACACGTATTGTTAGCTATTTAATTTTAGATTTCCAATTGGAATTTGTTTGATATAATTTCTTTACAAAAATTCTGATTGGAAGGATGTTTAACCTAGTTTAAATTAACTCGCATTTTACGGAAGTTAAGTCGAATATTGGCAAGTATGACATTTATTAAAAAGCTTTAAACATATCAAGCAAATGCTGCTTTAATGGCTGTTCAACAAGAAGAAAATTCTAAAATTACGTCTATCAAAGCAACCGAGGTCGCACTATTGCTTTTGATCAGGGATGGCAAGCTGGATATAACTAAAATTGTAAAGTAATCATCGCCTTACATAATCACCGAAAGTCTTCTATCCAAGAAGTCAAATTTTTCTTTAAAAAATAGAGGTATCTGGCGTGTCACATTCGACTACACCTACTTTAAAGGTCCAAACAGTTAATAATTATTTTTAGGTGTCTTTAATTTCAAGAATTTCTCTGTTAAATTTTCTGGTAGTATCAGTTTTCAACCTTTTTTCACGTTCCAGTCAAATGTTAGAGAGTGGTCAGTGTTGAAACGAAAGTAAAAGGACTACAACGGGCACACGGAACACTTCGCTCCGCATATTTTTTAGTGGTTGGATGCACTATAGGAACTAACTTACCCTAAATAATTTAATAAGGTGAAATATGATATCTAAGTAAATAATTTGGAAAAAGCATAACACATTTGAAAATACAATGCCAGCAATTATCATCTATAGTCGGCAAAATTTCGGAATTCTTTTGTGTAACTCTGTGTATGACTTATGGATCAGTATATGTGAGGGAATCATAACCATAGTAGACAAAGTTCATTTTGAAAAAAAAAAATGAGATAGTTCATTTAGAAGGGTCATAAAATTTGTTTTATCTACTCCCACAGTGAACCAAGTCTGTTTTCACACACTTTCTCCTATAAGACATCTGTTTATAGACTTGGTTTACTGTGGGAGTGGACAAAACAGATTTTATGCACCTTATTAACCCTTTCAGGAACAAAGCACTTTCATTGATAAGATGTTGAAATAAATGAACGGCATCGTAATTTAATAATAAATTTATTTGAAAATATGAAAAATCCTATATTTCACATATATATTGAACGGGATTTTTTTTTTTAATTACCGGTGCCACTGTGGCGTTTGGGAATTAAAATTAAGTGGTTACATAAACATACCACCGCTCTTGAAAGGGTTAATGGACTATCTCTTTTTTTTCAAAATGGATTTGGTGTACTGTTGTTATGAGCTTCTCATATATACTATATAATATACTAAAATTTAATTTAGTTAAGAAACGCATGACACAGTTGACATTTCACGTTCAGCAATTTCCGTTAATAAATAGAAATATACTAGAATTATTTTGTGCAGTCCTTTGTATGGTCTATAGAATTCATACACGCTAAACAATATGAAAAATAAGTTAAAAATTACAAACGTATTCCAAAACTGAAAGCGAATTTCATCAAATATTGTTTATAGATACAATGCTTTTACGTATCCCTGTAAATTAATGATAAATACTATGCACACCCCATTCTATAGTAAGCACCTCAGTGACGTACATCAATTTCAATACATTTGGAATGGTGTAACATGATTAAAATACATTGCAAACGAACGTAGACCATAAAGTAAAGGAATTCTTTTGAGTGCCCCTGTATACGAACTAACTATCATTAATACACATTCCATTTTAAACACTGTATAAGTCATTGTAAATCTCAATAACATACATCAATTGCAAGACGACAATCCGAGTATATTTACGCTAGTTATAGCAAGGAGAGACAGGCGGTTATAAAACCGAATTTATAAACACTTTTCAAATGTTGGAAATAGTTAAAATTGATGTGTTGGTATAAAAAAATGGGAACGGGGAAGTTTTTTCTCCAATCTAGTTGGCTAAATGTCGATTTCGAAATAAAATATACAAACAAAAAAATTGGATACATGATGAAAACAAATTATTGCGAATACACTCTTCTTACATTTTAGATATGACAAAAACCTGATTATGTGTATTTTTGCATATTTTTACATCTTAATGCTCGCGGAATCCGTTTTCTCTATTTTTATACCTATTCTACATATATGAGTGTAAGTATGCACGTAAATTAGAATTTCCCCACTTTTTCAGGTTGTGAGAGCTGTTTTCAGCTTTTTTTCGGCGTTTCAATTATGTGGTATATGTATGAGTGAACACGTTAACGTTCAAACTGTGTTTTTGATCGAGGTCTTATTTCGTGAATATGTTATTGGCTTATGTTACAAGAGCTTTTCCTTTTTGTACAAATCGGACAATCGGTTGGTTATTAAAAGCAATTTTAAATCATTTTTCAACAACTGAACACTGAATTTCAACATTGGAAACATGCCAGCGAAACTGATAAATATTTTTTTAACTCAATTATTCAGTAATTATTTTTATTGCTCACGCTGAACTTTTGTCAATAGAATAATCACATTTCACCTGAAAGTGATTTAATATAGTAAAACTTATTAAATGAAAAAAAACCCTATTAATTAAGTTTTTTTCTGATTTGATAAAAGCACGTGGAAATTTAAGTATTGCATTTTATCGAAGAAAAAGGCAAAATAATATATATGCATTTGAGTCAGTTCCTGGACTTGTTGAACATATGGATGCAAACGTTCATTCTTTAATACTCGCTGTGTCGTGGAAAGTGATACATGTAATTGCCTAGCAACTGCTCGTGTACTTGTAATTGGCTGATCGGTGATCAGCCACAACATTCAGAATGTCTTCCTCCGCAACTAACTTTCCGCCCGTCTTTTCACGGCTTTCATCCGACCGGAAGCGAGAAAGGTTCCCGTCGGTGGCAAAAGTTCAACTGTTTTACGGGCGGGAAACCGTCTGTTGGGAAACCGCACGGCGTACAATCGTTGAGCCTGTAAGCCATTTCCATTTCCAATTTGCAGTTCTATAGATAAGATGCGTATCAGCCTTTTCCCAATTACTTAAAAGCAGCACTTTTCGATACGTTCCTCCCGCAATTGACAATTTCAAACTCTGATCAGAGGCTTTTATGTATTAATTGAGGCAAAATTTTCAAAAGCATTCTACGTCTTCCTATATCATATGCTATTTGTGTTATTCCTCTCCCGATAACTCACAACAGAAATGGAGATTTAACGTTTGCATGGCTCAAGTTTCCAAATCAGCCGGCACCTTTGCATTTCATTTCCGACCCTGCATTCTATGACGAAAGTTGTTTCGTTTGAATGTGTACTATTACCTCTTAAGGTTTTGCCCATATTTTTTAAGCACCCAGTATATTCACATGCATTAGACTGTATTATTATTGCTTTTACTATGAAGTTATGATATGTTTTGTTATTAATAAAACAATCTTCAAATGCTAATATTCTATGAAATAAATTTCCTAAGTTAAATTTCCAGGTTTTACGATTTATGAGCATGTAAAATAACCGCTTATTAAAAAAAATAATAAAATAATTTAGTAAGTAATAATAAGAATCGTCTGATTTCTGAATGATTTCCGTTTTCTTTAAATTTCATTACAACCTCCTACTTCTACAACGCAAAATTTTCAACACCCAGCACGTAAAGTTTAAAATTGTAAAACTTATTTCTTTTTTACTTTTTTGGTCATTTATTAGCTATTCAAACAATACATAATCTATCATTTAAATTCAATCCTTCAGAAATTACTGATTACGTCTTACCCTCCGTCAAACGGGAAATTCGAAATATAAAATAGTTAAACAAACTCATTCATTTTTAATTTTTTTCTTCCCTATTTATAGTTTTATAGTAACAGTAAATAAATAATCAACTGTCAAAACAAACTACCTCCTGCTGAGCTCAAGGCAAAAAATCTACCACTTTCCTACTTTATGATATAACAAAATTAAAAATTATTAAAACATTTTATTCTGTATGTTTTTTCTGATTTCTTTGTTACTTTTTTCTAACAATAAATATATTATCATCTAAAACACCACCCACACTGAACTTTTGCTTTTACTTTTGAATTCCCCTTTCCCCCTATAACACAAAGTGCAAAACCATAAAATTTCAATTTTAAAAAATCTGTGTTCTTTAGTCTTGCATTTGTAAATGATTTTCAACCGTTTAAATAAACAGCATCTCACCCCAAATGTAAATAAATAAATAATAATACAAAATAAATAAAGTTAACATACTGGACATGAGGGGAGGAGAAAGATTTTTTCCCTGTTTTACAATTAAGATTTTCTCAACTGTGAGAATATCTTATACAAAATATAACAGAATTGAAGAACCAACCGATTTATTGTATATACAAGTGATTAGGTTGTGACGATATTTTACGAAATTCTTCAATCCTGATCTATTTATTCTTCTAAACATTTACAGGAAACTTATTTTGACTTTCTTCATTTATATATGATCTAAATATCCTAAACCCATTCCTTGGCAGGTTAGAATATTTTTACGTCGAACAACCGTCCATTTTTTTAACACAATAATCATATAACCCTTTCAGGAGCAATTAATGTGTTTCTGTAATGTCGAATTCACACAGGAATCGTTAAACAATTTTAAGGCGAAATAAGGAAAAGCAATTATTTTACTTTAACCCACCCAAGTCAGAAAAGTAAAATATAATAATATATTTCGGGTGCAATCCTTCAATTATACTAGGGTTAGGTGGGATATTATATATCCTACCGCCCTCAAGGTGTTAAACGTCTCTCGCCCGAAATGTAACAATGGGGTTGTGTTGCCAGATTGGAGACCTTTTTAATTCAGATTATTTGACTGTCACTACTTTTTTAAAATAGTATAATTTGCCTAATTTTTCAGAATTTTTAATCTATATTTAAATAGCGCGAATATTTCTATTTAAAAGAAACGGTCACAAACCAATAATCTGGGGACAAAGAAAATCCTCAATCTGGCAACACTGCAATGGGCAAGAGGCAGTAAGAGGGAAAGAAGACGCCTGACAAGTCAACCTATATTAAAGTACCCCTAGTCTTTACCAGTTCAGTAATTTATAAAGAAATAGTTGGCAATAAATATAACACTCAAGTTGTCAAAAACCTCGTCAAATTTGACGATGCAACAGCACAATATATAAGAATTTGCCATTCATTGCTGACTCATTTCTATTATTTAAATTTTCGTTGTTGCATTTTTCTTTTATTGTTGTTAGCGGAATTTTAGACAATTATAGATATGTGTTTCATAGTATCGATTGTTAATTTTCAGGATTCTTCGTCCGAATTTCCGGTTGTTATTCACATTCTTTAAAATAAATTTGCTACGAATTCGATAACAATAGGTTTTATTGTTGCAATGTTCTGTTTCTGAAAACATATTTAATAATTTAATATTGTGTATTGTTCAGCAAATATATTTAAATGTATTGTTGCACATTACAAGCAACAATGCATCAGCATCAAACAATAGAAAATCAACTGAAATTGCCTCATTCTTTCTGCAATAGCTTCACTTTTTCCAGCTTAAAATATCTATGCCTTTATATACGAAAATAAAAGTGACAAAAAATGTAAAATATTATTAAAAAGAACACATTATCTGTATTTTCAGTTCCACACGCAGTTTTTTCCATAAATATCGGGATTTTTTTTTCATATTACATCACCATGTTAAAGCCATCCGACAGATTCAATAAGCTCAATAAGCTCTACAAAAAAAGGCTTATACCAGCAGATCAATACCAGAAAGAAATACCATATGTATACGAGGAGGCTATGGAAAGAAATTTGACACTCCAGAAAATAAGCCCACATTATGATATAAATAGCAAATTAGAAACCGTGTATGGAAAATTCTCTAATGTATTGAATTACCTCTCAATAGATGGTCAAAGATTAAGCCTCAGAATAATCAAGAAAAAAGACGAAGGCTTATATGAATCGGAGTGGCTTAATATGAAACACAGTAATATAATGACAATACTGAATAGACAGAGCTTTGACGAAGAAGATGCAATATGTTACCTTTCTCCATATGAGCAGTATACTCTGAAGCAAGTCATAAAAAGTGAACAGTTCAAAACAAGTAAACATTCATCCCTGTTTTTACCGAAATGGCTAAAAGATATTACCTCCGGTTTGGAATATATTCATAGTAAAACTTTTGCCCACACCAATATCACAGCAAACAATATAATAATACAAGACAATCTAGTAGCAGCCATCACAGACTTCCACTTTCTCAATACAAGTATGAAGGCATCAAACAGGTACGTTATTTATTTGTTTCGCTCAAAAGGCATAATATTAAATTTTAAAAGAAAAACAATGAATATGTCGCAATGAATAAAATCGCAATCGGATATAATTCTAGTAATATGTTCTGCACATTTTTCTGCACATCTTCGGAAAAAGCGGGTGGTTAAATTGTAGCGCCATATTTGGCGACTAATTCACTTTTGGCGTGAAATAAACAAATAAAGATGTAATAATAAAAATTAAAAGCATAAAAATGTATATAAAATAAGATTTTAAGAGAGAAATTTTATCAGTTCTCTAACTTATATGTGTAGGACTACAAAATGCCCCAGGTCTCGTTGCTAGGTGCGAGCAACACCAAAAGTGGTTCCCTTGTAAGTGGTATCCAAAAGCTTTTAGTATCGAAGATAGCAAACAGCTTTTGCCCGAGAGACACTCGGGCACGACAGTTAAGGGGTTAATGTAATTTACCGTGTAACAATACCTTTTGCTATTTTAGACATGGTTAATGTTCACCGAAATGAGTGCAATGAACATTTCATTTTTATTGTTCCAACATGTTTTAATCATGGGGAATATTATTTAATATTCAGCATGCGTGTACTCGGATGACTTTCCGTACTAAACTTTCGAAAAAATATATAAATGATTGTGAATTTTAACTATAATGTTTAGCCAGACTGAAGTATCTTCTATGTTTAAATGTCCAACATTTCAGACAAAACGATTTTTAAAGAAATACATCTAAAATTCGAATAATATTTCAGTCGCTATAAAATTACTCAACTTGCTAAAAGTTTTGAATAAAACGAAGCCGTTGAAATACAAATATTCTCACTTTAAAAATCTTGATGGCGTATGAAACGCGTAAGATAAACGCATCCACAAATAGTCAGGGAGGAAAGTGCTGCGGCAGAAAAGGCCGATTGCTGCCACTAAATTTTAATAGCAGTTTCTGAATTATTTAACGACAGAATATCTCATATTAAAAAAAAGGTATTAATTAAAGCAAAAGGCTAAAAAAGGCATTAAAATTTAGTCGTGGAAATGAGCCGTTTGTTGTGCAGAGTTTGCATCCTTGCGTCCCAGTGTTGCCAGATTGGTGATTTTTTTAAATTGAGATTATTTGATTGTCACCACTTTTTTAAAATAGTATAATTTGCTTTAATTTTTCAGAATTTTTTATCTCCTTTTTAAATATGCCGAATATTTCTATTTCAAAAAAGCGGTGACAATGAACAATCTGCGGACAAAAAAGTCCCCAGTCTGGAAGCACTTGGTCCAGCATTTACGGCAGGGGTGTAAAACTGTGGCATCCCGGATATCACTAAAATTTTACAGAAAAAGTCAACTTCTTGGATCGCAGAGATTCGATGATTAGATAAGGCGATGATTTCTATAAAATTTTAGTGGTATACGTCAGGCCACAGTTTGACACCCCTAATTTACGGGGTGTGGCGGACAAGAATTTCGCATTTAAACTAAACTTGAAAATAATGTATGTGGAGATGGGGACACAAGTGAACAGTTCAGATAATTATAGCTTTTTCTCATAACTGAATTAATTTCTGTAAACAAAAACTTCTCAGTATAGTAAACAGAACTTTTTTAGACATAGTAATTTATTAACCCCTTAACCCTTTAGTGCGCAGCTTTGCATATATACCAACAACAGTGTTTTGGATTTAATAGATATTTTTATTCGTATATACCTAATCCACACCAGAAAATTAAAATAGCAATATTTGCTTTAATTAATACAGAATATTCCGCATTTAAATGAAGCGAAACTAACCGTTGAAACCTTCTAGTGTTCTTCCAGTGTGAAGAAACTTACTGTTGTGAAGTCAGATTCTCTGATCTATGCAGCTTCTAGAACTTATTCCATCATGGGAATTAAAGGGTTAAAGGATAAGAGCAGATGGAAGTCAAATTGGTGAAAAGCGTCATTTTTTTATTTTTTTATATTTTGTATCCTTTATTTGCCCTGTTTCGAAAGGTATATTACTTTTGTTTCTACGAGAACAAGAAGTTTAAAAAAATTAAGTAATTCAGTTTGTTTAAATCATACATGAACATTACTTACGTAAACTTTAAACTGAATTTTCTCAAAATGTTGCTTTTTGAACTTCGATGTACCTTTTTATAGAAACTACTACATATTATTGTTTGCAATCATTCCTGAATGTGTCACACATATCCCTGATCAATCTGAAGCGAACTTTCTTTTCAAACGTTTCTACAAAATATTTATAAAATGAAATTTCTTTGGAAAAATGGATGTTTTTTCTTATTTAAAAGTGTTTTTTATTCCAGATTTTTTAAAAATAGCTAAAGATTTTTTTTTTTTTTTTCTAAGTTGACTTAACTTTATTAGGTATTTATTCATTTAATGTATATAAAAAAACTTAAAGTGAATATATTCGATAGTTTTTGAGAAAAGGTGCATTGTTTTAACAAGGAGGGTATAGGAGCTGCCAACTGCTCTGAAGATTTATAAAATAAATAATTAGATAAATAAGGTATTGTGAGACATACTTATTAAAATATTTTTTAGTTTGCAATATTTTAGCGTAAAACAGCCACACGACAGTAGTTTTTACTTGTATTGCAGATCTGCAACGGAAGAAAAGATTGACCTATTATATGAAAAATGTATCTCTGATTTTTTTTTCATTATTTTTCCTGGTAATAAACCTTTTAGAGAATCATATATAATTTTTTCGAAACAAAATAAAAAATCACGCATTTAAGTGTTAACTGTCTCATATATATTTTTGAAACCATAAACTAAAAACAGGTGCTAAATCACTTTTGTTTAATGTTTTCTGGAACGCAGCGGAGTCCGTTACTATCTTGAATTTATTTCCCATTAGGTAATTTCTGAATTTCTTAAGAACTTCTATTATGGCTAATACTTCAAGTTCATAACTTGAATATTTCTCCTATTGTGGTGAAGTTTTCTTGCTCATGTATTGTAATGGATGAAATTTTCCATCATCTCCTTTCTGTAATAAAACTGCGCCAAATCCTTGGCTGCTTGCGTCAGTATGGAGTTCTAGTGTGGATCATTGTTTATATAATTGAAGAACTGGTTTTGTTGATAGTATTCTCTTTAACTCATTAAAAGCTCCGAGCTGCTCTCTTTCAAATTTGAAAAAAAAATGTTTTCCTTAATAAATCACTTAGAGGCTTGGCGATTTTGGCGTAATTCGGGATAAACTTTATGAAGTATCCTGTTAAACCTAAAAAGGATTCTAATTGTTTTGTTGTAGTTGGTTTAGGGGAATTTTGCACAGCTTTTGTTTTCGCTTCAGACGGTTTTATGGTCCCATTTTCAATTATATAACCCAAGAACTCTATTTTCTTTTTAAGGAATTGGCACTTTTTGAAGTTAATTTCTAAACCATACGCTGATACTACTTCTAATACTCGTTTCAGCTTCTTTATGCCATCTTCTTCATCATCTGAGGGAATGACAAAGTCATCCATATATACAATGATAGTGCCTTCTCGTAGTAAATCTTGGAATACTGTGTTTACATATCTTTGAAATTGATTACCTGATATACACAATCCGAATGGGCAACGTAAAAATTCGTATTCCCCTTCATGTGTTACAAAAGCTGTATATTTACGACTATTTTCATCAATTTCGACGTGGAAAAAGCCGTTTTTGAGATCTAATGTCTTAAATACTTTTGCCTTCTTCAATTTGTCGATCACATCCTCAATTAACGGTAGTGGATAGCGATCTTTTAATATTTTTCGATTTATTTCCCGATAATCAATACATAACCGATGTGATCGATCTTTTTTCTTACTCAGGACTACTGGGGCCGCAAAATCTGAATAACTTCGTCTAATGATCCCATCTTCCAACCACTGTTGTATTTGCTTACTGATTATTTCCTGCTCCACTAGAGGTAACCTTCTTGGTCGTTCACAGATAGGTTTTTCATCCGCTAATAGTATTTTCATTTTTAACCCAGTATCCTTTGTTTTATTTGGTTTGTATGATTCTATAAATTCTCGTATTTTTTCTCTGTTAGTTAAATTTGTAATATGAGTCAAATCCACCTCGGCATTTACGTAATTGATATTAACCATATCTTCCCAAGCTCGATTATCGTTATCTATACTTGATGCGGCTACTTCATCTGTTTTGGAAAGGACATCATTAATTTTAATGTATCCCACTTGAACTGAATTGTCGTTTACTATATTAACAACATCTTCCATTACTTTTAACGTCAAGCCTTCGACTGCTTTTCTACCTATTATTAAATCGTACTCAGTTTATTGTACTACGTAAAATTTATCTTGTATTTCTATACCATCTACATAAACTTTATGCAAGAAATAACCCGTTGGTTTAATCTCTTCTCCACCTAAGCCCGATATAGATATATTGTCGCTGGTTAACTTTGGCGCGTTTATTGCCGTATGATATCTTGAATTGGCGATTGAAATATCACTCCCTGTATCGATTATTATGTTTGTTTTTATTCCTTGAATATTCAGGATTATTCCTTTCTTTCCATTTAACGTGCCCGTAATAACTAATTTTCTTTGCGTGTTTTGGCTCCAATCTTGGTATTTCGTTTCTCGCCAATTTTGATTACGTTGCGGGTTATAATTTGAATAATTTTGTTGTGTTTTACTTCCCATGGTACAATTCTTACTCACGTGATCAGGTCTGCCACAATTATAACATATTATATGTGCCTCGTTTCTTCCATGGTTCACATTGTGCCTATTGTCAACTCGACGCCTTTTCGAATTGGCGTAGTCAGCCACCCTCGATCGTTTATCCTCAAAACTCCCACTTGTATTCCTTATATCTTGTTTATTGCAAACCCATCGTGCTGTTTCGTATATATCTAATTTGTTTACTAATTCGTCTATATTTTTTATGATTAACAATTCCTCTGCAAAATGTGTCTTTGTTTCCGCAGGTAAATTATGCCTAATTTGATTAACTACAATTAATTCCGATAATTCCTCAAAGCTATCTATTTCAAGGCCGTCGATCCATTATTTAAAATATACCTTGATATCATAAGCGAAATCGCGCAAATTAGCCGATGGCTCTTTTTTGAGTGAGAAAAATTTCAGCCTAAACTCTTCTGGCGATAGTTTGTACCGTTTTAAAAGAATACTTTTTATATAGTCATAATCTTGCATTTCGGGTTCACTCTCCCTGGTTATTACATTAATCACATCTAATGGCATTAGGTTAATTAAATAGTTGACCCATTCTTTTTTATCAATGCCAGCTTGCGCCATTTGCCTTTCATACATAGCAAAGTATAAACTAATATCATTTGTACTATCGTATTTTGTTAATAATCAAAGCAATTCATATTGCTTACCTGGATTTGTCCTTGTGTCCACATCGATGTGCTGTCTTGAATTTTCTTGTAGTTGTATTTTCTTAATCTCAAATTCTCTTTCGCGATCTTTTTCTTCCAATTCTATTCTCCATTTTCTCTCTTCCATTTCCATTTTCGGTTTCTTTTCTTCAAGTTCCGATTGCGCTTTTAGTTTCTTTTCTTCAGTCTCTGCTCTTAATTTCTTTTCTTCATGTTCCGATTCCGCTTGCGCTTTTCTAGCTGCCACAATTACTTCTAAGCGGTCCTTTATAAAATCTTCATCGTAATCTTCCCAGTTTTTAATTAGCTTTATTAGGACATGGACTGTCGGTTTTTCTGGTGGTTGAATTCCGCATTCCTCACAGAGATCTATTAGATCAATTCTTTTAGCTTTGTTTAAGGATCCCATGTTTTCGATTAATATTTGACTAACTATTCCACTACTAGTTGCTTAATATTCCGGCATCGAACCCCCAAATTTGTAGAAGTTATTGTTTGTAAAATGTTATTTAAAATGCTTTATTTGAATGAATGGTGATAGATGATTTGAATAAGTAGACGTTTGAATCAAACACGTACACTTTAATACAATTCTATAAGGGTAACTTTACATCACTTCGTTGATACTTTTCTAAATACAGCACCTTTCTTACTTAACCCCTTGGGGACGAGCGACACGTATACGTGCCGCATGAAGCGATCAGAATCCTCGTTTTTCCTCACCAGTAAAATTTTACTGTAAAATTTGCCTGTTTAATCGGCGCATTTTCTCGATTCAAGAAGACACAAATTTCCGTTTTTAAAAAACGGTGACAAAAGATTAAAAATTTCGTAAAAGGCTCCCGTCCCGAAGGGGTTAAAACTTAAAACATATTTCTTACGAATAATTTGATTAGGCTTAACAATACCTTCCTTGGCATCTCATAAGCCGCTGCTTCATGCACAACATTACTTTTTTAGACCGACTCTTTTCTAATTTTTGAATATGTCCAAACCTTGATCTCGTGATCGTGAATTTTTATAATTCGTGCTTTCAAATCATGGATAATAAAAATATCAAAGCGTCAGTTAATTTGCTGATCATATAGGTCATAAAGAAAATAAAGTATGTTTAAATTCAAATCCAACAAATATATATATACTAGAAAGGTAGCCCGTCAAAAATGACGGAAATTTAGATATAAAGATATATACAACTCATGTGCAAGAATATGAGTTTTCTCGCTTGTTCCGCAGTGATAGATGAAAATAACACATTTAAAGAACAAAACACATTTATGAAAAACTGTGTACAGTAGAAGACCAACTAATCTGCACAGTTTGGTTCCAAGTGTTATGCAGGTTTGAGGCTTTTTGCGGTCATGTCTATTCAATCTTTGTTTACATTTTTTTTAAATTCATATATTGGACAATTTAGATTGTTAAACCTTAAAAATAAATAAATTTTACGCTTGAAGTAAGTAAAAACTATTAAATTATCGTATACGATTTCATGAAATGGTATTATATGGTATTATATGTGTGTCTTCACGATCTTGGTTACGACGTTGGCGAAATTGGCTACAACTTGTCATAATCTTAATAGTGTGGGCCGCTATAACAAAAAAGTAACCAGTTTTTAGCAAAATTTCTGATATAAAGTAGTTTTCAAAAACTTGTGCAAAATTGCAGGCCGTTCTCATGTTATGTCAGTCCTAAGAATAATATTTCTAACACTGAAGAGTTTCCATGTATATATGAAATTTAGAAAAGCTTCTCCAAAAGAAAGGTACTGAAATGACATTGTAATTCCGCTAACTTCAAAGTTTAATCGGGCTCTGATGTTGTTTACTGAAATCTAATAAATAGAGTTATTTTGAACATTACAACAGAATTAAAAAGTTAAACTTATTTAACTTAAACCCGCTGTTACTTCCCGATGTTATTTTTTAGTATTAAGAAAGAAAATTATTTAAATTTTTTAAATCATGCATTTATAATTTTTTTCCGTCTTTAATAACTAAACAATTAAAAAATATGCTTTTGTTCTGAGCTCATAAATATGACAATAAAATAATGTAACTAACAGACATTGCAAAATTAAATCTTTGTGATTTCAAACCATAAACAATCGATACCGCCACCATTTTACCTACTATGATGTCATTAGAATATTGTCCGTTGATTGTTGGAGAACTTACTTTGTGAATGATTACTCAATGATTTAAATTTTTTTTAAGTTTCACGATGAATGAATCAGTTGTGTTTGTTTAGATTTATGGAAGGAGATATTAAGCTGTGAACCTAATTTCAACTAAAGTTATCCAAGAATATATGTATTTTTAATTGAAATTAAAAATAATGCTTTGATCTCGAAATAAAATGTTTTAGTTTGTATAATTGGTTATTTCTGTTAATTATTTATTTAGGTACTTTTCCATTATAGCGCATGTTTAAAAAAAGCTTGGCGCAATTCGGGCATCAGAAAGTGAGATATGTTGCCAAAAAATATAAGCAGCTATGAAAACAAATCTAATGAACTTTTATTTTCGTTTATATATGCACTTATATACATTAAAAAATCGTTTCTAAATATATATAATATTTTTTATATATATATATACAAATTACGGCACAGATTTCAGATATGTACCGAGATACCTAACTGGCGCCAAAATGGTGTTATTTTGCCTGCTATGGTAACCAGGCTATTGTTTTTTTTATTAATAAATTGTCTATTTGCTTTTATTTTCTGTTTTTAATTATATAAACTGTTTTGTTCTATAGCTATTATTCAAACTTTTATTTATTTATAGTTATTTCCTTTTCAAAATGATAGCAAATAATTTAAAAATGTATAAGTAACGGGTATTCGAAAGCGAGATTTCTGCCAAATTGGTGTCAGAGAAAAATCACGCCAACCCCGATGCGTATATGGCATCTGTGCGAAAATTACGGCACAGATGTCATATTCACCCCATATTGGCACGATTTTTTTTCTGACGCCAATGTCATATACACACCGGGTACTTAACTCTCGCCAAAGTGTCGTTATTTTGCTTGATATGGTAACCCGGATGTTGTTGTTTATGCTGCTGATGTTTTCACCAAATTGGCGTCGGAAAAAAATCGCGCCAATATGGGGCGAATATGACATCTGTGCCAAAATTACTTCTGTTTATTATAAAAAAAGGGTAAATAGCTTTTTTTACATTAAATAAAGGTACTTGTTAGTTATTCCGTCGACCAAATTACTGTCGCCAAATTGTAAGATTAAATGCCAATAATGTTTGACATTAAACATGATCATGTGTTTCTTACGTCATCAAGTGATTTTTAATTCGACGTTGTATTTGTATTTTTATTAATGTTTTGCTAATTTAATTGATCTTTCGTTGTTTAAAATAAAAATTATGTCAATTTGTATAATTTGGCGAAACTGGTCGACGGGATAGCTAACAACTACCTAAATAAATTGCATACATATGGAAAAAATTGCTTGTGAGTATGAAGCAGTAAATATGTTGTCAGAAAATACGTTGACAAACTTCTTTCTCGCCAAGCAACTTTTCTCCGAAGTATTGTACATAAGCAATGATTGCTAGAAATGAATTTTTAATTATGATATTTTCTTTTATGTTTCACTACATTTATGCATACTATACTGTGTGTATAAATGCTACAGCTCATATGCAGGGCTACACAAAAGAATTCGTAAGGGTTACTGAGTATGAGAGTAAATTGCTTAAAGGTGGTTTTTTAAAGAGTTATGCGTTTTTACGCTAAACTGCATTTACTTTACTAAGAAATGTCTGTAGAATATAGATAAAATGATATACAGGGTCACGCAAAGAATTGGATACATAACCGTCTACGGATGATAATATCTGGAAATGTGATTTCGGTAGTTTTAAGAGTAGTTTAAATTAAATTTTGGCTAAATAGTGTCACGTAATAATGATACTATTGGCTATGGACGGTAACTGCTGAAATCAATTTAAAAAAAATTTTATGCGTCTTCTAAAATGTTTACTTAGTTATCTTATTTCCCCAAATAACGAAGTTTTGTTAAAGCATTCAGGATGTGTTGGAAAGTGCTGCATATTCTATGCTTAAAGCATGATTTTTCTTTCTTCTTTAGTCTTATTTTGCATTTATTTTATTCTTAATTTTTTAGTCTTATACTGCTTTATAGAAACTTGGCGCAATTGTCATATACGCCAATTTGGCGAAAACATCAACAGCATAAACAACAAAATCCGGGTTACCATATCAAGCAAAATAACGACACTTTGCCGCCAGTTAAGTACCCGTTGTGTATATGACATTGGCGCCAGAAAAAAAATCGCGCCAATATTCGACGCGTGTATTATATGACATCTGTGCCGAAACTTTAATATTTAATTTTTAAACTCTTCGCTCCACATCCCTTACATATAGTACAAACTATAACACAGATAGCGCAAAATAATAGACAGTTTGTTACTTTTCCACTGTAGGAGCTTTGGCGTTTTTTTTTAAAAAAAAGCTTGGTGTAATTTGGGCATCAGAAAGTAAGATTTGGGTTCGTTTCCGTTATACGGATACCTTTGTCGCCAAGCGTAATAGATGGCGCAAAATGAAAATCACGTGAATTGAAGCATTTGAAAAATAAAAGAAAAAACATTGTTGATACTAAAGTGAGCATTTAAAAAGTATAACATTTGAAAATTCCAGACTTTTACGAACTATTTCATTAAATCACAATTATATACTTAAAATAAGTGAACAAATAACTGTTATAAAATAAAGCAATAAAATAAAACTCATATTAAACTGCTGGCATAAAATTAAAAATATCTTTTAGCATTTTGAAATAATTGGCGCATTAGCATACATTTTGGCATGGTGTCCGTATAACGGAGAAATATCGAGATTTGTTGTCAAATCATATAATCAGCTATAAAACAAACTTGATGAGCGTTTTTGTTTGTTTTATATGTTTATTTTATATGTATATTATTGATGTTTTTATGTACAAATCACATCTGTTTCTTTATAAAATTAGAGAAACGTCTTTTTTATATTAATTAAATCGTATAAATATTTAAAAAAAATGCGTGTGTATATAAAATGAAACAGTGGATAGGTTCCCGGAAAATATGTTGCCAAATTTCCTTTTTCGCCAAGGCACCTATATTGGAAAAGTGCCTAAAGCACATTAAAATCGCGCAGTTAGGAGCTCACACAGTACAGCGTCGTCTATTGGCGGTTATTTTATTAGTAGCATCGGGAGGAAGATGTAAAGATGTACTTTAAATTCTCACTCATAGATTTTGAAAAATATCTTAAAAGAGCGGAGTTTAAATTAAATTTCGGTGACCTCCTTTATGAAAGATTAATGGTTTTAAATGGGAATTTCGCCAAATTACCCAGCTATCACCAAGTTGGCTAACATTTGGCGCTACTGTGGTAACCCTGCATTAGTTTTTTTTCAACAATTACTCATTTCAATGAGGCGGTCTTACCGGAATCGTGAGGGACACACAGAGACTTGGATTTTATATAAATAGATAGATACACTGCTCAAAACAATTAAAGGATGTTGTAAGTCTCATATAAAATAACGGTATAAGCGAATTTTTTTTTGCTGTAAAAGGAAGAACAGAGTCACAAATACAAATTTTTCTCATTTTCAAACTTCGGTTGGTTGGTTGGTTGGTCGTGTTTATGACGGCCAATTATCAACACGAGGGATATAGGCCCTAAGGGGGTGGAGTGCCCTTCGTGAAGGTCTTTCTAAGGGAACCTAACCCGTATTAACGCTTGGAAATCCAAGGTTCGAAGAAATCCACGAAAACTCCGAACCATTGGGACGACGGGCGCGATTGGGTTCGAACCCAACACCTCCCGTCTACCAGCTTCGAGAGCAGAACCTCTCAGCCACTCGTAGGGTCTCAAACTTCGGAGTATGTAAATTTTGTGTTTGACGTCAAAAACGACGCTTTAGTAGCAGCTAATGAAATTTGGCTTTCAACTTACTGAAAGACAAAGCGGAATGCAATGATCGACATACAGTAAGTGCTTTGTTTCGATGAGTACGATGCCTCAACGAAGTCATTTAACAGAATCAGAAACTAGGAGAGTTGTTGGTCGGTTAGAGAAGGGGGGGGGGGGCACAAGCCGAAGTAATAGAAGCCAGTGAAGTTTCACAAAGTGTGATTTCCAGGATCTGGAACCGTTTTTTGGAGACTGGAAATGCAGGCCAAAGACCAAGACAAGGTCTTAGACGTGCAACAACGCCCAATGTAGATCGATATTTAACGCTAACGGCTCGGAGACAGCGAAATATGAATGCCACCCTTCTTCAACAACACCTTCGCTCGGCTACTGGCACAACAATTTTGGCTCAAATTGTCCAAAACCGTCTC
This sequence comes from Maratus speciosus, assembly GCA_963932465.1. Lineage (NCBI taxonomy): Eukaryota > Metazoa > Arthropoda > Arachnida > Araneae > Salticidae > Maratus > Maratus speciosus. Next base: position 263,069,577 of record OZ010794.1, on the reverse strand, counting down.
CACGTTACAGGTCTGTATGCTCGCAGACCAGTGGTAGGTGTTACGTTAACAGCAAGGTACCGTGGCGCCCGCAGGGAGCGGGCAACAGAGCATGTGAACAGGAAGAGAAATGAATGGCGAATATTCTTTTCTCTGACGAGTCGCATTTTTCTGTTCTTCCTGATAATAGGCGTATTTTCATCTGGAGCGAACGTGGCACTAGAAACAATCCTGCGTTCGTGCAAGGAAGTGTGAAATTTGGTGGTGGGGAGTGATGGTCTATGATCTCCATTGATGGGCGCACCGACCTCCACATCATTCGCAATGGAGCTCTGACTATAGTGATAAGATCCCCAGACCTATTGGAGTCCCTTACGCTGCAGCAATTGGAGAAATTCATGTAAATGAACGACAATTTCAGGCCACATCATACTCATTTCCTTTTCGAGGAAGGCATCATACGAATGGAACGGCCAACGTGTTATCCGGACATGAACCCCATAGAGCATGTTTGGGGCATTCTAGGCAGATGAGTTTCTGTCCGTCTACCATCCCCACAAACTCTCCAATAACTTTAAAGATCTCTTCTGGAGGAGTGGGACAGAATACCACAGCTCCTCATTAATAGCCTCATTGACTCCATGCCTCAAAGGTGTTCAGCGTTGCTGGCCGTCCGGAGAAACCATACCCCTAACTAAAAACGATTTTCATTGAAGGAAATACCTTTTTTCATTAGTTTTTTCTCATATGCGCAAAATATGTTTTTTCCTTTTGTACTCTAATGTTCAATACAAAGCATTTTTTTCTGCCTAAAATGTGTAATTTTTTTCTCATATAGCCTACCACGTCTGTCAATCATGTATCAATCATCTAAACAATTCCTCAGCCGCAAGATCCATCTAGAACCTCAGTATCCCTTAATTGTTTTGAGTAGTGTATATACCGGGTGTCCCAAAAAGGACTGACTGATTTTAAAATTCAATAACTTGCAAACGGTGACAGATATTTAAAAAATTCTTGCAGGAGGGTTATGCATAAGGTCAAAAGTTTTTTTACAGTGATTTTCAATTTTAGTTCGAATTACAAACAATAGATGGCGCTGCGATCAATAGACGCTGAATTCATGCTCGATTTTTGGTACTTCGTGGCCCGGATAATACATTTCCATCTCCTTTTTCAGCATGGAGCAAGAGAAAGGACTAGAAATCGAGCCTGTATTTAGCGACTATTGCTTACAGCGCCATCTATTGTTTGTAATTCGAACTAAAATCGAAAATCACTATAATAAAACTTTTGACCTTATGCATAAACCTCCTGCAAGAATTTTTTAAATATCTGTCACCGTTTGCAAGTTATTGAATTTTAAAATCAGTCAGTCCTTTTTGGGACACCCGGTATATATGTGTATTTCTCTAGTTTCTGGGTGATTATTTAAACTAGAACGCCCAGAAATTTTAATCAAGTTTTACAAAAATATTTCACACCAGAATCTTTATTAAAAACTATTTGACTCATTTATATAACGATAAATTGCGTTGTTTAGAATTTCTGATCCCAGTTGACATTTAACTATGTGGTCGGCGTCGGATCGACTCCTTCCTGGTGTTACGCCAAAGATTACAAAATGAAAATAAGTAGTTTGGTACTGGAGGCTTAGATGATTGAATAAATACTATTGCAATAAAAGGAAAAATAAAGAAGTAAATTTGAGAAAAACAATTACAGCATTTAAAGTTTTCTTAAGGGTTTTTTGGCTTGGGGGGAATTTTAGGTAGGGCATTTAGAAAATATTTATCGGAAATCTGCCGAAATAGGAAAGATTCTCACCCCTACATTTGTCTTGTTTACTTTTAAATCTATGATAAAGAAAGATTTTTAATGATTTTTTTTCTATATCTCGATTATAAGGTTCTCCCTCGCCCCTCCCCCCCCAAAAAATGAATTAACTTCTTTAACTTTTCAAAGAGGTGGGGGGGGGGGGTTATCATAGGGATTTTACGTTCGTTATCAGTTTAAAAATTTTACTTTCTTAAAATATTTCTGATATCTTTCTCTATTCAAAGCTTCATATATGTAGCTGTTTTAAGGATGGAAGTAAGTTATCATTACAAGTTGGGAACAAATTAAACAAAAAAAAATGCAATGCTGCTTAACGGAATATTTTTCGTATTAACAGTGCATAAAAAATATTGTTGTAATCCTTTTAGTAAAATAATAACATAGCTGCCAACTTTTACTCTTTTTTCCTACCACAATATTTTAACAAAGAAATTTCTCTTATTTAATCATTGAAAACATAGGATTAAATAAGGCAGATCTTTCCGAATAAAGATAGTGGAAGGAAAAAAGCGTAAAAGTTGGCTGCTATATAATAAGTACATAACACTTATTGCATTTTAGAAAACATTAAATTTATTTAAATTACAATTGAACGTAAACGATTTGTTGCTCATTATGTACTTGCGGACACGTTTCAGTACAAAATCAGCTTTGTATGACGGAAATATCTTCTGTTTCAGGAAAATTATAGATATTGGAGCTGAGTTAATCAAGAAGTTAATTTAAAGGAACAGAATCACAGAATGATTATTGGTGATCCTATGAACTGTTCATATCTGAACCAACTAATCTGTTCACAAGTGACCCACGTGGCTGCTAGAGTTAACTTGATCAATCATTAACATTTTTCAATTTAAGAAAAAAACATAATTATATAAAAAATATTGATTAATATTCATAGTTTATGTTAAAACATTAAATTTTAAATAAATGAATATATAAATAAAGTTATTCACTTATCAAGTTGGATCTGAGATTTTAATTTTGAGATTATATACAGTGCTTTGGGTAATGGGGATAAACAAAATGTCAAAGAGCTTCAAAAAATTTTAACCATATGTTTGCAGGTACTGCCATCTTTGGTAAATTTTTCAAATAAAAAAACGTATAATAACTATTGAAAAATTGCTATGTTCACATCAGTCCCATGTTCACATGTGCCCCCTTCCCCTGAATATATCTTTTTCTTTTTCAAAATAAGATAAAGCTAATTTTGAAGTTTACATTAACGTCTTTAATTTCTTCAACAGAATTGGAGTGAAATACAGCCATAGACCTCCAGAGACATATCGAAATGGTGAAGGTACTTCTTCCGTCGACTGCGCAAAAGTAGATGTCTGGAGCCTAGGAATCCTCGCAATCAACATCTTCACAGGATTGTATTTAGACAAGAAACTTCCAGATGATGTCACTTGTTGGAGTAAAGACGTTTATTCCCAAATGTTCAAAGTGTTAAAGGTAGCTTTAAGTTAATATTATATATTTTTATTCCCTCATTAAACTTAAGAAGGGTAACTATGCGCAGTGGGCTGAAAAAAAAATACAACCAAGGAAAGAGATAGGCCATGATACTTCACATCATTTAGTTGATACGTGATGAATATAGATTAGTTTACAATAATTGTCGAACTACCACGCGTTTAAAGTGGTTTGAAAAGAAGCCGTTATTGGTGATGTGCCGCGGCCTGTCTCGAAATTAAAATCAAATTTTCATGTCCTCCTGTAGTCCATTTTCTGTGATGAAGCCAGTATCTTCAAGTTGCAAAGGTTTTGAGTCATTAATCACTCAAAAAATGAAAGATGTTTTACATGTTTACAAAGTAGTTTTCAATAATTATCAAGAGAGAGCTTGATGCAATATAATAGAAAAGTAAAAATAACAACATTAAAAGCATCATTTTTAATTTTAAGCATACCGATTTCGGTAGAATATAACATACCTTCCTCAATGCTAAGAATCTCATTTATGATATTCCTTGCAAAAAGTATAATGCAGTCTATAAGGAGAAGCCAGCCGTACACTGGAAACAAGACATAACCCCTTAATTCTCGCTCCCGTGATATTCACGGGCTGTGTCTTTTATTCAAATTGTTTGATTTCCACCAGTTTTGTAAAATAGTATAATTGGCTTTATTATAGTATCATTTTATTTCTTTTTCTAAAAAATGGTGCCAATAAACAATTAATTTTTAAACCATAATTTAATGCGACCGTTAAGGGGTTAAGGAACATAAATATACTTTTAGGAGTAAAAATTTAAATTCTAAGATTGTTGACCACACCATGAAAACTGATCGTTTTCTGAGTTTTGAGAATGCTTTTATAATTATATCCAAATGCAGCATTTATGCCAGTCGTATATTTTTGGAAGCTTGGTACACTAGAACTGCTGATTTAGTAATTAACGAGGCTGCATCTCTATCAAAAGAATATTGAATTTTGTTTTAATGTAATTTTCATTTCGGTAACTTGATGCAATGTTTTTCTCCTTGTTGAATTTTAACACTAAAACGCCCGGAAGGAGTCGATCCGATGCCAACCGTATGATTAAATGTCAACTGGAACAGAAATTCTTTCATGAAATAAGTTAAATTTAAACCATGAGTAACATTTTCGGGCGTTCTAGTGTTAACAACTTAGTATGATTTTTACGTTAGGAATTAGACAATGAGGGATTCAAAATGAATTCAAAACGTCGTTTTGAATTATTTTTAGTGCTTTTATCTTCCAAACTTAGTGTAATGTAATTTCTTGATCTTGAAAAAATATATAATACAAATAAATGTATAAACGTTACTTAAAGGTGCGTAAAACATAATATAAAAGTATTTAAAAATACATTAAAATCATTTAAAATCAAAGCGATTTCAACCGACACTTACTCGAGACAATAATTTAAGTTTCTCACTGAAATTGAGAATCAGTTTCACTAGCATCAATTTCAGAAACTTACTCGACTTTCATCTTTAAGATGAAAGTCGAGTAAGTTTCGGTTGAAAACGTTTTTATTTTAATTTATTTGCTTTTATATTACGTTTTACTCCAGTTTAAGGGGGTAGCATAGCTTTAAACAAGTCAGAAAAGTAAAAAAATATCACTATGTTCCAGGCTTCAAAACTTGTGTAATAAGTCAAATATAAAAATAAAACTTCATTTAACTATAAAGCTCATATTTAAATGTACATTTACAAAAATAAATATACTTGTAAGTTCATAAGTAAATATTAAAATGATAAGCTTAAAAATATGTGATAATAAGAAAAAAAATCTTGCGCGCATGATAAAATCTGAAAATATACATATAACGACGAAATTCTGGAGAAAATAAATACATAACAGTGTTACCTTTATACTAAATATAACTCCAATACTAAAACCGGAATATTTGTAAAAAATATTGACTTAATAAAAAATTAACCAAAACATAATACTTTCCACTTAAAGAAAATATTTTTAACGTTCAAAAACAGAAAAAAAAATCTTACCTTTTTCTGGTTTTAAGTTGTAGATAATACAGAAACGAATATGTGGTAAAAATTTCTTTTGATTGCCATGCATAGTTTCTTAGTAACACTGCGCGCAGTATCAAAATTCATCGTTTTGAATAAACGCAACACAAAGTTTAATTATACTATGCAGTCGTACTATGTGTAGTCGTAATAAAACTGCATAATTAGTAAACTGATGGGAATTTTTTAATGCGATTTTCTGCATATTCTTCAGAAATGATTACGGAATCAAAATATGTATTAAAAAAGTTTCGAAAATTTTGAATGTTTAAAGGTATCCTACACCATTAAGTAATGTTTATACACTTATTTGTATTTTTCTATAATTTAATTATTAATCAAGGTTAATTTTGCGCCAAATATGTTAACTTTTTCTTGAACAGAAGAATTTGTTTACAGTAATCTCCATGAACAATAGTTGCCCTAAGTGCGTTTCAAGTTGCTATACCTGTTTTTATAATTATCTTATTTTTATAATATTTGGTGTGTATAAATTTTACGGATAATATACAAGGCTGCATAAAGAATTCAATTTCAAAAATTTTAGAATAATATGTAGTATATATACAAAATGGTAGAAATCGATGAAAATAAAATCATACACCGCTACGCAAAGAAATGCATTATATGACCGTTAATGGATGGTAATTTCTGGAAGTGCAACTTTAATAAGTTTAAGCTTGTAAACCCTTATTTAAATTTTAGTGTAATATATGGCGTGTATAAAAATCTATAGGCATTATATAGGACTGTACAAAAGAATTCAAGTAAATTTATGTTTATTGGTAGATACTGCTGAAGGACTATGCTATACGTATTTTTACTAAATTAAAATTTGGCATACTTCGTAGAATAGATACAAATTTATCAATCATATGCAGGGCTTCACAAAAGAATTTGGGTACTTTTTTGTGTGTACGCGACAGTTGCTAATATATGATTTTAAAATGCGTTATGTGATTATTTACTTATATATTGTGTTTAACTCGTTATGTCCCAAATTATGTATTCATGAAAATTTGATCTTCTAAAGCATTTTCGTGACTTTTTGAAACTACACTAGTAGATTTTCACAATCTTTAATAAATTTTAAATGGATTTTTTCTATTAAAATTAATTCATTAATACAAGAGAAATATAGAAATATTTCCGAACTGAAACTTTTCCGCTAATATCTTTCAATATCAAGAAAGCTGAAAAGGTACAAATGAAAATGAAATCGTACTTTTAAAAAACATTTTTGTTTTGTGCAACTAATAATACTAGATAATACAAGATAAAGCAAAGTCTCTAAAACTCATTGTAAATTGTATTTCTACTAATCGAAGTATTAATTAATTTTATACTATGAATTTTTTAATTTGTTAATGGTGCTTTAATGTACCGTCGGAGTATGAAAGATTAACCCTATTGCTGCGTAAGTAATTCCTTGCGATGAGCGTCTTTTAGAGAATTTTTTATATTTTATCACCGGTTCTTTAAAGCAGAAATTTTTGACTATCGTAATCGGAGAAAATATCCTGATTAAATCAAGCAAAGTTTTCGCAAAAAAATAACTGTTGGTAATAACTAAATAGTATTAATTAGACAGGAAAATGCATGCCCGAGTATTTCTCAGGTTGCGCAGCGAGGGGGTTAAACGATGAAGGACTGTTTTAGTGTTCAAGAAGTGTTGGAAAATGTTTCATAATCTATGCCTGACACATTATTTTTGTTTCTTAAGAATTAAGGGAATTAGGAAGCAAATCTTCCACTGCCCGTGGACTATCATCTTTAGGACATTTTATCATATTGTGCAAATATTGCAATCATTGAGATAAAATATTGCCCCCCAAACAAGGGGTCTACATTTGACCAATATTAGCAAGAATTATTTCGAAAATGCAAAACCCATAAAGCCAATATTAGGGCAATATTAGCGCTTCATTAGAATAAATATCCAATATTGGAATTATATTCGCTTTGCAGTGAAAATATTTTCTACATAAATATATGGTTGCTACGTATTATTTTTACGTTGAAAATATTTCTGATGAAACAACATATTTACACAAATATTAACTTTGTTTTAGAAATGATTGAGATGGAATGCCAATATAGTCTCAATATGAGGTTTAAAGGCTTAAACTGTCGAAATGGAAACTGATCAATATTGAGACAATTTTCCATGCGAGTAAAATGGTGCTATATTTAGCCAAGATATAGCACAATATTGGTTTGTTTCTGAAGATAAATATGATTTTTCAGCGTCAATGTTTTGTGGCTTGAATTTTTTATACTCTTTCTCATGTATACAAAAAAAATCACAATTTAAGGAAAAATAAAACATTGAAACATGATTGTGATATATTGATTTTATTGCAGATGAGAAAATTTAACAAGCTGCATAGAAAATACTTGAAGTATCCTTCTGCGAATAATATTCTGAAATCAGCCAGGAGTTTCGCAGCTTTCTGTCTTCAATTTGATCCAATAAAACGTCCTCCTGTTAAAGATCTTCTGGAGCATAACTTGGTGAATAAATCTGGTTTCCTGCCAAAAAAAGACAACATGTGGCGAAAAAAAGGTAAGATTTTTAGAGGAGATTCTGTTAAAATATAGAGGGTGTTCATACATTTATGTAACGATTTTGATTTTCTCAATGATTTAAATTTAAAAAATAATAATAATGAAATTAATATGGATCAGTTTGGAAAAGGATTTTATTATTTAACGTCTCCATCACTAAAAGTGTTCTTACCTTTAAAATGTGGCTGGAAAATAAACAATGGATCGAAAACTATATTATTATTACGAAAATAAATACTCTTATTTAATAAAATATATTATATGAACTTTAAAAAGTTCACTGATTTGCTTAAAGGGTAACTAAAATAGTAAATGATGTGTTACAAGTTAAAAATATGCATTTAAACTTCTTCGTATTTTCAAGCTTTTCGAAGATCTTCATCAGAGAATATTTTAATAACTAATGACTAATTACTATTTTTATTTAAATCTTCTTAGTACTTTCAATCTTGTCCAAGCTCTTCATCAGAGAATATTTTAATAACCAATATTTATTTAAAACTTATTAGTGTTTTCACGCTTTTGCAAACTCTTCATCAGAGAATATTTTAATGCCTAATTTAAACTTAAACGTATATAAATATTATACAAATATACATGCAATAAATACAATAAACCCAACTGTCGTGAAAAATTAGCCAGAGCCGGGGCACAAACCTGGGACCACATCCTACAAGGCTGTTGCTTTGACCACTCCGGCAGATAATTGGGTCTGCAATTTTCTATTAATAAACCAGGTGGCACAATGGATTGAGCAACAGAATAGTACGCTGTGGTCCAAGGTTCAGTTCCTGGCTCTGGCTAATTTTTAACTCCAGTTTTTTTTTTATTGGGTTTTTTTTTCATGTTTGTCTGCATAATATTTGTATATACCTTTAACTGTTAAATACAGGCGTTATTTATGTGTGTGTTTTAATAATTTAAACTTCTTAGTACTTTCAAGCTTTCCCAATATTCACTATTGTTCAATGTTACAGCATTCTCTTATTTGATTATTAAAGAAAAAGGTGTGTAGAGCTTTTTTTATTATTATTTCGGCACATATAGAAATGGCATATTTAATAAAAATAAATAAAACGCCAGAGTTTATATTTGACTCATAAAAAGATTAAAAAAGCATTCCCAACAAAGACACGATAAACGCTTATCATAACAAAATTCCCATTAAATGTTGGTTCAGTGAAAACAGGGAAAGTTTTGTTAAATATTTTATAGTTAGTAAATAAATAAATAGATTGCTAAATACACCTTTAAAAAATTAAACTTACAATTATACTATTACGTGAAAATTACTTAAAATATGATAAAATATTTAAAAGGGTGTAAAATTACTTTTATAATTATTAGTACTTTCAACTATATTCATAGTCTTCGTCAGAGAATACAAAAATTAAAATAAAAATACTGTTATTAGCGCCTTATTTTCCAATTTCACGTAGTTGGTGTCAAAAGGAGTGAAAGTGAAAGTCATTTTTTATATCTGGAAAACATTGGGAAAATGTTTTTTATTTTTCCAGTTGCATTTTAATGTACTAATCGAGTTCTCTGTAAAACTTGAATTTCAGCCGCCAACTGGATGAAGTGATAGTATGTGCTGGCGCCTCCCGGTTTATCAGTAATGAAATATCATTGCATTGAAATTGGAAATACAGAAAAGAATTTTAAAACCAGCACTGAAAAAAAATTATAAAATAAAAATTACTGTGATTGCGTACGATATTTTCGTATTTTTACAGAAATTTTCTTTTTCCGGTGAAAGCGATTTCGTGAATGTCTCATAATCAACAACACCACAGTATGGATTTGAAAATATTTTTGACTCATAATGCTAACATTTGATTTTTTCTAAACCTTTATGGTTTTTTTTTTATTGTTACACTGCAAATGGAAAAAAAAAGTAAAAATACGAAAATTCTTCCATAATAGCAACAATATGAAAAATCCGACGTAAATGACAATTTAAGTAGATTTCTGGCACTACTCTCTGTTAAGGATATTCGTAAATCCATATTCGCTACTTTTTGACACATACAGAAAATCATTTAATCGAAGAAAGAAATTTCCCAAATATACTTAGTCTTTTGTAAATTGTACTTGAAATAAACAGATTTTTTTTTTGTCCTTTCACACTGCATGATCAATTCAGAGGCTTGGGAGCGGGAAGGGGGAAAGGACATCTCTGGAAAGATTTTAAATTTTCTGATTACACAAGCCTGCGATGGTTGCATTTTTTAACTTTTCATAATCGATTCATATCTATATTTTTAGCGCTGAATACGTAAATTACCTTTATATTTTATCATCACGACAGGAAATTTTGCAGATCTTAAATTTCAAAATTTTTATAAAGCCGAAAATTAGCGAAAATATTATGCTCTAAAATTGATGTATAACTTTTTTTCTTATAATAATTTATTCACTTTCTGGTTTATATTGGAGATTATTATATCTAAAGACATTAGGGGTTTGATAGGGGCTAGCGAAAATAAAAAAACGTCCACGCATGGAACAAAACTGTTAGTATTTTATATATTTAATATTTTACATGTTTAGCCATAGATTCCAACACCTCTTAATTATTTCGGAGTCTGATCCAAAACGAGCCCATTTCCAACCGGAAATTTTATTTAATCAAAATTTTCAAAACGAAATAAGAAATGCATTCTTTTTTTTACTATTTTATTAGATTTACATGACTGGGTGGTCGCCATATTCTTTTTCTCTTTAATACCATTTGTATATTGTGTTTAATTGTACAGTTAGCTTGAATTCTTCTCATTTATAGTTTTTACTATTGTTTCCCTTGTAACTATTTATAATTACAAATTTCACTTGTAAATATGTAAATATTCTTTAAATTTTTTCTCCTTTTGCACTGTGGTTAAGCATCTATATATTGTATTAACCCCTTAACGCTCGAATTAAATTACGGTTCAATAATTCAAATTGCTTATTGGCACTACTTTTATGAAAAAGAAATATTCACCTTATTTAGTGACAGTAAAAACGATACCAAAATATACCCAATTTCACTATTATATAAAACTGGTGGGAATCAAACAATTTGAGTAAAAGATACAGCCCGAGAATATGACGGGAGGGAGAATTAAGGGGTTAAACTAAATGTATGGTCTCTAAAAATAGTCTTCTTTATGATGAGTTATCCCTTTGGTAGCTTTTTCACCTGTTAACGGACTGTCAGGTATGTTAGGATCTAATGGATAGTTTTTTTTAAAAATCTTATATTGTTATACTAACATTTCTATTGTAAGTTTTTACTTACTGTTAAACTTTATTTTTTTGGCTACCTGCCGCGTTTAAACATTCTTCATGGCTCCTATTGCATGGAAAAAAGCACTACCTCTACACCGGATGTAAAATTGCATGGCAACTAGAGAATCCAGAAAATGACTACATTGTTCCATTGTTCCTCATAGAAAGAAGGAAAAATTCCTTATATATTTTTTCCGATTTAATACATGCTTGTCATGGATCAGACTCCGTAATAATTGCCGAAACGTCAGTGAAGGCTTACTGTGGAGACCCGAAATGTTTTTGGTTTCCGTCTGTCTGTTTGTTAGTCTGTCTGTCCCGCGATAACTGCCGTAAAAAGCATCCGATTAGCTTGGAATTAAGGAGGTATGTTGGTGGGCTCCCCGGATTTAGCTGTATGGTTTTGGGTTAGATTTGGTTCATTCGTTCGGAATATATAGAACATTTTATTTTGTGGCATAATGCTTTTCTATGCAAGTCAGACGATTTTCAAATTTTCATTTGTTGAAAGAAATCGCTCATATGAATAATGGATTTAAATGGTAAATTTTGGATGCTGAAATTTTTAAATAAAAGTATTAAATTATTCCTATTAGTTTGCAATTTTGTCAAAACATTTGTCAGAGCTTTTAAATTAGGTGTAAAACTTATGATGGAATTTTATACATGTGTTCGAATAATATAAAACATTTTTATTTTATGAATTTACTTATATTTCATTTTTTCTTTTAACCGTTGCGTAGCAACAGCATCTCATCTAAAAATATCATAAATGTGAAAGTATGTATGGTTTTTTGAAGTCAAATCAAAGCAAAAGGAATGAATTAATGAATGCCTTTGTATAGATATTTGCATGTAGATTGATTTAAACGCAGAAATGAAAATAGTATTTATATACTATATAGAATAATGTTTTTATTTATTTATTCAACTATTTGATTATAAATGAAAAAGTTCGTTATTTTCATACAGAATAAACTGACATTATTCTGTTAAATTTTATAAACTTTATTGTTGCCAAAAAAAAATGAATAACAATTTCTCCCTAAGAGAGGCTCTAAATTAAAATTTATACATTTTTGTTTATTTAAATGAAAAAAAAATTGAAATTCTATGAATAATATTTCGAGTTATAACGATTTTAAACTACCCCTCTTTTTTAAGAAAATTTAAAATTTAAATTTAAAAAAAAAATTATGAGAAGTTTTATCATGCGATTTTGTTTACAAATGATATGGTTAATCATCACAAAAAATTTCAAAATTTTAACTCAATAAATAAAAAATTTTTGAAAATGTGTCCCGGACCCCCTTAATGCATTTATCTCTATTTTAATGCTACGTGAACGACGTCTCGTGCAACAGATTGTGGAGTATAAAATAAATTATCAAAATAATCCCTATTACGAAAAATGAAACAGAAAGTCCGGCTAAGGGAAATAAAAGGTTAGTAAACCTTTCGTAATTTGATCCAAAACATAGGTTTGTGTCAAATATGAACGGTATTTGTAACACCACGATATGTGCATACTATTAAAAGGCTATATAAAAAAATACTTTACGGCACCAAATCACGTTTATGGGGCATTCTCACAATCTTTTGACTATCAGTAATAAAAATCTGGTTAAATTAAACTTGCTAAAATAATATTTTAAACTTATAGACGAATGCCTTAATGATTCAAAATAAAGAAAAAATGGTCAGCAGCAATTTTTTTTATTATTATTTAACTGAGGTTTAAGTTAAACTTGCGACTTTAATTTTCCTTACCATTTTACCACTATAACTTTTTATTTTCTTCTTAATTTTAACTTATGATGAATTTCCATAGTACCCACAGGACATACAAATAAAAAATAACAATGTAGTATTTTTAGCAAAAATTTTTGGTATAACATTGTCTTAAAGGGGTGTTAAAGAAGGCACGGAAAGGAAAAAAGGGACGGTAATGGGAAAAAAGGGATGGTAAGGATGGGACGGTAAGGAAAATTACAACCCATTTTTAGGCCAATCATTTTAAGATTCAGTGATAGGCACAATGTTCAGTGATTTTTTTAAAAACTGTTATTTACATTGCATTAAATAAATAAATAAGTGAATTACCTTGAAAAGTTCAGGAATAAACCTTGGGGACGGTAAGACTACCAATAAAGCCACCATGCTTGAAATGACATTAAAATGGTGATTTATATTCTGGAGTAAATTTCCTGTCAAAGAATTTTAGCCATTCTTTCTCTATCATACTTCTGCATGAGAAAAAAGTTGACAAAAATTCTGTGACTGCATTTGAAGTGATTTTCTGTGTAATTTAACAAGAGGGACGGTAAGGAATCAAAAACCCAGGGACAGAGTTTAAAAAATAATATCAACCGTTAAAATGTGTGCAGGTTAATTTTTTGCTACATATTTATATACAACAATTGTCCCAGTTTAGGGGGAAAAATACATCGAATTATTTTTATTGAAACAATTTTATATAGACAGCTCCAAACTTAAAAATCAGCATCAGGGACACGGGACGGTATAGGGGTTTCCCGGATATTTGGACCCCCAACATCGTCCAAATCTTATTGATCTCGTTAATATTGTTATGCAGTACTGAGATGTTCCCCAGTATATGAAATAAAAAATCCCACAAGAATATGTACTAAAATAAAAATTATTATTCAGGAACTTATAAGTCAAAAGATTGCGAGAATGCCCATTATCTATATAGTCAATTGGAAGTGGACACGATGATAAATTATTAACCGTTAGGTTTAGAAGTTAGCCTACTTTAGGGGGATTTTAGTAAGTTAATGCTATCGAGTACATTTTTAGATATTTAGATTAGATCTTAGATATAAAGATATTGCAGAATGGCAATCAAAACTATTTTTTGGAAACAAAAATTATAAAGGTATTAGATTTCTAAATTAGATGTATCAGTTTACGTTTACAAAAGTTCTTTATCCATTAGATACAAGTGTTTGTGGTTAGCAGGCAAGTAAATACTACTGTATGGATATTAGGATAACGTAAAATGCTTATCCAGACTGTTCCTTATCCTTATAAATCGCAGTGTTAAAAGAAACCGAAGATATACGATAACCATTAACTCAATCAATAGAAAATTACAAATGTAAAATAAATTACACGGGTTCAGGGAGGCAGAGTCCCCCTGAAGAAATCTGCTTTATTATATAAAATTTACCAGAATAAGTAGCTCGTGAGAATTTCAGAACATCATTACATAACAACGTGTTTAATTTAACTCTTCTAATGTCTAAAACCGTGTAAATATTTTTTACTTTTATAAATGTTTATGTAATTTAAAAACTTTAAATTTCGTTTTTATAAAAAGATTAATATAACGCAAAATGAGCTAAAAACAATGAGTTCCAGAGATGACGTTGAGGCTCTTGATCTGCAGATTTACTAGTTAAGAAATGTTGGCATCTTTGCTTTAGTTCAAAGAATGCATAGTATAAACGTTTTAAGTCTATTTTATAGATTTATACTTTAAATTTTTCTCAATATGTTAACTCAAAAAAAAAAAAAAAAAAAAAAATGTGATTTACAAAAAATCTTTACGTGATGGCAAGAATGAAGGTCATGTTCGGATTCAGCGCGAAAAAATACATAAGAATTAATTGCCGAAACGTCAGTGAAGGCTTACTGTGGAGACCCGGGAAGTTTTGGTTTCCGTCTGTCTGTTTGTTAGTCTGTCTGTCCCGCGATAACTGCCGTAAAAAGCGCCGGATTAGCTTGACATTAAGGATGCATGTTGGTGAGGTCACCGGATTTAGCTGTATAGTTTTTGCTTAAATTTGGTTAATGAGTTCGGAATATATAGAACATTTTATTTTCCGCCTTAATGCTTTCCTATAGCAATTCAGACGATTTTTCCATTTTTATTTGTTGAAAGGAAATGGTTCATATGATTGAAAGATTTTAAATGATAAATTATGGATGATGGAATTTCCTAATTAGAACCATACATTATTCATATTAGTTTGAAATTTTGTGTATACATTTGTCAGAGTTTTTAAATTCGGTGTATATCTTATGGAGGGATTTTATAGATGTGTTCCAATAATATAAAATATTTTCTTTTTTTTAATTTACTTTTCTTCAATCACATATTTCATTGTCTTAATTTTCTTTTAACTGTTTCCTAGCAACGGAAAGGGGAATTTGATCTCATATATCAAAAATAAAAAACAAATACGCTTTGAGGTTGAAATAAAAAGGGTTATGATATTAATTCTTACTATTAAAAAAAAAGTTACTAATATCTCACGGTTTATCGTCTGGACACAGCTAACAGAAATATTTAATTTTTAATCGAAAATTTCAATGAAAAAAAAAAAACTTTTGAAAAACAAATTGATGGTAAATCTCAAAATTATGCACCGCAGAATTATCGCTGTCGAAAAGGACGTCATTGTATCGGAAAATAAATATTTTCATTCTTAAAAACAAACATTAACTAGATTGCCTGAAAAAATATTTTTTGACGAGTGTTAGTTCTTAATGCCGCCTCATTTCAGAAAATAGGAATGAAAATTTTTTTATCTTTAAAAGGAAATTACATTTTCGTTCGTAAAACCTAAACTTTTAATATAATTGCGTCAATGTAAATCCTTTTCTGCCTCCAGTATTGAAAAATAAGGCTCGGAAGTGTAAAAAGATTTACCATAATCATTAGCGCAATCAATAAAAAGTTACATATTTAAATTAATGAGACCACGGGGGGGTTCAGGGGGGCGGAGCACCCTGAATACTATATTATTTACAAAAAATACCAGAATTAGTAGCTCATGGAAATTCAAAATATCCTTCCATAACAACGTTTTTAATTTAACGCTTCTAATGTCTGAAAACTTCGTATTTTTTATTGTTATAAATAATTACGTAATTTGAAAACTTTAAATTGCGGTTTGCAGGAAATTGCTAGAGTGTGTCTAAAAACAATGAGTTGCAGATCTGACGATGAGGTTCCTGATCTGCAGATTTACTAGTTATCAAATTCTGAAAAACATGAAAAACTCAAAATTTGCTGAGTTGTGTTATTAATGGAACTAGGGGATCGTACCCGGGCTTCCCGGGTTAAAGAATATAGGTGAAAACATTTTTTTTAATTGAAAACTAATAATTTTTTTATATGCAATAATTTTTTTAGATTGCGCACTTACATTGAAAAAGCATTTTTCATATGGAAAATACGAAATATACAATCAAATAAATTTTTGAAATTTATCAAAAGCGATATTTTCTTATTAGCCGCATGCTAAGAGTTATTTGAGCAAGATCTTGCTACTTATGGCATCCTTTAATATTCTGATAATTTCAGAGCTCATACAGGTCTGTTAAATTTGTGTTTTATTTATATTACTTTATTTATATATTCATAATGAAGTTTTTTTTATTGGATATTAGCCCAAAGAAAATGATGAACTCATTATTTTGTTTTAAGGGCGGATTAATCTTTCGTAATCGAACTCCGCGCGATATAGATAAATTAAAAAATATTACTTGATTTAAAATTCTTTTTAAAAACATAGACAGTCAGTAAACTGCGATAAAATGTGCAAACAAACTACATTTGAAAAAAAAATCCTATTTGGTGATCTAAAAATTTAAATTGTACGGTTACAAATAGGTTAGATTTGTGTTTTTTAATATTATTCTTTTATTTGTTTATAAAAAAAGTATTAATATCTTTAATTTGTCTTTCACAAATATGTTACATCGGTGGTTTTTTTAATATTATTCTTTTATTTGTTTATAAAGGAAGTATTAATTTTGTTATGCAAAAATAGTCAGAAACAAATGCTGAAAAATGTTTGTTGCTTTATGTGCAAAATGTTTATTATTATTATGTATTGCAACCGGCACGTGATAAGATAAACTTAAAATAAAACATGCTTAAAAATTATTTTAAAAAATATCAGTCAATTAAGATACAGTTTTTAAACAAACTGCATTTGAAAGTAACTTTTCCCTATGCAACGAAAATTGAAAATGTACGATGAGCAGAAGATTAAAAAATTGCAGTAGCAAAAATTTCAAGGCCGAAATTTGATCGTGAAGTGTTGCCATTCGCAAAATGACGTCAGTATTACTCACATATACGTTTGTTCTTTATAATATAGATACTTAATCAGTAAAATATAATAAAGATCAGTTATTACGGTGTGGTTATCAATTGATGCTCTTTTGCTTGGTATACCAGAATGAAAAACCGCAATTTTCATCTTTCAAAATTTGCATATGCACTTCTCATAGCCATATTCATCATTTTCAAAAAAATTGTATTTCGTTTGATCATTTAAAAATCATTTTAACTCAAAACTTGAAGTCACGATTGTCAGCAACATCTTTTATGTGAACAGAAGCACTATTTACTTGACATTCTAATCTCAATTCCGGAGAGTAAAAATTTCCGTAATTTATGTTTTTTAGACGCATTTGTATTAAAATGTTTAGTTTTATCTAAGAAAATCATCGTTTTCTTTTAAATATGACTTCATTTTCACTTAAATAAGCATTTCGCCTAGTTCTGAAACTTAGTAGCAGTACACATGCAGAAGGAAAAACAAACCAATATAGAAAATTTATGAGTGTTTTCAAAAGAAATATGTCATTTTCCGTTATTATGCCTCTAATATAATATTCTGCTCCTAATGGGATTTTGCGAAGCTAAACCCTATACAACAATTTTTATCAACAATTTTGAATTTTTATCAGAAAATAGCATGAATAAAGATAAAAATACACTATTATTTCCCTCTTGTCTGCAATAATGAAAGTATCTAATTTTCACCAGTTTGAAGTAATTTCATAAAATGCTTTAAAATTAAAATATAAAAGTGGGATATAAAAAAAAAACAGATAGTGCGATCACATCTACAAATGAACATCTTTCAGTTAAAATATATATATATATATATATATATTTGTAAAATTGGTTCAGCAGCAAGTTTAGGGCAGATGACTAAAACACACACTTGTGTTTTAAATATATGGATTAGATAAAATTATGAAAAATTAAATTCAACAAATTATGTTATTTTGATAAAATTATAGTAAAATGTCCTAAAGAATAGCATTAAAATTTTATTATTCGAGAGAATTTTGGGCAAAAACTTCAGGAACATAATATAAATTTAAACCTCGAAATATTTGTTTGCTTGTCTAACTCGAAGAAGCAAATCCATCCAGACGAGAATCATCATCAAGTAATTTCTGAATAACAAAAAAGAAAAAAATGGTATTTACATATGTAACTGACGTAACTTTTATTGTGTAACTGAAGTAACATTATCACTTTACAAAGGCAATAATAGTACTTAACTTGGTTTGTAAACAGTAATTTACAACACATTCTTACTGGGATTTTGTTATAGAACACAAAAACATCAATCTTTCCAATCACAGCCTTAAGTTAAATATATTATAAATTTTATTCATCCCCCTCCCAAAATGAGAATTTCCTCTGGAATTGTCGTGATGCAGAAATCATTTCTGTGAGAAAATTCTGAACTTCAACACTGTTTTCATTAATCATTATTTGTAAATATAAAAGGGATTACTTATAAATTTATAGAGAATAGTTTGTGCAAATATTTGTTGTGAAATAATATTTTCCGCATTTTTCATGATGGTATATTATAATGTACAATAATTCTTAATTAAGTTGTATAGAATACTTTTAGTTAATAACGAATGTGTAATAAAAGAGGTTTTCTTTTCTTTTTTATCCTTAGTACACTGGAAGAAAATTGAAAAAGAGATTAGTTTGATAAAAGACTACCTAGGACGGAATGAAGATCTCGATTTTGTGCTCGAAGTTGAACCATCTCAATTTATAGAAAATGTAAATAATAGTAATGATATGGAAAACACGATATTCCTTGCAAATAAAAGTAAACCTGGATTTGGAAGTCAAAATCACAATATTCAGAAAACTTCAGGTGTGAAAGATGAAATCATTTCTCCAGTTATTGATACAAATCAAATTCCATCGAATTGTATATCTGGTGATGCGGAGAAAAATATGATTATTATAGATGATGGCATAACAAATGGAAAAGAAAGAATCGAAGCACCCTTACAAGAAGATAAATATACAGACATCAAAAGTGAAGGTGATCGCCTCGCTGATTTACTATTATCCATAACAGAATTACAAAAGCCTAATAAAAATGTTGAAAATACAGTGATTGTTAAAAGTGTAGAAAACCTCAGAACGTCTATTGATATAGAAGATAAGAAAGATACAGATTATATTTCAATAGCCAGTAAAACAGAAAACTACAGTGAAGATGATCATCTTGCAGATTTATTAATATCTTTGTCAGAGTTCAAAGTTCCTCCAACTAATGATGAGGAAGAAAATATAGTAATTGTAGATGAAAACCTTAAATACCAAAAACAAAATATCACTGGAGTAAAAAATACCACAGAAATACAAAATGAAATAGAAACTAACATTGAAATTCGAGATACTGTGAAAGACAATATTACAGAAAAAATCAAAATGTACAGCCTACCAATGCAGCAGTTCAAACCTGAAAAAGAAATAAAAAAGAATATCGATGTTATAGATTTTCAAAAAGAAAATAAAGCTGAAAAAAGCCGTTCATATTGGAATCATGAAGTCGGCGTGTATTTGCTGAATTTGTTCATTGATAACAACTCATCCAATGGAATGCTGCATCCCAAAAACTACTTATTCAAGTTGGTTCAAAAGTTATAATTTATCGATGGGTTCATGCTGCATATTTCCTCATAAAAAACAGCAAAACAAGTTTTTCACAGCTAAATCAAAAATAATTACGATATCAATCAAATCAACTAAATGAATAATTGAAATTCAAAAATAACCATAATTTACAACCATATTATAGTACATGAAATGCAGTAGTAATAATCAAAAGTTATTTTCTCCATTTCATCTCATATTATACAATATTTTCATTCTCGAGTCCAGCAATTTGATCATTAATAATATTTAAATAAAAGTTCAATACAAAGCACAATAAGAAAACAATGGTGCAAAATAATACTCATTTCCTTAACATAAACAAAAACAAAACTATTACATTTTAGCATGTATAATATACAATTATCATTTGACATTTAACCCCCACTATTTGTTCAAGCGATTTAATATTTTTAGTTTTTTTTTTTTTAGTTTTATTTAAGTTTTTGTTTTTAAGTTTCAGTATAAGTTTAGTTTAATTTTTTTTTAGTTTTTATTAAGTACTTATTTAACGCTAAATATTAAGTCGCTTGGTCAAATAGTTTTAAATGGTAAATGATTATTATATATTATACAATAGCTACTTTGGTTCATATTAAAATAACAATAATTTCGGCTCATAACTAAAAAAACATATTACTTTTCAACAGTAATAATAATGAAGTTACTTTCCAATAACATACAATAACTGTATTGGTTCATATTAAAATAACAATAATTTCAGTTCATAACATAAATAACAGTTACTTTTCAACAAAAATAATGATCAAGTTACTTTTCAATAAGAATAATAGTCAAGTTTATTGAAATAATAAAAGTAATTTTCATTATATATTTACCATTTAGTAGAAAAATATGCAGCAATGTTACCCCCGATAATACAGAATCTCAAAATTCTCCGCATCACCTATCGAATAAAGAAACGAAGCAAGACAAAAAAATAAAACTGGAAATATTTTGCAATACAATTCTTATCTGCAAAAAAATTCTCAAAAATCAGATGTAACAGATATAATCTTGTTGTAATAAAACACACCAAAATGTAATTTGTTTGTTTTCTTTAAACTCGGATTCCGAATTTAAAGCATTTTTAACATTTTCCAACATAGTTGAAAGGTGTTTATGATTTCCGATTGTATGTCCGTCTGTGCGAGCTATAAATCTCATAAATATACTGGGAGTGGCCGGATTTTTTTTATGTTATTGATGCTTAATATAGCACGATCGGTATTGAAAATGTCTGTATTTTTAAATGTGGATATTTAGTTCATATACAGGGACGGTTAAAAGTTTTCCATTACTTTATGGTCAGTGTGAAAAAATCGTTACAATGTCATTTTAATGATGTTCTACAATTTCAAACATAATGAAATTGATAAGTATGATGAAATTGATGAAACATAATGAAATTAATAAGCATTTGTGCGCACTGAATCGTGCATTGTGAAGAATATGGGTGGCAAAGCATTTACTATTCATTTACAGGGCAAACAAAAGGTTTCCTTTACATTTTGATCTACGGGAAGAGTTTATTTGATATATTACTGCTTTCAATTTGCATTTTGGAATTTTATATGCATAGATACATTGTCACTGAAGGCATTTTTATGTAATAAATTATATAGCCTATGATTTGTTAGATTGAATATCTTTTTAAGAAAAATTATTCAATAAACTTTTGTTTAAAGAAAATCATCTAACAATTGAAAATATCTTTGACTATACAATTTATTAAATAATGTTTTCAGTGACAATACATCCATGTATTTTCATGTGTATGTCACACGAATTTCAAAAAATGCAAATCTAAAGCACAAATTGTTAAGCCATTTAGAGGATGTCGGTAGTGGTCATCGGACTATCATAAAATGTCATCCCCAGGATATTGACAAGTGTGACAGTTCGAAACCCAGAAGATGTCCTTTAACTGCCGACAGTAAAGGTCAACAGGACCATCTCATCGATCCTCCGGATATCAGCCTGTCCTAAATATGACATTTTCAATGTTTTTAGGACATGTTTGTGCTTTCTGGGTAAACAGTAATTGGTCATATATAGGGCTGTAGAAAAGAATCCAAATGTGTTTCCGAATATTGATAGAAACTACTGAAGGTGAATTTTCAACCTGTTATGCATTTTCATACTAAACTATGTTTTAGCATATGTAAAATTTATAGATTAAATAAATAGTCGCACAAAATAAGTGGACTAATTTTTTGCAATGGACGATGATTTCTGAAATCTTGTTTTCAAATGTGTTATGAGTTTTATAAAATATTTAATCAGATTTTTTTTTCACCTTATTTAACAGTGAAGTTTTGATAACGAATTAAGGAAGTGTTGGAAAGTGTTTCGTAATCTATTCTTGAGGTATGATAAAAAAAAAAAACATATATTTCTTCTAAAGTTGTTGGATGCCACAACTTCGTCCCTGATTTATCTTTTCCAAGATGCTGGTTGTTATACTGGTCCGTAAAACGGTTAGTTTCTGTAACAATATGAAGCACAGCTTCTGATCAAAAAATAATTCAAAAAATAAAAGTGGGTTCGTAAAATCTGTTACATTTTTATTTATTCCTGGTTGTCCCGAAAATGGAAACCGTGAAGGTGGCATAGGTATTTTTTTTTATCCAATCGTACCCAGTTTCTGGCATCTTTCATAGAATAGTCGTTATCTGAATCCTCTTCATCTGACATATCATATTCTGACGTCTCTGATCCAGAAGATGACGGAAAGTCGTCATTCAACTTACTATCACCAGTATCGGACATACTCCTACGAAATTCGAGAAACTGCACGGCTAAAGCCATAAGACTGAGGTAGCGACATCAAAATAGCAATGCGATAGAAAGGCGAAAAGTGAACGGCAAACCAAACAATATTTTCTCTAAAATAACAGTTGTGTTCAAAATGGGCGGAGCCTTGTCAAATATGGAAAAAAATTCGCTTGTATTTTCACGTCACTAGCTCAGTGCGATAGCCTTTATGAAGGTAGTTCCTTCTACCCCTTCTCCTCTGAAATAGGTCAGTCTTTCAAAAACACCTTCAAAGTCTTTTTTCTTTTACTTTTTTTTTTTAATTCTAAAGCCGTGGGCGTGGTTTTACTGGTACAGGATAATATTTTGGACTGACGTATATATATGTCAGTGGCACTTAACGCATCGACTATGCGCGACGGATATATACGTCTGTGGCACTTAAGGGGTTAAGAAAAATACATTTTCATTTAATGAAGCATGGTATATAAAAACACAAATTAAACCACTAACTCGGAAGAATACTTTTTTCATAGCTCTCCATAGACGCCAACGAACGGAATTTTTTTTTGTATCTGATCTATATAATTTATATATACCAGGAATACATTAAAATAAGTATAACATAAGGGTCTTACTGGTTCAGATATTTCCAAAACATCTTTAGTCTAGGCATTCGAGACCGTGGTCTACCTAGCACAATTCATGGTAGTTCTGGAAAAAGACTTACAATATGTTTTTTGGGTCGCTGAATCCGAATTTTTAACTTCCCGCCAAAATTTCCCCCCCGCAACCCCCTAAACTTTGGTAAAATGCTCCCCAAAAAAGGTTTTTCTTAAAAAAAACAATTTTTTATTGTTTTAGTGAAAGAGTATCTAGAAATTCAGAAAATAGACAAAATTTGCAACAAATATGATACATGACATTATGACGTAGGATGAATGGGGATGGGGGATCTGCCTCGGAACGTGCTGCGTGGGCTAAGTTGGGCAATTCCACTTAACCACTCACATCGTTTTCGCCTTCCCGTTTCCCCTCCGAACTTTCCCTATAAGGTATACTTTAGGTTTTTTGGGTCGCTGTATTCGAATCCGTAACTTACCCCCAAAAATGCAACACCCCAAAAGTAGTTGTTTCTTAATTAAATTTTTCATTGTTTTAGGGGGGAAATATGTAGAAATTCAGAAAGTAGACAGACTTTGCCACAAATAGGATCGATGACATTATCACGTAGGATGAACGGGGAGGGGGAGGGCTGCATCTGAACATGCACTGCGGCGCTACGTGCACTAAGTTATGCAATCTCAGGCAATAGGGGATTTTACCTGGCAAAATTAATGCTAGTTCTGGATTTCGACCAACTTTATGTTTTTTGGCTCGCTGATTCCGAATTTGTAACTTCCCACAAAAATTTCACCCGGAACCACCCCCCCCCCCCAAAAAAAAAAGAAAAATAAATAAATAAATTGATTTTTTTTTTTTGAAAAAATCTGCGTTTTGAGAACAGCGCGCGGGGAATGTTCCGAGGCATCCCTCCCCCTCTCCCCGTTTATCCTACGTGATAATGTCATATATCCTATTTGTTGCAAATTTTGTCTACTTTCTGAATTTCTACCTACATTTCCCCTAAAATAATAAAAAAATTAATTAAAAAAACTATTTTTAAGGGGGGGGGGGCGGTGCGGGGGCAATTTTGGGGGGAAATTAAAAATTCGGATTCAGCAACCCAAAAAACTTAAAGTAAACCTTATAGGGAAAGTTCGGAGGGGTGACGGAAGGGCGAATATAAACGATGTGAGTGGATAAGTGGAACTGCGCAACTTAGTCCACGCAGCACCGCGAAGCATGTTCAGAGGCAGATCCCCCCCTCCCCATTCATTCTACGTCATAAAGTCGTATATCTTATTTGTTGCAAATTATGTTTACTTTCTGAATTTCTAGATACTTTTCCCCTAAAACTATAAAAAAAAAAATTTTAATATAAAACCTTTCATGGGGGGCATTTTACCAAAAATTTGAGGGGGGGGTGCCGGGGGAAATTTTGGTGTGAAGTTAAAATTCG
Source organism: Maratus speciosus (assembly GCA_963932465.1). Classification (NCBI taxonomy): domain Eukaryota; kingdom Metazoa; phylum Arthropoda; class Arachnida; order Araneae; family Salticidae; genus Maratus; species Maratus speciosus. Next base: position 263,044,840 of record OZ010794.1, on the reverse strand, counting down.
GTTTCAGCGACCCAAAAAACATAAAATAAGCCGATTTCCAGAACTATTATTAATTTTGCCAGGTAAAATTCTCTATTGCCTGGACTACCTCGGCTCTATTTTCCTACAGAAAACATGTCCTTTGATAGGGCGAGATTTGGTGCGTTTAACTTAGATTCATTATTCCATTAAAAAAATATTGATATATGTCCTGAAAAATTCCCTAAAACGAACGAATACTGTAAATATAATACAGCATAAAACAGCTAAAGACGAGCTTTGAGTAATTATTGTTCGCAGTCAATCCTGTAATCGAATTATTTTGTCTGTTCTCTGTAAATCAACGATGTATGCTATGCACTTCATAATCTATAGAAAACATCATCATATTCGTCTTCATCGTAATTCATTGCTGTATTCTTTTTGTTTTTCACACTGTCGAAAATAACAAATTCGGATAGTGTTTCCGAGGTCTCAATTTCAGAATTAAGTGAAATACAATCATCAATCAGCACATCAATGTTAATTTCTTCTTTTTTTCTCATTGTATCCACATTTTTAAAGTTACTCTAAGGGATTATCATCTTCGTCCTCCGTACTTACCGAGTTCTCACTACTGACAAAGAAGGTGCCTGGTAAAACCAGTTCAAGGCCATTGAACATCATAAAACGTGTTTAAAGAAAGAATAAGTTTGAAATGTCCAGAAATATTTTGAGAAATGGGGAGAAAAATATTTTTGATCACAAGAAGAAGTTCGTTAAATAGAGAATGCACTTCGCTATTTGGAGGTTATTTTACGAAGAAATTCGCAAAATGTTCTTGGTTCCAACGAAAAGTTCGCAAAATAGAGAAATTCGCAAAATAGAGGTTCGTTAAATATAGGTCCGACTGTGTAAATGCTACGCATTTATTTTCAATAGCGAACATTCTATAGTATAATTAATTACATGTCAATGTGAATATGCTTACGAGAGTTACAGCCTGCAAAGTTTGAAAACGGCAGACAGAAATGGAACACCCTTTTAACCCTCTAATTCCCATGGTAGAATATGTTCTAAAAATTCCATAATTCAGAAAATGTAAATTCATACCAGAATATTTCAATATTAAATTTCGCTTTATTTAAATATTGAGTGTCAGCTATTAAAGAAAACAAAAAAATGCTATTTAAAATTTCTGGTGTAAATTGGGAATATCTGATTAAAAAGATCCACTAAATTCAAAATACTGGTGGTAGTATATATTGCTACCATTTCCATTAGACGGTTAAACTATGTTAGGAACTACTAACGGTGTTTTGCATAATTTTATTTCTATTAATTGTAATTATTAAGGTATCTCCCTGCGTTCGGAGCGCTTGTTTTAAAAAATGTGCAATATTAAAAATATACATATATTTTAATTTAAATAATAAAACTTTCTATAAACCGCCATAAAAAAATTAAATTGAATTGAGTTCATTTTTGATTGTATCCCATCTTACTTCAGCTAATGACGGGTTGTTAACCCTTTCCTTTGCGGAGTAATTAATTTTGTTTATAAACTGATGAAATGTTGGACTGACACCAGAAATTATAAACGAATTTATTAGAAAGTATGAACATGCTTCTTTCAGAGTACGTTATAAAAGGAAAATTTTAATTAAATATTCTGGGTGCCAGTAAAATAAAAATTAGGTGTCCTTTTTTAAGGACACCGCCCGCGAAAGGGTTAAAACTTCCTGCTCGAATTGCACCCTGAGTGATTTTTTATTTTTATGGTGATTTATGCAAAATTTAATATTTAATTGTGGTTTATTCCCAATTTTTTAATGCTGTTTGTTCTAACGCATATTTTTAGTTCAATTGAAATACAGAATGATGAAAAACGTAAAATCCTTACAAAACCCTATAATATTTTTTTCTTAAATTGGGGTGTTGCATTTCTTTAGTAAAATTTTATGATTTCACCAGACAGCGTATACTTTATCCAACTAAATATATTTCAATTCCCTCTGTACGTTACACTTACCTGTACACTGAGCTAAGATTTTTATATCTTCAAAATTAAGGATGTATTCGAAAAAATATTTTTCCACCCTCAACGGCTCGAAATTTTCTGAGAAATTTTCAGACTCATTTTTAAAAGTAAAAAAATGAAACATGCTGGGGTGATTTTTGAAGAGTTGTATAAAGTGCCGTGTGATTTCCTTTTTCGCTCAATTAATTAGAATTTGATTTTTAAGCAATTATTTTCTCAGTATGACCGTTTTTTTCATCCCCAGATCACCCGCTTCCGGAAATTTCGGTTCAAAACGCCGATTTTGACAGCATTTTTTACAATATTTTCTGTATTTATCAAGAAATCGAGAAGCACGGCACATTAGGTAGTTTCTAAATAAGAAAATTTCCTAGTTTGATGCGTTTGAGAGAAAAAATCAATTTAAAAATGAATCAGAAAATAAGCAGTTTGTATCGGAATGCACCCTTAGTGAAATGTTTCAAAATATGTAAAAAAATACACATTTTCGTATAAACAAATACCATTCTTTTATATTCGAATATGTAAATTAACATGTAGTTATGGAGTAATGTGTAATGCATTTTGACAAAATTTTACTGATATATGTTTAAAGCACTTTGTGTAATGAAGTTTATCAAACATGAAAATAGAGAAAAATTGATTTTCCAGAAATAGCATTTTAAAATATTCGTATCTATATTGTTTCTTACGTATAAAATTAATCTAGAAGTGTCGGTTGACGTTTATTTGTGTTTTTATATAACAAAATGTAAGCATACCATGCAAAGAAACATTGGTTGAATTTCTTCTGGCCCTCCTACTCCCACTTCCAGTATTTTACTCATTGATTCCTGTTTATTAACTTGGCCATAACTCCTCTTCTGTTAATCGTTTGACAAAATAGATTTGTAACCGTAAAATACATGGTGTGTTCACAAAGTTTCAAGTCTGGTCCTAGAGTACAAAATTTATTAAACATTTTTGTACAGAGAACTAAAATTCTGCGAAATATGACCCTTGAAATCAACACACCGCTGCCAGCGTTTTTTTTTCATCGTTCATAGTCTCTCTGGAAGTCCTCGCGCGCAAGGATGTTAACCCCTTAATTCTCGCTCCCGTGATATTCAAGGGCTGTGTCTTTTATTCAGATTATTTCATTCCCACCAGTTTTATAATATAGTGCAATTGGCGTTATTATGGTATCATTTGACCTGTCATTAAATAAGGTGACTATTTCTTTTTCAAAAAAGTGGTGCCAATAAGCAATATGAATATTTGAACCCTAATTTAATGCGACCGTTAAGGGGTTAAGGGACCTCGTCGAAGCTGGAATCGTGGATAGCTGGAATCGTGTCGAATCTCTTCACTTTCAGATCATTCTTGATCCGGAAGAATTAAAAAAGTCGCTGGGAACGAGTTCGAAGCTGTAGGTAGGTTGGTGGCAGTATTTCCACGTTAAACTTAGTCAAAACTTTGGCGGCTGCGAGCGACGTGTGAGAGGGCGCATTGCCATAGTACCATCCGATCCTCTCTGGTGTCTGGGCGGATGCGCCGGGTCAGGTCGGTTTTACTCTGGAATGCACCCCCCCCCCTTCCCCATAGAAGGATATAGTCCAGTGCGCCCACCGAGATATCATAGACGATTGGATTGATCACCACGACAATGCGCCCTCCCACACGCCTCTCGCCGCTGCCGAAATTTTGGCTAAGTGGCAATACTGTAGCAAGTCCTTCTACAGCCACGACCTTGCTCAGAGCGATATTTTCCCAGCGCTGTGTCCATGGGTGAAATTTCGAAGAATTTTAGTTCGCTGTACAAAAGTGTTTAATAAATTTTGTATTCTCAGACCAGTCTTGAAACTATGTGAACACACCCTGTATTGCTGTTTAAAATAAAACAATAAAGATATTTCGAAAAGTTTAGCAATTTTAATATAGGCAGATACCTTAATATAATGCGGACTGCCTGTCGCTTAATAGTTATTTCAATGTATTGCCCCATTACAGATCCGAGGTTTGCGACCGGATATGTACAACGTTTACTCTATATTACATCTGTTCAGTTTCGGTAAATGAATCAAGCGAGGTTAGAAAAAAACTGGCCATTTTTGCATTATCTGGCCACATTCCCAGACGTACGCTATATAGCACACTAGGACACACGTCGAAACAAGCAGGATTATACGTAACTTATGATCCTATACTTATTCTAGATAGTGTTGCCAGGAGTACCGCCTAAATATGGGGGCCAAATTCTCTGGACACCACTAATTTCTGTAAATTTATTTCACCATCTTTAATCGCAGATAATTCTGTAATTAACCCCTTCATTCTCGCTCCCGTCATATTCTCGAACTGTATCTTTTACTCAAATTGTTTTGTTCCCACCAGTTTTGTAAGATAGTGAAATTGGGTAATATTTTGGTATCGTTTTTACTCTCATTAAATAAAGTGAATATTTCTTTTTCATAAAAGTGGTTCCAGTAAGCAATGTGAAATATTCAACCGTAATTTAATTCGAGCGTTAAGGGGTTAAATAAGACGTGAAAATACTTTAAAATACTGGTGCCCAGAGCATTTGGAGCAACGTTGAAAGCTGGACATCTGGCAACAGTATACTAGCGCATCATTTTACAATTTTCAATACCTTTTAGCAGCAATCTTTGTTATTTTTAAACCCAATAATGTTCATTATTTTTACTTGTGCACTTTCTCTTTTCTTGTATGAATAAGTAGCTTATATAATATAAATGTCACTTTTGAAAATGCTTGCTAATATAAACGTTACATTACAGGTAATAAGAAGAATTCTTGATAAGCAAAACAGAATATTTTGTAAAGATATAGAGCAAGCTTTTACTTCCATAGAAATATGAAAACAATATCACATTTTCCGAAGTTTTATTAATTTAAAACAGATCAAACAAAATTTATAAATTAAAAATAAATTCTTAGTATATAGAAAATTATTGTCTGTTCAAATATAAGAAAATGTATGAATTTTAATATTTGTTTCTACTTTCTAGACCATTAATATATTATTACTTTTTCTTGTACACTTTCTCGATTCATAAAAGATGTATCTTATAAATTATTTACGACCCGCTCAGAAGTGCGTGCTCATATAAAATTCATCTTATAAATTATAAAAATAATTCGAAGTTATAAGTAATATTTGATAAAAGTAGGGAACATAAAAATTAGCCACCTGTCCATTTATAATAGAAATATTATATATATATATATATATATATATAGGTGGGACGTTTAAAGCCGAACTAACAAAATTATTTAAAAAAATGTTTGCAATGGCTCATTGCCGCTTAACGAGGTACCACCAGAAATAACCAAATAACCCTCTAATAGACCGACAAGTCATTAGTTTTGCAATTCACACCGGAAATTTTTGAATAGCATTTTTTTTTTGTTATACTTGTGGAACATATATCATCTTATAAAACAAGAAGAACTATTTAAACTTACTGGTGAGAATTTGGAATCCGTCAATAAAGTATCAGCCAGATGCGGCAACAGTGTGGCATTCCGCATTTAGCTGAATGTTTTCTTCGAATTATGAATTCTCACAAGTAAGTTTAAATAGTTATTACAGGGCCCCCAAATGGTCCGCTAACTGAATACCAATAATTTTTAACAGAAAATTTTATGGTAGGTTTGCGCTAGAATTAACTTTCAAGGGTGATTTCGGGGCGGTTTGTAAGAAAAATCTAAAAAGAAAATTTTTCTAAAAAAATATTGGTATGCAATTGGCGGACCATTTGGGAGCCCTGCTGTTATTGTTTTATAAGCTGATAGATATTCCACAAATAAAACAAAAAAATTGCTATTGAAATTTTTCCGGTGTGAATTCGCGCACTCGTGAAAAGTCGGTAGATTACGAGACTAACGATAAAGACAGGCTACCGCGGTGGGTCCGATTCTTCTTTTTTTTACAAACTGCTGGAGTCACGTGATGCTCGAATGCACCAATGAAGGTGTGCGAAAAGAGCATCACGTGACTCCAGCAGTCTGTAAAAAAAGAAGAATCGGACCCACTGCGGTAGCCTGTCTTTCTCGTTAGCCTCGGTCGATTAGTGATGACGTCACAACTCGTGTCCTCTGGCCTTGTGTATTTCGATGGCTGTGGTTTAGCCCCTTAAATCTCGCTCCCGTGAAAGTCAGGGACCGTGTCTTTTATTCAGATTATTTGATTCCTATCAGTTTTATAAAATAGTGTAACTGGTTTATTATGGTATCATTTTACCTGTCATTAAATAAGTTTAATATTTCTTTTTTCAAAAAAGTGGTGCCAATAAGCAATTTGAATTTTAAAACTATAATTTAATGCAACCGTTAAGGGGTTAAAGAAGTTCTTTTAGCTTCGATTATATTACTCCAGTTTTTACTTAGATCAATTTGAAAGTAAAAATAACTTTAAGAAAACAGTTGTATTCACAGTAGCTGTACCTGCAACTTGGTTACACCACTAAAATCCAGACTAGAAACAAGTTTCAACTTCTTGAAACGGGTCCTGCAGTTATAGAAATTGGACGACTTAAGAGACTGCACTAGTCACGCGAAAACACTCGAAAGCTAATGTTAAATGTGTGGGAACGTTATTTTAAACTCTAATTTATTATTTTAATATTTTTATTTATTATTTTTTTTCATAGGACATATGAGGTTGATCTCTAACAGGGCTAGTTTTTTTTCCCTTTTCGATTTTTATTGCAGTTTGCTTTTTAATGAGACTACTTTTATTTTCGGAGCCGTTTTCGAAAGTGAAAGTTCCGAAAATAAAAGTAACTTTCTAAAAAAAAAAAATCTCCAAACAAAATCTATACATTACACACTTTCACGGTCGGAATTCCGTAAATAAAATGCTGTTGTGCATTTCTCCAAATAAGAATTATTCGTTTTAATGTTAACTAAATGTTAATGTTTAATTAAAATTCAAGGAGCCTCTATAAAGTTTTCTTGACTGAATTGTTGTAAGTGCGTTTACATTTAAAAAACTTAACCCCTTAAGCGTCGCACCCGATAAGTGTAGGCTACTTTGTTTTATATTCAGATAGTTTGATTGAAACCTCTTTTTTGGCGTAGAAATATTGACTTATTTACTGGCAGATAAAGTGATGCAAGAATAAAGCCAATTCCACGATTAAAAAAATAATAATAACTTGTGTGAATCAAACAATCTGAATGAAAAAAAAAAAATCTTTACACTTCCCGTGAAAGTCAAGGGCGTGAGAATTAAAGAGCTAACACCTTGGGGGCGAGCGTCACGCATACGTGCTGTATAAGATACTCTGAACCCGAAAATATTCCCACCAGTAAATTTTTATTGTAAAATTTGCATTTTTTAATCATAGCATTTATGCGATTGAGATTTGCGAAAATTTCTGTTTTAAAAAATCGGTGGTAAAAGAATAAAAAATGCCGTAAACCACGCTCGTCGCGAAGGGGTTAAAAAAATAGGCAGGATTTGTTAGGATAAATATGTTTTAACTTTTTATATTCTTTTAAGTGTACAAGGGACCTTCAACTTGATAAAAAAAAATTAACTTAAATACTACTCACACTATATAAATTATCGCATATATTTGTCGCACAAGAAAATAAAAAAACATTTCTTTCGGAGGAAAAAATGGATATTTCCTGAAAACTTTGAGCGAGCTTAAGAACTTTCAAAATATCCCAACCTCACTCCATATCAATTAATATCCCCAATATTGTTATGACAGTTTGGTTTACTTATAAGAATACAACTGTGCATAGTTTTTTTTTAAGTAAATATAATTGAAATAGTTAAAGGTAGTTAAATACAGAAATAGGATGCAACATGCTGAAAATTTTATCAAATTTAGAAAATATTTTTTGTTTTTTATATATTTAAATATATAAAAGTCTATGCACAGTTTTATTTGTATATGTAAACCAAACTGGCATAAAAATTATTGGGGATTTTAATTGATATGGAGTGAGGTAAGGACATTTCGAAAGTTCTTGATAACGCTTATAATATTCAGGAAAATTCCTTACATTTCTCCCAATTTTTTTTAAATTTCGCATATGATATATATATATATATGCCATAATTCATTTAACCCTTTAAGACCCGGTGGATTTGTAAACAAAACTGGCCATGCCTGTAGAAAGTAAGATATGGACTGGAACTGCTACCTCTTAATAAAAAATGATACTTTACTCTATCTGATAACCAGAACGATCGTTCGATTCGAGTTTTCATTACATACGACTCAGAAGCAAGCATTTAAATGAATGTCTAACCCGCACGATCGTGCGGGTTGGTTCTTAATGGGATATTGCGCCCTAGAATGGTATTTAACAAGGAAGAAAGCGCGCATACCCAGGGTATGAATGGATTTTACTTTGTCACCAATAAATACGCATAAAGATCGTCACCTTATCTAATTGGAGATAATTTTGCGATAAAAGAAGCTGAAGATTACTTTTATCAAGATATTGGTGACGATTGTAAAAACCGTACGCACTCCGGGTCTATCAGGCGCAGCGCGCGTCCTCGCGGGTCAAGGTGCAATTTAAAAAAATAGTTTGAAAGTCTCTTGCCCCCTTAAATGATTTTTAGATAATTATTGTTATTAAATTTAAAAAAAAAACTCAAATTAATGCCAAATCAAGCCAAGGAAATATCTAAAAAAATAGCCATATTGAAGGAAAAGCTTGAAATCATTCAAGAAGTAGTCCTCCCTTCAATCGAGCGTATATGTATATTTTTTCCAGTAAAGCTTTAGCCTAGCACCCTACTCATCTTCTGTTTTCGTTGAATATTACAATGGAGTTATGAATAAAGAGGAGGAGACATATAGTGTAATGTCTTCCAGTTGCGAGTGAAGTAAATGAGGAGGTTGTCACAAGATGGCGGCTGCTTTTCTTAAATCGGATCTTCAGTTTCTCATTACCGCCAGGGCAAACGTCCCACCACTAAAATTGAATAGAAATTTTCGTCTTAATTATGCGCCTTATTCATGGAAACTTTTCTCAAAAATGACATAAAAATTTATATTTGTTTTGACTGGTGTCAGTATGTCTTGTAAAACTGTCAGTTTGTTCCACTGGTTGTCACAATATGGCGAAAACGCAGGACTTAACTACCGCCAAAGTAAACTCCTACCAGTAAAAATGAAAGTCTGTTTCTTTTATTATTTTTGACTTTAATTTTGTAATAATAAGGCGTTTAAATAAGTTGAAAATTTCGGTATAAATCTACCGGTACAAGTTTCCACCAGCGTTAAACACCTCCTGCGATAGCGGTTACAGTTGAAGTTTCACTATTTTAAGGCGATGTCAGTTCCACTTTATTAATAGTTCCATTAAAAATACGATCTGCCATCATTAATAAAACAGCATGTTATCAGTTATCAGTTCGAATACAGTAATTCTGATAGCATTTCGGATCATTGTGAACTATTCAGTATTTCACCAATATTAATTTTCACCACAAAATAAAATTTGTTTGATATCTCAATATTTGTCATATATGCATTAGAATTTTAGAGCTTTCAAACTAATATAATACTTTGAATGATTGAATCTTTATTTCATTTCTAAATTACTATAATCCAATAAGCTCCGATATAAAAAATAATTGAATATAACAGATTTATTCCGAGATAACAGGATATTTCTAAACCTGCATATTGACAAATCGGAGCATACTGTACATAGAATAACATTAAATATGCAAAAGGTCTAATACTCTATATATCTTTCATAATTTAATAATATTATTAATTTGCGAAATGTAGGCAGAGCATTAGACTTGCTGAAAATTATGTTCGTCACACTGAGCAATCCAAATAAGCTTAGACGGCTAAGATATCCCGTCTTTTACAGGATAAAAGATTATGTTATGAGTTATCAGTTCTAATACTCTGTTTCTGTAGGCATTTAAGATTATGTTCATCAATTCGTAATTTCAACGATTAGTTTTATCCTCAAAATAAGATTCATTTGATCTCCTAGAAGTCCCTTGCTTTCAAATTTATACACAGTTTTGGATAAATGAATCTACGTTCCATTTCTATGTTATTAAAATTTGAAAATTATAGCCCATATAGCAATGTAACTTTGATACAAGAGATGCTAACGTATATTGTTTAAAAGTATTTAGAAAGTTTCACGGTATTTTGTGTAATTTTTGCATTTAAAAAACTTTATTATGCAGTTTTTTCAACGAACGTTCTGTTGGGAAATTATTTAAATACATATGCTTAACTATGCATTTATGATTATTTAAAAGTGTGGATTGAAAGAAAGTGGGAAGATTTCTTAATATTCAAATACATTATTTAACTCTCTAGTGCATGATTTTTTATTTTTCCTTTAAAAAAATATATTTCATTCTTTAATGAGCATACATTAAAGGAAAAATACTGAAAAAAATATATCACTCTTACATTTTTCAGTATTTTGGATTTTTTTAAGTGGTTGTCAAATGGCAACACAATGCATTAAGCGTATTCTATGCATATTCTACGATATTTCTCTGGTCTTTTTTCTATCAATTATTGGGTGGCATTTTGCAGCACGGGGTTCTGTTTTCTCTTATTATTCCAAGAAGCGCAATTACTTTTGATTTTAAAAGTGTCATTATGTTCACTGATGTTTAACCGTTATAAAAATACAATTCATGATTTACAGGTTCAACAACTGGGTGAATTAGTCTAGAATTGACTCAAACGCTAACCTCCAAGTCATGTCCATCTGGCACACTGATTGTATTTTTTTTGCAATAAATATCAAAATTGTACGCAAATCTTGATACTCCAGCGAAAAATAACATTTTAAAACCACATTTATCCGAGTTTTTATTTGGAGGGGTGGGGTGGGGGGGGAGATATACTGTTTCATATGGTGACGAGCCTTTGGCGCACTTATTTGCTCATAAACACAGAGAAATGTTTGATGGGAATGGATATGAATTTCTATTCAGGGTACCGACTGTTGGTCTCAATTTGAATAACTTATCTTTCTCATTAGACAATGTATTATCGCTCAGATGGGAAATTGTCGTATACCGTATACTTTCAAATGTATTCAAGATTATGGTGCGACTATCTGGTGATACACCAATGACAGGGTTCCCAAACAATCTTATGATTTTAAAGTTCGCCACGCTACTCAAGATACAAATCCTTAGATGATTTTTTATATCTTTCAAGCATATATTGTGTGGTTTTTGAACGTGTTTTAAAACACTACACACGCTTGTTTGTTAAGAGATATGCTCGAAACGTACACTGTTAAAAATTTGCAGCATTCTGGCAGGTCATTTGACCGTTTTTTCCCGAAAACGGTTACATAACCGTAATTTTAACACTATTCTGACCATATTATTGGCCATTTTATGGTCAGAATATAGTTAAATTATGGTTATGAAACCGTTTTTTCAAAAATCGGTCGAATGACCTGTCAGAATGCTGCAAAAGTTTTAACAGTGTACTGGCTGGAAAAATACAAAAGATATTAATATGGTATTTTTAATTATAAAACACTTTCCGGCAGAGAAACCAATAATCTTTATCCAAGAAGGATCTGGCTGAAGGGTTTGAAGCTTTCACTTATTTCTGTTTACGTTTACCTGGCTGCTTTTGTTTTGATGCAGATGAAAAATTCACTATCCCAACGTTTGCATTAAACTCTAGTCAATTTCATTAGCTGATTTATCTGCTTGTAAATCAGAATCAGTCTCATCATAAGTGTCTGAACCGTTTTTGTTCATCCCTGTTATTGTAAGACATGTCACTTTTACAAGACAATCCAATCCAAATTTCTTCTGTTAATATATTTGTTTTAGTATCTTTGCTTTAAAATATATGCTGGACATGATGAGGCTCTATCAGAGCAAATTTTTTGATGAAAAATAGACAAATATAGAGATGAAACAATCAACAAATTCATTGAACAGTATATTGTTGTTGTTGTTTTGATGTTTGATTGTTGCCTGGGAGCAGCTCTCTATTACAGTATAGCTGCCTTAAGAACAGAATATTAAAAATGTAAAAAAAGCGGAGGTCAATTCATGGTGTTGCCAAATGGCAACAAACGTATATTCGCATTCATATAATATTTGTTGCAAAAAACCTTACTGAAAATTATTTAAAATCACTTTTAAAAGCACATTCTTTTAAAAAATATTTTTTTCAAATTAAATTTTGTTTTTTTTAATATTTTTTATTTGTGTTAGAAATCCATCTATGTCTAGGAAAATGGAAGGCTTCAAAAGTTCCTTTTTATTTGTAACTGATAAACAACTATTATCACCTATGGTATTTTAAATGAACTAAACCTAAGTATAGCGTCAAAATGAATACATAAAGCATAAAGTTATCAAGAGGCAATGGTAAATAAACGATAAGGTGAGAAAATTTAATTTGTTGCCAATTGGCAACAGTATGCACTAGAGAGTTAATATTTTACAGGATTTTTTAACGGCAACTAAACTCAGGGATATGCAGGGATGAGATTCCCGTGTTTTTGCACACCAGTATTTTGTTAGAGAAAATGATATTTCATTTAATCAGAACATTTTTGCGATTTAACAGAACAATATTTTCTGTAAGAATATGCTGGTATGCAAAAACGCGGAACTCTCATCCCTGGGGAGATGGAGTCCGCGCCTGATTACCAACGGGACACATTCCCACCAGCAAAATGAAGTAGAAAAAATTGCCTCATTCATGGAAGAAAATATACATGAATACGGCGTTCAGATAAGGCGAACATTTCTTTTAAAATTTATTGGTGTAAGTGTGCCCGTTGGTCGTCAGTCCCTGGATGGAGCATCTACATCGCGGACTGGAATTGAGAGGGATTAAGAATGAAGAATTACATGAACGTTAACACTTTCCGGCGCGGTGTCCTTAAAAAATGACACCAATTTTAATTCCAAAACTGACAAACGGCACCAAGAATATTTATCTAAAATTTTCCTATTATAATGCACATGAAAATAAGCAAGTTACTATTTTCTAATAAATTCGTTTATAAATTGCGGTTTCAGTCCATTATTTGATCAGCTTATAAACAGAATTACTGCGCGCCGATAAGGGTTAAACACAAACTAAAAGCAAAATTGTGCATATGAAGGTTTTTATTTTACATTGGATAATTGCGTTCTGCAGTTCAGGTGTAGATGTAAAAGGAGGAAATATGTTGAAGATATGTGTCCAGGTCAGTTCTCAGATGTCAGGTGTTAGAACCCCACATTCTCCCTCATTGTAAGTGCTCATCACGCAGTTCAGAAATGCCCGGCTCCACACTAGGTTCGTCGGATTAAATCGTTTAAACCTTAATTCTCGCTCACGTGACGATTGCATCTTTTTTCAGATATGTTTGATTCCCACCAAATTTATAGAATATTGATATTATAGAATAATTGGCTTTTTTATGGTACCATTTTACTTGTCATTAACCCTTAAATGCCTGATTTTTCAAAAAACATTGTAATAATCTTTTTCGGCTTTCATTTTTTAAATAAATCATGGGAAAAATATTTTTAAAAATCATATTTTGTTTTAAGTATGGTTTACGGCTAAAAAACAGTTTGTTACTAATCGACAATACTGGTCTTTAATTGAAAAAAAATCCTTGATAAAATTCTATAATATTAAACGCACAAGAATTTTAGGAACTATACTAAGAAATAAATTTTACTTGCTCATTGCAGAACAAAATAGGGTATTTCGCAAGCTTCCAAACAAAACAAAAAGAGCAGGTAGCAACAATTGAAAAAATAAATCTATATTTATTCTTAAACAGCACAAGTGTTGCCATCTACATGTTGAAAATCGATGTAATAATATTTTCAGAATGTATTTTATTGGCAACATTAGGCATTATAGCTTCAAAATTATTCTAATAGTATATTAGAGCCTAAACTGGGTATGTTGCCGAAAAGCAACACACGGCATTTAAGGGTTAAATAAGGTGAACATTTCTTTTTCAAAAAAGTGGCGCCAATAAGCAATTTGAATTTTTAAACCGTAATTTAATGAGACCGTTAAGGGGTTAAAAGTTAATTTTTTAGAGCACAATAAACTAAAAATAGAGACAATGTACCACTTTTACCATACTAATATATTTGTCTTATATAATCAAAATATATCTACCATTAAATAAAGCAAACATAGCAGTTTAAAATTCGTGGTGTCGAAGAGCTTTTAATAACGAAACAAGCAAGCTCTTCTTGGGCGTACAGTGTATAGGCAAGCCGGTTAATGGGATAATTTTTCCAGGAGCTTATTTCAAATATTAATTTTCGAATCACAAGTAAATTTAATGGTCTAAAGGTATTCACTACGAGGTCTCATGGCGCATGAGGCTTGGCAATTTGTCAAATGAATAAATACATATATGGCTACCTCCATGAGTACTTTGTAATGTAGGTTACGTGCCACAATTTTTGCCTACAATTATCTTACAGCGGTAAAAAGTGACTTATTTTATCGGAAATTTCTCATTAATTCAATAAGGCGTAGCAAACTTTTCGAAAATAACGGTGGCCAATACAAGGCTACAACAGGCGACTATTTTTTAATTCTATCTCGCACCATTTTTTTAAAACAACAAATTTTCACATGCACTTTGGCACCATCTGCGAGATAAATGTACCACAAAATTTATATCGTAAAATAGTGGTGCGAATGCAATATAAAAATAGTCGCCTGTGGCAGCCCTGCTAATAAGCATAGCAGTTATCAGCTATGTGACTTACTCTACAAAAACCCGTTGGATAGCCTATACATACACACAGATATATATTTTGTAAAATGTATATTTTAAAAATCTTATAATTATTTTCAAACTATGATACAAAAAAGCTTATAATTTTTTTTCCTATTTATATTTAAGGCCGAATTACCAACGGTACAAACTGACGCCTGTAAATTTAAATATAAATTTTTGACTTATTTAAAATATTTTTTTCTTTTATTATTATTATTATTTTTATTATTATTATTATGCAGAATTTTTTTTAAATAAAGCAAAAATTTCTACTTATCTTTGAGGTGTCAGTTTGCCCGGCGGCAGGGCCTGATTACCAACGGGACACACTTACACCAATAAATCTTAAAAGAAATGTTCGCCTTATCCAAACGCCGTATTCATGTAAAATTTCTGCCATGGATGAGGCAAAATTTTCTATTTCTTTTTACTGGTGGGAATGTGCCCCGTTGGTAATCAGGCTCTGCCTGGCGGGTCATCAGGGCATGTCAATAGTCCAGAGACTACAGTAGAATATGCTACAGATATAGATGCCTGGTCTATAGAAATTCATTTTATCTTCAACAACCTTTCCTACACTGGGAAGGAAAATGATTGGAAACATGATTTAATTGAATAAATAATAAATATAGTTGCATTAATCTAGATGTAGACCATGTTAATTTATTATCATACTCAATAGGCAGTATAAAGATAAAGAAAACATCATAAAAGAATTATTATTATTGCAATATTATGAATTACATTTCCATTGAATAAGTAGTAGAAGCAAAATGACATGAGTGAGACAGACTTTTATAAATTATAGAAATATAACATGTCAGTTGTGCACTTTGTGTTTAATAATTTTAGTGCAGCGTTGAGGTATAGAAGCTATGAGGTATCAAAAATGCCAGGTGACAAAACACGCCATGTCTCAGAAATGACAGATTTTAATTCTGCTTTCGATTTATACTGGAACATTTCACCATTTTTTTTTCAATAGATATTGCGCACTACAATAAACCAAATCATCTCCATAAGATTTAGGTCAGGACCAGTGTTGCCAGATTGGGAAATTTTTTAATTAAGAATATTTGACTGTAACCATTTTTTTTAAATAGTATAATTCACCTTATTTTTCAGAATTTTTAATCTATTTTTAAATAAGCCGAATATTTCAGTTTCAAAAAAAATGTTACAATCAACTATCTGGGGACAAAAAAATCTCCAATCTGGCGACACTGGTTGGCAACACTGGACTGGAATCACTAGACTATCAACACTAGACTATCAGCCGATAAATGAAGTTTTGGAATCCTATTAACTTCAAACCACATCTTCGTGTATTTTGAACGGTGAATTGAGACATAGTGGTGTTGAAAAATATAGTTTAAGAGCGGCATTTTTTTTTTTTTTTTTTTTTTTTAACCATGATTCAACAAATGGCATTGTAACACGTGAAGAAAGTTACGTCCGTTTTGCCTTCTCTCTAAAAAAGCCATTCTAAGCTTACCTTCTGGAAAAAAACCAGCCGAAACCATTAACCCTTTGAAGGACGGTGGACTTATATGTTCAACATAAATTTAATTACCAATTGCAACACTGTCACCAGAGTTTTTCAATCGAATTTAGCATCTATAAGGTACGTAATGAAAATACACTTACTTATTTTGAAAAAAAAAATATGTTCTTAAAAACTAGTGTCAATTGATCATTTCAGCATTTTAACAGGTGAAGTATATTTCCCTTAATAAAGTTAAGGAGCCTTCACATAGATGAGGGGTTGAAATATGTCGTTTTCTTTGTGAAGGCCATGCTAATATGAAATAATGCCATCCTTACTATCGAAACTAAACGCTTTTTCATCTCTCTTATTGAAACTTATGTCAATGAAAACAAATGTTTTTAATCGGATGACTTTTGGAGAAGCGATAAATTAAAGTTTGTCGTGTGAATTCTGCATTAGCATCCTCAAATTCGGATCTCTTCTACCTTAACAAAAATAGATAACTACCTACATTTTCTGAGTGATTTGATTCAAGGAACTGAAATAAAGTGTCTAATGTAGTTGTTGGCAGGGGTGTAAAAATCTAGGCACCAACGGGCAGTCTCTCACCACTATAGTTTATTATTTTTCTTCGCTTAAATTTTATTAGCATTCTTACAATAGAGTTAGACGAAATATTAGACGAAAAAGAACGAATAAAATTTAGTGGTGAGAGACTGCCTGCTGACGCCTAGATTTTGATGCCCCTGGTTGTTGCGTTATGAAAAATCGAAGATTGTGCGATAATTAATATATAGTATTTCAAAAATTACATTGACCTTTTGAAAAAAGATATTATTCCGATTCTAATGGAACATTTGGTGCGATTGTCTCATAAACGGTTTGCAAATATAGGCAAATGTATGCATTTTTTTTTTTTACATGAATTGTACTTTATTGTGTGTTCCTGGTAGTTTAACTTTAAGATCTTAATTTTATCAATCAAAGTTTTCAAATTAAACACTAATTTTTTATTATTTTTGTGAGCAAGTGCATAAACTGTGGTTTTTTCCGTAATGACTTGATTCAAGGTAGTCACATGTGATTTCAAAAATAGCTGTAACCATATGGAAAAAAACGGTTATTAAAATTCTAATTCTGTAAACGGCCTTATTTCCAAAATTGAAGTTATATTCGGAAAGCAGACAAAGTTTACCATAATTACAATAATTAAAAAGGTTATAAAACAGAAGGCACATCCACAAAATAGTGAAGCTTCAACTGTAATCCTTTTCGCAGTGGCTCATTACCGCCGGTACAAATTTCAACCAGTAAATTTGAATACAAATCATCTCCTTATTTAAAATCCCTTTTTTTTTTGCAGAATTCCAGTGATAATCTACCAGAAATGGATATTTATTTTTACTGGTGGAAATTCACGTCGGAGGTTGACAGGCCTGCTTTTCAGCCGTATCGGACCACCTAGGGAACCATCTGTCTGTGTCAATAAAGGAAATTACGATAACCGGGTCAAAGTCCGCCACCAAAAATGAATAGACATTTTTATCATATTTGTGAGAAAAATTTTGCGCGAATAAGCCTCTAAAATACGGCGAAATTTTCTATTCAAAATTTACTGTTGTGAAGTTTGCTTCGGCGGTAATGAGAAATGTTGATCCGAAGAAAAGAAACAGTCGCCATCTTGTGATAACTTTCTAAGTAGTTTGCTCTGGCGTCCAGCGTAAATTGGGGCTCCAAATATTCTGGACACCACTATTTTAAAGAAAGTTTCATCGTCTTATTCCATGGCAAAATTATTTGTGATTAACGATGTCAAAATAAACTGAAAGAAATTAGTGGTGTCAAGAACATTTGGAGTTCTAATTTACTCTGGACAGCTGGCAACACTACTCCTTAGTTATATCACTCGCATCCAGTGTTTCCAGATTGGAGATTTTTTTCTATTCAGATTATTTTATTGTCACCACTTTTTTTAAATAGTATAATAGTTCGCCTTATCTTTCAAAATTTTTAATCTATTTTGAAATAAGCTGAATATTTCTATTTAGAAAAAGCGGTGACAATCCACAATCTAGGGGCAAAAAAGTCCCCAATCTGCAATACTGCTCGCATCTGATAGACTCTACATTAAAAACTTTTTAATACAGAATTTCAGTGATAGTTATGGCCATAAATGGTTATATATTTTTACTGGAGGATATTCACGTGAGAGGTTGACAGACCTGCGTTTCAGCCATATCGTGGCAACCTAGATAACCATCTGTCTGTGTCAGTGAAAGAGATTACGATAACCGGATCAAATTCCGCCACCAAAAACGAATATAATTTTTTACCATATTTGTGAGAGAAATTTTGTATGAATAAGCCTCTAAAATAAGGCGAAATTTTCTATTCAACGTTTACTAGCGTGAAGTTTGCTTCGGCGGTAATGAAAAGCATTATTCCGATGAAAGGAAACAGCCCCCATCTTGTAACAATCTCCTAAGTAGTTTGGTCAGGCGTTCAGCGTAAATTGAGGCTCCAATTTCTCTGGGCACCACTATTTTAGCCCTTTGAGGGGCAAGAAAAAATGTCTCTAAATATTGAATTCTCACCGGAAAAATCGAAAAACCTTATTTTTAAATAAGGAAAAAGCAAGTTTTCAAAAATTTTCCACCAAAGTTAAAAATATAAAATTTTGTTAAAATTTTCTGGTGAGAATCTTGTTTAAATTAGGTGGGATATATTTTATCCCACTGCCCCTCAAGGGGTTAAAGAAGTTTGATCGTCTTATCGAATAGCAAAATTATCTGTGATTAAAGATGGCAAAATAAACTGTAAATAATTAGTACTGTAAAAGTCATTTAGAGTTCTGATTTACGCGGGACACCTAGCAACTCTACTCCTTAGTTACATCACTTGCATCTGATAATGGAGTTATGAATAAAGAGGAGGAGGCATATAGTGTATTGTCTAGCAGTTCCGAGTTAAGTAACTGAGGAGGTTGTCAAACGATGGTGTGTCTTTCTTTTAAATCGGATCACCAGTTTCAGACTACCGCAAAAGGGAAATCTTCCACCGATAAACTTAAATAGAAATTTTCGTGTTATTTAATAGCCTTAACCATGCAAAATTTGCCTCACAAATATGGTAAAAAAAATTCTATTTGTTTTTGCTGGTGTCAATTTTCTAAGGGTTTATAATCCTTTTCACTGCCACTGACAGGAGGTTGTCTAGACCAGCGGTTCCCAACCTTTTTATGTGTGCGGACCACCAATTTTGTAAAAATAACTTTGAGGACCACTAACTACTTAATATGCAAGTTAAAAATATGACAAACAGCCACCAACATAGTATATACACATGATGAATATATATATACATATATATATATATATTATGTCAGTAACTAGTAAAAGATGCTGTACATGAAGAAAAAAATATCTTTTATAAAGAAAATAACTTTATTTATTGTATTCATTTAAGTATCACAATTATATAAAAACTCAAAAAAAAAAAACAGTGATAAAAAATGTTAGCAATATTTAATCTTTGGTATCATAAAATTTGCGTGATGTTCGTTTTTTATCCTCAAAAATTAATTATCTATTTCTCAATACAAAAACATAAGTAAGATAAATTGGGCTTACCTTATATTTATGTGTATCCGTTTATCATCTGGTAATTGTCCTGCGGAAAGGGAAAATGTATCTACATGTTCTTCCTGTATTTCTGATTTAATCCATATATGTGACTGATGGTCTGAACTTCATGTTGTTTAAAAAGACGCATATTTTGTGTGACTTGTGAAATTAAGTTTGTCCCGAAACTTATAAATAGAAAAGTAAAATTAAATTTTAATAAGAGCTTTAAGATACACATCTCTCAGTTTGAGAGTTTTAGTTACAAGTGAAGGTAGAGAAAAAAATACATGAATAAAATATTATTAGCAATAAAGAACAGGAAATTAATCCCGGAAATCAGCATAACAAATAGTTTGTATCAATATTTATATTTACGGTTATTTAAAATGAGAGTATATAAATGTCTTATAGTTCTTAAGTATTGCGAAATGTTTATAATAAAATATCTGTTTACGATTGTGCAATGACTTTTCAATTTCACTTCCTTCTTTTAGATCATAAACACTTTCGATAATTACTTTTGTAAATCACATTTGACACATTAAAAAACAATTTACTTCGCTTAATTATTTTAATGTCCTTGTTTGGAGATTATATTTCACAATATCTGTCAACAATTCCACCCTTAATCTCCTAACGAGGATTGTTCTGTAATTTCAGTTTGTTTCTATTATTTAGAAATTCAGGCTTGGGCTCTGGTTTCGTAAGTATGTCCGTCGTCATTGACTTGCTTGGGCAATAACGCAATTCAATAATTCTATCTTCTTTCACTTGTTTAATCACATTATATTTGATATCAATATGCTTCGATTTATTAGAAAACTTTTCGTATTCTATCCTTTTTATGCAAGATTTATTATCTTCATAAATTACTATAGGCAATCTTTGCGGTATATCGATATCTTCTAATAGTTTTAGCAGTCATATCAATTCTTGTGTTGCGCTCGCCGCTGCTACGAACTCTGCCTCTGCAGATGATTGTGCGACACACGTTTGTCGTTTTGTTATCCACTGTATTGGATTCTTTCCTAAAAGTAATAAATTGCTTGTTGTCGATCTTCTTGTTTTTAGATCTCCACCCCAATCTGCATCAGTATATACTTCTAGGATGGGTGGTTCTTCCGTGCTGATTACTAAATTTAAGTCTTTTGTTGAATAGAGATATCTTATTAATCTTTTAACACCTTTCCAATCTCTTTCAGATGGCGTTTCGTTCTTTCTGCTCAAAATGTTTATATCTACTAAAATATCGGGCCTACTTATTGTAGCAACATATAACAGCGCACCTATTGCTTGTCGGTACTTAGTGTTGTTTGGCATTTGTGTTTCTTCATTGTCTAATTGTTGAAAGCCTGTTTCCATTGGAGTGCCATATGGCTTAGAATCTTCTAAATTAAATTTTTTTGCGATTTCTATTATTTTTGCTGTTTGATTTAGTTTAAAGCCGTTGTGAGTCTTTTGTATTTTTATCCCGGGGTAATTGGAAATTTGACCTAAATCTTCAAGTGCGTACTTAGATTTTAGTTTATCTATTATCTCATTTATATTTTCACCTTTCCCTGCGATGAGAATATCATCTACGTATACTGCTATATAAACCGTGTTTTCCCCTTCTTTTCTTATAAATAAACAATTGTCAGCATTGCTCTGTTTAAATTTTAATTCTTTTAGTGTTTCACTAATGTTTGAATACCATGCTCTTGCAGCTTGTTTTAGTCCATATAGGACCTTTTTAAACTTACAAACCTTATTTGGTTCTCTAGTGTTTATATATCCTTTAGGTTGTGATACATAGACATTTTCTTCTAATTCACCATGTAAGAATGCAGTTTTGATGTCAATCTGCCTAATATTGAGATTGTGGTATGCTGCGGCAGTTATGAAGGCTCTTAAACTTGTATGGGAAACTACTGGCGCATAAGTTTCATCGAAATCTACTCCGTATTTTTGTCTAAATCCTTGTGCGACCAATCTCGCTTTGTAACGCTTGATTTTTCCGAATTCGTCATATTTCGCTTTAAAAGTCCATTTCGACCCAATTACTCTTGCTCCTTGTGGGGGATCAACTAAAAACCAGGTTTCATTTTCATTAAGGGAATTCATTTCCTCTTCTGTCGCTTTTATCCAGTTCTGTTTTTCTATAGGATTTTCTATACTCATCATATCTTCCCAACTGTTAGGTACATATACTGGATCGTCCGGACTGCATAAGCAAACCTGTCCGGCGGGACACCTCTATTGGTTCTCTCTGATCTTCTCACCTGTGGAATTTGTTGTTGTGACGCGGTCGGTGGACTTAGTTCATTTTGTGTTGGTGTCAGATCTATTTCAATTTCATTCGTGTCTTTCTGTTGTGTTTGTTTGTTTGTTTCCGCGATTAATTCTCTTCTATCTAGATTCTCGTTAGTATCTGGATTATTTTTATTTTCTATAAATTTTACACTTCTGACCAATATTACTCTTCCGTCACTTGTATAGATTCTGTACACCTTAGAGCGACTGTCGTACCCGACAAAAGTGCCTTTTTCCGCTCTATTATCTAATTTTCCTCTCTTTGATTTGAGTATGTAAGCGTATGCAGCACAGCCAAAACTTTGAGATATTTCAAATTTGGTCTCCTATTCATCCATAATTCATAGGGTGTGGTGCTTACCGATTTTGAAGGTAGCCGGTTCTGTAAGTGATTCGTGGTACATATGGCTTCCCTCCATAATTTGTGCGGGAGATTTGCTTCATTTAGTATACTTCTAACCATATCAAGTAGGGACCTATTCTTACGCTCTGCGACACCGTTTTGGCTTGGGTTAAATGGTACAGTACGTTGATGATGAATCCCA
The DNA here is from genome assembly GCA_963932465.1 of Maratus speciosus. Classification (NCBI taxonomy): domain Eukaryota; kingdom Metazoa; phylum Arthropoda; class Arachnida; order Araneae; family Salticidae; genus Maratus; species Maratus speciosus. The sequence goes on along the minus strand of OZ010794.1, from coordinate 263,022,142 downwards.
TTTTCTTTTAGATATTTTTCTATTTCGTTAGCCGTATATTCACCACTGTTGTCCGATCTGATCTCAGTAGGTATTTTTCCGAATTTGTTTTTCACCATTGAGACGTATTCTTTCAATTTTTCTGAAGCCTCACTTTTATTTGCCATTAAATAAATTACACAAAATCGTGTATAATCATCGATAAAAGTGACGAAGTATTTTCCCCCCCAATTGTGGGTGTATTTATAGGGCCGTATACATCAGTATGGACTAACTCGAGCCTTTTTGTAGCTCTATATGCACCTGATTTGGGAAATGGGGTCTCGCTGATTTTTGACATGATGCATACCTCACATTTACCATTATGTTTGCAGTTGTTGATTTTAATTCTCTCAACTAAGTCCTTTGATAACATGGACGTTATTGTGTCGTATCTCCTATGCCCCATTCGCCTATGCCACAAATCTATGCAATTTGCATTTGAGCAGTTGTAGATGACATTTGGATAGTGCTTGTGATTTTCATCTTTACTAACATGTATTTCGTACAGATTGTTTTTAAGTTTACCTTGAAGTATAACGTCGCCTTCGTGGATTATATCACATTTATCTTTTTCAAATTTGACTTTGCAACCGTTTTTAGTTGCCCTACTCACTGATAGCAGGTTAGTTTCTATGTCAGGAACGTGTAGTATGTCACGCAATATAACTTGTTTGTTTTTATTTTCGGTATGAATTATTACCTCTCCAGATCCATATGAAATCAGTTTATTACCATTTGCGACTGCGACGTTTGTTTCATTATTATTTGTAATTTTGGTAAAAAATTCCTTTTAATTTACTATGTGATTGGAACTGCCACTGTCCACTATAAAAGTGCCTTTATTTTGAGACTCTTCGGTTAGTAAAGGGACACTGTTCTTTCATTTACTGTGTCTTTTCTTTCTTCAGGTTCTGCATTTTTATGTAAATTATTTTCTTCATAAACTAGTGATGTTGAATTGTTTTTATTTTTATAGTGTCTGTTATTAGTGTAACTGTTTTTTTTTCGTTTTTAGAAACCAGCAGTCTTTATTTGAGTGGTTTTTCATTTTACAATGTGAGCAGTACTTATTGCTGCCTCTTTTCTGTTCTGAATGATTAAATTTACCTTGAGTTTTATAGGCTTTATTGCTGTTTTCGGAATTTTCACTATTATCTACTCTCCGAGTATATTCGTATGTAAGCTTGCTTTTTATAAATTGTACGGTTAACTCAGCTTCATTTCTGGCCTCCAGGGCAGTAACTAGGGAATCGTAGGGCGGTGGCAACGAGTACAGCAGCAGTGCTGAAATGTGCGAGTCAGTTATGTTTTCACCTATGGCTGACGGTTTATCCACTATCTCTAAAATTTTAGTAATGTGGGCTGTCATATTGCCACCTTCAGTTAATTTTGTACTGTATACTTTTCGTAGCAAGTACAGCTTACTAGAGAGATTAGATCTCTCATGTATTTGTTTGAGTGCGTCCCATGTTTGCCTAGCTGTATTTAAATTTTTGACATGCACTATTTGACTGTCGTCAATGGATAAATTTATTAAAGCCCTTGCTTTTCTGTCTTTCTTGGTCCAAGCATCGTTCAATGGAGTGGGGGCCTCTTGCGTAATAACTTCAATAAGTTCATCTCTAATCAATAGCATTTCGACCTTGAACAGCCAATTTGTATAATTGTTGGCGTTCAATTTTTCAATGGTCGTGCTATCTTTTGTAGAAGAAGCCATAATGTTGCTAAGATTCGTTTTATTTTTTCTAATAAATTACCCTATCGGATTACCAGATTTGTATTCTTATTTTTTCAGTGACGATGTTTTTATTGAGAATTTTTTTCACTCTCATAATCAATTTGTTAGCAATATTTAATCTTTGCTATCATAAAATTTGCGTGATGTTCGTTTTTTATCCTCAAAAATTAATTATCTATTTCTCAATATAAAAACATTGGTAAGATAAATTGGGCTTACCTTATATTTATGTCTATCCGTTTATCATCTGGTAATTTTCCTCCGGAAAGGGTAAATGGATCTACATGTTCTTCCTGTATTTCTGATTTAATCCATATATGTGACTGATGGTCTGAACGTCATGTTGTTTAAAAAGACGCATATTTTGTGTGACTTGTGAACTTAAGTTTGTCCAGAAACTTATAAATAGAAAAGCAAAATTAAATTTTAATAAGAGCTTTAAGATACACATCTCTCAGTTTGAGAGTTTTAGTTACAAGTGAAGGTAGCGAAAAAAATACATGAATAAAATATTATTAGCAATAAAGAACAGGAAATTAATCCCAGAAATCAGCATAACAAATAATTTGTATCAATATTTATATTTACGGTAATTTAAAATGAGAGTATATAAATGTCATATAGTTCTTAAGTATTGCGAAATGTTTATAATAAAATATCTGTTTACGATTGTGCAATCACTTTTCAATTTCACTTCCTTCTTTTAGATCATAAACACTTTCGATAATTACTTTTGTAAATCACATTTGACATATGAAAAACAATTTACTTCGCTTAATTATTTTAATGTCCTTGTTTGGAGATTATATTTTACAATATCTGTCAACATGCCCCCCCCCCCCTTAATGAGATTTTTGACACTGTTTGTCCTCGACGAGAGTGTCACTATCTGGATTGAAACTGGATAATTTTAGTCTCAAATCTCCCTCGGAATTCATTTTATTTCTATATTTATTTATTTTTTAAACTAAAGTTGAAAAGGCTCGTTCACATAGATAGGTTGTAGAAAGGACCATCAGGTGTCTCAGTGCAATTTTGGCAACAGCTGTATAGTCTTGCCAAACTTTTATCCAAAATGAAACCAGTGATGTTGTCTTAAAAATCGATTTAAATGTCTGGCCACATGATAGTTCAATTAACGAGTTTTCTTCATTTGAAGATAATTTGAAATTTTTTAAGTAATTTTCTTCAAAGGGGTTTCTTATCCGTTGTATTTCATCTTCAATTTTAGGGAAGAAGTTCCTAAAAATTATGAAAAGTCTTAATTACTGTTTCAGTTACTGTTGGCAAATTTCTCATTCATATGAATGATTAATAAAAGTATAAGACAAGTAACTAAAATTTATTAATTTTAAAAAGGTACTATTTGAAAAATTTACTAATTTTTTTAAAAAAAGTTACTTTTTTAGGAAAATAAATGTTTTTAATTACGCTTATTAAAAAATAATAGAATAAAATAAAAAAAATAAATAACTTTAAATTACCTGAAGTTAAATACCAAACATTCGAGATGTTATTTTATAGTTGAAGCTGTTGTTTTATCAATTTTGACTTCGTTGGTTTCAAGAAACTCATGTAGGGCTGGAAATGCGTGCAAGGAATCTTCCTCCACTTTTTGAGCCCATCGTTGAAGGTTCTTTATTATTGCTTCTATTTTGTCTTACACAAAAAACTTATGAGCGTCTTTGCCCTGCAAATTTAAGTTAAGAACATTGAGAGAACCAAAAATATCCGCCAAATATGCCAACCGTTTCAACCAGTTTCATTGGTCACACAGTCTAAGTAGGAATTTGCAAGTTTTCCATCATAATCTCCCTCCCTCAAGAAAACCGTGTGTTCATCACGGAGTTCGAACAATCTTGTCAACACTTTGCCTCTCCACAGCCACCGAACTTCGCAGTGAAGTAGAAGCTGTTTGTGTTCACTGCTCATTTCATCACACAAAACACCAAACAGTAGGAGATTTTAAGTCTTGCTTTGATAAAGTTAACTATTTTTACTCCATCGTGAAGAGTGTTTCTTAAACTCTCGTCCAAACCTTTAACTGCAAGAGCTTCTCCATGTATGCTACAATGTGTCCATTGAACCAAGGGAGCAACTGATTTAACTTTGGCGAATAAACCAATATGAATTACAGACATAGCACGTGCCCCATCCGTTGTCCAACTTACATATTTAGACCAATCTATTTCATTTTCTTTTATAAAATTGTCAATAGATTTGAAAATCTCTTCGTCAGTTATTCTTGTCGGCAAAGATCGACAAAACAACATTTCTTCTTCAATATTGCCATTCAACTCAAAACGACTAAAAGCTAATAAATTAGCTTGTCCGGCAACGTCTGTACTCTCATCAAATTGCAGCGAAAAGTATTCACTTTGTTTCAAAAATGTAATGACAGCTTTTTTCACATTTTCCGACATTTCATCAATTCTTCTTTTAACGGTTGTATTTGATAATGGAATTTCGTTAATTTTATTTTATTTTTTTGTAAATTTTTCATAAAACAAAGCATTATTTATTATTTTTGCTGCGGGTATAATAAGTTCCTCTCCCACGGTGTGAGCTGAACACTTCTTTGCGATTAACAAAGAAAGCTCATAAGAAACTCCGGTGCTTTGTTTCTGTTTTGAAGATTTTTCCATGGTAGATTTAGACATACAAAAATTTCTTTTCTTGATTTCAAAGAAATCCAAAGACTTTCCTACACATTCAGGATGTTTAGTTGATAGATGTCTTTCAAGTTTTGAAATTTTCATATATTCGTTGGATAGTATTTCGAAACAAATCACACACTGATGCATAGGCTCTTCCTCAGAACCAGAAAACACAAACCCACAATTTAAAAAATCAGGGTTATATTTACGAAAATATATTTTAGTTTTCCTTGCTATTTTTTACAACTTAGACTAGATTTCGCCTTCATTTCAAACTCACTATTTGTAGAAACAGATGTAGAAGTCCCTTCATCACTTGCCAACTTCGTCTTACGACAAGACCCCGTCCGAAATCAAGAATCTATATTGACGTGAAGTAATAGTAGCTCACAGTACATATAACGTTATGATACATCAACAGAAAACCACGGCCACTGACAATGGAGTCAATAATAAAAGTGCGGAATGCGGACGTGGTGGGGGGAAAGGTGAAGAATGTCGGAGGGAGGAGAGCGTTGACCTTGATGACTGACGAATGTAAGCCCAGCGATCAAGAGTCAGCTCTTCTGTACTGAATCGTCCCGAAAAACCTGTATTAGACCCCAAGATTCTACGGCCCAGCACCGTGGTGCTCGCGGCCCACGGGTTGGGAACCGCTGGTCTAGACTATCACAATATGGCTGAAACGCAAGACCTGGTTACGGCTGAAGCAAACTCCCACCATTAAAAATTAATATATGTTTTTGTCATTATGATTGGCGTAAACTTTGTATTAATAAGGCGTCTAAATAAGCAAAGTTTTTCTAGTTAAAGTTACTGGTAGAAATTTGCCTCGGCGGTAATCAACCCCTGCAAGAGCGGTTTACGGTTGAAACTTCACTATTTTAAGATATGTCAGTTACTCTTTATTAATAGTTCCATGCATCTGATAGACTCTACACTATATCTCTCCTCCTCTTTATTCATAACTGCAATAAATTTCCTGTCGAACGGGGCTCCTCCCATCTTGCTGCGACAATTTGATGATGAAAGGGAATAAAGCGATTTCTTTCTTTCTTTCTTTATTTTTTCTTTCCATGAATGTCATCAGATACACAATAAAACATGTGTTTCAAATCTATAAAGGTAAGTAAAAAATGCTTATCGATCCAAGGTAGGCCGCCTTCTTTAGAATCAGAATTCTTTTCGTTGAGAACAGATTCGTCAATTAGAATAATTCACATCAAATAGTCGGAAATGAAGAAACATCTCTTGTCATTTTAGATTATTTATATGTCTAACTTATTCAAAAGAATATTTACATTATATACATAAGATGAATTAATATCGAATTCGGTTTGATGGAGAAAAAAACCCACATCTCAGAATCGTTCTTCTTTCGTTCGTTCTTAAAAGAAAAAGCTTCTGTTGCCAAATGACAAAAATAAATAGTCCTCATTCGAAGAGAAAATGTCCATGGAGGTCGGGAGAAAATGTCCGTGGAGGTCGTGTTTTGTAATATCCTCCCACCTTTGAGGTTCAGGATGATGAAGCTCAAAAATTCAGAGATCCAGTCGCTGCGGCTGTTTCAGTTTTCTACCAGCTCGAGATCGCCGATATTCATCCTCAGGTATGGAAGACTGGTGCACAGGAGCAGGAGCAGAGGTGATATCCAGAAGATCAGCTACAGAAGTGGAATCTGAAAACTCTGGCACGTGAGCAGGAACAGGGACACTATCTAAAGGTTCAACTACAGAGACAGGATCTGAAGACTCGGGCTCAGGAGCAGAAACAGAGTCGTCGTCTATGGGAACAGGAATCCTATGTACTAAAAAAGGAGGCATTAGTTCATTATTGATTTCAAGAGGATATAGTCTTTGAAGGGCTCTCAAAAAAGAACCCGTTTTGGTTTTAACTTTAGCTACCCGGAATTTTCCGTCTTTGCCGGGATATAATTCTTCAATTTTTCCCAAAGGCCAATTAATTCGTTTTGAATTATCGTCCCCAATTAAGACAATATCGTCTTTTTTTAACTCAGTTTCCCTATTTCTTCCCGCATTTTCTCGAAGTTGCCCCAGGTATTCTATTCTAAAGCGTTTTCTAAGATCTTCTCGGATTCTTTGCTGATAAGCAAATCTTCTTTTCATTTTTGTTGAATCAATTATGTCAAATTCAGGAACTCTCAAATCTTTGATATCTTGCAAGAACATCGCAGGGGTAAGTGGGTCAAGATCATCATCATCTGCGATATATGTCAGCGGTCTAGAATTGATTACACTTTCCGCGTCACATAACACGGTGTATAATTCTTCATAATTTAGGCTGGCCTTTCCAAACACTCTTCGTAAAATACCTTTCAACATTCCTATCATGCGCTCAAAAAAACCTCCCCACCAGGGAGCTGAAGGTGGATTAAATTTCCACTGTATTTTTCGTTCAATAGCAAAATTTTGCAAGCTTTCAAAATTTATAGACTTCAATTCTGATGATGCTTTCACTAGATTTCTTCCGTTATCAGAAATAATAATAGAGGGGTCTCCCTCTTCTTGAGATAAATCTTCTCGTAGCTAATAGAAGATTTTCCGTTGAAAGTGAAGATACCAATTGAAGATGAATTGCGCGAAATATGGCGCACGTAAAAAGAACTATCCAAACTTTCGAGCCATTTCTTAAAAATAACGGTCCGCATAAATCTAGACCAACACTTTCAAAAATTGAAGCATCTTTGACTCGTTCTTCAGGGAGAGGGGCAGTAGATGTCTCAGCGGGTGAGGCAGTGAATCGTCTACATGTTATGCAGATTTTTATAATTTTTCGAACTGTACGCCTGCATCTTAATACCCAAAATTGTTCGCGCAAAACTGACATTACAATTTGTATCCCTGCATGAAAAAGTTCAATATGTTTTCTTCTTATGAGCGAATAGGTAATATTATGATCGAAATGCAGAACTATCGGATACCGGAAAGAATGGAAATCTTTTCGCATAGAGATTCGTGTTTTTACTCGAATTAGACCTTCTTCATCAGTAAAAGTCTGTAAAGAGGTATAACATGGTTTAGATTCACTTAATAAATACCTCTGAGCATATTTCAATACGACGTGTTCTGCGTGATTTATTTCCTCAGATGTTAAAATTTTCTCTAAATTTCGCTCATTTGGTGTCTTTCTGATATTTCCAAAAAATCTATACATCCAGGCAGTAACTTTTATCATTTTCAAATATGAAGATGTATTTTCATATAACTCAATTGGAGTTTGAGAGATATTTACTGCACTGACAACTGTCTTTCTTTTTTTCAGAGTTAATTATTTCAAAATCGGGATTCAAACTACTTTTTGGCCAAAATTCTTGAGGTTTTTTCAAGCAATCAGGTGCCTCCCACCAGAGGGATTGTTTAAGGTATTCCGGGGAACATCCCCGGGAAGGTAGATCAGGCTGGATTAAGAGTTCCGGGCACGTAGTGCCAATTTTCTGGATTACTAAGTGATCGAATTTCTTTAACACGATTGTAAACGAATGGAGCCCAGTTTTCAATTCTTTTTATCCAGTCCAGCGCATTACTAGAATCTGTCCAGAAAAAAGTTGAAAGATTTTCTAATTTTAAGTCGGACTTAACCCCTTTAGATAATCGTGCACCAATCGTACATGCGAGGAGTTCAAGTCTGGGGATGATAACACATTTTAGCGGGGCTACTCTGCATCGTGCTTGGATCAGTTGACATGATGTTGATTTTTCGTTCTCATTTCGTAAATATATGCATGTAGCATAAGCTACCTTGCTCGCGTCACGGAATACATGCAAACTTAAATCACCGATGTTATCTGGGTCGCTTATTAAACATCTAGGTATAGCAATATCTTTAAGTGAGCTCAATTGATTTTTTCGTTTCTGAAATTTTTGGGCAATCGGGGTTAGTAATTCAGAATCCCAAGTTATTTTCTTTTTCCACAAATCTTGTAGCAGTATCTTGGGGAAAAGAGTTACTGGACAGGTATAACCGATGGGGTCAAAAATTTTATGAACTTCCGACAATATTTTCCTTTTAGTGATGGGTTCATCATGTTTAATTATTTCCCTTACATCTATGGAAAGAACATCTGAGGGTAATAGCCATCGTAGGCCTAAAACTGGGACAATTTTGTTTTCTAAGGAAAAATCTGGCTTCATTGAGGAGTTAGAGTAACTGTGTTCCCAACCTCTGAGGTCAAATTTAGCTTGGCTGAGAATGTATTTTGACTCTGACATAAAATTACTGAGTTGCTCTTCATTGTCAACACTAGTGACACAATTGTCAATATAAAAGGATTCTGAAAGTTTAGAAGCTGTTTCCTGCATAGAGGGAGATGACTTTTTTAAGTGGTGTTGCAAAGATGCTCCCAATAAATAGGGACTGCATGTAAGCCCGAAAACAACTCTTCGATGTTGGAAAATTTTCGTTTCTTCAGAATTTCCCTCCTTCCACCATAAAAACCTTAAAAATGCTCTGTCATTTTCATTTAAGCAAATCTGTAAAAATGCTTTTCTTATGTCTGATATTACACCAATTTTCTTCAATCGGAACCGATTTATCAATGAGTGGATAAGTTCTACTAAATTGGGGCCTTTCAACAAACAATCGTTAATAGAGGGTGAGCCTTTTTCCCTAGCGGACCCATCAAAAACAGGGCGTATTCAGGTAGTGGAATTTTCTTTTATTACTGCTCTGTGTGGCAGAAAAAATTTAGCTTCCGTTCCTGGAGTTGATTCGACTTCCTCAATAATGCCCTCTTGAAGCCACTCATTAAATACCGCTTCATAGGCAGCTAAATTGCCGGATTTCTTTAATGAATCTACGCAGTTTTTTAATCTACGTTCTGCAATTTTCCGAGCACTGGGGAGAGGGGGGTGACCAACAATCCATGGAAGACTAACCTGATAACGCCCTTCATTGTTTATATGAATATTTTTATTGAAATGTTCTTTTACGGCTTGTTCGAGTTCTAAACTAGAATCTTTGTCACCTGGATCACGAATTCCTAAAGTGTCTAATCGCCATAAATCTGTGAGTTTTGCTTCATTTACATGTAAGGATAAAACAACTTTTGTGGAATCGTTTGTATCTTTTTCATTAGTTTTACCCATCAATGTCCACCCCAATTTGGTCTGTATAGCAGTTAAATTACTATCCAAGGATTTAATTTTCCCCGTTAATAAATTTCCATAAATATCTGCTCGGATAAGTAAATTTATTTCTTGTGCATTTGTAATTTTTTGCTTCCCTGTATATGCATCGTAATCTGTGAATTTTATCCCATATTTTTTAGCTTCCTTTATCCAAGGCCCATTTTTTATTTTTGGAACCTCAGTACATATTTTGTCTTAATCATAGATATCAAAATTAAATTTAAAAGTATCTTCTAAATTACTTAAATATATTTTATATCGCTTATGAAAGTGTGTTTCTTGAATACCACCAAAAAGACCGTGAATCATTTTTTCTTCTCCTATTGCTTCGTATCCCATTCGATTAATAATATCTTTACTCAGATAAGAACGTTGCCTACCTGTGTCTATCAAACAGAGTACTAACAAGTGTTTATTTTGATCCTTTGATTCTAAACGAACAGTTAAAGTCTGCATTAATACAGCGCGATTACAAGTTTTATTTGATAATGTCGTGCTTTCATTATTTTCTTGTGATCTGGCATTTTCTTTTTCGGGACATAAAATTTTATAATGCCGTTTTAAACAATTGCTGCATTTAACAATTTTTTTAAAATATTTTGCTATGTGCCCTGCATTTTTGAGACAAACAAAACAGTAACCGTACTGCTTTAAAGTTTCCTTTTTATCCTGTAATGATTTATTTTTAAATAACTCACATTCGATCAAAAAATGTTTTTCTTTACATTCCCGGCATTTACTTTGTTTACAAAATGATACCGTTTCATTTATTAAGCCAGATGCTGAAAGAATTATTTTCGGTGACTGCTTGTCGCGCACTGGCCTCCCAGACGTAATGTCTGCGTTCGAAGACTCTTGATTAGAGATTAAAAAAGCAGTTCTTTCTCGGGAAATAACTTCCATTTTCAAATAATTAATTATTTCCGTAACTTTTAATTCTTCATCGTTACCACATTTTTTTGTTATTTGTAACACTATGTCAGAAGGTAATAATTTAATTAGAATGGGAGAGAGTAACGCTGAATAATTTTCAATCTCTAATCCGAGAGATTTCAGATTTCTGATTTCGGTCTGGCAAGTGTCCAGCAATTTGCGGAGTGCATAAACGTCACTGGATTTCTTTACTGAATTAAGTGATAAAAGGTTATGAAGGTGTGAGCTAATTACCAATTGTTTATTACCGAAACGTTCTTTTAGAGTTTTTATTGCAGATAAATACTTACTATTAGTTAAACTATAACCTTTTATACAGTTAGCAGAATTTGAAGTCAGATTTGACTTTAAATAATTGAATTTTTTTACTTCAGACAATTCTGCATTTTTATGAATTGTAGATTCGAATTGGTCCCAAAATCTTTGCCAATCCGAAGGATCGCCCTCAAATTTTTCAATTATTAGCTTGGGTAAATTTATGCGAATGGATTCAACCCCCGAATTACAACTCTTTCGTCGGATTTGTTTATTGTTGTAGTAAAAACATTCGAATTAGATTTAGTTTCTAATTTCAATTTAGCCCTTTTTACTTTCGTTTTCCAAATTGCCAAATTCGAATTATACTCATCACATTTCAAAACTTCAGCTTCTAATTCATCTAATTTACTAGATATTTGAATTTCAGTATCTAGATAATTAAGCTCTTTTTCTTTCAAATCTAACTCAGCGAGAAACTGTTCTAATGTATCTTCATCGGCACTATTTTCTGAAATTGCAGCTTTTATTCTATTAATTAATTTCGTAGTTTGAGACCTCACAGTAGTGCGTTTTGTTTTATTAACTGCTTCCATTCTCTTAAATCAATATTATAACTAATAAAATTTATCAAAAAACAAAAATGGTTGCAATTATCGTATGTAAACAAAGCACTTCAATAAAGATTCTAATTCAACGAAATTCTTATTCTGACTCAAATACTTTAGGCAGTCGCTGTTACGGGCGCCAGTAAATATCATATACACAATAAAGCATGTGATTCAAATCTATAAAGTAAGTAAAAAATGCTTACCGATCCAAGATAGGCCGCCTTCTTTAGAATCAGAATTCTTTTCGTTGAGAACAGATTCGTCAATTAGAATAATTCACATCAAATAGTCGGAAATGAATAAACATCTCTTGTCATTTTAGATTATTTATATGGCTAACTTATACAAAAGAATATTTACATTATATACATAAGATGAATTAATATCGAATTCGGTTTGATGGAGAAAAAAACGCACATCTCAAAATCATTCTTCTTTCGTTCGTTCTTAAAACAAAAAGTTTCTGTTGCCAAACGACAAAAATAAATAGTCCTCATTCGAAGAGAAAATGTCCATGGAGGTCGTGAGAAAATGTCCGGGAGGTCGTGTTTTGTAATAGATGTATATATTCACCATTCTTCTTAAAGTTTTAAAAAGTTTGAAATTATAAGAAATACATTGCAGAAAATGCAAATAAATGAGGTTCTCTTTATTACTCCTCTATAAAAGCCTCATCTTTAGAAAACATTTTTAATGTTTAGATTGCATAATGTACATATAACATTTGTGTGAAAAGAAATATTTTTTTGAACAGAATCATTACAAATTTTGAAAATAAAGCTTTGGATTTTCCATATAAATAAAAAAAATTCCAGTTCTATTATGGAACATAGTTTTTTAAGCAATTTATATTTTCTAGGCATTTACAAACTGTAGACAGGAGAGTTGGAAATATATGGATATTAATTAATCGCATGGTTATTACTGGAAGAAAAACTCATAAAATGCAGCAAAATACTTCGGATATGTAATAATGTAACCCGTTTTCAAATGGTACATAATGTATAATACACAGATTAAATTATATGTTTCAAGAAATATTTTTCACCAAACTAATCATTTTGTCAGAAAAAACATGTAGCATCATTTTCTCCTAAAAAAATAAATAATTTCTTGTTGTTGTTGTTGACACGGATAACAAGTTTATTTGAATCAAAACAATCTGCGCAAAAAACACGCCTATTGAACATTTTTTGATTAGAAATATTACAGTCATGCTTTTACAATATGGGTCTTGAATTCCTTTTTTTTTTTATTAATTAGGATTGAATTGCACTCGAAAGCGCTGATGGATTAAGTACTTTTAGGTAAATATGATAAACTTATTTGCAGATATTTTAAAGATCCTGTGTGGTTAACAAAAAATATTTTTGTAAGTCAAAATTTATAAATGCATTTTTAAAAATCTATCTTATTTTTGATAATAAAATATATCTTATATTAACCCTTTCAAGGACGGTAATATGTTTATGAAACCACTTAAATTTAATTTTCAAATACCACATTGGCACCAAAAATTTCATATAGTTCTTTATTTTTTTCATTTATTATGCATGTGAAAAATGCCCCTTTTTCTTATCTCGCAAAAAAAAAAAAAAAAAAAAAAAAAAAAAAAAAAAAAAAAAAATGTACGTAAATGCCGATGTCACTCATTTATTTCAACATTTTTCCAGTGGAAGTGCTATGCCCATGAAAAAGTTAAAAAGTCATCTAAATTTTGTGAGGGTTTTAACCCTCACTGCTCTTTCTTAGTTTGTGATACTAGAGTGATAATCTTCATTCCCCTTTTCCCAATGTGTAATGTCAAACTTTTTCCACCTGTTAACTTAAGAAGGATTTTATGTACAAATAAGTTATATACAATGTATTATCTACTACTAAATAAATTAATTAGAATTCTTATTTCTTCGATCTCTTGAAAAAAAAAATGAAAAATGTACCTAACATAACTTAAAAACCCTACTTTTAAAATGTGTTTTATTATGGTGCCTGCAAATAAAACATAGCTATTTTTTCATACTTAAATGTGATGACATAATGTGGTAATCCCACCTCTCTTCCTGTCACACCTTAACCCATCGTGAAGTGTAACTTAATATATTAATAACCACTAATTGGTAAGTATTTTTTAACTTTGAAATAAACCATGCGCATTACTCATTATTCATAAGCGGTCTTAAATCTTCCCTTTCTATCACTACTGTTAAATCTTCAAAACGTTTTTTTTCTCGATGAACATTTTCTTTCATGTATATGAAATAACAATATTGTGTGAGCATTTTATAACAAACGTCCTAAAACAAATCCTACAATTACGTTAGTTTTGAAAATATATATATGAGGGAATCTCCGAAAACCAGAATTCCCAGCGTATTACTTTCGTAAATTAATAATTTTTAACTACCGAAATTTTCCTGATAAACTAGTAATATTCGTTTTAGTTAGTAAGAGGTTTAATAAGTCGAACAAGAGACTAATTATAATATTTAAAACAATAAAGAAAAAATCATTCGTTAAGCATAGATTATGAAAAACTTTTCGACAAATTCAGAATAAAGTAACAAAATTTCACCGTTTAACCCCTTGAGGGGCGGTGGGATAAAATATATCCCACCTAATTTAAAAAAGATTCTCACCAGAAAATTTTAACTAAATTTTATATTTTTAACTTTGGGGGAAAATTGTTGAAAACTTGCTTTTCCTTATTTAAAAATAAGATTTTTCGATTTATCCGGTGAGAATTCAATATTTAGAGACATTTTTGCTTGCCCCTCAAGGGGTTAATAAGTTGAAATATGATGTTTAATTTAACTATATGGAAACGCATAACGCATTTGAAATCCCAATTTCAGCAATTCCCTTCTACAATCGGAAAAAATATCCAAATTCTTTGAGCAGCTCTGTTTATGGTGTATAGATTTGTATGTATTACCTACGTGCATGGATAAATTTAGTTCAGGTGGGAATTACATATACCACTTGAAAATTCCCCTTCAGCAATTTCTGCTAATAAGGCGAATGAGACGGAATTCTTTTGTACAATCCTGTGTACGAGGTATAGAATTTATACGCAACGAGCAACATGCAAAAATATTAGTTAAATTTAAAAGAGCAATACCAAAATTGATAACGCACTTCCAGAAATTATTGCTCAAAGACAGTACTGTAACCGATTTCTTTTGTGTGTCCATGTAAATAAACGACAAACGCTATGAATGTCCTATTCTATCGTAATCAGATTGTAGTGAAATTCAGTGATTTATATGAATTTCAATACATTTGAAATAGCGTAATATCACTAAAATTCTTCGGGAACGTGTTTACCCCATTGAATATAATGTAATGGAATTCTTTCAAGTGCCACTACAAATAAATTATTAACGCTAAACACTTCATATTTAACACCGAACATGCCATGGTAAACATAATTAACCCTCTCGCTGTGCAGCCCGAGCTATGTTCGGGCATGCATTTTTCCGTGAAATTAATAATATTTGGTTATTCCCACCAGTTATTTTTTAGCGAAAACTGTGTCTGATTTAATCAGGACATTTTCCCCGATTATGATAATCAAAAATTTCTGCTTTAAAGAACCTGTGATAAACGATTAAAAATTCTGTAAAAGACGCTCATTGCGAAGAAATACGTACGCAGCGACAGGGTTAACACATGTCAAACCAGTGTTGCCAGTGGGCTACTTTTTTATTTCGCATTTCTTGCTGTGCACCACTTTTTTGAAATGGTAAAATTCGTCTTATTTAATGACATATTAATTAAGGTGAAAACAAGCGGAATTTTACCTTTTCAAAAATCTGGTGGTAATCCATAAATCTGATTTAAAAAAATAGCGGACTGACAACACTGCAGTAAAAAATGATTTAATGGTCCCGTCAACTTATGACTTGCAGAACGCAAACCTTCCGCTGAAATTTCTTTAGGGTCTAATTTTGAACACTGTTGTAACAATTTGATATAAAAGACAGAACTTGGTTTCTATGACAACAAATTTTTACCTTTTTATTAACAAACGCCAATAACAAACACGTGCTGCACCTATTTTGTTCTTCCTGATAGTAGCGCTTATGAAATTTTCCTTGTTTATCCCTTTCCGGCAGAGTGTGCCCGGGTCGAGATACCTAATTTTAATTCTAAACTTACGAACGGCACCAAGAATACTTTAGTAAAATTTTGCTTTTACAGTGAATAGTTGACGTAACATGTTTTTAATTTTTAAAAAAGTCGTTTTAAAATCCCGGTGTCAGTCAATCATTTCATCATTTTACAGCAAAAAATTTCCCTTGCCGGAAAGGGTTAACACGTTGACCGCGTGGCGGTTTTCAACGTTCACAATTCCCAATCTCAGCAAAGTTTGATATTTTTGTACAATTTTTATTCAAAAATATCAAATGTTAGTTATTTTTACTCGTTAAATGCCCAACTGGAAAAAAGAAATACCTGGTAAACAATTATCAACAGACCCGTTTCATAGAAAGGAACTGTCCACGATGGAAATATTTATGGCTCACGTATTCGTGTGGTATGGTTTTGTTTAAAATATGCATTACATAATCTGAATCTTAGGTTTCATTAACCTCTTAACCAGTGATGGAACAGTGTAGTAGCATCAGAGAAACAATTGACACCGCAAAATTTTATTAGTCATTTATTCATCGTCTAATTTCAGGACAGAATTTCTGAGATTTTCAAAAACGTTATTAAATTTTAATTAACTCACGACTGTTAAAATTTAGTGGTGAGAATCGCCCAACTGCTGCGCCAATGTTCCATCACTGCTTAACTTATAAAAGGCGGAATTATTTTCCTCTTTGAAAGGCAAAACTTTCTTTTCACACCAGATTTTTTAAAAAATAATTTAGGAATAAAATATTTAAATTAAATAAGACTTATGTTTATGTTTCTATAATAATATCCGCGTATCGTAAAATAATGGCCGTCATTCTCTTATCTTAAAAAAACTGTTGTAGAAGTGGCGATGTTCTAAACAGTCAAGTAACTTTCCGGCTTCCCGCGTCTTCCTTATTTATTTTTATGTGGTTATATCTCACGCAGACGATTTCAGAGCAGCTGGTTCTTTACCGCTTTTTTTTGTTTTTGTATACAATAGATTTGGAACTTAAATGCGCAATGAGGGTTATCTTTATTTAAAATTTTCTATTTGAAGAATTTTCCAATGTATTTTACCTTTTATTTTTATCAGTACCAAATATTTATGTTAAATTGTATTTTTTTTTTTTTTTTTTTTTTTTTTGTAAATAATAATAATAATAATAATATTCATAATTAGAGTTTATTAGGTAAAACATTGTTTAAATTTTTAAAATGTGTAAAAATCAATTTAATGGTAATAATGAATCCCCAGCCCCCTTTTTTAATGTAAAGTCTGTTTCACACGTTTTCTGTAAAATAAAACAATTTGTAAAATAACTTTTTTTTTTTTTTTTAAGTCATATCTCTAAAATAAAAATTTGAAATCCGAATAATTAATTATATCATAGGTTTTGAATAAATTTTGTGTATTTCTTTTTGGAAAATGGTAATTTTATTTAAAAAGTCTGAAAGAAGTAGAATTTTTGAAAAAATAGTTACTTAAAATAGTTAAACACTAGACGAAAAAAATATGACTTGAATGCAAATTATAAAGCAAGAAATGCATATATGACTAAACTCTTAAGACTCTTTCTACATGCTTATTAAAAGCTGCAGACTTAAATGTAATAGGAAATTTTTAGTTTGAAAACACAGAAGTGTTTCGAATACCACTGGTCGGCAAAAAAAATAAAAAATAAAAATTCCTCCCCGCAAACTAAATATGTAAAGTGTACAGATTTAATACTCCTAATTCTAAATATGTTATCCAAATTGCTCCAGCACGTACCATTTTTCCGAGAAACACTTTTATAATAATAACAATCAGTCTAGGATTATTATATTAAATTGCAATGCTAGATAAAATTGAAATCATGAAAAAAGTATACTTTCACTGTCTTAGATATCAAATTGATAAAATATAGCATGAAAATTTAGTTTATTAATGCTTGTATCGTGCACTATATATATTATGCCCCCCCCCCCCCCTTTCGTGACAGAATTTACCATTTGCTATGCACTAATATATTTTCATTCCTTATGCCGCTGTAACTCGGGACTGTTTAACATTTCCGGCACAGTGTGCCCGCTTCGGGATACCTAATTTTAATTCCAATCTTACAAGCAGCACCAAGAATATTTTAATAAAATTTTGCATTAACGATGAAAATGTAAAGTAACAAATTTTTAATTACTAAAAAAGTCGCATGTAAATTCCGGTATCAGGCGATGATTTCATCATTTTATAACAAAATTTGCCTGTGCCGGAAAGGGTTAAAATACTGTTTAAAATATTTCTCTTCATTTTCAAAGATTTTAAAAGTTCATATTTTTGTCACACTACGACTTACAATATGGTGGTTTTTTGTCACATGTGTGACGTGACGTACGTCACATGCAATGACATAACAATGACGTCACAATTTTTTTAATTGCTAGAAAAATATAATTTTACAGTAAATAATGTATTTTAAAGAATTTTCGTAATTTTTTAAAGTTTTCTAAGAAGTTCACATGTCAGTCACAACCTGACATCAGTGAGTGGTGGCATTTTGGTCACAGATGTGACGTGACCACAGTAACTTACAGTAACTTCACAACGATGTCACCGTGACCACGTATGCTATGAGGGTAGGTACTTACTATTAATTGTCATCCCATTATTTAAAATAAAATTCTCATGTTATTTTCAATCAGATGAAAACGTAATGCGATGAAGAATTTACACCACTATTGACATTGGTAAATTAAATATATAAAAACTACGCTTACTGCTCTAGTATCATATTTAACCCCTTGAGGGGCAAGCAACTGCGTTTGTGTAATGCTGAATTCCCACCGGAAAATTAGAAAAATTTTATTTCGAAATAAGGAAAAGCAATTTTATTACTTTTTTCCACCAAAGTTAGAAAAGTAAATTTTTTCTCGTGTAAATCTTCATTAATCGTAGGTTGGATAAAATATATCCCACCGCCCCTCAAGGGGTTAAAGGGCTAACGTTATAGGGGGGGGGGGGATTTTATTGTTCCTACCAGTATTTTGAAAATAATATCTTTGTTGTACCTTCATACATCATATGTCAAATAAAATCATCGTGAAGATTATTAATTAAGGATTCTGGTAGGAACAAATGTCCCCCATTTAATGCGACCATGCATTTATTATAAAGCTTTAAATATATATAGGAAATGCTGCTTTAATGGCTGTTCAATATCAAGAAAACACTAAAATTACATCGATCAAATCGCCGCGGTCTTCCCATTGCTTTAGAACAGGGGTGGCCAACTGTGGCACGCTGAATACCACGAAAATTTTATGGTAATCATTGCCTTATCTAATCATCGAAGGTCTGCTATTCATGAAGTCGGCTTTTTCTTTGAAAAAAATAGTAGTATTCGGTGCCACTCCTGCTTTAGAGCCCTTTGTACAAACAGTCATTAACCCTTTCGCTGTGCAGCCCGTGCTATGCTCGGGCATGCATTTTTCCGTAAAATTAATACTATTTGGTTGTTCACACCAATTATTTTTTAGCGAAAAATTTGTCTGATTTAATCAGGACATTTTCCCCGATTACGATAGTCAAACATTTCAGCTTTAAAGAGTCAGTGATAAAAGTTTAAAAATTCTGTAAAAGACGCTCATTGCGAAGAAATACTTACGCAGCGAGAGGGTTGAGAAACTTCTGTTTGTTTTATTCTTTAATTTGACGGATTTCTCTTTTAAATTTGTCGGGTTTCAATTTCCACCTTTTTTTCCCGTTCCGGTCAAGTGTCAGAGAGTTATCACTGTTGAATTGAAAGTAACAAGATTAGGACGGGCACTAGAATTTTGCGACGGTGCGTATTTTTTGTTGTTGTAAGCTCTATAGAAATGCAGTTACACTAAATAAATTAATAAGGTGAAATATGATATCTAAGTAAATGATTTCGAAAATGCATAACACATCTAAAACACAATCATTTATAGTCGGCAAAATATCGGGATTCATTTGTGTAACCTGTGTATGAACTATAGAGTTGTATATATGAGGGAGTCACAACCACAGTAGACTAAGTCCATTTTGAAAAAAAAAATGCGATAGATCATTTAGAAGGCGCATAAAATATGTTTTATCTACTCCCGCAGTGAATCATGTCTGTTTTCACATGCTTTTTCTTATATGTCAGCTTTTTACAGACTTGGTTTGATGTGGGAGTGGATAAATCAGATTTTATGCACCTTCATAATAGTATGTCTCTTTTTTTTCAAAATGGACTTGGTCTACTAGGAGTATGAGCCCCTCATATATACTATGTAGTATAGGAAAGTTTAAATTAGTTAGGAAACTCATGACACAGTTGACGTTTCACTTTGAGCAATTTCCATCAATAAATAGAAATATACAAGAATTCTTTTATCCAGTCCTATGTATGATCTATAGAATTCATGTGCACTAAGTAATATGAACAAAAATTTAAATTTAAAAACGTATGCCACAACTAAAAACGCATTTCCATCAAATATTGCTCATAGATACCTAAAAATGTAGTGTACCTAAAAATGAATGATAAATACTATGCAGGCACACCCCATTCTATAGTTATATTTGGAATGGTGTAACATCATTAAAATACATCGCAAAAGATTTTTTCTCAGAGCCCATAATGTAACGGAATTATTTTGAGTGCCCCTGTAAACGAACTGACTATCATTGTTGCACATTACATTTTAAAAACTGTACATGTCATAGTAAATCTCAGTAACGTGTACCAATTGCCTGATAGTCCGGGTATATTTACGCTAGTTATATCAACGAGTGACAAACGGTTAAAAAACCCGAATTCATAAACATTTTTCTAATAGAAACAGTTAAAAATAACGTCTTGGTATAAGGCAAGTTGTTTCTCTAGTCTAGTTGGCTAAAAGGCGATTTCGGGACATAAAATATACAAACGAAAAATTGGGTACACGATGAAACAAATTACTGCGGGTACACTCTTCTTTTGCAGATATGATAAAAACCTGATTAGGTATATTTTGGCATATTTTTACATTTTAAGGCTCGCGGAATCCGTTTTCGCTATTTTTAATACTAATCCACGTGTATGAGTGTAATTATGTTTGTATATTAGAATTTTGCATGTTTTCAGGTTGCCAGAGCTGTTTTTGGCGTTTTTTCGAAGTTTCAATTATGTGGTATATGTGTGAGTGAATACTTTAACGTTCAATCTGTGTTTCTGATTGAACTCTTATTTGGTGGATATGTTATTGGCCAATATTACAAGAGCTGTTTTTCTTTTTGTACAAATCGGAAAATGGCTTCGTTATTCAAACCAATTTTTCAACAAGTTTGTTACCAGCGAAAATGATAAATATTTTTTTAACTTAGTTATTCAATAATAATTTTTACACTCTATCATTGTGTCGGTAGAATAAACTGATTTTACCAGTAAATTTGATTAAATGAAGAAAAAAATAAAAACAATTAATTATTTTTTTCTGATCTGATAAAAACATGTGGAAATTTCTGTATCAAAGCGTTATAAGTAAGCGAACAAACTTAATGCTGGAATCAGGCGTAAATTAACAAGGTTGCGCCACCTTGTGGACGGAGTGATAATTTAGTGTGGCGCGTATTTTCTAAAACTTCAGTCAATCATGGAAATGATTTTTGTTTGCCACATTTATTGCAAAATAATTGCGTAGCGAGAGGGGCATCCAGACGCACTTGACACAACGAAATTTTTTTCGCCTTGTCACAGTTACTCCAGTTATTAATCAAGCTGAAAAAAACTTTAGTGGTGTGAGTAAGAAAACAGTTAGGTATCTACCTGTAGTTCACACTCCATCCGCTACGTGGCGCATGACCTTGATTGATGTGACCTCGCTTTTAATCTTGCGGTTACTTCTCCCATTTAAGATAGAACGCTTACTTATATCGCTTTGTTTCTGTATTGCATTTTATTGAAGGAAAAAGGCAAAATATTACATATGCATTTAAGTAAGTACAGTGAAACCTCCCTGTGCGACCACCTCTCCGAACGACCATTTTCTCATGGAACGAAATTTATTCCCATAGGCTCAATACTAATCCATTTAGAGACCATCCCAGTTAAACCCCCTCCATGAGCGACCCATTTCTTTGAAGAAATTAAAAAAAAATCCGTTTTTTACTGGTCACTTGAAGAAGTGTTTTATTAGAAAAATAATTCCGGAGAGTGCATTATTCATCAAACTTCTAAACTAAGTTTAGAATTTTTTTTTCGGTAACTTTTAAGTGTTTAAACAATTTTGTGCCTTTTTAGGCAATGATTTTAGCTCTGATGACAAAATAAGAATGTCGCTCAATAAATTCCCCTGCCTTATTCCGTCAGGAAACTCTCAAAGAAATAGACACATTAGTGAAATCGTCATTATTTGTTCTCATCCAAAAAAAAAAAAAAAAAAAAATTGCATTTATTTACTGAACTTCGAAATAAAAGTTATAAAAGATAAAACCATAATATCAAAGCAAACGTTAATGTATTCATTTTTTTTTAACTCTGCAGTAATTAACTTATGTAATTAAATTTTAATTTTTTACTGAAAATTTTATATTTTTTCCTAAAGTGAAAAATAAATTTTAGTAACATTAATTGTTACCTTTTATTGACAATTAAAATCTAGATTTAAACATGACCTCCATTAAGAGACCACCTCTCGGAGCGACCAGTTTTTATTGGAACGGAACGTGGTCGCTTTAGGGATGTTTTACTGGACTCCTTGAACATAAGGATGCAAACGTTCATGATTCAGTACTCGCCGTGTCGTGGAGAGTAGTACATGAAATTGCATAGCCAATGCTCGTGTACCGCATTCAGAATGTCTTCTTCCAAAACTAACTTTCCATCTGTCTTTGCACGACTTATAACCGACCGGAAGGAAGAAAGGCTCCCTTCAGTGACAAAAGTTCTTATGTTTTACGGACGGGCAACCGTCTGTTGGGAAACCGCTCACCGTATATTCATTGACCCACTAAGTCATTTCCATTTACAATTTGCAGTGCCATAGATATAATGCATATCGATCAGCTTTTTCCCTATTAGTTAAAAGCGACACTATTCGATAAGGTCCTACCGCGATTGACAGTTGCACACTCAGATTAGCGGCTTTTATTTATTAATCGTAGAAAATTTTTGCGCACGCGTTCTTGATCTTCCCCATATCAGATTTGCATGCTATTTGTGTCATTCTTCTCCCGATAACTCGCAACACAAATGGAGCTTTAACGTTTGTATGGCTCAAGTTACCAAATGTATCGGCACCTTTGTTTCTCATTTTCGATCATGCATTCTTTGATGAAAGTTGTTTCGTTTGGATGTGTACTATCACCTCTTAAGGTTTTGCCCATCATTTATGAAACACTCTGTATATTCACATGTATTAGACTATATTTTTATTGCTTTTTCTATGAAGTAATGATATGATTTTTTATTAATAAAACAATCTTCAAACGCTAATATTCCATGAAATCAATTTCCTAAGTTAAATATTCAGTTTTTATGATTCATGCGCATGTAAAATAACCCATTATTTAAATAAATATAAATTAAACAATTTAATAAGTAATAATGAGACACGTCTGCTTTCTCAATGATTACCGTTTTCTTCAAATTGCATCGAGCCACCTCCTTCTACAACACAATCTTTTCAACCCCCACTCCCAGCACGTAAAGTTTAAATTTGTAAAACTTATCTCTTTTTTACTTTTTTGGTCAATTTTTACCTATTGCAACAATAAATAATCCATTATTTAAATTATATCCTTACTAAATTACTGATTTCGCCTCTCCCCCACCTCCCGCGAACGGAATATTCAAAATATAAAATAGTTAAACAAAACTCTTTCATTTTTAATTCTTTTCTTCCATATTTTAGTTTAATTGTAACAGAGAATAAATAATGAATTGTCAAAACAAACCTTCTCCTCCTCAAACCATGGCAAAAAATGTGCCACTTCTCCCCTTTATCAGACGACGAAATTAAAATTTTTTAAAAGATTTTATTTTATATTTTTCTGTTGTTGTTTTTTTTGTTGTTGTTGTTATTACTTATGTCTAACAATAAATATATTATCATCTAAAGAAATCTCCCTCACTGAACTTTAGAGTTTTTCTTTTCAATTCCCCTTTCTCTCTATAACACAAAATGTAAAATCTTTAAATTTCGATTAAAAAAAAATCCCTGTTCTGTGGTTTTTAGCAACAGTAAATAATTTTCAACCGTTTAAATCAACCGCTTTTCACTCCCAGAATAAATAAGTAAATAAATAATGACTTAAATAAATGAAGATGGATTTTCTGGTCATTGGGCGGGGGGGGGGGGGGGTGTTGGAACAATAATTTATCCCTTGTTTTTCAATTAGGATTTTCTCTACTGATTTTCGGTCTGGTACAAAATATAATTGAATTGAAGAACCGATTTGTTGTATATACAAGTGATCATGATGGCGCGATATTTTACGAAATTCTTCAATCCTGATCTATTCTTCTAGGTGTTTATAGGCAACTTATTCTAACTTTCTTTCTTTATATATAATCTAAATATTCTAAATCCATTCCTGGACAGACTAAAACATTTTTTTTTTTCGAACAGTCGTCCATTTTTAAACATTTTGTAACTCGATAATCACTTAAATGTTAATAATAGGCAACAAACAGTAAGTGCAAAAGAAGATGCTTGATAAGTATGCCTGTATTAAAGGAGCCCTAGTCTTTACCAGTTTTGTAATTTATAAAGAAACATTTGGCAATCAAATAACCATCAAGTTGCCAAAAAACTCGACAAATTCGACTGTAGAATAGCACAATATATAAGACTTTGCCATTCTTTGTTGACGCATTTCTGTTATTTAAACTTTCATTGTTACATTCTTCTTATATTACTGTTCGCGGAATTTAAGAACATTATAGATATGTAATTAAAATAATAAAACTTTGTAAAAAATCACCATAAAATTAAAACAAAACACAGGACGCGTTTCGAGCTAAAAACATAACAGCTCGTCATCAGCTACAGCATACACGTGTCCGTAAACGAACAAGTTCAAAAATGAACTGAAGATAAAGAATGTTGCGAAGAATGCGACAGATGGCGATACCTGATAGAGGGATATGCAAAAGGTAAATGTGTTGAAAAAAGATAGAAGAGAAAATGAAATGGAAAAAATGGAAATAAAAGAAAAAATAAAAATAAAAGAAGTACATTAAAAATATAAATAAAAATAATAAATAAAGAACTATAAAAGAACAAGAAAAAAAATCCAAATTATTATTATTATTATTATTATTTTTTTTTTTTTTTTTTTTTTTTTTTACAAAATAAAAAGAAAAAGAAACAAGAGAAAAGGGAAAAGAATTACAAAATTAATTTCCACGCTGGAGATAGGAAAGGAGATGATGGGAGATCATTGACAAGATTAGCAGAATTTTTAGAAATAAAATATGCTTCATGAATGAATTCAATTTTTTACAAAGTTTTATTATTTTAATTGCTTCATATCGCCAGTTTTTGGTGCTGCTTCGCCATTATAGATATGTGTTTCACAGTATCGATTGTTAATTTTCAGGATTCTTCATCCGAGTTGCTGGTTGATATTCCCTTTCTTCATAATTAATTAGCTACGTATTCGATAACAATAGATTTAATTGTTACAATGTTTTGTTTCTGAGATATTCTGTAATAACTTAATAATGTGTATTGTTCAGCAATTTTATTTAAACGGATTGTTGCAAATTACAAGCAACAATGCATCAGTATTAAACAATACAAAATCAACTGAAATTGTTTCATTCTTTCTGCAATAGCCTCACTTTTTCCAGCTTAAAATATCTATGCCTTTATTAACGCAAATAAAAGTTTAAAAAAATGTAAAATATTATTTAAAAAAATCACATTCTCTGTAATTTCAGTTACACACAGTTTTTTTCCTTAAATATCGAGATTTGTTTTTCATATTACATCATAATGTTAAAGCCATCCGATAGATTCAAAAAGCTCAGTAAGCTGTACAAAAAACGGCTTATACCTGCAGATCAGTACGAGGAAGAAATTCAATATGTATACGAGGAGGCTATGGAACGAAATTTGATACTTCAGAAAATAAGCCCATATTATGATATAGATAACAAGTTAGAAACCGTGTATGGCAGGTACTCCAATGTATTGAATTACCACACTAAAGATGGTCAAGCATTAAGCCTGAGAATAATAAAGGAAAAAGATGAAGGTTTATATGAATCGGAGTGGCAACATATGAAACACAAGAACATTATGACAATACTGAATAGAAAGAGCTTTGAGGAAGAGGGTGCTGTTTGCTACCTTTCACCATATGAACAATATACTTTGAAGCAAGTCATCACAAGTGAAATATTTAAAACTAGTAAACAATCATCCATGTTTTTACCGAAATGGTTAAAAGACATTACCACAGGCTTGGAATATATTCATAGTAAAAATTTTGCCCACTCCAGTATCACAGCAAATAATATAATTATACAAGACACTCTAGTAGCAATCATCACAGATTTCCACTTTCTCAACTCAAGTATGAAGGCATCAAACATGTATGTTATTTTTTTATTTCGCTCAAAAGGCATAATTTTAAATTTTAAAAGAAAAACAAAGAATATGTATAAATGTACATAATGTTAACAAAATATGCATAAATTTGTGTATTAACCCTTTAACTGTTTCTCTTTTTTTGACACAATAAATTAAAAATCAGGACATGTCACCACTTTTTTAACCCCTTGACGCGCAAGTAATTGCGTTACTGTAACGTCGAATACACACCGTAATATTAAAAAAAATTATTGCAAAATAAGGAAAACCAATTTTACGACTTTTTCCCGCAAGAGTTAGAAAAGTAAAATTTAATAATTTTTTCTGTTACAAATCTTAATTAATCGTAGTTGTTATATCATATATCCCACCGACATTCGGAAATTTTATTTCAAAATAAGAGAAATCAGTTTTACGATTTTTATTTTTCCACAAAAGTTATAAAAGTAAAATTTCATAATTTTTTTCTGGTGCAAATGTTAATTATTGTAAGTGGGATATAACATACTACACCGACCTTCAAGGGGTTAACTAAAATATTTCGCTTTATACAATCGAAAAAGGGTACGTTATTTAAAGAAACCAACGATTACAGTTAAAATTAAGTGGTATCGAAAAGCTTTTAGTATCGAAGATAGCAAACACTGTTTGCCCGAGAAACACTCGGGCGCTACAGTTAAGGGGCTAATGTAATTTTCTGTGTTTTTCTGTGTATACATTTTGCTATTTTAAACATGATTCATATTCACCGAAATGAGTGCAATGAATATTTCAATTTTATTGTTCCAACTTGTTTTAATCATGGTGAATATTGTTTAATATTCATCCTGCGTGTACTCGGATGACTATCCGCTCCTAACTTAAAAAAAATATATATAAATTATTACGAATTTTAACTATATTGTTTGGGCAGACAGAAGTATCTTCTATGTTTAAATGTCCAACATGTCAAACAAAACGAGTATTAAAAAAATACAAAGAAAATCCGAATAATATTTCAGTTGCTATAAAATTACTCAACTTGCTAATCATTTTTAATAAAACGAAGTTATTGAAGTACAAATATCCCCATTCTAGACCCTTTATCTATTGACGTTACTGCCATAAGTACTCATGGTACTGATAAGTACTATTAAAATAACTTGTTATAAAATTCAATTAATACATCCATTAAATGTAATACAGGTTAGAATGAGTTATAGATTCATTACTTTATCTTGTACCAAAAGCATTATCGGTTACACAAAACAAAAATGTTTTTACAAGGTTATTTATTTTGCCTTTGCATCTTTTCAGCTTTCTGGCGTTGGTAGTAGGGAGAAATTTTTTAATTCGAAATATTTCTATATTTCTATATTTGTTCATTTCCCAACTCTACAAAATACTAAGAAATATATTTAAAATAAAAGATTTTAGTGCGGTTATAAGTATTACACAAAATCCCATTAAATTCAAATTTAATTAATCCTTCTAAATCCTTCAGTCCTTCTAAAATTTATTAAATGATTATGTAAATCTTCTAATGATGTTTCAGAAATTCACGAAAAATACTTTAAAAGATAAAATTTTCATGAATTCATAATTCCGTACATAAAGGGTTAAAATATTGACTACTACGGATAAGAAAACGGATAGTTTTTTGTACCAGAAAGGGTTAATAGTTTTATAAATTCAAAAAATTCTTATTACGGGCGTCAGTTGCGGGGTATTTGTGAACACACGTGGGGATCATGTGAATACAAGCAAAAAATATCCATTGACATGCCTTACATTCTGTTAGTCACCATAATGATTAGTTATTTTATCTGTTAAATTAACCAAATATATATATATATATATACTAGCAGATCTACCCGGCTTCGCTCGTGTCAATAATAAGTGACTTCCCAAGTAAAATACATTAAAATGAAATAATACGGCAATGACAATAACTGAGATTGGTGCATTCCCGTCCACGAATCGTTAAAAAGACTGTTAAGATATATAAGTAAAATACTCTTAATTGCGTCTACTATTAACTATACCATAATAATATATATTTCAAACAAATGTCATAACATATATTAAAGTACAATTATTTGCTTAAAAAGCGTCATTTCAATAAAAAAAAAAAATAAAAGTATTAAAAATTGACATGTTTCGACTCTTTCATTGACTCATCTTCAAAATATACAAAAAAAAAAAAAAAACTGCAAGCACAGTGCCAATTGTGACATTATACTGATGATGGCAATGACCTAACTCATAAATTTTGCCTTTACTGAAAATGTTTTAACTTATGATCATCATACAATTTCATTTTTCACACTGTCGAATAGAAAAATTTTCTGTCAAATGAAATTTATTTGAAAATTGTATCTCAATTTTTTCATGTGAATGGATATTAAAGTAATTTTCAGTCCTGGATATTTTTTTATTTGCATGCAGCCAGGGGTAAGATTTCCGCGTTTTTTCACACCAGCATTTTGTTAGAGAAAATGATATTTCATTTAATCGGAACACTCCCTTGATTTAACAGAACAGCATTTTCTTTAAGAATATACCGGTGTGCAAAAACGTGGAAATCTCATCCCTACATGCAGCCCAATTATGAAAGATATACCTGTTTGATCTTAATGTAATATTATAAAGTAAAGACATTGATGAACTATGAGTAACTCTAGCATCATATTGTTAGTGGCAACAACCTAACCCAACCATAAATGTAACTTTTACTGCAATTTGACCTTTAAACATCGCACATTTGGTTATTCCAACATCAAATAGAATACAAAAAGGTACTTTCAGTAATATTTTTTTGAAAAGCTTATCTCAATTTACGGATTGTTTATCCATTTTAAATTAATTTTCAATCACGGAGATATTTTTTAATATACCTGTAACCCAATTAAGAAATATATATCTGTTTGCTATCAATGCAATATTATGAAGTAAAGACATATCTATGAGTAACGCCTTGCACCATATTGTTGGTGGCAACAACCTAACCGTACCATAAATCACGCCTTTACTGCAATTTGATCTCTAAACATCATGCATCCCATTATTTCAACGTCTAACTAAAAAGTCTGTCAGTCATGAAATTTTGTTTAAAAATGAAAAAAAAGTTTACCCTAAAAAATAGTAGCTATAAATTCTATTTAATATAAATCGTAGAAAAATCGTATTTTATGTAACCGTATTCGATACAAATCGTAGAATGTTATCACTGCATTTCAGGTATTAAAATGTTTATCTAAATGACTAGGGGGCTCTGCCCCCTATGAGCTATGCTCGCCAACCCCCGTTCAAACACCCCATATTCTAAAAGCATGCTAATTTCATCGGCCTTTAAAAGTTTGAATTATAATTAAAAAAAACAGTGACGGTCTCCCTGTAAAAGGGTTATCATTCATTTTCCTTTGATTGGAGATTTTTAAGGCGAAATCAGCCGCTGCTAAGAGATACAATGGCTGTTTTCGTGTTTGATTAAAAACAAGAAAGAAAAATCATGCCTATGGCATAGATTATGAAACACTTTCCAACACTCCCTGAAAGCTTTAACAAAACAACATTATTTAGGTAAATAAGATAACTAACTAAGCATTTAAAAAACGGTTTTCAGCAGTTATCATCCATAGCCAAATATTTATTCCAATTCTTCCGAACAGCCGTGTATTTGATCTGTAGGCTGATATATATACTATATAATAGAAAATTTAGTTTGTCAAGAAAACGCATAACAGGTTGAAATTTCTCTTTTAGCAATTTAGACTAATAGGTGGAAACATACTTCAATACTTTTGTACATCCCTGTTGTTTACCTAGTACCTTTATTACACGCCACTATTTAGCTAAACTTTAATTCAAACTAAACCACGCTTAAAACTACTGAAATCGCATTTTCAGAATTTATCATCTATAGGCGGCCATGTATCAATTCTTTGCGTGACCCTGTATATCATTTTATCTGTATTCTACAAACATTTCATAAAAAACTACATGCAGTTCAGCATAACACATTTTAAACCCACCTTTGAGCAATTTACGGTCATACTCAGTAACCTTTACGAATTCTTTTGCGTAGCCCTGTATATCGACTATAACATTACACACACCATATAGTATGCATAAATATAGTGAAACTTAAAAGCGCATATCATAATTAAAAATGCATTCCCTACCATCGACGCTAATATACAGTATTTCGGATAGAAAATACTTGTCTGAAATGTTGTGTATGTTCCTGTAAATGCTATGCACTTCGTATTATACATGAAAGTAAGCCTCACTGACGTATATCAATTTTATTATATACGAATTTGTATAATTAAAATACGCCGCAAACAATTTCTCCCTATACCATTTGTAATGGAATTCTTTTGTGTAGCCCTGTAAATGAATAGTAACTATTCGTTGCACCGCATGCTACAGAATATTCTGCATATTTTATTGCACTTCGTAAATGCATATATTTTTGTTATGTTTGAAAGGGTGTAACATCTTTAAAATTCATTTCAAATGATTTTTTCCCATTGGCTGTAATGTTACGGAATACTTTTGACTGTCCCTGTGAATGAACTAAACATGCTACAAACTTCATTTGAAATAGGTTTCGTGCTAGGCTAAACGTCAATAACCAAAAATTTCAGTGCGATCCGAGCATATTTACGAGAGTTAGAGCGCGAACAGACAAACCTAAATCAATAACACTTTTCAACTTTGTTAAAAATTAATTAAAAATTTGAAATTAAGCTAATGTAAAATGAATTAAGTACACGGAGTCTTTGTCTCTCGGTAATTTTTAACACCGCTATGAGAAAGTTCTTTTAAATGTATCGTTTTAAATCTGACGTAATTTTCACCAAAGTTTCCTTTCTCTTTTTAATATTCACATGAAAATTCTTTTGTTGTTAGAAAGGAAATATTATTTGCGCTGTCTTAGAATTCACGATAATAGTTGAAAATGTTATCTCAAAATATGAAATAAACGTCTCAAGCAAATATATTTTTTAATTTAATGTGTTTTGCCAACTTTTATTTATTTGGCATTTTTAAGTATGAAGTAATTTCCTTCATTTGTGACTTTTAACGCATATTAATGAATTTAGTATTTAAAAATTTTCTTTCCCTTTTAAAATTCAAGTGTAACTGTAGTTTTTATAATGTAATTTTCAATATTTTCCTGATTTTTAACACGTAATCACTTAATTCTAATTTGAAAGTTTTTTTCTGTATATAATAGCCACGTGTAAATAATTTTTTTATTTGAAGGAAATATTATTCTTTTTTCTGTTTTTAAAATTGGCAACAGTTTAAAATAATTGCCCTTTTCTAATATGTGTAAAAAATATCTCTCGAAATGCTGAAAATTTAAATTTAAAATGGAAATAACTCCTCAAAAAATGAGTCAAATTAAAAAGATAATTGCAGTCTGCACATCTGGAACTTCCAACGTATAAAATGATCTAAAAATGTTTAAATTCCTATCTATAGTTTTTCTCCTATAAAACTTTTTTGATGGAACGATTTTGACCATCTTTAACGTTAAATATCTCTTTAAATAATTATTCGATTTAAAAACTGTCTGCATCAGCGTGTTTATCAAACATGTCTCTATAATACCACCGATTTTCATATTTTTGTATGAAATAGTTTTCTTAATATTATCGAAGAAAGACCCCCGGTTATAAAAAATATGGATGACGATCTAGTAGGAGTAATACCCGGATGATCTACGCAGATTTTCATTGGTCCATTTCCAAATCAAAACTTTTTTTTATATATAGAAGGATATAATTAAAGATTACAAAGAAATAGGGAATAAATTGTAGCATCCAGTTTTTAGAACAAGTTTGAAATTATATTGACAAAATTGACGTCATATCTATTAAACGATTTTTTTTTACTATTATCTTTTTCCTTAATTGATTTCTTGATATTGAAACGACTTCATTAAAATAGATCTTTTAACATTCAACTAAAGTACAACTAAGGTCATTTTAAAACATGCTTAGTTAAGGTTTTTACATAAATATATGAAAAATGTGCATTTTCTTATTTGAATGACGTCAATTTCAAAAAAAGCAAAAATATAGTGAGACAATCCGAATTTTTATTGACTTATAAAACAAAGTACTCGAGTTATCAAAAATTTTCTTCAATATGACATATATTTACTTAACCAAACCTAGCTATATCTAATAATAGACAATTTCAACAAAGCGACATAAACTTTTTAAAGCGATGAAATTGATGTAACAGATGTGCAATCCATTTTGTTAGGGTTTCGTTATGTGACGAAACCCTATTCGTCTCGCCCCTCTGTCTGTCTGTCTGTCTGTCCGTCACAGAGCCCGTTTTCAGAAACTATGTATGTTAGAGACTTGAAATTTTGCATACTTATAGCTGAACACCTCACATCAAACGAGAAATCCTAAAATTTCGAAAAAATCTTATATTTAACCCTCTGGGCTCTAACTTCTGTATTTTAAGCTTTTTTTTTATAACTCAGCCCCTAATTAAGTTGAAGACTTGAAATTTTGCATAATTATAGCTAAATATTTGCGATCAAACGAGAAATCCTAAAATTTTGAAAAAATCTTATATTTAACCCTCTGGACTCTAACTTGTGTATTTTAAGCTATTTATTCTAACTCAGCCTCTAATTAAGTTGAAGACTTGAAATTTTGCATAATTATAGCTAAATATTTGCGATCAAACGGCAAATCCTAAAATTTTGAAAAAATCTTATATTTAACCCTCTGGACTCTAACTTGTGTATTTAAAGCTTTTTATTCTAACTCAGCCCCTAATTAAGTTGAAGAGTTGAAATTTTGCATAATTGTAGCTAAACACTTGCGATCAAAGGACAAATCATAAAATTTCGAAAAAATCTTATATTTAACCCTCTGTGCTCTAACTTGTGTATTTTAAGCAATTTTCTATCCTCCCCCTTTTCACCGATGAGCACTTTTTAAACATTTATCGACACCCCTTTGACAACTCTTTCATAGTATGCACCATAGATTTACATATTGTAGTTCCAATTTTTAACGCCAGGGGGCGCCTACTTATCTCGGGAGCTATGGGCGTGATTCCCTCGACTAATATATCTACGGATAGGTTGTAAAAAGGAGTTTCGTTCGGATAGAGGTTTGTGTAGAATAAAGTGCACCCCCGTGGTTGCGAAATGTGAAACTAACAGATTTTGCAAAAGGATAAAGTGTTTTGAAAGGAATATTAAACGAAACCCTCTGAGCGATCTGTGATCACACTTACCCACTTGTTATACCGTAACGAAAGTACACAGTGAGACACACAGTTGTGGAACACAATGAGACGCGCCTCATTGAGTATCCACTATACGGTTCTGATGTAAAAAATGTTATTTATTAATAAAAGAATGGTTTTTTTCTTTCTCCCTATCTGTGTATGTGGAGGGGCGTGCGATTGCTAGTGAAATCTACTAAACGTAAGATTCTGAAAATTTGCATGAAGGTAGCCCAATGTCTGCCATTGTCCACCCGAGGCTCATACTTAAAAAAAAAATTAAATCTAGAAATATTAATTAGAAGCCATAAACTGCAGAAAATTATCGATAGAGTGTAAAAATGTATGATTTATCAAAATATATACATTGTACCACTTGTGGTACTGAGTGAGGCAATTTTTCATACTCCGTTATGCTGCTTCTGTGCTTTTATGAATAACTTTTTTAAAACCATTTACACATCAATGCTTAGCGTATTTGTGTAGCTTAAAGATGCACCAAAAACTTTTTCAAACGAATAAAAATCGTTGCCATTCGTTAAGTAATAATAATTTTCGTCTCACTGTGTACTACCCTCCCCTATGTATATTTCTCTAGTTTCTGGGTGATATGTTTAAGCAAAAGATTATAAAATGAAAGTAAGTAGATTTGAGGGGGGGGGGGTGCTTAGATAGTTGATTAAATATTGTTGCAATAAAATAAAAACAATGAAGTAAATTCGAAAAAAAAAATAATTATAAAGCTTTTAAGCTTTTCTTAGGGTTATTTGTTTGGAGAAAATTTTAGGTAGGGCCATTTAGAATTTATTATATATCGTAATATCGTATTAATATATCGTATTTGTCGTAAATCTGCCGAAATACGAAAGATTCCCATACATGCATTTGCCTTGTTTACTTCTAAATCAATGGTAAATAAAGGGTTTTTAAGGATTTTTTAAAAAGAATTCTCGATTATAAGTCCTCTCCCCCCAAAAAAACTTCTTTTCCTTTTGGAAAAAGAAGGGGGGGGGGTTACAATCGGGATTTTAAAGTAGATATCAGTTTAAAAATTTTACATTCTTAAAATATTACTGATGATCGTCTCCATTCAAATCTTCATATACATAGTTTTTTTTAGAGATGGAAGAAAGTTATCGTTACAATTTATAACAACCGAAATTTAAAAATAATTTTCAAAGCTATTCAACGTAATATTTTTTGTATTAACAATGCATAAAAATTTTGTTGTAAACCGTTTAGTAAAATAATAAGTACATAACGGATATTTTATTTTAGAAAACATTAAATTTATTTAAATTGCAACTGAACGTAAACGAGTCGTTGCTCTTTATGTACTTGCTGACACGTTTCAATACAAAATCAACTTTGTATGACGGAAATGTCTTCTATTTCAGGGAAATTATAGATATTGGAGCGGACGTTATTTCTCATGAAGTTAATTGAAAGGAACAGAATCACAGAATGATTATTGGGGCTCTTATGCACTATTCATATCTGCCATCAACTAATCTGTTCACAAGTGACCCCACATGGCTGCTAGAGTTCAATTGATAAATCATTAACATTTTTCAATTTTAGAAAAAACAAAATTGTATAAAAAATATTTATTAATATTCATAGTTTATGTTAAAACATTAAAATCCAAATAAATGAATAAATAAATAAATGTATTCACTTATCAATTTGGATATGGGATTTTACTTCTGAGATCTATAAACAGTGTTTTTGATAATGGGGGACAAACAATATGTCAATGAGCTTCAAAAAATTTTACCACATGTCTACAGGTACTGCCATCCTCGGTAACTTTTTGAAATATAAAAATGTATAATAATTATTGAAAAATTGCTATACTCACACATGTCCCATGTTCATATGTGCCCCTTCCCCCTGGATATTTTTTCTTTTTCAAATTAACATAAAGCTAATTTTGAAGTTTGCATTCATTTTTTGCATTCATTTAATTTCTTATACAGAATTGGAGTAAAATGCAGCCATAGACCTCCAGGGACATTTCGAAATGGTGATGGTACTTCTTCCGTTGACTGCAGAAAAGTAGATGTCTGGAGCCTAGGGATGCTCGCAATCAACATCTTCACAGGATTGTATTTAGAAAAGACTCTTCCAGATGATGTCACTTGTTGGAGTAAAGACATTTATTCCCAAATATTCAAAGTATTAAAGGTAACATTATGTTAATATTTCATATTTATATTCGCCCATTAAACATAAGAAGCGTAACTATGCGCAGTGGGCTGGGCGTAAAAAATATAAAACCAAGGAGAGAGATATTCCATGATACTTCACATCAGTTGGTTGACACGTGATGAATATAGATTAGTTTTCAATAATTGTCGAACCACCATGTGTTTAAAGTGGTTTGAAAAGTAGCCGATATCGGTGATGTGCCGCGCCCTGTTTCTTTGGTTGACTGCATTAAAAACTGAATTTTCAGGTCCTCCTGCAATCTATTTTCAGTGATGCAGCCAGTATCTTCAAGTGGCATACTTACTTTCATACTTTCACTAAATTTAATATTTATTTACATTTACAGTTTTTTATGTACAGGAATATGACTTGGTTTACTTAATAGAGTACGTTTTTAGATGTGAATTGCACATGCTAAGTTTGTTATGTTTCTCGGCGCCATCTAGTTATATGACCTAAAATGGACGGCCAGGTTGCCGGGTAAAATGATCCATTATATGGATCGTTTTACTACTATTTCATTGTCTGAAGGAAATCCGGTACCGCGTCCTAGCCAGTATGGGAGCAAAATGTGTGACTTCAACAAACCTTTCTCTTTAAGGTTCTATCCAGTGTCACAAGTGTCGTAAGTGGGCGCAAAATGCATAGGCAGGGATAGATGAGAATGACGATTATGTGTATCTTTGCTATATGTGCTTAAATATTCCAAGTTTTCGTATGGGGCAGAAATAGACATTATTTAACTTATTTCTGCATTTATTGTTGGCTATTACTTTTGGATCATAATATTCAAATATTTCATTTATTGTTTTTCAAAATTATTTCTGACACATTTTTATTTTAAAATTCATCTAAAGTAAATTATGTACGCTATTTGATTCTAAAACTTATTTTATTCCATTATGTATTGTCATAATTGCTTATATATACTTTATTTTGCCGATAAAAAACAATTTACAATTATTTTTAAATGGAGGATCATTTTGCCCTTCGGTGAGGGTAAAATAATCCTTTGGAGACGTTTTCAAAAATCTATTTTTTCATTACACAAGTTTGGTTGAAAATGTTATTAAAGTATGTTTTTGATGCAAAATATAGTGTAAAATATATTAGCATAGGACCAAAGTTTATTTAACCGTTATATTATTTTACACAAGTTTTTCCCTTAAGGGGATCATTTTAGGCTACCTTACCCTATATATACAAAATGGTAGAAATCGATAAAATAAAATATACACATCGCTACACAAAGAACTGACCCGATAGATATGACCGTTAATCGATGGTAATTTCTAGAAGCGCAACTTTTGTAAGTTTAAGCTTGTTTTATCTTATTTAAATTTTAGTGTAATATATGGTGTGTCTATAGGCAATATTAAGGGCTGTACAAAAGAATTCAAGTAAATTTAGGTCTATTGGTAGATACTGCTGAAGGACTATGCCATATGCATTTTTCCTAAATTAAAATTTGGAATACTTCGTATAATAGCTACAAATTTATCAATCATATACAGGTCTGCGCAAAAGAATTTGGATACTTTTTTGTGCGTACGCGATTGTTGCTAATATCTGATTTTAAAATGTGTTATTCGATTATTTACTTATGTATTGTGTTTAACTCGTTATGTCCCAAATTATGACATCATGAAAATTTGATCTTCTAAAGCATTTTTGTGACATTTTGAAACTACATTAGTAGATTTTCACAGTCATTTAATAAATTTTAAATGGATTTTGCATATTAAAATTAATTAATTAATACAATGGAAATATAGAAATATTTACGAACTGAAACGTTTCCGCCAAAATCTTTTAACGTCAAAAAAGCTGAAACGGCGCAAATGAAAATGAATTTATACTTTTAAAAATATTTTTGTTTTGTGCAACAAATAATACTTTTGACACAAGATAAAGCAAAGTCTCTAAAACTCACTGTAAATTTTATTACTACTAATCGATGTATTTAATGAATTTTATAATATCAATTTTTAAATATGTTAATGGTGCTTTAAAGTACAATCGGTGCAGGAAGGGTTAAACGATGAAGGACCGTTTTAGTGTTCTAGAAGTGTTGGAAACTGTTTTATAATATATGCCTGACACATTATTTTTGTTTCTTATGAATTAAGGGAATTAGTAAGCAAATCTTCCACTGCCCGTGGACATCATATTTAGGACATTTTATCATATTGTGCAAATATTGCAATCATTGAGATAAAATATTGGCCCCAAAACAAGGGGTCTATTTTACCAATATTAGCAAGAATTATTTCGGAAATGCAAAACCTATAAAGCCAATATTAGGGCAATATTAGCGCTCCATTAGAATACATATCCAATATTGGCAAAATATTGGCTTTGCAGTGAAAATATTTTCTACATAAATATAGTGTTGACTACATATTATTTTTACGTTGGAAATATTTCTGATGAAACAACATATTTGCACAAATAATAACTTTGCTTTAGAAATGATTGAGATGGAATGCCAATATTGTCTCAATATTAGGTTTAAAGGCTTAAATTGTCGAAATGTAAACGGATCAATATTGAGATAATTTTTCATGCGAGTATTTAAAATGGTGCTACATTTAGCCAAGAAATATCACAATATTTGTTTGTTTCTAAAGATAAATATGATTTTTCAGCGTCAAAATCTGGCGTGTTTTGTGGCTAGCATTTTTTTTTTACTCTTTATTATGTATACAAAAAAAAAAAAAAAAAAAAAAAAAAAAAAAAAAAAAATCACAATTTAAGGAAAATTAAAACATTGAAACATGATTATGATACATTGATTTTATTGCAGAAGAGAAAATTTAACAAGCTGCATAGAACATATTTGAAGTATCCATCTGGGAATGGTAGCCTGAAATCAGCCAGGAGTTTCGCAGCTTTTTGCCTTCAATTTGATCCAATAAAACGTCCTCCTGTTAAAGATCTTTTGGAGCACAACTTGATAAATAAATCTGGTTTCCTGCCAAAAAAAGATAACATGTGGCATAAAAAAGGTAAGACATTTAGAGGAGATTCAGTTAAAATATAGAGTGTGTTCACACATTTATGTAAGGATTTCTATTTT
This sequence comes from Maratus speciosus, assembly GCA_963932465.1. Taxonomy (NCBI): domain Eukaryota; kingdom Metazoa; phylum Arthropoda; class Arachnida; order Araneae; family Salticidae; genus Maratus; species Maratus speciosus. The sequence continues at coordinate 262,983,548 of OZ010794.1, read as the reverse complement.
CTCAATAATTTAAATTTAAATAGAAAAAATAATGAAATGAACATGGCATCAGTTTGGAAAAAGGTTTAATTATTTCACCTCTACGTCATTAAAAACGTTTTTTGCTTAAAATGTGGCTGGAAAAAAACAATGGATCGAAAGTTATATCTTTGAGCTTTAGAAAAAGAAGTACTCTTATTTGATAAAATATATTATATGAACTTTAAAATAATGCCGTTTTACTTAAAGGGTAACTAAAAATAGTAGAAGAGGTGTTAAAAGTTAAAAATATACATTTTTTTAAACTTCTTTTTACATTCAAGCTTTTCCAAGCTGTTCATCAGAGAATATTTTAATAACTAATGATTAATCACTAATTTTATTTCAAACTTCTTAGTACTTTCAATTTTGTCCAAGCTCTTCATCAGAGAATATTTTAATAACCAATATTTATTTAAACTTCTTAGTGTTTTCACGCTTTTGCAAACTCTTCATCAGAGAATATTTTAATACCTAATTTAAACTTAAATGTATATATAAATATTATACAGACATACATACAATAAACATAATAAACCCAACTGAGGTGAAAATTTAGCCAGAGACAGGACTCCAATCTGGGACCGCATCCTACTAGGCTGTTGCTCTGACCACTCCGCGGATAACTGGGTTTGCAATTTTCTACTAATAAACCATTCGGCACCGTGGATTGAGCAACAGCATAGTACTCTGTGGTCTCAGGCTCGATTCCTGGCTCTGGCTAATTTTTCATTGCATTTCGTTTTATTGTATTTATTCTATGTTTGTCTGTATAATATTTATATGTACCTTTAACCCGGCATTTACACGTGCGAGAAAAACGAACGGGATTACTCGCGCTGGGTATGTCATACACATGGCGGTTTCTTCCAATATTTTTACTTTAAAATCTACATGAAACGTAAAACACTACAAAAAAGGAAGGGATAATATAGATTTAACCCTCTCTCTGCGTAATTCAAGTTTTATCAAAATACCTTCAAAAATTGCGTATTTAACTCCTTCGCGACGAGCGTCTTTTAAGAATTTTTATTCTTTTTCCGACGGTTTTTAAAAACAAAACTTTTCGTCCGATTCAATCGGGAAATTTCTCCGATTAGATAAGGCAAAATTTAGAATAAAAAAAAAATAACTGGTGGGAATGATCAAAGAGAGTTAATTAGACGGAAAAATGCATTCCCGATGAAATCTCGAGTTGCTCAAATTTTGCTACTTTTATGTTGCCCGAGAATATCTCGGGTTTCGCAGCGAGAGGGCTAAAGATATATTAAAAATGTTATTTACATTTTTTCCGCAAATTTCATGCGTCTCAGAGCTGTTACAGAAATCATAGCTGCCAACATCTTACGCTTTTTCAGACCACAAAAAAATTATAATAAATTTTATCTTTTTGAATCGCAGAAATCTGTCGATTAAATAAAGCAAAAATTTCTATTAAATTTTTATGGTCTGAAAAAGTGAAAGAATTGGCAGCTATGACAAATGCTCGCGCTGGGTGTGAGATACCCATATGTGGCGATTACAATAGATCTACAGGGTGATTAAAAAAAGATGGGAAAATTTTTAAGAGGTGATAGTACACACCCAAACAAACATTTTGTATCAAAGAATGCATGGTCGAAAACTAAACGTAAAAAAGGTAGAGGGCGCCAAAAGTTATGTTCTTATACGAGGCAAAAACCCACAATGAACGATTAAGTTAAGTTACGAAAACAAATGTAATGGCATTTGATTACAATAAGTGCTCAAGCATTGACCGGCAGCTGTTATGCACGTATCATAACGGCGAAGAACAGATTGGCGAATTTTATGAAACACAACAGGCACCACCGCGCTCGCCAGATCTTTCATGTCTCGATTTTTTTGTGGGGACAGCTAAAGGCTCTTGTGTATGAGAGTCCCAATGAATCCGCAGAAGAACTCGTCGCCAAGCTTTCGGCTGCTGTAGGGGAAGTTCGCGATATGCCTGGTGTGTTTCAGAAAATTCGCCAATCTGTTCTTCGCCGTGGTACTGCGTGCATAACAGCTGCCGGTCAATGTTTTGAGCACTTATTGTAATCAAATGCCATTAAATTTGTTTTCGTAACTTAACTTAATTGTTCATTGTGTGTTTTTGCCTCGTATAAGAACATAATTTTTGGCGCCCTCTAACTTTTTTACGTTTACTTTTTGACCATACATTCTTTGATACAAAATGTTTGTTTGGGTGTGTACTATCACCTCGTAAAAATTTTCCCATCTTTTTTGAATCACCCTGTATATTTCGAATTATTTAACAGCTTTTCTCCCTCTAAGATTATGACCTTCGAGCAGCTACACAAAGACTCATCCATTTCTGAAGAAAGGTTGGGGAGAAAAACTTCAAAAAAGCAGCACTGGCTGTGACACATCCAGCGCTAGCAAACTGGGGTTAAGTGGTGAATTTAGGCGATATTTATCTGTGTGTTGTAATAATTTAAACTTCTTAGTACAATCAAGCATTTCCAATATTCACTATTGTTCAATGTTCCAGCATTCTTTTATTTGATTATTAAAGAAAAGGTGTGAAGAGCATGGTTTTATTATTTCTGCACATATAGAAGTGGCATATTTAATAAAAATAAATAAAACGCTACAGTTTATATTTATTTATAAAAAGATTAAAAAAGCATTCCCAACAAAGACACGATAAAAGCTTATTATAACAAATTCGCATTAAATGTTGGTTCAGTGAAACCAGGGAAAGTTTTGTTAAATGTTTTATAATTAGCAACTAAATAAATAGATTGCTAAATTTATCTTTAAAAAGTTAAACTTAAAATTACACTACTATTTGCAAATTACTTAAAAGGTGATAAAATATTTAAAAGTGTGTTACATTACTTTAATAATTCTTAGTAATTTCAACTATATTCATAGCCTTCGTCAGAGAATACAAAAATAAAAACAAAAATACTGCTATTAGCGTCTTATTTTCCAATTTCGCGTAGTTGGTGTCGAAAGGAGTGAAAGTGAAAGTCAGTTTTTATATCCGGAAGACATTGGGAAAATATTTTTATTTTCCCAGTTCCATTTTAATGTACTAATCGAGTTCTGTCTAAAACTGGAATTTCAGCCGCCAACTGGATGAACTGATAGTCTGTGCTGGCGACTTCCGGTTTATCAGTAATGAAATATCATTGCATTGAAATTCGAAACACAGAAACGAATTTTTAACCTCTTCGTTACTGGGTATTAATGCAGTATTATTCATTATTACTGAATTATTTATTCTCCACTTTGACTTCAGAGCAAGAGTTATAGTCCATTTGAATTATTTTGAATCTTAGATGTCAAAGCATATCATTCTAAGATAAAAATTGCAATTATGTTTTAGTATCATTAATAAAAAGGGAAAGGATGGAGGTCCAGATATGTGGACCCAGGGAGCGAAGAGGTTAAACCAGCACTGAAAAAAATTAATAAAATAAAAATTACTTTGATTGCCTGCACAATTTTCGTATTTTACGGAAATTTCCTTTATCCGCTGAAAGCGATTTTGGTGAATGTATCACAATCACAAAGTATGGATTTGGGAATATTTTTGACTGATAATGCTAACATTTGATTTTCTCTAAATCTTTAGCATAACTCTTTCGCTTTTTTGTACCACAAAAATTTTTTTAGAAACTTTTGCTTTATTTCTTCGGCTGATTACGATAATTGAAGCCGATAAAATTTACTATACATTTTTTGTGGTACAAAAAAGCGTAAGATGTTAGAAGCTATGCTTTAGGATTTATTTTTATTTTTACACTGAAAACGGAAAAAAGTCAAAATACGAAACTTATTTCAAAATAGCAACAATATAAAAAATCCGACGAAAATAACAATTTAAGTAGATTTGTAGCACTACTATCTGTTAAGGACATTCGTAAATCCATATTCGCAACTTTTTGACACACCAGAAAATCATTTAAACGAAAAAAGAAATTTCCTAAATATACTTAGTCTTTTGTAAATTGTACTTAAAATAAACAGATTTCTTTTTTTTCTCTTTCCTCACTGCGTGATGAATTCAGAGAGTTTGGCCGGGGAAGGGGGAAAGGACATTTCTGGAAAGATTTCGGATTTTCTGATTACACAAGCCTACGATGGTTGCATTTTTTTTTAAGTTTTCATAATTCATTCATACATATTTTTTAGCGCTGAATCCTTAAAGTACCTTTATATTTTACAATCACGTCAGCGATTTTTGCAAATCTTAAATTTCAAAATTGTTAAAAATCCGGAAATTAGAAAAAATCTGATACTCTAAAACTGATGAAAAACTTTTTTCTTATAATAATTTGTTCACTTTTTGGTTTATACTGGAGATCCTTATATCTAAAGACATGAGGGATTTGATGGGGGTCTAGGGGTGCATAAAAACTTGCACACAGTGAACAATATTGTTAGTATTTTCATAATTAATATTTTGCATGTTTAGCCATTTATGCCAACATCTCTTAGTTATTCTGCAGTCTGATCCAAAGCGAACCTGTTTCTGACCGAAAATTTTATTTAATTAAAATTTTCCAAAAGAAAAAAAATGTACCTTATAGAAGTAAGAAACAATTCCTTACATATATTTTTTCCGGTTTAAAAGATTCGTGTCTTGATTCAGACTCCAAAATAATTAACACATTATACGCGGATAATTTTTCGACAATGCCACTGTAAATTAAAATCAGCTAAGAACCAATGACCAGCACACATTCTTGGATTACACCTTCTTTTTTTATCCGTACAAAATTTCCGGTATCAGTAATAATTTCTGTCCCCAACCTAAAAAACGTACTAATACGCTTCCCGCATACAATGTGTTAAGAAATGTTGCCATCTATGGATTAGTTGAAAAATGCGTACGCATACTATAAACGTTTTACATCTGATTTATAGATTTATATTTTACTATTTTCTAAATAAGTTAACTTTAAAAAAAAATGGATTTATGAAAAAAAATTACGTAATAGCAAAAATGAAGGCCATGTTCGGATTCAGTGCTAAAAAATATATAAGAATTAATTATCAAATACTGAAAAACATGACACAACTCAAATTCTGCTGGCTTGTGTTATTAATGGCATAGAAGTGCAGTCCCCCCTCTCTCACTCAGTGATGGTCACTTCCATCGTAACTCTCGTAACACTTGATGATCGATTATTGTTTTCTAAAGTGCAGAAAATTTACTAATAGAGCTAGAACAATTTTTATAATATAAAATATTTCTAATAAGAACGTAATGCCCAGATACCTCCAGATTACTTCAATCATTGTTTTAGTCCCAAAAAATGCATTACAAATTTCTGTAATTGATGTAACATAAAATAGGCAAGCACATTTTCTGCCTACATTTAAGTGTAAAAAATATGAAAACTAGCCAGTTAAAAAAAATGATTTTATGCTCTTAACCAGTTAACTAGTTCGGGCAAGAAAATTTATCTTGCTTCGTTACTAAAATCTTTTCAACACCACTCATTTTTACCTGTAATCTTCTGTTCATTATCGGCAGACATTTTTCGATTATTTAAGGCATAAATTCTAATTAATGCCCAATTGTAATAATAACTTTTTAAAGTAATTTCTGAATAACAAAAAAGAAAAAAAAATAGTATTTACATATGTAACTGGCTTAATTATGATTGCGTAACTGAAGTAACATTATCACTTTACAAAGCTTGTAAACAGTAATTTAGAACACATTCTTACTGGGATTTTTTTTATAAAACACACAAAAATAGCAAGCTTTTCAATCACAGTCTTAAGTTAAATATATTATTAATTTTATTCCTCCTCCTTCCAAAACGAGATTTTCCTCTGGAATTGCCTTGATCCAGGAATCATTTCTGTGAGAAAATACTGAACTTCAACACTGTTTTCTTTAAACATTATTTGTAAATATAAAAGTGATTACATGTAAACTTATAGAGAATAATTTGTACAAATATTTGTTGTGAAATAACATTTTCCCCATTTTTTATGAAAGTGCATTATAATATACAATAATTCTTAATTAAGTTGTATAGAATACTTTTAGTTAATAACGAATTTTATTAATGTGTAATAAAAGCGGTTTTACTTTTTTTTTTATCCTTAGTACACTGGAAGAAAACTGAAAAAGAGATAAGTTTGTTAAAAGATTACCTAGGATTGAATGAAGATCTAGATTTTGTGCTTGACGGTGAACCATCTCCATATTTAGAAACTGTGAACAATAGTAATGCCATGGAAAACACCATATCCCTTGCAAATAAAAGTAAACAAGAATTTGAAAGTCAAAATCACGATATTCAGAAAATTTCAGATGAGAAACAAGAAATCATTTCTCTAGTTACTGATACAAAAGAATTTCCATCGAATTGTCTATCTGGTGATGCGGAGAAAAATATGATTATTCTAGATGATGACATAACACCTGGAAAAGAAATAATCCAAGAACCCTTGCAAGAAGATAATAATACTGACATCAAACGTGATGGTGATCGCCTAGCAGATTTGCTATTATCCATGACAGAATTCCAGCAGTCAAATAATAATATTGAAAATACAGAGATTGTTAAAAATATTCTTATTCTAGATGATGACACAACACATGAAGAAGAAATAATACCCAAACCTTTACAAGAAGATAAATATACAGACATCAAAAGTGAAAGTGATCGCCTCGCTGATTTGTTTTTATCCATAACAGAATTACATCAGCCTAATAAAAATGTTGAAAATATAGAGATTGTTAAAAATACAGAAAACAGCATAACTTCTCCTAAAATTGAAGATCAGGAAGATACAGATTATTTCTCAATAGCCAGTAAAACAGAAACCTACAATGAAGATGATCGTCTTGCAAATTTATTAATATCTTTGTCAGAGTTCAACGTTCATTCAACTAATGATGAGGGAAAAAAGAAGGCACTTGTAGATCGAAAAGTCAAAATCCAAAATGAAAATATCACCGCAGTTAACAGCACAACAGATTTACAAAATGAAATAAAAACTAACATTGAAATTCAGGATTCTGTGAAAGACAATACTGCAGAAGAAATCAAAATGTACAGCCAACCAATGCAGCAGTACAAACATGAAGGAGAAATAAAAAACAATATCTCTGTTGTGGATTTTCGAAAAGATAAGAATACAGAAAAATGCAGTTCATATTGGAATCATGAAGTCGGGGTGTATTTACTGAATTTGTTCATTGATGAACCCTCTTCCAATGGAATGCTTCATCCCGAAAACTACTTATTCAAGTTGGTGCAAAAGCTATAATTTATCGAGGGGTTCATGCTGCATATTTCCTAATAAAAAACAGCTAAAAAAGTTTTTCACAGCGAAATCAAAAATATTTACTATATCAATCAAACAACTAAATGAATAATTATATTCAAAAATAACCATAAATTACAACTATATTATAGTACATGAAATGCAGTAGTAATAATCAAAAGTTATTTTTTCCATTTCAGCTCATAAGATACAGTATTTTCATTCTCGAGCCCAGCAATTTTATCATTAATAATATTTAAATAAAAGTGCAACACAGAAGCACAATAGGTCAACAATGGTACAAAAAATATATATATTCATTTTTTTAACATAAACAAAAACAATTCGTTTACATTTTAGCAGGTATAAAATAAAATTATCATTTGACATTTAACCTTCACTATTTGTTTAAGCGATTTAATATTTTTAGTGTTTTTTTTTTTTTTTTTTTTTTTTTTTAGTTTCATTTAAGTTTTAAGTTTTAATTTTTAAGTTTAAGTTTAAGTTTAGTTTTAGTTTTTTTTAGTTTTTATTAAGTACTTATTTAACGCTAAATATTATGTCGCTTATTCAAATAGTTTTAAATGGTAAATGATTATTTTATATTATACAATAGCTACTTTGGTTCATATTAAAATAACAAAAATTTCGGTTCATAACAAAAATCCATATTACTACTCAAGAGATGATAATGAATTTATTTCCAATAACATACAATAAATATATTGGTTCATATTAAAATAACAATAATTTCGGTTCATACCATAAATAACAATAATTTCGATTCATAACAATAATAACCATATTACCTTTCAACAATAATAATAATGAAGTTATTTTTCAATAATATACAATAACTATATTGGTAATATTAAAATAACAACAATTTCAGTTCATAACAAAAATAACTGTTACTTTTCGACAAAAATAATAATCAAGTTACTTTTCAATAATAATAATAGTCAAGTTTATTGAAATAATAAAAGTAATTTTCATTCCATATTTACCATTTAGTACAATAATATGCAGCAATGTTACCCCCGATAATACAGAATCTCAAAATTCTCCGCATCACCTATCGACTAAAGAAAGAAGCAAGACAAATAATAAAATTGGAATAAATTTGCATTACAATTCTTATCTGCAAAAAATTCTCAAAAATCAGATGTAACAGATATAATCCTGTTGTAATAAAACACATCAAAATGTAATTTTGTTTATTTTCTTTAAACTCAGATTCCGTTATTTAAAGCCTTTTTAACATTTTCCAACATAGTTGAAAGGTGGTTATGATTTCCGATTGTATGTCCGTCTGTTCGAGCTGTAAGTCTCGTAAATATACTGGGAGTGGCCGGATTTTTTATTTATGTTATTGATGCTTAATGTAGCACGATCGGTATTGAAAATGTGTGTATTTTTGCATGTGGATTATTATTTGCTGGGGTAGACGACGTTTTAATTTTCATAACAGAAAGATAAGGTAGAAAATTGTTTATTTATTATTACAATAAAATAACAAATGTGACAAAAAATATAATCTAAAACATAATTGGCAGAACAAATTAAAAACAGATAAGTTTATTTCCTACATTTTTGTAAGCCCGAGAAGGGGCACTTATTAATATATTTCATTCAGTTAGTTGTACGTTCAATGTTAAATTTTTGTGACAACTAAGTTAAACCAATTGAACAATTAAAAAAAATCAATCAGTATGATACATAAAACCCATTAAAAACTTGGGTTCCGTTAAAAAGAAATCTAAATAAATTTTAGACTTTTTTCATTTTTTAACTTGCAAATATTTGTATTGTATTTGTATTATATTCATTTACAGGGACGGTTAAAAGTTTTCTATTACATTACGGTCTATGGGAAAAAATCGTTACAATGTCATTTTAATGATGTTCTACAATTTCAAACATAATGAAATTGATAAGAATAATGGAATTGATAAAACATAATGAAATTGATAATCATTTGTGTAGTGCACTGAATCGTGCATTCTGAAGAATATGGGTGGCAAAGCATTTACTATTCATTTACAGGGACACACAAAAGGTTTCCATTACATTTTGCTCTAGGGGAACAGTTTTTAGCGTATTCTAGTGCTATTACACAGTTAGAAAAATAATGAAACTAATAAGCATTCTGGGAGCTTAAAACAAAAATACATGTTCTATAACATCATGTGCATTACATAAATAGTTTATAGGTTACATTTTATCAAACATAAGGAAAATAATATACATTACTGGAGCTTCCTACAAAAATACGTGTTGCTGTATAACTTGATGTGAAAATATAGTCCATAACTTATTGTAGTTAATATAGTTAATTTACAGGGATATGCAAAAGATACGGACAGAGTACCGTGCAATTAGCTATGTGTACTGGAAATGCGATTTCATTTATGGCGTGAGCATTTAACTGTTATTTGCTTAGTATGTGGTGTGCATAATTGGTATTGATCTGTATACAGGGTTATGCAAAAGAATGCGTAAGCACTGAGGATTACGAGCGTGAATGGATTAAAAGCAGCTTTTAATATAATTATGCATTTTCAGGTTGAATTATATTTAGTATGCTAAAAATGTTTGTATTATAGAACTAAAATCATATACAGGGACATGCAAAAACTGGATGCATGACATCATATAGAAGATAATGTTTGGAAGTGTGATTTCAGTAGTCTTAATTATGTTTCAACTTCAATTAGATTTTAGCTTAATATGTTAGCAATTTACGTATGTTTTATATTGCATATGCTATGCTAGGACCGATGTACATGCGCAGTCCATTCCTTCGCTCTTCTTACCCAGAATTTAATGATATATTACTGCTTTCAATTTGCATTTTGGAATTTTTATATGCATAGATACATTGTCACTGAAGGCATTTTTATTTAATAAATTATATAGCCTATCATTTGTTAGATTGAATATTTTTTTAAGAAATATTATTCAACAAACTTTTATTTAAAGAAAATCATCTAACAAATGAAGATATCTTTGACTATACAATTTATTAAATAATGTTTTCAGTGACAATACATCCATGTATTTTCATAATGTATGTCACATGAATTTCAAAAACTGCAAATTGAAAGCAGAAATTTTAAGCTATCAAGACGATGTCTGTAGTGGTCACCAGACCATCATAAAATGTCATCCACAGGATGTTGGCAAGTGTGACATTTCGAAACCCAGGGGATGTGCTTTAATTGTCGACAGTAAATGACAACAGGGCCATTTCATCGATCATCAGAATATCAGGTTGTCCAAAATATGACGTTTTCAATGTTTTTAGGACGTGCAAGTGTTAGTATGTTTCCGTATATTGATAGAAACTACTGAAGGTGAATTTTCAACCTGTTGTGCATTTTCTTACTAAACTACGTTTACCATATGTACAAATTATAGATTAAATACATTGTTTCACAGAATAATTGGATTACTTTTTTGCTATGGACGATGATTTCTTAAAGCTGGTTGTTATGAGTTTTCTAAAATATTTACTCATTTTTTTTTTATTTTTTTTTTTTACCTTATTAAACAGCGAAGTTTTGGTAACAAATTCAGAAAGTGTTGGAAAGTGTTCCATAATCTATTCTTAAAGTATAATTTTTCATTCTTGTTTTTTGACAAAAATTTTTTGAAACATAATTTAAACTAGATTTCAAATATTTAAAGTAAAAATCAGCTATGAGCACTTATTCCTTTGTGCTGACAGAAGGTGTATTGACAGTTAGATCCCTCATGCTCTTTGATCAAACGCTCATTGGTGTTTATACTTAAATCGGAGATCGAATTTAAGTTCAGGTTCTCAACCCCTCTACATGATTTAGATGAAAAAGGTAAGCACTCGCAAATTGGATCCTATTGTTACCGCTCATTCTTTTTTTTTTTTTTTTTTTTTTTTTTTTTAATGAAAGTTATCATTATAAAGAGGGGTAAATGGTTTTCTATCGAAGGCCCCACATATTTTTGAAGAAAGACGCAACAGTCTACGAGACTTATAAATCTACCTCTAAATGCCCAAACACATTTTGTACAGTAAACGAAATCATTAAAAGGGTATTGGGTGACTTTTTTACATTTTACAATACAGTTGAAAAGTGTTTATGCATTGGATTTGTCTGGTCGTTTTTCTGTCCAAATTCTAACTCTCGTAAATGTACTCTGTTTGACATGTAAATGATGTAAATTAATGAGGTTTACCATGGCTTTTTCGGTATTAAAATTGAAGTGTGTAGAATAAGTAGTTCATTTACAGGTCACACAAAAATATATCGTTACATGAGGCCCTATGAGGAAAAATTGCTTGCAGTGTATTTTAATGATGTTGCTTATTTACAAACATAACAAAAGAGACATAAGTTGTTGAGATGCATAAAACATGCTTCCTGTAGAATTTAGGAGACGAAGTATTTACCATTCATTTACAGATACAAAAAAATTTGTTTAAGTACCGGTGTTCGGGAAAAATTATTCGCAATTAATTCACATTATGAAATTCATATACTTTACTGAGGTTTACTAGAAGATGCTTCCAGTAGAATGTGATGTGCGTCACACGTATCGCTCAAATACAGGGACACATGAACGATTTCGGATATAATGCCGTGTCCGAAGGATTTTGCTTTAGAGGTTATTGCTGAAAATAAGTTATCAGTTATTGAATAAGTTTTAAACTTTATCTAAATTCTTCCAAACTACGTGGCCACAGACAATATACTCTATACAGGGCTACACAAAATAATTCGCAAGTAATTCTGAGAATGAGCGTAAATTGCTTAAAAGTTTTTTTAATTTGATATATTCATTACAAGCTCAACTACACTTGGTATTCTAAAAGGTGTTTGTAGCATTTAAATATAATCATATAAATAGTCTAAGAGCTAGCAACGTTTTCGTCACTTGATTTTATCAAGGCTCATTTTTCTATATGTTTTTCCTATTTATGGTGTAGTTCGTTTGCGAGCGACCTGGCAGTCAGGAGACGTTGCGTTTACCTGCGGGAAGAGTAGTTATGCAGGTCAAAAAAATTCAAAATTACGTCATTTTATCAAGGCTCATTTTCCTATATGTTCTTCCGATTTATGGTGTAGTACGTTTGCGGGCGGTCTGGCAGTCAGGAGACGTTGCGTTTCCCTGCGGGAAGAAGGGTTATGCAGGTCAAAAAACTTCAAAATTACGTCCTTTTATCAAGGCTCATTTTTCTATATGTTTTTCCGATTTATGGTGTAGTATGTTTGCGGGCAGTCTCGCAGTCAGGAGACGTTGCGTTTACCTGCGGGAAGAGGGGTTATGCAGGTCAAAAAACTTCAAAATTACGTCCTTTTAGCATGATTTTTGTTCATAACATCTGTTTCTACTAACTATTTGTGATATTAATTCATGATTACCAGACGTTACCAATGCCACTAAGACCATGCCAGATCCACATTTATAGGTAACATATTACTCTTTGGTTAACAGACAACATATAATTAATTTTCCAGACACAAATATGGTTGTAAAGTTAATGCCCGACGGCTTTAAATATGGCAACGAAAGTGCCTGTTTCAGAAGCCTGTTTTACAGTTTAAAAATTATAAGTCATCTTTACGTCATTTTATCAAGATTAAAAATTACAAGATATTACTGTTTGGCTAGTAGACAACCTATTTAATTTGCCAGACACAAAATCGGTTGCAAAGTTAATGCCAGACGGCTTTAAATATGGCAACGAAAGTGCCTGTTTCAAGAGTGTTTTATAGTTTAAAAATTAAAAGCCCTCTTTGCGTCATTTTATCAAGCTTAAAAATTACAAGACAAATTCTTTGGCTAGCAGACAACCTATAATTAATTTGCCAGACACAAAATCGGTTGCAAAGTTAATGCCAGACGGCTTTAAATATGGCAACGAAAGTGCCTGTTGCAAGAGTGTTTCATAGTTTAAAAATTATAAGTCATCTTTACGTAATATTATCAAGCTTAAAAATTACAAGATATTACTCTTTGGCTGGCAGACAACCTATTATAAATTTGCCAGATACAAATTCGGTTGCAAAGTTAATCCCAGACGGCTTTAAATATGGCAACGAAAGTGCCTGTTTCAAGAGTGTTTCATAGTTTAAAAATTATAAGTCATCTTTGCGTCATTTTATCAAGCTTAAAAATTACAAGATATTACTCTTTGGCTAGCAGACAACATATATAAATAATTTGCCAGACACAAATTCGGTTGCAAAGTTAATGCCAAACGGCTTTAAATATGACAACGAAAATGCCTGTTTCAAGAGTGTTTTACAGTTTAAAAATTACAATTACATAAATTTAAATTACTTACACAAAACTAAACTTTTTTTCGACATACACTATATATATATATTTACAAAGAAACGATTGTTGCTATGGTAACAATTAAGGGTTCACTGTCATTAAATGAAGCCAAATCCCTACAAAATATGACATTTTTTTAAACATGCACTTTCGTTGCCATACATAAAGCCATGTGGCATTAACTTTGCAACCGAATTTGTGTCTGAAAATTTAATTATATGTTGTCTGTTAGACAAAGTGCAATATCTTGTAATTTTTAAGCTTAGTAAAATGACGTAAAGATGACTTATAATTTTTAAACGATAAACCACTCTTGAAAGAGGCACTTTCGTTGCCATATATAAAGCCGTCTGGAATTAACTTTGCAACCGAATTTGTGTCTGGCAAATTAATTATAGGTTTTCTGCTAGCCTAAGTTTAATATCTTGTTATTTTTAAACTTGATAAAATGACGTAAAGATGACTTATAATTTTTAAACTGTCACTTCTGAAACAGGCACTTTCGTTGCCAAATTTAAAACCGTCTGGCATTAACTTTGCAGCAGATTTTGTGTCTGGAAAATTAATTTTAGGTTGTCTGTTAACCAAAGAGTAATGTGTTACCTATAAATGTTGATCTGGCAGGGTCTTAGCGACATTGGTAACGCCTCGCAATAATGGATTAATATCACAAATAGTTAGTAAAAACAGATGTTATAAACAAAAATCCTGCTAAAAGAACGTAATTTTGAAGTTTTTTTTTTACCTGAATAACCCCTTCTCCCTCAGGTAAACACAACGTCTCTCGACTGCCAGACTGCCCGCAAACGTACTACACTATAAATCGAAAGAATATATAGAAATTCAAGCCTCTATAAACTGACATAATTTTGAAGTTTTTTGACCTGCATATCCCCTCGTCCCATTGGTAAACGCAACGTGTCCTGACTGCCAGACTGCCTGCAAACGTACTACACCATAAATCGGAAAAACATATAGAAAAATGAGCCTTGATTAAATGACGCAATTTTGAAGTTTTTCGACCTGCATAACCCCTTCTCCCACAGGTAAACGCATCGTCTCCCGACTGCCAGGCTGCCCGCAAACGTACTACACAATAAATCGAAAGAACATACAGAATTTCGAGCCTTGATAACATGACATAATTTTGAAGTTTTTTGACCTGCATAACCCCTATTCCTGCTGGTAAATGCAACGTGTCCTGACTGCCAGACTGCCTGCAAACGTACTACACCATAAATCGGTAAAACATATAGAAAAATGAGCCTTGATAAAATGACGTGTTTTTTGAGGTTGCTAGCTCTTAGACTAAAAGGTCAGTGCAAAAAACTGAAAACATGGCAGCCTATGGATGATATTTTCGGAAGTATAATTTCAGTAGTATTAAGCACGTTTTTTCCTGAATTAAATTTTAGCTTAATATGTGAGGTATATGAAAATTTATAGGTAATATACAGGATAGTACAGAAGAAATCAGTAGATTGCCGTCTAATGGTAGAAATTACTGAAGATGAATTTTTAATTGTGTTGTGCATTTTCATGCGATATGAATTTTTAGTTTACTAAGTAGTTTATTTTCAAATCTACAGATCATATACAGATTGGCTCAAAAGAATTCTTTTCTGGCTATCAGCGGTACTTATTGATATCTTGTTAGGTAGATTTCGTAAGAAATGCTACTTATCACATTCTCCGTACGTTGGATTTTCTGACAATTTTTTCAGATCTACGCCGATAGAACACAAAACTACCCCAAATTTAAAATTTTACCTATTTATCTATCTATCTATCTATCGATACCGGGTGGTTCAAAAGATAATGTCCAAACGGCACGTGTGCATGTGCCAGGTCGTGAGGAGCAAAAATATTTCATAGTAACTAGGGGTCGGATACGCGACAGTGACGGTTCATTTGCAAAAGTTCAGGTAAGCAAAAGTTCAGATATCAAAGAAGTTCAAAAGTTCAGATGATAAGCAAAAGTTCAGATAAATGGACAGACAATTTAAGGGATTTTTCTGACTGAACTAAAACGTTCACACGTTATCTAAGCTTATAGCCCAGTAAATTTAGGGTTTGATAGCTAAGTAATTCATAATGAGCTGAAAATTTCAGAATTAGCTCTATATGACAAGTAAGAAAAAACCTTAAAAGTCTCAGCAGTTCTTATGTGTGCTTCTACCGAAAATGGCCGATCAAAGATGGCCGCTAAAACCTTTTTGCATCGTCCAATGTTTTTTTTTTCCATTTCTAAGTCATATATCAATATTTTTTTACTTCTGCAAAACTCTGTGACCTCTTCTTACATCCTGTTTTATTGTATACATAGGGTCTGACTAATGCAGGGGCACACGGGGCATGTGCCCCGAGCTCCCGTGCCAGAAAAGGCCTCAAAAATTAAAAAAGCAATAAAATTGCTAAAACAAACCCCCTCTCTCTTGAGGTTTTTTAATGGTCTTGTAAAAGAACCTTAAGGTGTAAGGGTCCCGCAAAGAGATGCCTATTCAGGCCTCAGTCTGTTAGTCGAGCCCTGTACCTAGTTTTTATCAAAATACAAGCTACGAATGAGTTGTACATTCATTTATTTGTCGTCAAATTAATAGAATTTCATTGCCCTTAGCCTGTTTTGCCTCGTACTTAAGAAACTATTGACAAGCCATCTGTATGTTTGTAATCCTATTTGTGAATATTATTTTTAAAATTTTGATTTAAAAAATGACAGATATTCCATTTTTCTATATAGAAATGTTTGTCAGAGGACTGTGATGGAAAAAAAAGAAAGAAAGTTAGACCAAGTTTAAATTATTTATTACAAGGCACAAAGATTTAAATCCAAAATAAAAGTACAATAAAACATATATAGTAATGCTTGTGATAAATAAGCTAATAATCTTGTGGTAAATAAACTTAAAACAAACTTACCAGAATTATACTCATTCAACGTCGTAACCGTTATCGTCGTCTCAAATCCGATAATAGAACGAACTGAATTTATGCATGTTTCTCCTAAGCAAGTGGTAGAAAACCTAGAACAATGGAGAGCTGCCTTCTTGGACTGGCATCTTTCATCACAGTCCCTTGCAGCAGTTATTTTGCAATCACAAGAGATAAGCTACAGAAGATCTTCGGGCGCTTCGGGAAGTGTTGAAGGTAATGGGTTTAATCTGCCTTCTTTCATGAACCATCCCCATTCAATAGGATCTAGGTTGTTTCCCAGCCACTGTTGGACTTTAAGATAAACCCAAAGTGAATGCTGCTAACTTGCTGCAGTTGTGGGTGGAAGAACAGCCAAGTTAAATTTTGATGAGAGGTTTTTGGTTACTTCTTTATTGTAACAGATATGTCGCAGCTCATCTAGGGAGTCAACTTTCTCTCCCCCAAAAAGGTGTTTCATGAATATCTCCCCAATTTCAATTACCTTTTGGGGTTTAAGTTGAGGACTGTTGAATAAGGAAGTCAAAGAAAGCAGCTCATGGTTTTTCTTTATCAGTTTAAAAGCTGAGGATTTCCATTCCTAAAAATTGCTGATGTTGTATCACATCCAGTTGCTGCATGTAGGAAGAGAATGGAATCCTTCATTGGGCCAAGTAATTTTTTAAATTTTAAATATGTTATAGCATTTTTGTTCGCGAGGTCGTAGAAAGAAGAGTGGTTTTCCTGGGTTACCTCGTGCGATGAGAATGGTCAGCATATCTGTATCAGTACCAACTACTGTGACTAATCTAGAATTGGTCTTACTTGAATTAATTGCTGTTCTACAGATTACTGCTTCAGCATCATCATCCGACTGTAGGGCAGTTATTCCTTCGGCCTGGAAGTAGCCCATGACCATTCGAATAAGCCTAGCCTTGTTCTCGGAGTTCCGTAAAAAACAGCTTGTTTGTTGTAGCCACCATGTTTTCGTCAAAAGCAATAGTTGCAGACATTTTGGACATAAATCTTCTTACCTCTCCACACTTTAAGTTGATAAGGCACAAGTGTATTCATCAAAAACAACTGCTTCACATGGAGAGAAGTGTTTCTGGACAAATCTAAGATATTTGAGGCATATATCTCTGTAGGTGTCGGACTCATTCCAAACCAATGTATGCGAAAGAAATCCTCCATCTACAATAAACGAGCAAGTTGGTGAAGGTTCGACACAAGTCTCACTTGTTTAAATGACAGCAGCTAAAGTTGATTTAACATTCTTCCTCATTGAAACTTCATCAAAGAGGGAGGGAGGTTGAGGAACCAATTCGTATTTGAGATAATCTCGTAGATTTTCATTTGACTTGAGAAAAGCAGCAATCTTGGTAAACAACTGTAGAGGATTGAATATCACAATTGAATTCCTTATTATCAATGTGTTATTTGTTTCCGATATTGGTATAATTCTCTTTTTCCCTTGAAGTTTAATTTCCCCATAAACATCCTATGATTGAAGTCAGTAAATTTTCACCAACTTTCTTTGCATTGTCATAGTTTGTTTTATCATCAGCAACCAATCCATTAGCTACATTCATCAAATGTTTAGGACATTGATTATCGAAAGGATTGTGAAGCAGTAGCCATTCGGATAGCTTATTCAAATCAGAATCATCTCTTTATTGTCTGGAAGGCCGAAATTCAACGTGTTGTTCTCAGCATGCATAAGTTTTTTCACAAAATTCTTCTAATACTTCCGATACTTTCATGTTCATTGGGCAAGAAGCAATCCATCTGGACAAAGTAGAATCTTCCATTCCTCGGCCATGTGTTAAGCCTCCTGCTACTTTTACGGATTTCATGAGACTCTGCTCTATTATCATGTCTGATGCAACTCCACTCCATGCCCTGTCTTTTCTGGGAATAGTAAAATAACAATCAACAATTTTTTTTTTAATTCATTGCTTTCCATTTTCTCCATCAATTTTTCCATTTGCTGAATATATAAATGGGCACATTTGGCATAAAAAATGTGGCCTGCTGCATGAAAGTTAGGCATCATGGATTTAATGTTATGCAAATGTAAATCCCAGTTCCCAACTCGATCTGCTTGAATACATAAAAGAATAAGTGTAATCTGTTCCATGTACTGTAACCACAGCTTGCCAGTTCTAGAAAAGTCTCTGCTTTCTGCAGCTGTTTCAATAGAGTTTATCAACTGTTTAATGCAGTTGTTGTCTTGAAGATCTTCAATACGGCTTCCATTTGTCACCATAAGTTCATGACTAACATCTCGAATTTTGCTTTTGGAATCGTCATCTAACTCGTGCAGAGAGTGTTGAAGAAGTTTCTCATACAGAGTTACGTATGTGAGAAAATGTGCTCTTAAGGCTGTCGAATAAGCATGTCACAGTGATAATAACTTATGATATAATATATATTAACTTATTCTTATCTGCATTTTTTGTTGAAAAAAGGCCTGTGTGTGAAAATGTAGGTGAAAACTCCAAAGGAAAAAACGATTTTTATTTTTTTAAATAACTAGGGGGCCCTGCCCCCTACGAGCTACGCTCGCCAACCCCCGTTCAGGCAAACCAAAATCCAAAAAGCACGCTAATTTGATCGGCTTTAAAAATATTGAATTAAAATTTTTAAAAAACAGTAGCGATCTCTCTGTAAACGGGTTTCCATTCGTTTTTCTTGGATTGGGGATTTTTAAGACCAAATCTGCTGCTGTTAAGAGATACAATGATGGTTTTCGTATTTAATTAAAAAAATAGTTAAACATTTGAAAATAAGCTAATGTAAAATGAATTAAGTAAACAATGCCATTGTCTCCCGGTATTTTTTAACAGCGCTATAAGATAGTTCTTTTAAATAATTCATTTTAAATGTATCGTTTTAAATCTGACGTAATTTACACCAAAGTTTTATTTCTCTTATTAATATTCACGTGAAAATACTTTTGTTGTTAGAAGGAAATATTATTTGCGCTGTCTTCGAATTCACGATAATAGTTGAAAAGATTATCTCAAAATATCTCGCACAAATATATTTTTCAATTTAAATTGTTTTGCTTTATTTTTTTGCCATTTTAAATATGACGTAATTTCCTCAAATTACAAGTTTTAACGCATAATAATTTCTTTTATTTTAAGATTTTGTTTCTCTTTTAAAATTCAAGTGCAAATATGGTTCGTCGCCGATGTCATATAATACTATATATTGGCGCAAATTTTTTCCGACGCTAATTTCATATACGCAACGGGTACTTAACTGGTGCTAAAGTGTTGTTATTTTGCTTGATATCGTAACCCGGATGGGTACAGATGTCATATTCGCCCCATATTGGCGCGATTTTTTTCGGTTTCCAATTTGGCGAAAACATCAACAGCATATACAACATAATCCGGGTTACCACATCAAGCAAAATAACGACACTTTGGCAAATTGCGCCAAAATGCTCGTATATGACATCTGTGCCTATGGTTCTTATGACGTAATTTTCCTGCTTTTAACATGTAATCATTTAATTCTAATTTTAAAGTTTTTTTTTCTGTTTGTAATAGTCACGTGTAAATAAATTTTTAATTTGAAGTAAACATTATTGTTTGCGCTGTTTATGCAACTGGCAACAGTTAAAATCAATAACATTTTCTAAAATTTGTAAAAAATATCTCTCGAAATGCTGAAAATTTGAATTTAAAATTGAAATAAAACATCAAAAAATGAGTCAGATAAGAAAACTAAATGCAATCTGCACATCGGGAACTTATAACGTATAAAATGATCTAAAAATGATTAAATTCTCATGTATAGTTTTTGCTCCAATAAAACTTTTTTAATGGAACGATTTTGTCCAACTTTAGCATTAAATATCTCTTAAAATAATTCTTCGATTTGAAAACTGTCTGCATCAGCGTATTTATCAAACATTTCTCTATAATACCACCGATTTTCATATTTTTGTATGCAACAGTTTTTTTAATATTAACGATGAAATGCCATGCTTAAGCATTCAAATTGGATGTGGTCTACCCGGAATATCTACGCAGATGTTCATTGGTCCATTTCCAAATCAAAACTTTTTCTTATATATAAAAGGATTTCAGTTTAAATAAATCGTATTACCGTACATTTATAATTTCTTTATATTTAAACCTAAGCTCATATTCAAATTAGCATACTTGCTCACTGCATTGGTTTCCTTAGAAGCGAAAAATATTCACTTTTGACATAATAATGCAGAAAAACATCCAACAAGGCGCAATTATTTGGCGACCACAGTTGATCCGCCATTTTGGATGGAAGCCGACATCGAATTTTTTGAGACTTTTCAGGATCCATTCTATACATATCCAGGAGCTAATCCTGAAAATTTTAGCTCATTATGAATTTCTTAGCTATCGACCCCCTTTTTGGTCTAAATTTACTGGGCTATTAAGACTGGCAGCATCAGTTAGTGCTGGCATATGTAATTTATTTTTTTTGTCTTTTTTTTAAATTGTTGTTGTTGTTTACATTTTTATGATTATTTTTTTTTCTCTTTTTATCATTTTCTGAACTCCAGAGATTATAATTTAAAGGAAAAACTTTTGATTATTGCTTATATCAATGAAGACATTTTTTCCAATACTGCCATATCTCTAATTCTTCTTAAATGTGTTAGTTGAATAGGATAAGCGTTCTTCTACCGTTCGAGCCATTTCATAGTTGTTTCCAAACATTCAAAAGCTTTGTTATGTGATAAAACTGGATTATTGTTTTAGCATTCGGTTTCATTTTATTCAATTTCTTTTCATAATGCATCCGATCCACACTCTCATCACCATTTAAAATCTGATATCCAGGATTATGTACTTCACTATTTAACCACTCCTTAATTTCATTTCCTTCATAGCTTACGATTCTTCCTATCTCCTTTATTGTTTTACATTCCTCATTTTCTGATCCACTATCATTTTTTTTTTTTTTTTTTTTTTTTTTTTTTTTTTTTAGCCAATAAATAATTGGGAATTCGGTTATTTATTATTATTTTCTTTTTTTGGCTGAAATAAGCTGTTCGGATAACTGGAAGTTAGGTTTAAAAATTTTTGAGGGCAATAGGCTGTTTGGATAATTGGAAATTCTGTTAATTGAAATTCCGATAATCGGCGGCCTAATGTAATGAAATAAAAAAATTATCACAGACTTTTCCAATCCAGCAGTGCAAAAATAAATGATTTATCTTTATTAAGGCCGTTGTTATTTTAATTCGAAACCAGGGACCCATTTTTTAGATGACACTGTATAACAATTCAAAAAACGTCTAAACACAGGATTTCAGCAATTATCGTTCGCAGTCCATCCTGTAACCGAAATTTTCTGTGTGTCCCCTGTAAATGAACGTTGGATGCTAGGCAATCCATAATCTATGAAAAACATGTTGTTGTTCACCGCAGTGTTTCTCCACATAGATCATAATGTAATGAATTATTTTGCACTTCCCTATAAAAGAACTATAAATGCTTTTACTCTATACTCTGTAGAAAGCATTCTGTCATCTACATTAGCGATGCATATGAATTTCAATAAAAGGCACTACTCATGATATTTTCCCAAACACCATAAGGTAACTGAATTTTGTGTGTGTGTGTGTGTCATTTCAATATAAACGAACTATAAATTCTGCAAATAATTTTTTAATCGCGAGCATTCTGTAATAAGTATTAATTACATTACAATGCGAGTATATTTATGAGAATTTTAGCCCGGATAGTCAGCAGAGGGCAGAAAGAGAAATGGAAATCTTACACTATGTTATCCTTCTAATTCCTATGTTAGAATTCGTTCTAGAAATTTCATAATTCAGAGAATCTGAATTCATACCAGAAAAAATTTCAGTAATAATTTTACTTTATTTAAATATTGAATGTCAGTTATTAAAAAAAAACAAAAAATGCTATTTTAAATTTCTGGAGTAAATTTGGAATATCCGATTATAAAAAATTACTAAATTCAAATCCCGGTGGTAGCATATATGCTACCATGGGCATTAGAGGGTTAAACTATGTTGGAAAGTAGTAAGATTTTTTCTATAATTTTATTTCTATTTGTTATAATTATTAAGGTATCTCATTTCATTTGGACCGCTTGTTTTAAAAAGAGTGCAATACTGAATAAATACACATATCTGTAATTAAATAATAAAACTTTATATAAATACTCATAAAAATATAACAAGAAATAAAATATCACGCGTCAAGCATAGATTATGAAACACTTTCCAACACATTCAGAATTATGTAACAAAACTACACCGTTTAAAAAATTAAAATACTACGTCTAATTCAACCATATGGAAACGCATAACACATTTCAAAAGCCATTTTCAGCTGTTCTAATCTACAATCGTAAAATTATCCGAGTTTTTTCAGCAGCCCTGTATATGATATATATATATTTATATCTATTAACTACATGCATGCAAAAATTTAGTTCACATAAGAAATACATGTACTTCAGTAGAAAATTCCAGTTCAGCAATTTCATCTAATAAGAAGAATGGTACGTGAATACTTTTGGGTTCCCCCGTATATGAAGTATAGATTTATATATAACGAGTGACATGTAAAAAATTAACATAATTTAAAAGCGCATACCGAATTTTAAACCGTACACTCTAGCAATTATTACTCAAAGACAATACTGTAACCGATTTATTTTGTGCGTCCCTGCTAATAATGCCCTGTTCTAACGCGATCGTAGCAAAATTCAGTGATTTATACCAGTTTCAATACTTTTGAAATATCGTAATGTCACTAAAATTCTCTGCAAGCGATTTTTCCCCATATACCGTAATGTAATGGAATACTTTTAAGTTACCCTGTAAATGAACTCTTAATCCTACATACTTCATATACAATACCAAACATGCTTTGGTGACCTTAAATAAAGTTCATCAATTGCATGAAAATCCGAGTATATTTACGGGAGTTAGAACGTGTATAGAGGGACAGAAAAACCGAATGTATAAACACTTTTCGACTTTGTTGGAAAGTGTTAAAAATGAAATGAGTTCATTTGTGATCTTGTCTCCATTTGCTTCGGCTGTTGACGGGCTGTTAAATTTTCCAGCTCGGAATGCTTTCTACGTGTTTTTATATTTTTATGATGATTTATGCAAAATTTTATTATTTAATTGTGGTTCATCGCTAATTATTTGGTGCATACACATATTTTTAGTTCAATTGTACTGCAGAATGATGAAAAAACGTAAAATCCTTACAATATCTTAAAATATTTAGAGAAAATTGGGGCCTGGCTGCATTTAATTAGTAAAATTTTATATTTACGCAAGACAGCGTATACTTTATTCAACTAAATATATTTAAATTTCACGTCCTACATATTACTATGACACTCACCTGTGCAATAAACTAGGAGTTTTACAATATATTCAAAATTAGCTGAAATATTTGAAAATTTGTCAAAATATATATATATTTTTTTTATATACAGTTTCCATTCTTTTATTTTCGAATATGGAAAGGAACATAGAGTTATGGAGTAATGTGTAAAACATTTTTACAAAATTTTGCTGAAATATGTTTAAAACATTTTGTGTAATGAATTTTATCAAACATAAAAATAACGGAAAAATTGATTTTCCAGAAGTAGAATTTTAAATTATTCGTATCTATATTGTTTCTTATCTATAAATTTAATCTAGAAATGTCTGATAAGGTTTATTTGTGCTTTTATTTGCAAAAGTAAGCAAATCATGCAAAGATATTGGTTTGGAAATATTGGTTGGATTTGTTCTGGCCTTCCTACAGTCGCTTCCAGTACTCATTGCTTCCTGTTTGTTAAATTGGCCATAACTCCTCTTCTAGTAATTGTCGTTCAAAACAGATTTGGAATCGTAAAATATTGTTTATTTTTTTAAATAAAACAATAAAAAATATTTCGAAAATTTTAGCCATTTTAATGTAGGCAGAGACCTTAACACCTTCACGCCGGCGCGGCGGGTCACCCCCGACTGTCTCAGAGTTGTCAAGTCTCCGGCTTTTGCACACCACTACTATTTTAGAGAAAATGTTGTTCCTTTAAATCTCCTAATTGTTCTAATTAAATAAAACAACATTTTCTGTATTAAAATACTGGTATTCAACAAGCCGGAGACATGGCAGCTCCGAGACAGTCGAGTGTAACCCACCGCGCCGGCGTGAACGTGTTAACACATTGCCGATGGGCAATTTTTATCAAATCTGAATTTCAAAATAGTAGAATCTACTCCCTGTTCAGGAAGTCTTTTGTAAATTGGTGTTCTAGATAAGTTTCCCTAATTTATGCATCGGTAAACATCTTTCAATGTACGAACTTAATAAAAAATATCTTACAATCTAAAAAAATACGGACAGCATGATGTAAATGCATTTTGTGTAAGTTAGAAGACACGCACTTAGTCAACGATGTTTTCTTTATAAAAACAAGACAGGAAACTCGTGAATGTGTGTTAACCCCTCCATGGTCGCATTAAATTGCTGTTTAAAAATTCAAATTGCTTATTGCCACCATCTTTTTGAAAAAGAAATATTCACCTTGTTGAATGACAGGTAAAATGATACGTTAATAAAACAGATTACACTATTTTTAAACTGGTGGGAATCAAACAATCTGAATAAAAGACGCAGCCCGTGAATATCACGGGAGCGAGAATTAAGGGTTAATACAATACGGACTGCCTGCCACTTAATGGTTCAAAGTATTGCTCCACTAGAGATCCGAGATTTGCCACCGGATTTGGGTAACATTTACTCAATTTTTCATTTTTTTGGGTTCGATAAATGAATCAAGCTAGGTTCGAAAACAAACCCGCCCGTTTAGCATTAGCTGACCCATTTCCCAGATATACGCTATATAGCACACCAGGACACACGGTGTTAAATCATGATTGTCCGTAACTTAGGGTTCTGTAAGGATACTAGATAGTGTTGCCAGGTCTCCCACCTAAATAAGGGTTCCAAGCTCTGGACACCGCTAATCTCTTTAAATTTATTTCGGCATGTTTAAACGCAGATAATTCTGTCATTCGATAAGACGAAGAAAATTACTTTAAAATACTACTGCCCAGAGCATTTGGAACAACGATTTACGCTGGATATCTGGAAACACTAATTCTAGTGCATCTTTTTACGATTTTAAATACTTTTTAAGCCCTTAAGGGGGCAGAATACATTTAAACCTTCAAAATTTTCGAAAAAATTTTAATACATATATTGATTTCCTAATCATTTCTGAACAATATGCAAAATTCCGCATTAAAAAATTCCCATTACTTTAATAATTATGATAGTTTTATTAAGGCTATATATTAAGACTACATAGGACAATTAAACTTTGCGTTGTGTTTATTCAAAACGATGAATTTTGATACTGCGCGCAATGTTACTAAAAAACTATGCATGACAATCAAAAGAAATGTTTACCACATATTCTTTTTTGTATCATAAAAAACTTAAAACCAGAAAAAGGTAAGATATTATTTTTTTTTCTCGTTTTGTAAATTGAAAATATTTTTTAAAAAGGGAAAATTTTTAATTTTTCGTTAATTTTTTAATTGAGTCAATATTTTTTGCAAATATTCTAGTTTTAGTATAAAGGTAGCACTACTATGTATTTGTTTTCACCAAAGTTTCCTCTTTATACGCATATTTTCAGATTTTATCATGCGCGCAAGATTTTTTTCTGTTATTTTCATATATTTTTAAACTTATCATTTCAATATATATTTATGAATTTAATTTATCTATTTAAATATAAATTACATATGAACTTTATATTTAAATGAAGTTTGATTTTTATTTTTGACTTATTACACAAGTTTTCAAGCTTGCAGCATAGTGATATTTTTTACTTTTTCGACTTCTTCAAAGGTATCCTACCCTCTTAATGCTCGAATTAAATTACGGTCTAAAAATTGAAATCGCTTATTGAAAACCACATTTTTGAAAAAGAAATATTCACCTTATTTAATTACAGGTGAAATGGCACCGTAATAAAGCCAATTACACTAATTTATAAAACTGGTGGGAATCAAATATTCTGAATAAAAGACACAGCCCGTGAATATCCCGGGAGCGAGAATTAAAGGGTTAAGCAATAATCTTTAATATTGTTAAACCCAATAATGTGTATTATTTTTCTTTGTACAATTTTTCTTTTCTTGTATGAAGAAGTAGATTATATAATATAAATGTCACTTTCGAAAATGTGTGCTAATATAAACGTTAGTTTACAGGTAATAAGAAAAAATCAATAAGCAAAAAAGATTTTTTCGAAGATTAACATTCAAGACATAAAAAATCACACGGAGTTGATCACACGGATCAGATTTCCAAGACATCTGACGACCAATTTTAAATGAAATTTCATTCTTAAACTTCTAAACATCCCATAATATTACTATTTACAACGTCGTATAGAGAAACAAAAATGTACTTTTAAATGTAATTTGTTTGAAAGCTATATCTCAATTTGTTTCTGAGTTATTATTTTTTTTTTTTGTAGTTTTTATTACTTTTTTTGTCATAGTGGCAACAGAAGTATCCATGTCTGTTGAAAGTAAATGGAAATACATATTATTGTATAGACCAATCAGAAAATGAATAAAATGCGGATTAAACCAATAAAAAGCTTCAGATATGCTTTTGATTTCCTACCCTGACGAGAACAATAACCATTTTTCCAAATGGTTAAAAAGAATATTTTGTAAAGATGTAGACCATAAAAACATTGCCACTGTTACTTTATAATAAATATGAAAAAAATATCATTTTTTGCAAAGTTTTTAATTTAAAAGTGATCAAACAAAATTAATAAATTAAAAGTAGTTTCTTAGCATGTAGAAGATTATAGTTTGTTCAAACATACGAAAATATATGCATTTTAAATACTTGTTTTGACTCTCTAACCCATTAATATGTAATTATTTTTCTTGTATACTTTCTCGTTTCAAATATGATGTATCTTATATATTACTAGCAGGCCCGCCTGGCGTTGCCCGGGGTTTATAAATAATAACCTGAAATAAAACTTAAGTTTATATGAATTTATATCTTTGGAAATTATTTTAAAAAACCTAATTTCGGAGGCCCCATTAACTTCCGCAGCGCGGAATGTGTTCCCATCAAACTTCTTTCCGAACGAACCTGTAACCTATGGCATCATTTACCGGAGATAATCGAAAACCAAGTTGAGTGAGCCAAACCTCGTAGGAATCAAGCCCACAGAGAAACAAAATGCACTATTAATGTTAGAAAATGTTGGTAACTAAAGTCTATGATAAAATTTCATTATACAGAAAGTAGATGAATTGTAATCTAAGTTGAAGGCAGCAAATCCCGTTGAAATTGACCCCTTAAAACCGAGGAAATAACGCACCACCAAGAGGTGAAAGATGCCTCCTCACATTGTAAATTTCATGAATTACTGTTAACATTAACACGATATTTAATAAACGGATGAAATCTCTTATCTAAAGTTAACTTTAAAGTAACGCGATTTTTTAATTTACGGCTGTAATGAGTAGACGTAAGTGGATGCTGAAAAAGGAAATTAATGTTCGAAAAAGGTGGTGGCTGACGTATAAAGAAAGACCGATCCCTGGGTGCCAGGCTCTTAACTGGAATGTAATTGGGTATAAGAAAAAAATTTTGAGGTTTTAAAGTAGCTGGAAGAAGCTAAAACTATGTTAAAGAAAATTGTAATAGAATAGGATAGTTTTCAAAGAAGTTGCAACAAAGGTCCCAAGAAGACGATTCAAGATTGGTGGTAACTGAAGTCTGCTTTTTTTTTTTTTTTTTTTTTTTTTTTTGTCGTTTATGTGGTCATTCTGGAGAACTTAAGAAGTTGTTAGAAGAAAAAAGCTCCTGAATCGAACCAATTTTAAGGGAGCTATTACAGGGGGCGCAAAACGGCCCAACTGATAGTTGAGAGCAGGCCCCTAACATGAAAACATGTTTAAATGTTTTAGTAGTTAGCGTTTTAGATCTTCAATTAGTCAAAATTAATCAAAGGGTAAGAAATAATCATTAGAATAATATTTTAAAGAAATGCGCAAAAATGGGGTAAATGCTTAAAAATTGGCCCTAGAGCTCCAATAAAAATATGAGGATGTTGGTATAGGGGGAAGAGTCCAAGACTCAATTTTAAAATTATGTAATGAGAAGGTGAGAAAATTAGGGTGTAAAAAATGCATAGCACACAAAAAATTCAAGGAGCCCCGCATCGGGCCCTACAGGACCCTAAGGTGTCTCAGGATTTTAACTGGAATATAGAAACGGGAGAAAAACGAAATGGAAAAATGGTTCCAAAAATTAAGATCGGATTAAGAAGGGCAATTTACTAATAATTTATGATGCAAAAGCTTCAAGGGGCCTTGTGCCGGGACCCAAGGGGGAATGGACTTAAGTGGCATGTACTTTGGTATAAATACACTTTTTAGTAGTTTATCATGTAATCTGAGGATAATAGAACTATGGTAAAGAAAATTGAAAACAAAATATGGTAAAGGAATTCGGATCATTTTAAAAGAAGATGCACCAAGGGCCCGAAGAAGACAATTTATATTCAAAATTGGTGGTAATTGAAGTCTGAAATATTTTTGTGTCGTTCATGTAATACCTGGAGAACCTAAGATGTTGTTAGAAAAATTAAGCTAGTGAATCGGACTATTTTGAAGGGATCATTAGAATATAATTAAAAAGAAATGTGCAAAAAATTGGGGGAAATGCTTAAGAAAGGGACCTAGTGACACAGTAAAAATATGTGAGTGTTGGTCTAAGGAGAAGTGTTCAGACTCAACTTTAAAATTACGCACTGCGAAGGTGAGAAAAATGGGTGTGAAAAACGCATGGCCCACAAAAAATTTAATGGACCCTGGACCGGGCCCTACGGGACCCTAGATGGGCCCATGGTCTTAACTGGAATGTAGAAACGGGAGAAAAACTAAATGAAGAATGTATCCAAAAATGAAGATGGAATAAAATGGAAGCAATTTATTAAAAATTTAGTGCACTAAAACTTCAAGGGGCTCTATACCGGGTCCCTTTCAAGGGTGCCAGGGTCTTAAGTGAAATGTAGAAATGGGGCAGAAACTGAAAGGAGAATTCACCCCAAAAACGAAGAAGATCGCATAGGCCCTGTACTGGGCCCCTTGTCAGGGATCCAGGGTCTTAACTTAAAATGTAGAAATGGGGTAGGGACTGAAAGGAGAACTCACCCCGAAAACGAAGAAAATCGGATAGAAAAGAGGAATTTTATTAACAATTTAGTGCACTAAAACTTCAAGGGGCCCTGTACTGGGCTCCTTGCAGTGGATCCAGGGTCTTAACTAAAATGTAAAAATGGGGCAGAAACTGAAAGAGAATTCTCCCCAAAAACGAAGAAGATCAGATTGAAAAGAGGCAAGTGATTAACAATTTAGTGCTCTAAAACTTCAAGGGGCCCTGAACCGGGCTCCTTGCAAGGGTGCCAAGGTCTTAACTGAAATGTAGAAATGGGGTAGAAACTGAAAGGAGAATTCACCCCGAAAACGAAGAAGATCGGATAGAAAAGAGGCATGTTATTAACAATTTAGTGCACTAAAACTTCAAGGGCTGTGTACTGGCCCCTTGACAGGATTCCAGGGTCTTAACTGAAAATGTAGAAATGGGGCAGAAACTGAAAGGAGATTTCACCCTGAAAACGAAGAAGATCGGATAGAAAAAAGGCATGTTATTAAAATTTAGAGCACTAAAACTTCAAGGGGCCCTGTACCGGGCCCCTTGCAATGGTGCCAGGGTTTTAACTGAAATGTAGAAATGGGGTAGAAACTGAAAGGAGAATTCAACCCCAAAACGAAGAAGATTGGAGAGAAAAGAGGTATGTTATTAACAATTTAGTGCACTAAAACTTCAAGGTGACCTGTTTTGGGCCCCTTGACAGGGTGCCAGGGTCTTAACTGAAATGTAGAAATAGACAGAAACTGAAAGGAGAATTTACTCCCAAAACTAAGAAGATGGGATAGAAAAGAGGCACGTTATTATCAATTTAGTGCATATAAACTTAAAGGGGCCAGGGGCCCCGGGCCCTTAACAAATTAAAAATCTGAGCCTCAGGTGCATCAGGACCTGTTTTCGACTAATCACTTCTGAATTTTCAGACTTCTACGTGCGGTAAATTTCGCTAGCCATCGCCAACAGACACACACACAGAGCGATTTGTTCTTTTATTAGTACTAGGGGATCGTACCCGGGCTTCCCGGGTAAAATAATATAGGTGGAAACATTTTTTTAAATTGAAAACCAATAATTTTTTAATATGCAATAATTTTTTTACATTGCCCACTTACTTTTAAAAAGCATTTTTCATATGGAAATTACGAATTATACAATCAAATAAATTTTTGAAATTTATCAAAAGCGATATTTTCTTATTAGCCGCTTGCTAAGAGTTATTTGACCAAGATTTTACTACTTACGGCATTTTATATTCTGATAATTTCAGAGCTTATACATGTCTCTTAAATTTGTGTTTTATTTATATTATTTTATTTATTTATTCATAAGGAAGTTTTTTAATGGTTATTAGCCGTAAGAAAATGATGAACTCTTTATTTTGTTTTAAGGACAAACGGATTAATCTTTCGTAATCAAGCTCCGCGCGAATTAAATAATATAATATGCGCGATAAATTAAAAAATATTTCATGCTTTAAAATTATTTTTAACACCATAGACAATCAGTAAACTGAGATGAATTTTGCAAACAAATTCCATTTGAAGAAAAAAAAAATTATATTTCGTGATCTAAAATTTTAAATAGTACGATTACAAATATGTTAGATTTCTGTTTTTTCAATATTATTCTTTTATTTATTTATTAAGAAGTATTAATTTCGTTAATTTGTCTTTCACAAATATGTTAGATTGATGTGTTTTTTAAATTATTCTTTTATTTGTATATAAAGGAAGTACTAATTTCGTTATGCAAAAATAGTCAGAAACAAATGCTGAAAAATGTTTGTTGCTTTATGTGCAAAATGTTTATTATTATTATGTATTGAAACCGGTACGCGATAAGATAAACTTTTTTTAAAAAATCATACTTAAAAATTATTTTAGAAAAGATAATACATCAGTCAAGTACGATACAGTTTTTAACAAATTGCATTTGAAAGTAAAAATTTTCCCTATGAGACGAAAATCGAAAATGTACGATAGTCAGAAGATTAAAAAATTGCGGTAGCGAAAATTTCAAGACCGAAATTTGATCGTGAAGTGTTGCCATTCGTAAAATGATGCCACGTTACACACAGATACGTTTGTTCTTTATAATATAGATACTTAATCAGTGAAATATAATAAAGATCAGTTATTAGGATGTGGTTATCAATTGAGGCTCTTATGCTTGGTATTCCGGAATGAAAAACAGCAATTTCCACCTAGTCAAAAATTGCATACGCACTTCTGATATCCATATTCATCATTTTAAATAATGTATTTTGTTTGATCATTTAAAAATCATTTTAACTCAAAACTTGAAATCAAGATTGTCAGCAATATCTTTTATGTGAACTACCCACTCTTTACTTGAGATTCTAATCTCACTTTTGAAGAGTAAAAATTTCCGTAATTTATGTTTTTTAGACGCATTTGTGTTAAAATGTTTTGATTTATCAAAGAAAATAATCGTTTTCTTTTAAATATGACTTCATTTTCACTTAAATATGCACTTTGCATAGTGTCTGAAACTTAGTATCAGTACACATGCAGAAGGAAAAACAATATAGAAAATTTATGAGGAAATATGCGTGTTTTCAAAGGCAGTATATGTTATTTTCCGTTATTATGCCTCTAATATAATATTCTGTTCCTAATAGGATTTTGCGCCACTATACCCTATACAACAATTTTTATCAACGATTTTGAATTTTTATCAGAAAATAGCATGAATAAAGATAAAAAATACCTCATTATTTCTCTCTTTTCTGTAATAATGAAAGCTATCTAATTTTCAGAATGTTGTAGAAATTTCCTAAAATGCTTTTAAAATTAAAATATAAAAGTGGGGATATTAAAAAAAAAAAAAAAAAAAAAAAAAAAAAAACAGATAGTGCGATCACATCTACAAATGAAGATCTTTCAGTTTAAAAGAAATGTTAGTAAAATTGGTTCAGCAGAAAGATCAGGACAGGTGACTAAAAAACACACTTATGTTTTAAATATATAGATTATATAAAATTGGGAAAAATTTAATTAAGCAAATTGTGTTATTTTGATAAAATTATAGTAGAATGTCCTAAAGCATTAAAATTTTATTATTCGAGAGGACTTTGGACAAAAACTTTGGGAACATGATATTATTTTAACTACGAATCATTTGTTTGCTTGTCTAACTCGGCGAACCAAATCCATCCAGGCGAGAATCATCAATTTCCGTAATATAAATCGCTATTATTTGCATGTCACCTCTCTTTTATAAATACAATCTAAAATTTTGTAAAACCTTGCGTTTTATCAGTGTGTGGCTTCGAGGTGCAAAACTTCATATATAGATATACCTTTTCCCCAAATTTTGTATCTCTACATGCAGCGGTTTTTTCAGAACCCCGTCGACGCACTCACACACAAACTTCTTTCTTTATTATTATAGATTCATAGGGAAGTTGTTTTTAAATGGATATTAGCCGTAAGAAAATGATGAACTCTTTATTTTGTTTTAAGGGCGAACGGATTAATCTTTCGCAATCTAGCTCCGCGCGATATAGATAAATTAAACAATATTTCATGCCTTAAAATTGTTTTTAAAACCATAGACAATCAGTAAACTGAGATGAACATTGCAAACAAATTCCCTCTTTTGAAAACAAAAATCGTATTTGGTGATCTAAAAATTTAAATTGCGTGCTAAATCTAAACACAAATGTGTTAGATTTGTGTTTTTTCAATATTATTCTTTTATTTGTTTATAAAAGAAGTATTAATTTCGTTAATTTGCCTTTCACAAATATGTTAGACTGGTGGTTTTTTTAATATTATTCTTTTATTTGTTTATAAAGGAAGTATTAATTTCGTTATGCAAAAATAGTCTGAAACAAATGCTGAAAAACGTTTGTTGCTTTATGTGCAAAATGTTTATTATTATTATGTATTGAAACCGGCACGTGATAAGATAAACTTAAAAAAAATCATGCTTAAAAATTATTTTAGAAAATATAATACATCAATCAATTAAGATACAGTTTTTAAACAAATTGCATTTGAAAAAAAATTTGTTTTTTCCTATGCGACGAAAATTGAAATTGTACGATGGTCAGAAGATTAAAAAATTGCAGTAGCGAAAATTTCAAGACCGAAATTTGATCGTGAAGTGTTGCCATTCACAAAATGACGTCAGCGTTACGCACAGATACGTTTGTTCTTCATAATATAAATAGATAGATACTTAATCAGTAAAATATAATAAAGATCAGTTATTAGGATGCGGTTATCAATTGAGACTCTTATACTTGGTATTCCGGAAGGAAAAATAGCAATTTTCACCTTCTCAAATTTTGCATGCGCACTTCTCATATCCATATTCATCATTTTCAAAAAAATTGTATTTTGTTTGATCATTTAAAAATCATTTTAACTCAAAACTTAAGTCACGATTGTCAGCAACATCTTTTATGTGAACAGACGCTCTCTTTACTTTAGATTCTAATCTCAATTCCGGAGAGTAAAAATTTCCGTAATTTATGTTTTTTAGACGCATTTGTGTTAAAATGTTTAGTTTTATCTAAGAAAATGATCGTTTTTTTAAATATGACTTCATTTTCACTTAAATAGGTATTTCTCCTAGTGTATGAAACTTAGTATCAGTACACATGCAGAAGAAAAACAATATAGAAAATTTGTGAGGAAAAATGCGTGTTTTCAAAAGCAGTATGTTATTTTCCGTTATTATGCCCCTAATATAATATTCTGCGCCTAATGGGATTTTGCGACACTAAACCCTATACAACAATTTTTTATCAACAATTTTGAATTTTTATCAGAAAATAGCATGAATAAAGATGAAAATACCTCGTTATTTCTCTCTTGTCAGCCATAATGAAAACTATCTAATTTTCACCATTTTGAAGAAATTTCACAAAATGCTTTTAAAATTAAAATATAAAAGTGGGGATATTTAAAAAAAAACAGATAGTGCGATCACATCTACAAATGAAGCGCTTTTAGTTAAAAAAATATATTAATAAAATTAGTTCAGCAGAAAGATCAGGGCAGATGACTAAATAACACACATGTGTTTTAAATATATAGATTACATAAAATTAGGAAAAATTAAAATAGGCAAATTATGTTATTTTGATAAAATTATAGTAGAATGTCCTAAAGAATAACATTAAAATTTTATTATTCGAGAGAATTTTGGACAAAAACTTCAGGAACATGATATTATTTTAAACCACGAATTATTTGTTTGCTTGTCTAACTCGGCGAAGCAAATCCATTCAGGCGAGAATCATCAATTTCTGTAATATAAATTGCTATTATTTGCATGTCACCTCTCTTTTTATAAAGACACTCTAAATTTTTGAAAGACTTTGTGTTTTATCAGTGTATGATTTCGATTACATTATTTTCAAATGTGAAGCATTATCACCAGCGAAGAATTTCAAAGCAGCTGGGCTGTGAAAATGACGCACTTCTACAAAACATAATTCAGGTTTAAGAATTAAATTTTTAAAGGTACACATATATTAAGACAGACTTTAAATACAATTAAATACAATAAACCCAACTGGAGTGAAAAATTAGCGGGGGCCAGGAATCGAACCTGGGGCGACAGCATAACGTGCTGTTGCTCTACCGTTAAGCTACCCCTGCCCGATGTCCTAGCCTGGCAATTTCTCACTAATAAACCAAGTTGGGGAACGTCACCGTCCATTTATCAGATAGCACAGGATGACGTGACAACGATGAATAAATATCTTTTTCCATCGATCCACAATATATATATTAAAGCACATAAATTAACGTCTGAATTTCATTTTCAATTTTTAAAGGTACACATATATTAAGACAGACTTTAAATACAATTAAATACAATAAACCCAACTGGAGTGAAAAATTAGCCGGGGCCAGGAATCGAACCTGGGTCGACAGCATAACGTGCTCTTGCTCTACTGTTAAGCTACCCCTGCCCGATGTCCTAGCCTGGCAATTTCTCACTAATAAACCAAGTTGTGGAACGTCACCGTCCATCTATCAGATAGCACAGGATGACGTGACAACGATGAATAAATATCTTTTTCCATCGATCCACAATATATATTAAAGCACATAAATTAACGTCTGAATTTCATTTTCAATTTTTAAAGGTGCACATATATTAAGACAGACTTTAAATACAATTAAATACAATAAACCCAACTGGAGTGAAAAATTAGCCGGGGCCAGGAATCGAACCTGGGTCGACAGCATAACGTGCTGTTGCTCTACCATTAAGCTACCCCTGCCCGATGTCCTAGCCTGGCAATTTCTCACTAATAAACCAAGTTGGAGAACGTCACCGTCCATCTATCAGATAGCACAGGATGACGTGACAACGATGAATAAATATCTTTTTCCATCGATCCACAATATATATTAAAGCACATTAAAGCACTCTTTTTATAAAGACACTCGAAATTTTTGTAAAACTTTGTGTTTTATCAGTGTATGATTTCGATTACATTATTTTCAAATGTGAAGCATTATCACCTGCGAAGAATTTCAAAGCAGCTGGGCTGTGAAAATGACGCACTTCTACAAAACATAATTCAGGTTTAAGAATTAAAATACACGCTTTTTTTATAAAATGACGTCATTTGCATCCGCTAAAGCAATCCACTTCTACAATCTGGTCTTGAACTTCGTCTATAGAAAAGTATGCATATGACGCCATGACGGAATAACAGATAATATTCTTGACATAGCCCATATTTTAATTTCAACTTTTTTTTCAGGTTTTATGGGAAAATGCCAACAAAAAGATACAGTATCTGCTATTTTGGACTATTTTTCGTTCACTTTCAATAGAAATGAGGTGCTTTTGTTGCCACGATAAGAAAAATGATATTAAAAACTACAAAAAAAATAATATCACAAAAAAAAATTGAGATACCGCTTATAAACAAATTGCATTTAAAAGAGCATTTTTTTCCTTATTCACCGGTGTAAAAATTTAAAATGTGCGATGTTTAGAAGTTTAAAAAATTGCAGTAGAGAAAACTGAAAAACCAAAATTTTATTTCAAATTGCAAAGTGTTGCCATTCGAAAAATGACGTATGCGTTACGCACAGATATGTTTGTCCTTTATAATATAGATAGATTTACGACCTGTTCAGAAGTGTGTGCTAATATAAAATCAACATTATTGATTATAAATATACTTCCGCGTCATAAGAAATATTTGATAAAAATATGGAATATAATAGTTAGCCACCTTTTAATTTTTAATAAAAATGATTTTTTTTTCAGTGGGAGGGAGGAAGAATATTTAAAAACGATCAAGCAAAATTTTAAAAAGAAAATATTTTCTGAGAATTTAAATATTTTGGAAAAATAAATTGTAAGTATAAATTGTAACGATTATTATATTACATATCTTAAAAATATTTTATTTTTGAACCGAATGAAGTATTTTACACCTATTTTCTATAGATATATACGATTGTTTCTATAACCTTACAGTTTAACCCATTTGCATCATTAGCGCATGTATGCGTCAATTCAGAAATTTCTTTTTTATTTCGAATTTCTATCCGTAATTCTGAAAAGCAATTTTAGCTTTTTATAACCCCTTAATTCTCGCTCCCGTGATATTCACGGGCTATGTCTTTTATTCATTTTATTCTGTTTTGTTTGATTCCCGCCAGTTTTATAAAATAGTATAATTTGCTTTATTATGGAATCCTTTGACCTGTTATTAAATAAGATGAATATTTCTTTTTCAAAAAAGTGGTGCCAATAAGCATTTTCAAAATTTTAAACCGTAATTTAACACGACCGTTAAGCCTTTTAGGGGCAAAGCATTTTCAGTGCTAGAGTGTTGAAATAAATGAATGGCACCGGAATTTACTAACTAATTTAATTGGAAATAAGAATAACGCTATATTTCACTTTCACATTAAGTGGAACATATTTTATCAAACTTCTGGTGCCATTGTACCGTTTGAGAATTAAAATTAAGTGTTATCTTTATGAAACCACCGACCCTGAAAGGGTTGTGGGGTTAACCCGCTACTGCCCATGGTAGCATATTTGCTACCATCAGCGTTCACGATGTAGTGGAATTTTGTATTCAAAAATTCCGTTTTCACACCGAAATTTAAAATATGAATTTTTTATTATTATTATTTAATTAATAGAACAGTGGAACAATGTAAGCTGGTTCATGGATTTCCTAATTGCGTGGCAACTTCACATCCAGCATAGAGGTAATGCGTATTTCAATGCAATGTGAGCCATGAAAGTTGTTTTAACGTGGCTGGTGGCCACAAAAAAGAAGAATTAAAGTTTAAGAGTTAGAGAACTTACTAATAAAATGTTAGTATAAAAATAAGGTAAAAAAAAAGTTCCATATGATTCTAACACTGACAGTTCATAAACAGGCGGAAAAGCTACCAAACGGAAGCCCCAGCATAAAAAAAGACTCTTTACAGAGATCATACATTAGATTAACACAAAATAATGAAAAGCACAGTGTGAATAATTTCGAAAAAATTAATAGAATATTTACATATTTACAAGAAAAAGTTTTTATAAAATAATGCACAAGTAGAATATAAAAAGCGATAATAAAAATCATAAATGAGGAGAGTTCAGACTAACTGCACAGAAAAGAAACGCATAATACTAAGGGGAATATAGAAAAAAGAGGATGGCGCCCGCCCAGTCTGGTAACTTGACGAATATAGGTGATAAAATGAAACCAAGTTAATAGAATAAAAGAATAAAAATCTAAGACACTTCAAAACGTGAGAAAAACAATAAAAAAGCAATTTAGGAGATTTTTTTTCAAACCGACAGAACAAGAAGTGGAAACAGCAAAGTTTATCAGAGGAAGAAATTATTCTTCATTTATATTAAGAAGTTTAGCAAGTTTGTCGAATTCGTTTATAATAACTATCATTTTTTCCATAGGGTTATCAAATTTTTTGGTTTGTGTTGAAATATTTTTGATACAGCTTAAGAATTTAGTAATTTGGAAGACTTCTTTGATTTCATTGAAGGTATTAAGTATATCTTTGATGTCATTAGAGTAATTTTTAGGGGTTTTGATATTTTGAGTGTTATTTGAATTTTCGGTAGTAGGGAAGGAAGGGGTATTTGAGGTTTCACTATCATTAATTTCAGAATTTAACATATTAGTACTAGTTGAGGGTACAGTGGTCTTATTTTTTTGGTGTAGTTTAAATTTTTAAAAATACCAGCAAAAAGTTGGTTTTCGGTGGAGATATCGCTGACGCTATTGCTTGTAGTTTTACGGTTAGGTATATTTTCCAGTCTGTACAGGTTTTGGGGACAACCGCGATAATTTGCGGGATGTCCAAGTCCACAACTGGCGTTTTTGTGGGTAATTCGACCCTTGTGCTCACAGGCGGTGCTCAGATGCAATTCGCCACATTTAACACACTTGGCATCAAAGCCGCATACATCTGAGGCATGCCCGTAACCTTGACACCTGTAGCATTGTTTGACTCTGTGTTTGGTAGTAAAGGCTTGAATTTTTACTGAAATATAATGTATCACATTTATTTTGTAGATGTCCTCAAAGTTCTTGCGTGGTATAACATTAACCATATAAAGTGGCATTGGAGCGGCAGAGGCAGTTTTTCTATTTTTTAGCATGGCAGCCCTTGTGACTACAAACACATGCTCTGTGGGGATTTCTTCGATTAATTTAATGTCGGTATAACAGGGGAGGCCCCTAAGGCATATTGTTTTAGGTCTTAACTCCCTAGGGTCAAGAGTTGTATATTTCTTTTGATTTTGGTCTAACCACCTTTGCGTTAATATGAAGTCGTTATCAGAATTACACTGAATAACTAAGCGTTCGCCTTTTAGTGCAATTTTAGGTTTTTCGAAATTTATCTCAGTAATTTGACGGGCTAGAATCGCCCAATTATTCTTAATTTCGATGTAGAGAGGGTTATTAGTTTTTTTGGAGTTACCACTATACTGGATGATCTTAACACTAACATTAGTTTGCTCCATATCAATATTTTCCCTTAGATTAACTTCATTTTCGATATTCTTAAATTTATTGCTCAGAGAGACAGCAGAACTCTCCTCTGATAAAGGACGTTTAACTCCTTTTTTGACCGCATTGAAAAATTCATTTTTTAGGTTAGAATTAGTAATAAATGTGTTAGCCGTTTTCATATATTTAATTGAGCAGAAAAAACCAAAAATAACAGAATCTAACAAGTTATCGATTGTTAGCTCCCTAAGCAAAGAAAATGCTTCAAGGCAAGTTTTCCTTACCTCCTCTTGATAGGTTGGAGAACCAGAGTAACCAGCTTTATCTTTCAAATCCTGAAAATATTGGTCGATGAAGGCGAAAAAATCAGTCAGTATATTTTTAGAAAAGTCCTCAAAACTTGAACAAATACTATCAATTTGTTCTTTGAAATTGCTGTTTAACAATCCATTTGAGATATTATTCATAATATCCTCCATACATCCTGGATCATCAAAGACGGCATATTGCAGCTTCGAACAGTGATAAAGTTATTCATACGAACCATCCCATCGCCCGCTCAACACTGCGAAAATGTAACATACGTAAATGACGGAGCTATGCATTCATACGACCTCTCTCCATCAGATTCGTACTCCCAGGACTCCCAAATGGTCCGCAAACTGAATACCAATATTTTTTTAGAAAAATGTTCTTTTTAGATTTTTCTTACAAACCGCCCCGAAATCACCCTTGAAAGTTAATTCTAGCGCAAATCCACCATAAATTTTTCTGTTAAAATTTATTGGTATTCAGTTAGCGGACCATTTGGGATCCCTGAACTCCGTACCGATAACCGATATCTAACGATTCGTACTCCGTAGCGATAACCGATATGCTGATATCTAACGTAACTCAACAGATTAATTGATAGCAGTTATTTCTTTTTTCTTTTTTTTTTTTTTTTTTAAATAAACCGAAAATTGCTGTTATATTTTTGGTATGAATTACGGATTTTTGGAACCCATACTACCCTTGCAATTAGAGGGTTAATACCATGCGTTACGTGATTAGGGTATGTTGGTGCACCAGTGCTCTGTGTACTTGAGTAAGCAGGTCGATTATCTAATGTCAAAACAGAATTTTGCATTTATCTTTAGAAACGGAAAGGTGATTTTGTCCTTCTCGTTATAATATTTATGGTTTTTGAAAACAAGATCATAATAAAGATTCCAAACTAATTTATTATTATTTTTTAGTTTGTATTGCTTTGGTTATTATTGGACTACTTGTCACCTAAGTGATGTGGAGTTGTTTATAAATTTTTAGCATTGTCACAATTTTTGTCTCAATGGTATTTAGTGCCGATAGTGCAAGAGTGCGCAGTGTCGAAGTGTACAAGAGTGTGCACCTGTTTTTGGAAAACCTGATACTGTTGTTAAAGTAAGTTTAAAAGTAACGATTCTATACCCTTTCAAAAATGATCTTTTTGCATATAATGACTTTTCAGTAAGGCCGCGTCACTGGAAGACCTTTAGAATCTAAACTTGTTGAACAACGTATGTTGAAACGTCAGTTGAAACACAGAACACTGAAAATGAGGATGAAAGATAATTGCTTTCAACAAAAATTGATATCTGAGAAAGGCAGAAAAGCTATATAAAAAATGATGCAAGCCCAATGTGAAATAAACCCAACTTCCTTTCGCAAGGTTAGACTTTGACAACTTTACCTTACGTCAAATTAACATAGTTACTGTAGACAGAATCATCTGTACTGCGACACTATAATAAAAGGAGCAGAAAGTCTGAATTTTTAAGGTATGTGCCTATCCTCAAATCGTCGATTTTGCAAAAAAAAATCGTTTTTGTTTTTATTATTTTAAATTAAATTTCAAACATTTGGGATTCCAAATATACCTTACTTTTACTCAGCAATAATTAGAAGCAAACTTGTAGCCCAAAATATAAACCTTTATACATAAGTTTTTGCGCTATATTAAATCTTAACTTGCGTTTTCTGGAAAACAGCGTTTTTCATCGTTTGTATTTACAAAAAACCTCATATCTTAAAAAAGTTTTTAAGATATTGAAATAAAATTTCGTCACAAGGTTCTGCTCATCTATCGGTATGTTATGAACCAAAATAAGCTTGTAAGTTTGTATATATTAATTTAAGACCTGTTTTTATTGAAAAATACAGATTAAAAAAAAAAAAAACTCACGTTTTGTATACAGTATTTGGTATATGTTACTAAATTTAAGAGGTATTGCAAATGTTTTGATTCATTACACAGGTAAGTAGTTTGCTAATATATTGTTGCAGAAAAAGTGAAATATATTGAACAGATTTTGTTATAGAAGGTTTGGCACATTTGTCCAAAAGATAAAATCATTTTTCAGAAAATGTTGCATAACATGTTCTTCCACTCAGCTCTTCAATTGACAGCTAACAATATACTGATCTTCAGATTTAGTTGAGTAATTCGAAACACCATTATTAATCAAACAGCATGCTATCATTTATCAGTTATAATACAATAATTCTGGTAACATTTCGGATCATTGCTCAATTCAGTATTTCACCAAGTATTCCAAGCAGACAAATTCAGTATTTCACTTAATTTGCACCTCGAGATAAAATTTGCTTGATGTCTCAATATTTATCGTATATCCCTTAGAAGTTTCGAGCTATCAAACTAATATAATATTTTGGATGATCGAATCTATATTTCGTTTGTAAATTAGTATGATCCAGTAGGATCTGGTATCAAAATCAATTTAATAAAACATATTTATGTCGAAATAACAGCTTATTTCTAAAACTGCATATTGACAATTCAGAAATTCAGAGCATACTGTACAAAAAGAAATATTTAATGTGCAAATAGTCTAATGCTGCATATATCATCCATAAATTAATGATAACATTAATTTGTCAAATTTATGCCGAGCATTAGTGTTATTGAAAATTATGTTCGTCACACTAAGTCATCCAAATTGGCTTAGACGCGAAGATAATGCGATAAGTCCGTCTTTTAGAAGATAAAAAGTTATGTTATGACTTTTATGAGTTGTAATACTCTATTTCGGGTGGCATTTAATATTCTGTTTATCCATTCGTAGTTTCATCGATTAATTTTATCCTCAAAATAAGATTGATTTGATCTACTAGAAATTCCATGCTTTCAAATTGATACACAATTTTGAATAAATGAAGCTAAATACCATTCTTATGTTATTAAAATTTGAATATTATAGGGCAGTTCTCAATGTTGCTTTGATGCAAGAGAAGCTAACGCATGTTATTCGAAAGTATAAGAAAAGTTTCATGGCACTTTATGTGATTTTTTCATTATATAGTTTTTTCAACGAATATTCTGTTCACAAGTCATTCAAATACACATGCTTAGCTATGCATGTTTTAATTAAGCTTTTCAAAAGAAAAAAGTGGGAAGATTTTCTAGTTCTAAAATACATTATGTAATATATTTAACCCCTTAATTCTTGCTCCCATCATATTCATGGACTGTGTCTTTTACTCAGATTGCTTGATTCCCACCAGTTTTATAAAATAGTGAAATTGGCTACATTTTAGTATGGTTTTTCCGGTCATTAAGGTGAATATTTTCTTTTTCATAAAAGTGGTGCCAATAAGCAATTTGAATTTTTAAACCGTAATTTAATTTGAGCGTTAAGGGGTTAAGGATTTGTCAACATCGATTAAACTAAGGGAGATAGGGTATCTACACCGGGTACTGGATTTTGGAGGGAGCAAAAATGAGGAATTATATGAAGGTTGAACAGAAAAGAAAAATAAAGTTGTGCATATGAACATTTTTATTTAACTTTGGATAATTGCGTTCGGCAGATATTGATCGGAAATAAAGAAGAAAATATATTGAAGTTAGATGTCAAAGTCAATTGTCAAGGTCAGTTGTA
Source organism: Maratus speciosus (assembly GCA_963932465.1). Classification (NCBI taxonomy): domain Eukaryota; kingdom Metazoa; phylum Arthropoda; class Arachnida; order Araneae; family Salticidae; genus Maratus; species Maratus speciosus. The sequence goes on along the minus strand of OZ010794.1, from coordinate 262,939,860 downwards.
AATCCGGTGTTAGCACCCCTACACCCTCCCTCATTGTAATGGCTCATCGCATAACCAGGGCCTGCTTATGTGCGTCAGATTAACCCCATAAACGACTTTTTTCACAATAAACTAAAAATTAGCGATCGTACACCACTTCTACCGTACTAAAATATTTGTCTTGTATAATGGAAATATATTGCAGTTTAAAATTAGTTGCGTCGAAAAGCTTTTAGTAACGAAATGGCAAACTCTTCTAGCACATACTGTGTACCAGCTAACCAGTTGGGGTCTCAGGACTCTTAAAGCTTTAAAATTTTCGAAATTTTAATTTTTTTAGATGTTAAACTCCTATTTTTTCTGAACATTTTGACATAATTGTTTCCTTGAAATTCCTATTAGAAGTGAAGTTATGGCTTTTACATTTATACACGTTCAATAGCTGAAGCGTCGTTTCGGAAACTTTGATGCCGTTTTTCTCCAAATGACGTTTTTGGGTATAACGCGTACGATATCTCAAATACTTATGAATATTTTTTCATAAAATTTTCAAAACATATGTTTCATGTTACTCTGTATAAACTGAACCTAAAATTTCTTTTTTATTTTTCAAAACAATTTTTTTTAGGTGATTATACTGTTGAAATTTTCTTAATTTTGCATTAGCTAAATACAACTTTGTATTAAAAATATAAAAAGCTTTAAATACAAATTTATTTAGGTTCAGGGTAATTATTACAATCGGAAGTATAAGTAGGCACAAAAATTTTTATTCTAGTTGCAATACTTACTTTGTAATCGTGCGCGTCAGGTCTTATGCCGATTTTTTGCTCGTCACATGTCTAACAGTTTGGAGCCCCCTGTAAATGCTAATTCTGCATCTTATAATTTTTTAAATACATGAAATGGAAGAACATACTTATATATTATATTCCAATTAAAATTGTGTCTTAAAATCAAATACATTTTAAGATATTAAATGTTGAAAATAGTCTTTTATTTCATTTTTTCCAATTTTAAGAGTCCTGAGACCCCTTAACGGTTTAATTATTATATTTCAATTATTAATTTTCGAATTGGAGAAAAATTTGATGGTCTAAAGCTGGGGGATCGACCACACCTATAACCTGGCACTACACGGAGTCGGGACGCATAAGGCTTTGCATTTGTCAAATTATTAAATCTATATATAAATATATACAGATATATATTTTTTGTAAAATGTATATAAAAATCTTAGAATGGTTTTTAAACTATGATACAATAAAATAAACTTAAAGCTTGTACTTCTTTTCCTATTATATTCAGGTTCTGATTACCAACGTGGCAAACTACTACAAGTAATCTTAGATATAAATTTTTGACTTATTTAAATAGCTCTTTCTTTTATTATCATCATCATCATCATCATTATTATTATCATTAATAATGTTATTATTAGTAGTAGTATTGATTATTATTATTATTATTACGCCAAATTTTTGTCAAAAAATAAAGCAACATTTCCTTTGCTTTAGTGGAAAGTAAAAGTATTTCGATTCGAAGGTGGGAGTTAGCAAGGCAGAAATCACGTTCTGGTTACAGGAGTTGCAAATAGTGTTGACAGGTTTCCCGTGTAAATTTGGATCCAAAATCTCTGGAGGCAGTATTTTAAAAAACTAAATGACAGAATTATCTGCGATTAACCCCTTCGGGACCAGCGGCTTTTTCAGAATATTTAATCTTTTATCACCGTCTTTTTAAAACAGAATATTGTGCCTAATTGAATCGAGAAAATGCTCGGATTAACCCTCCGAGCGTCTTGCAAAAGGGTAAAATTGTAATGTTGTTTTCTTTGCATTTTGTTTTAAAAGCTAATAAAATATGATTCTTTCAACATTATATATAAAAAAACTCAATTACAAATATGAATGTAATCCTTAAGAGTATTATAATTCTTCACTGTATTTAAAATTCCATAAATCTATAGAATTATATTATCTTAAATATTGCTTGTATTGCTGTGAAACCTGGAGCTTAGTGAACGGAATAATACGCCCCAAACACTTAGAGGGTTAAATAAGGCAATATTTACAATAAAAATTTACTGATGTAAATAATCAAGGTTTCTAAGCATGTTATGCGGCACGTATACCGTTCGATCGTCCCCAAGGGGTTAAAGATGGCTAAATAAATTGTGTGAAATTAGTAGTTTCCAGAGCATTTGGAACCTTTATTTAGGCGGTACTCCTGGCAACACCTGTTGCAAATCTTATTACAGTGTGGTCTAGCAGTAGTGTGAAGACCTTCAAGAGGTGATAGATCTGCAAACATTTTATCGACAGGAATGCAGGGTCGCAATCCACTTATTCAGTCATAAATAAGGGGAGCATCAATTTATGTCAAATCCGAACTTTCGTTTGATGTGGTATTTTTTACCAATATTTTATTCAGACTCACTGTCATTTCTATGAATTACAACAACTTCCCCAGAATTGTTGCTAATAGCTACGATATACCCCTAAACAACACATATCCTTAATTCGAAATGTAGCTGACACTATATATTGACACACTGACCAAATTATAGTTACATTTCTCGTCATTTCATCACATTTCAAACAATGAAAGTTATCGGAAAATATCTGTATTACAGTTAAAATTATAAACAAAAATCCTGGTTCAACTTAAAAATAAACACTCTGTATTTATTATTGAATAAGTCGATTGTCGCACAGCTTTTCTATACAAAAATTGCTGAGCTCTCTGAATCACCGGTTAAAATTTGTCTCGTTGGTGCAGAATCATCCTCTCAATTTATGCATAAATGGATGCTTAATACGCAATCCTTATTTTATATCTACTCCCGATTACATTATAGCATCAAAAATTTCCAAAATTAGAGATAAGTAATAGAAAATTCATATATATTGAAATAACAAATGGACGTGTTTATATGATTATCGTTTCTTACACCCATATGTCAAGGCATAAAAAAATAATATAAAAATATCAGGGTTCGCACAATTTTACCACTAAATTTTAACAGTAATTTCAAAGTATTTCACTGCAGAAAACTATTACAAAATCTGTGAATAAAGGTGGTGGTTGCGTATTCTGTGTTTGGAAATTTAAATTTAAATTTTCTTATCATTAATAGTGGTGCCAGAGTCCTTGGAAATTCCAAGGAGTGTGCGAACCTTGAAATATACGAGGCAATTACAAAGTTAGTTATTTCTTTTTGATAACATAGGCATTTATTTAATGTCGCCCTATTATTTAACAAAAAGTACTTATATCGTTTTACAATCATATAAAAATAAGAATAATAATAAAGAATTGACACCACTATTCACATTAAGAAAATTAGGTATTTAAAAATCGTTCTTCAATTAACAGTAAGCAATTTTACCAAAATTAGAACTGTCAAATATAGTTGCCTTTAACCCCTTATTCTCGCTCCCGTCATATGCACGGACTGTGTCTTTTACCCAAATTGTTTGATTCTCACTAGTTTTATAAAATAGTGAAATGAAATTGGCTATATTTTAGTGTTGTTTTACCTGTCATTAAATAAGGTGAATATTTCTTTTTCATAAAAGTGGTGCAAATAAGCAATTTCAATTTTTAAACCGTAATTTAATTCGAGCGTTAAGGGGTTAACGGCAGCTGATTATAAAGTAAACGAAAGCTTCCATCTGCTGCTATGTTGTGTTCATAAGCGATACCTCCCATGCGAGTAATGTTTTGTGAAAAATCTTCATGGCGGTCATTCATACAACGACAACATGACAGTTCTGAAGCGTCTTACTCTACAATACAAACAAACAACAATTGCAATTATCTATAATAATAAATAACTATGTAAAGTTAGTTGGGGGCAATTGGGCCATGATTTTACAATGGGACTCTGAAGCTTCTGACCATTGAGCTTCTAAAACCTAATGTTCATTTGAATTAAAGTCGAACTTTTGTAAATGTGTTCAGTTAGGTCCCTTCTATCAGACAGAAATGTTCAAAATTACATTTTAATATTATAAAAATATAAAAAAATGCATATTTCTTCTTTCTTTCCTCATGGGTCCAGTTGACCCATACAAATGTTGTAAGGGGACCAGGAGGGTCTATATTCCACACGGTTTTTTTTTTTTTTTTTCATATGGGATATCAGATCCTGTTTGAAAAAGTGTAAACAACTTAAAAAAACTATGAACAAACAGCTACGTAAGTACTTAAGTACTTTATCTGTATCGTATCGTACAATTTCAAGGTTTTGCTATCTCGCTTTCAGCGGCAAGTAACTTGCATTCGTAAAATTAGTGAAATAATTTAATGACACCAATATTTACAAGAGAATCTATTTTGTAAACAATTAAAAGTATATTTTTGCGTACTTAATAAAGGCGAAATTTTCATTTTAAAATTCCGGTGCCAATGTGGCATTTAGGGATTAAAATTATGTCATGTCACTACGGCATCACCACTTCTCAAAGGGTCAAGAAGGTTGGTTTGATACCACGCAATATGCCTTTTTTTAATTTTATTACGTAATTTTAATAAGGTATTCTATAATGTTCTTTACTGTGAACAAAAAAGATCGGAGAAATTTATATCCCGTAGTAAGAGAAACTAAAAAGAATTATATATAACTATTGGAGTAACTGGATCCAGCATGGTCCAGTTACCCTGGATACATGAACCAGTTACCACATTCTTGAAAGATTTACGGGGTAACTGGGACACCGGGCTTAGATTTGTCAATCATATAACTGAATTTTTATGTGTGTTCTCTGTAAATGAACTATGCACGATATGTAATCTACGGTAAACACGTCGTTGTGAACCTCAGCGTTTCTCCCCATAGATCATAATGTAGAGTAATTTTGAGCGTCCCTATAAGCAAACTATAAAGCTACTTACTCTATACTCTGTATAAAATATGCGGTAGTGATGCATAGCAGTTTCCGTAAAAGGCACTGTAAACGATATTTTCCCATAGACTGTAAGGTAACTGAGTTTTTTGTGTGTATGTCATTTCACTATAAACAAAGTATAAATGGCACGCACTCATTTTAAATAGCGTGCATTCTGCAGTGAGCCAGAATAACATAAATTAATTACATGGAAATGTGAGTTTATTTACAAGAGTTACAGCTCAGAAACTCGGCAGACGGCGGACAGAGATAAGGAAATCATACACCATTTTAAACAATGCTGGAAAGTATTAAAAATGATTTCTTTATTTTTATTTCTTTTTCTTATAATTATTAACGTATCGAAGCGCTTGGTTTAAAAAATGTACAATATTGTGCAAATATAGGTATTTCTACTAAATTATACTACAGAATAAAGAAAAAACATGAAATCCTTACAATATAATCATAATATTTTTAAAAACCGGGGGGGGGGGCATTTTTTTAGTAAAATTTCATGATAATACCCGATAGCGTACCCTTTATTCAACTAAATCTCTATCAATTTCAATTGTATGTTCAACATATTTCTACTACACTTACCTGTGCAATGAACTAGTTATTCTCGCCTAAAATTACAGTTTCTTTAAATACGTTCAGAATTACAAAATTTTACAATATCGTCAAAATTAACTGAAATATTTCAAAAGATGTAAAAAATAGATATTTTTTAAAAACAATTACCAACTTTTTATATTCGAGTGTCGCTAAAATAATGACATTATAACATGTAGCTTAGATTCTAGTTCAGAACATATTGGGTAATATGGAAAGCATTCATACAAAATTTGACTGAAATATGTTAACGGAATTTGTTGAACGTGGAAATAACGGGAAAATTGATTTCCAGAAAAAGAATTTAAAGAATTTTTATGTTGTTTTTTAACTATAAAGTTAATCTAGAAGTGCCCATTAAGGTTTATTTGTGTTTTTATGTAAAAAACGTAAGAAAATAATGCATAGAAACATTTTTTGGATTTCTTTTGGTCTTCCTAAGTTCACTTCTGGTATTTAACTGATTACTTCCTTCTATTAAATTAGCGATAACATCTTTTCTGGTAATCGTTAAAATAAAGTTGAAGCAGTTTTGAAATCGAAAAAGGTCGTTTTTTTTTCTCAAATAAAATTATAAAAATATTTTTGAAAGTTTTCACCAAAACTGCCATTTTAATGTAGAATTTATATAATGTGGACTGTCTGTAGCTTAATGGTTAGTTCAATGCATTGTCCCACAGCAATTACAAGTTTTACCACCGGATATGAACAAGATTCACTCAACCTGTTATCTCTTCGGTATCGGTAAGTGAGTAGCAAGCGAGTTTGGAAAACAAAACCTGCTGGTTCCGAATCAGCTGACAACTTTTCCGGAATTACACTGTATAGCATACCAGTACACACGGTCATAAAAGCGTAATTTTCCATCATTTTACAATTTTCAACACTTTTTAAGTAGTAATCTTTATTATTCTTAAACCCTATAATGTGTATTATTTTTCTTGTACTCTTCCTCTTTCTTGTATGAAGAAACAGCTTATATAATATTAATGTATCTCCCGGAAAAGCGTGCTAATATAAACGTTACTCTACGGGTGATAAGAAAAATTCTCAACAAACGAAAAATAATATTTTGTAAAGACGTAGATCATAAAAATTTTGCCACCGGTTACTTCGTAATAAATGTGAAAACAATATCATATTTTGCGAAGTTTTTAATTTAAAAGCAATCAATCAAAATTAAAAACAGTTCCTTAGCTTAAAGAATATTATTATTTGTTGTTCAAATATAAGAAACAAGATAATAAGCCTTGCAATAATCCTCAAAATTTAAAGATAGTAATCTCTACTACGGAAGGCACGAATACACCTTCCTCATCTACTACCGAAGTTTCTAACAATAGAACAACCCCATCTAACTCCAGTCAAATTCTACGAAGTTACACTGATGAAATTCAAGAGATATACAAAACGTTTAATCACATCAAAGAAATTTTGCAAATAACTAAATTCTTCAAATATTTAAAAAATATTGTTACCCAAACTGAAACACTAAATAGCCCCATGAAATAAATGTTAATCATCCTAACCCCTTAATTCTCGCTCCCGTCATATTCTCAGGCTGTGTCTTTTAATCAAATTGTTTGATTCCCACCAGTTTTATAAAATAGTGAAATTGGCTATATTATAGTATAGTTTTTCCTGTCATTAAATAAGGTGAATATTTCTTTTTCATAAAAGCGGGGCCAATAAGCAATTTGAATTTTTTAACCGTAATTTAATTCGAGCGTTAAGGGGTTAAAGAAATTCCACAATTTAGACAATGAGTTTAACAACATGAAATATAAATATTCACCCTTTTTCTCACAGAATTACTAGACTACGTGATCTCCAACCCCTTTCATCTGATTTCTCCGGTGTTATACTGTTTTAAAATATTCTTATAGTATGAATATTTCTATGTTTTTGGTTAACTGAACATAAATTGTACTTCATTTTTTATAATTTTTTCTATACATAAAAAACTTCTTATTTTACTCACGTTCATTTTAATTGTTAAACTAAAAGGGACGTAAGCGCCGCGCCACAAATAGCTCACTGCTAACACCTATTTTTTTTATAGTTTTCCTCACCTTATTTAATGACAAAATTTCTGAGATTCAAAAAAGACGAAAATGAATATTAAAATTTAGTGGTGAAAATAAGCCATTTGTGGCATCCCTGAACAATAAATAATGTATGGTCTATGAAATGAACCATTTTTTAGATGAAGTCATAACACGGTAGCTTTTTCGCCTGTCCTTTTTTTGGAATTAATGAATATTTATTTTCTGTTTAACTTTTTCTTTTTTTTTCTCTTTTTTTATATTTAAAATTTTTAGTAACTCAGTACAATTTAATTTCAATTTTTTATTCATATATTTTTTCATTTTCTGATGTGGCTACCAAACACATCTAAGCATTTATCTTTTTTATGGCTTCCTAACACCACTGCAATATGAATCACCTCTTAACTGGATGTCCAGTTGCTCCGCAATTTTGAATTAAAATGTCTCAATTCGAATTCAAGGATTTTAAGCACCTTACCTGGCACGTAAACGGTACTCGTGGCGAAGGAATCAATAACGATGTCCATTACAGAAAAGCTCTCATAAACTTACGCCTCTTTTATAACTTCATATCTGTCTTATTTAACCCTTTGCACTCCGTTGTCGCCGCTACGTCGGCAACCTCTTATTTTGCACAGATGGTATTTGACACCAGTAATAAAGGAAAATAATATTTCCATATTTAAACAGAGCATTTTTGAAACTGTGTACTTGTAGCCAACTTCTTTTTAAAAAGTGGTGCTGACGGGAAAAAAATTGTGTAAGAGACGCCAGATTCCAAAGGGTTAATCTAGAATTTTGTAATTATGTAAAGCAAATATATCTTTTGTGAATGCAAGTGGTGGGTGTTTGTAAAGCAGAAATCAGTCACTGGTTGCAGGATTTCCAAATCGTATTAGTTTTGTGCAAGTGTGCTGCAGCAGAGCAAAGTCCTTTAACCCATTTTGAGGCAAAGTACTTCTATTCATAAAATGGAGAAATGAATGATTGACACCAGTATTCCCAAATAAATGTTTCTGAAAATAAGTAAATGTTTTTATTCAAATTATTAATAATAGGATAATTTTAATAAGAAAATATTGGTACCAATGTGGCATTTAGGAATTAAAATTAAGTTATTCTAAAATAAACCACCCGCATATAAAGGGTTAATATATGATAGACTGGCAAATCTTTTATCTATAGGAACGCTGGGTATCAATACACTTATTCAGTCGTAAATACAGTATGCCTCAATTTAAGTCAAATCCGCATTTTAGTTCAAACCTTTAACAGTGATGAATGTATTTTACCAATATTTTCAACAGACCAACAATGATTTCTGCGAAATTTGACAACTTCTCAAGAATTGCTGATAATGCTACGATTAACCCCTAAAAAACACTGATCCGCAATTCGGATCGCAGCTCAATTTACATATTGCTACAATGGCCAAATTACAGTGGCACGTCTCATGATTTCACCACATATCATCCAAAGAAAATATCGGAAAATTATTTTATTACCATTAACGTTATAAACAAATATTCTTGTTCAACTTGGAAAGAAAACTTTTTTTTTATAATAAAAAAATAGATTTTGACACAGCATTCCTATATAAAAAATATTTTTTGCAGTCTTCTGTATCATTTGTTAAAATTTTTCGCACTGGTGCTGAAACATCCTCTGAATTTACGCATAAATGGAATCTTATCACTTAATGGGTTTATTTATCTTCAGTCCTAATTAAATTTTAGCAAAAAAAGAAAAATTTCCCAAATTAGAGATAAATCATAGAGAATTTATACGATATTGGTATAACAACTGGAATGTGTTTTATTATTTAGGCTTAGATGTCATAACTTCCCTCAGCCGTTGTTGTTTTCAATTTTTTGGCGATTTTTTGTTGGCGTGTTGGCGGTGTTTACGGATATGACAAACTCGATATGTAAACCTCGTGTGACGTATGTGTTGTGACGTGTCGTGTTCTGGGAACCCCTGAGATGCTTAGAATTTTGTGGATGTATTTTGATATCGTGTTCTATCGTTGTCTTTTTATTTTTATGTTAAATTTATTGGATGTATTTCATTGACTATAGTTTCCGTAGTCCGTCTAAACGCTCTTGCTGAAGTAATTAAGAAATATGAGTAAATTTTGACAAGAAAGGGAGGTTTGTTTATAGCGTGTCAATGCGTATTAAGCCTATTTTGGAAAATGACGGCGATGTTATGAGAGCTATTTCGTGCTGGAGGTTTCAAGAAAGCAGATGTCTGTTAAGGTATGTTGATAATTTTATGTATATTTTGCTGCTTTAAGAGTTTTTTTATTTTGAGATTGCTACAAAACGAGAACTACTGAATTTTGAGAATGCTATACCACGAGAAATGCTGAATTCGGCAATGTTTTTTTTTTCGGTAAATGCGCGCGAAGCGCTCAAACAACTATTGCTGATTGTCACTTTAGCGAGTTTCGTTTTTTATGTATATTTTGCTGCTTTAAGAGTTTTTTACATTTTGAGATTACTACAAAGCGAGAACTGCTGAATTTTGAGAATGGTATACCGCGAGAAATGCTGAATTTGGCGATGTTTTTTTCGGTAAATGTGCGTGAAACGCTCATACAACGATTACTGAATGCCAGTTTAGCGAATTTTGTTTATTATTTACATTTTATTTTCGTTAAGATAAACATGCGTATAAACCGGTGCTTGGCGATATTTACTACTTGGCGGAAAAGGGGTTTTCGCGCCAAGAAGAATTCCAAGATGACGCCCGTGGGAACTTATGACATCTGTTCCATTATTTATTATCTTTTCTTACACTTTAATTTCAAGTCGTGGCATACCCTTCAAGAATAGCTTTAGCACGTTAAGCGCCACGTCAGTCACCGGTGACTGACACTGAACTTTCCGTTTAGAACGCCTCTTTTACCGATGACTGGCGACCTAAAATATGATATAAAACTAAAAATGTATGTATTGTTTTAACACCTTAATTCTCGCTCCCGTCATATTCTCGGGCTCTGTCTTTTACTCAAATTGTTTGATTCCCGCCAGTTTTACAAAATAGTGAAATTGGCTATATTTCAGTATCGTTTTTCCTGTCATTAAATAAGGTGAATATTTCTTTTTCTTAAAAGTGGTGCCAATAAGCAATTCAAATTTTTCAACCGTAATTTAATTCGAGCGTTAAGGGGTTAAGTAATTGCTGATTTTTTTAAATTTTACATACCTTTTATTTATTACAGGATTAAATTTTCTTAAAAATTACTTAAAACATTGTAAAGTTTTCAGCTTCAGTGTCAGTCACCGTGTCACTCAACGTGTTAAATACAATTATTTTAATCTTTATACACGACAATTATAATTTTGTAACTTTTGTCTTATTTAATCTCCAAAATGCTGTAATTAATGAACCAAAAAAAATTATTTATTAAGGTACAAAATTTAACCCATTAACGCCCAAATTATTATCTTCGTTAAAATGTAAATTTTGGATTTCTCACCACTTTTAAAAGTAGAGTAATTTTTATCCTATTTTATCAAGGAATTTGTCTCGGGAAAGAAAGTATATATTTATATTCATATTTACTAGTGTGGAAAGCGCTTTCTTGCCAAATACGTGTGATCCCCAAATTGGGATCATGGCAGGGAATGGGTTAAATTGAAGGATTTTAAGCAGCTTATGTGGGAAGTTAATGCTCCTGTTCCTCGGAACGAAAGGAACAATAACAATTAAATTAGTTAAGGTCTGAGAAATATTTTACCAATATTTTCAACAAACGTACTTTGATTTCTGTGAAATGTGACAATTTCTCAAGAACTGCTGGTTATAGCCACAATTTATCCCTAAACAAACACATAAGCTCACATTACATATTGAAACACTGGCCGAATTACAGTAGAACTTGTCATAATGTCATCACATCTGATACAAAGAAAATGTCGGAAAAATATCTTTATTAGCATTAAAGTTTTAAACAAAAATTCTGTTTTGACTTGGAAAGAAACACTCTGTATTTATTATTGAATAAGTGAGATTGTAACACAGCTTTCCCATATAAAAAATCTTTATTCAAATCTTCTGTATCAGTTGTTAAAACTTGTTGCACTGGTGCTGAAACTTCCTCTAAATTTACACATAAATGATATCATATCACTTAATAGATTAATTTATCTTTATTCCTAATTAGATTTTTGCAACATAAATTTCCTAAATTAGACATAAATCATAGAGAATTCATGCTATATTGCCATAAAAGTTGGAGGATGTTTCAGTATTAAATATCTTTTCTTACAAAGATGTATCAAGGCTATAAAAATATACATATAAAAATATAAGAGGTAATTACAAAGCTAGTTATTTATTTTTAATAACGTAGGCACTTATTTAATGTTGCCTCAATTATTAAAACATATATATATAGCTGAATTTACAAACAGATGGAAATGCAACAGAATAAAGAATTGACACCACTATTGGTATTGAGAAAAGTATATATAAGAAATTACGCTTAAGGTCACAGTCGTATATTTTTTTCAGTGTGTGCAGATATCATGTAAGTACTGCCTTCAGTGGTAGTACAATACAAAGAAAACGGCAATTTCTGATGTGATTCTATATGGAATTCATAAGTTATATGTCGCATGTGACGAATATTTAGTGAAAACGCTTCATGGCGGTCATTTTGTCAACAACAACAACATGGCAATTTTGAAGCGACTTAATCGGCAGTATCAACGAACAATTAATGAAACGTGATAACTATAAATATCAATATCTAAGTTACTTTCAAAAGTACCACTATTCCATATAATTTGTGCTTGGTTGTTAATTCTTGGAATACATTTCAGAGCTTCAACAACCTTTCTTGTAATCTTTATGCACCACCAATAACATATTGCAACTTTTGAAATATTTAGTCTCCAGAATGCTGTGATTGAAGAACATAAAAATTTGTGATTTCAAATTCAAAAATTTTAACCCCTTCGGGACGGTAGCCTATTACGAAATTTTTAATCTTTTGTCACCGTTTATTAAAAAGAGAAATTTGTGTTTTCTTGAATCGAGAAAATGCGCTGATTAAATAAGGCAAATTTTACAGTAAAATTTTACTGGTGAGGGAAAACCAGGATTCTCAGCGCTTCATGCGGCACGTATACGTGTCGTTCGTCCCCAAGGGGTTAAGCACTTTCTCTGACTCGTAAGTTCAACGCGTCAAGAGGATATTAACCCCTTAATTCTCGCTCCCGTCATATTCACGGGTTGTGTCTTTTACTCAGATTGCTTGATTCCCACCAGTTTTATAAAATAGTGAAATGAAATACGCTATGTTTTTGTATCGTTTTACCTGTCATTAAATAAGGTGAATATTTCTTTTCATAAAAGTGGTGCCAATACTCAATTTGAATTTTTAAACCATAATTTAATTAGAGCGTTAACGGGTTAATAGTAATGCCCATTATAGAAAAAGTCGGACAAACTTGCACGAAATTTTTTAAATTCATATATGTCTTATTTTATCCAGAATTCTGTAATTAATAACTCAAAGATTTCTTTTCTATTAAAGTAGAGGGAGTTTGCTATGCCTAAATCCCGCCCTGGTTACAGCAGTTCCAAATCGTATTACACTGTGCGTTAGCAGTAGTAAGAAGACATTTAACTCTCTATTTCCCGTGGTAGAATACGTTCTAGAAATTTCGTAATACAGAGACTCTGAATTCATACCAGAAAATTTCAATGATAAATTTCGCTGTATTTGAATACGAAACGACTGTTATTAGATATAGCAAATATTGCAATTGAAAATTTCTTGTATGAATTTAGAATATCCGAATACAAATATCTCTAAATTTGAAATACTGCTGGTATCATGTATGCTACCATGGGCATTAGAGGGTTAAGATGTCATACAGTTACAAATCTTTTATGTGTAGGAGCGCTGGGTGGAAATCCACTTGTTCAGTACGGGATACCTCAATTTATATCAAATCCAGACATTCGGTCATAAAATATGAAAATGTTTTACCAATATTTTAATCAGACTTACTATGATTTCTCTGAAATATGGCAAAATCTCGGGAATTGCGGCTAACAGCCACGATCTACCCCTAAAAAACACTGATCCGTAAGTCAAAATGTAGCTCGCACTACGTATTTTATCACTGACCAAATTACAGTGGCACTACTCGTTATTTCATTACATTTCATACAATGAAAATATCGGAGAAATAGCTTTATTACTGTTAAAGTTATGAACAGAAATCCTAGTTTCATTATGAAAGAAACACTGTATTTGTGATAGAATAAGTACTGTGACACAGCTGTAATATACAAAATTGTTCGTAGAATTCACCTATTTCACCCTTTAAAATTTGTCGCACTGGTGCGGAATCATCCTCTCAACTTATGCATAAATGGTTTCTTAATGCTTAATCTTTATCGTTAGTCCTAATTGCATTTTAGAGGCAAAAAAATTCCAAAAGTAGAGGTAAATTACAGAGAATTTATACGATATTGAAATAACAAATGGGCGGGTTTTTTATAATTGATTATATTTTTTACATTCTTATATCAAGGCATAAAAAGAATATTAAAAGCATCAGGCATTTACAAAGTTAGTTCTTTTTTTAATAACTTAGGCACTTACATAATGACGCCACATTATTTAACAAAGTCCTTTATGATTTTACGATCACAGGAAAATCATATACAATAAAGAAATTTCACCAATATTGACAATGAGAAAACTAACTATAAAAAATTGCACTAAGAGAGCTATCGGTTGTAGTGTTGCCAGTAGGCTACTTTTTTAAAATTCTGATTTCTTGATTGGTACCACTTTTTTGAAGTGGTAAAATTACTGTTGTTTTCGGCTTAATTACTTTGTCTTAAAATAAGGCGAATTTTACGATTTCAAAAATATGGAGCAAGTCAAGAAATCTCAATTTAGAAATAGTAGCCAACTGGCAACACTGATCGGCTGATTTATGAAAGTTTTGAACATTTCAAAATAAATGTTGCTTTTAATGACAGCATTATATAAAGAAACAAACTTTTCCACTGCGGCGCATCCATAAGCTAGGTTCACCCATAAGCTAAATACTTTTATAAAATAAAAAATATACGCCGGAATGTTTTGAAATTTTTACTATATCTAAACAATTGGATTACAAATTCATGTTTCGATTTCGGGAAAAAAAAAATTCTTTTTAAGTAAAATAATAAATTAGAAAATAATCAAAATTTCGATGTCTCCACAGTTTATGCACAGAAAAGAAATATTTATGTATCACGAGCAGAAATGTCCTTTAGCCGTGTATGGTGTTTCAATTGTCGCTACCATCGAAATACTCAAAGCCTGAGGACACGACTTGTGACGTCATCACTAATGGACCGACTTCTAACTAGTATTGGAATTCACACCGCAAATTTTTGAATAGCAATTTTATTTTATTTGTGGGGTAGTTATCATCTTATCAAACAATAATAACTATTTAAACTTACTGGTGAGAATTTGGAATTCCCCAATAAAAAGTCAGCTAGATGCGGCAACACTGTGGTATTCGGTATCTAGCTAAATTTTTATATAGGGATCCCGAATTCTTACCAGTAAGTTTAAATAGTTATTATTGTTTTATAAGAATATAGATATTTCACAAATCAAATGAAAGAAAATATCTATACAAAATTTTCCGGTGTGTATTACAACACTAGTGAGAAGTTGGTCGATTAGTGATGACGTCACAACTCGTGGCCTATCGCCTTGAGAATTTCAATGGCAGTAACATTGCACCTGATGATATCGAATACGCAAATTTATTCATAACATGCGAGCATGGAAGGTTTTGGAAGCGAATTTGTACCAGGTTTCCTCGATCGCTGATTTGAGCTTTTGCACTGAGTAATATTGCTTCCAATTCTTGTAGATGTCACGTAAGAGGATTCCCCAGATGTTCTCTATCGGATTGAGATTTGGGCTAAATGCAGGCCAGTTAATCACACTGCTATTCTGAGATCTAAGCCATTCTTTTGGGGAACGGGGAGTGAGTTCGATGCGCTGTCTTGCTGAAATGTCCAGTTAAGACCACCTAGGAGTTCAAGAAACGGTCGCAAATGCTCACTCAGAGGCTCCTGATACATTTTTGAATTTGTCTTCCAGTAGGAAGCAAAGAGACGTTTGTTCATTCTAGCCCTAAAGAGCCCCAAACTATGAACCAACCACCACGTTGTTGCCTGCTGAATATGCTCTTCGTATATTCCCTCAAGGCACGCCAATAGAATAACAAACAGTCTCGACCATCTACTTTCTTTTTTTTTTTTCACCAGAAAAAATAACACTAACCCATTCGTCACGATAATACGTGTGCTGTTTTACCTAGTGAAATCTTTCTTGTTTGTGACACTGGCAATAGACGTTCCATGCTGAGAAATGTGGCATGTAGAATTACTCTCACAAATATAAACGTGTATCGTGAGCAATGGCGAATTTTTAGAACATATTGAATATTAACTTTTTATCACTGTGAGACAGTTTGTCTTTTTTGTTTTTTGTGTGATGTTATCAAAATTTCTTGAGATAAACACGAATTTATATCATACATTTTGCGTATTTCTTCACACTTCTGGCTATTCCATTTAAACGTTTACACAAAATAGATCGATTTCTGACATTTGATAGCATCGATTTCTGACATTTTGGGGTATACAGGCGAATACTTATCTGATCCATGTAAACCAAATGTCGTTTCGTACTAATTAATTGATGCTCTAAAACTTTCTAACTGGAAATTTTGCTCTATTTCTTTTCGTTTACGATTTTCAATAGCTATCATCTAAATATCACCACTAGCGGGCGCTGCCGTCGTTTGCATTAAATCGGGCGTAATCACTTTACTTTACCGTTACCTCACTTCCACAGCTGTAGCTCTCTCCGTTCGCAAGTATTTTCAGGTTAAAGCTTTCTTTTGCACCCTGTATATTTTTTCATGTTCATCCGACCAGCTGACGTATTAACCACCACTTTATAATCAGATGCCTTTTTTTTTCTTCAAGATATTGGGTTAGCTATAATTTGACAAATTTTCAACTGGGAGGAAGTGACATTTTTTTTTTTTTTTTTTTTTTTTTGCATGTTATGTTTGGAAGGCTACCGCTGCTCAACCCACCCACGGAACCGCAGCTGACGTTCACGGAGCTTCATGATATAACTCTCTGAAGCATTTTACAAATTATCGGCCGAGAGGAACTTGGTCATCAAAATCTGTTGCTGGCTCGCGGACTACAAGGAGGTCCAAGTTCACATACACGATAATCAATCACATAGTTGCTAAACCCTTTCATTTTTTAGTACAATTATTTTCGAATTGTTCTTGCCTTAAGAAATTTGATTTATTTCGTGAAATGAAGCAGGTTATCTAAAAAAAATTATTAAAACAGATAATTCTGTAAAAATGCTTTTTTTAGTGTTCTCAATGGACGACAGCGAGGGCAAATTGTTTCGTCTCTGATCTACAGAATTTATATACATCAGGAATACATTAAAATAAGTTAAATTTAACACAGCATAAAACAGCTCAAAACAGGATTTCAGCAATTATCGTTCGCGTTCAATACTGTAACCGAACTTTTCTTTGTGTGCTCTGTAAATGAACGATGCATGTATATGCACTCTATAATCTATGGAAAACATGTTGTTATGCACAGCAGTGTTTCTCCCAGTAGATCATAATCCAATGAATCACTTTGTGTACCCCTATAAATCATTGGTGGCCAAATGTGGCGCGCCGGATACCACCAATTTTTTAAAGAAATAGCCGACTTCTTGAATCGCAGAGATTCGTTGATTACATAAGGCAATGATTACTATAAAATTTGAGTGGTATCGAGAGTGCCACAGGTGGCCACCACTGCTATAAACGAACTATAATTTCTATTTACTCCATAGTCTATAGAAAGCTTTCTGTCATCCACATCATTGATGTATATCAATTTCATTGAAAGGCACCATGGATGACATTTTCCCATAGACCATAAAGTAACTGCATTTTGTGTATCTGTCATTTCATTTTAAACGAACTATAAATGCTATGCATTTATTTTCAGTAGCGGGCATTGTACAGTAAATATTAATTGCATGGTAATGCGAGTATATTTACAAGAGTTACAGCCCAGAAAGCCGACAAACAGAGAAGTGGAAATCGTACACCATTTTAAACTGTGTTGGAAAGTATTAAAAATGATTTTTATGATTTTATTGCTATTTGTTATAATTATTAAGATATCTGCCTACGTTCGGAGAGCTTGTTTAAAAAAAAAAGTATAATACTAATGAATACACATATATCTTTAGTTTATTTGTAGTACAGAATGATGAGAAAAAACATAAAATCCTAACATCTTCTTCATTAAAAAGAATAAAAAACGAAACAAAACCCACCAATTTAAAAAAAAAAAATTGTTGAGAGTTGCTATCTTTTTTAGTAAAATTTCAGGCTTGTTCCAGACAGCGTACACTCAAACGAACTAAATTTATTTCAATTTCCTTTGCACGTACTATTATGTACGTTCCTGCTATTACTATTGGACTTACAGGAAGTGTTGTCAGTGGGCTACATTTTTTAAATTCAGATTTCTTGATTGGGACCACATTTCTGAAATGGTAAAATTCCCTTTATTTCCGCCTTTATTAATATATCATTAAATAAAGCAAATTTTACTATTTCAAAAAAGTGGTATCAATCAAGAAATCTAAATTTTTAAAATGTCGCCCGCTGGCAACACTGCTGCAGGTGCATTGATCAAGGAGTTTTACAATATCATCAAATTTAACTGAAATATTTTAATATATGTAAAAAAATACATATTTTTTTTATAAAAAATTACCACTATATTCTATTCGAGCACTTATATAATAATTACATTATCACATTTAGCATAGATTATAGTTCAGCACATAGTGAGTAGTATAGAAAGCATTCTGACTAAATTTCACTGAAATATCTTTAAAAAATATTACGTAAAGTCCTTTATGGAACATGAAGATAACGGAAAAATTTATTTTCCAGAAATCTCATTTAAATATTTATTTCTTTTATAAATTTCATATACATACAAAATGAATCTAGAAGTGTCAATTAAGTTTTATTTGTTTTTTACGTAAAAAAGTAAAAAAACCATGCATAAAACATTCTTTGCATTTCTCCTGTCCTTCCCACGCCCACTTCCGGTATTTGCCTCATTATTCTCTGCCTATTAAATTGGCTATAACACCCCTTCTAGTAATCGGTGGAATAAAATTATAAAAAAATTTAGAATCGTAAACGAAGTTTTTTTTAAAACAAATTTAATATTTTTGAAAATTTTCACCAAAACAGCCATTTTAATGTAGCGTCAATCACTTAATTCTCGCGTCCATGACTCTCACGGCTAGTGTAGGCTACTTTTTTAAAATTCGGGTTGTTTCATTCTCACCAGTATTTTAATAAAAAGAAAAGTGCCCAGTTAAACTGATGGCATTGAGCTCACAGGCTATTCACACTAATTGTATATTATTTTCTTATTTCGAAGAATAATGCCTCTCAAAAAATAAATGAAGTGGGATTAGCACCGTTTACCCCTTGTACTTAACGAATGATCCTCAAAATCAAATGAAGTAAAAACCATATCGGAATAAACTGGTATATCAAATTTGAAGCAAATCGAATAATTCTGCATTAAAAACCCATTTATCTAAATTAAGGGACGGACTAGCACCTGTCCCCCTTTTATACTTAACCAATAAACCTCCAAATCTAATCAAGGCAGCTCCTTAACATAATATACCGGTATACCTTAATTTGAAGCAAATCGAATAACTCTGCATAAAAAACCCATTTATCTAAATTAGGGGAGGGGGGATCTAGCCCCCCCCCCTTTCCTCCCTTTATAGTTAACTAATGAACCTCCAAATCTAATCAGGGAAGCTCCTTAACATAATAAACCGGCATACCAAATCTGGAGCAAATTGAATAATTCTGCATGAAAACCCCATTTATCAAAATTAAGGTGGGGGGAATCACCCTTTCCTCCCTTTATACTTAACTAATGAACCTCCAAATATAATCAGGGAAGCTCCATAACATAATAAACCGGTATACCAAATTTGGAGCAAATCGAACAATTCTACACAGAAAATACATTTAAATAAATTAAGGGGAGCTAGCACCCCTTTCCCCCTTTATATTTAAGTAATGAAATTCCAAATATAATCAGGGAAGCTTCTTAACATAATAAACCGGTATACGTAATTTGTAGCAAATCGAATATTTCTGCATGAAAAACCCATTTATCTAAATTAAGGAGGCGACTAGACACCATTTCCCCCTTTATCCTTAAACAATGAACCCCCAAAACTAACCAGGAAAGTGCCTTATGAAAATGAACCTAGAAAAAAAATTTGAAGCAAATTGGATATTTCTATCAACAGTTAGCGAGTTACGTACATACAGAACAAGCGGGCACATAAGCTCTCAGGCCTTGATAGCCTGTGAGCTAAAAAGTGTTAGTGGCCTAATTCTCGCATTACTTCATTGGCCATTCACAGGACAGTTTACCTCAAAGTTGTTGAAAATGAGGATTTTCTTTTTTTTTTTAATGCTAAATGAAAGCTTTTTTAATTGTGAATATTTTGACACATCATTTTCCCCATAAGACATTTATATTCACTTAAACTCACTTCTCTTGATTTCATCACATTTCTCAAAGAGAAAATTTTGGAAAAACTGCCATATGAGTGTCAAAGCTATAAACAAAAATTTTGGTTTAATTTAAAATGAAACACTCTGAATTTATTACTGAATAAGTGGATTCACACACGTCTTTCCTACATAAAAATCGTTCGTTGAATTCTTCTGTATCACATGTTAAAATGTGTCGCACTGGTGCTAAATCATCCTCTACATTTACGTATAAATGGAATCATATCACTTAATCCATAATTTATTTTTAATCCTAATTAAATTTTCCAAATTAGAGATAATAGAGAATATATACGATATTGACCTAACGATTGGAAGGCGTTTTGTTATTATCTTTCCTTACTCTGTTATAAAAAGGTATAGAGAAAATGATAGAAATATAACTGGCAACTAGAAAGCTACTTATTTCTTTTTTAATAACACTAGGAGATCGTACCCGGGCTTCCCGGGTTGAAGAATATAGGTGAAATCATTTTTTTAATTGAAAACTGATATTTTTTTTATACGCAATAATTTTTTTTAGATTAACCACTTACATTAAAAAAGCATTTCTCATATGGAAAATACGAATTATGCAATCATATAAATTTTTGAAATATAT
The DNA here is from genome assembly GCA_963932465.1 of Maratus speciosus. Taxonomy (NCBI): domain Eukaryota; kingdom Metazoa; phylum Arthropoda; class Arachnida; order Araneae; family Salticidae; genus Maratus; species Maratus speciosus. Next base: position 262,919,009 of record OZ010794.1, on the reverse strand, counting down.
CAAAAGCGATATTTTCTTATTAGCCGCATGCTAAGAGTTATTTGCCAAGATTTTGCTACTTATGGCATCCTTTTATATTCTGATAATTTCAGAGCTTACACATGTCTGTTAAATTAGTGTTTTATTTATATTATTTTATTTATTTATTCATAGGGAAATTTTTTTTTATGGATATTAGCTGTAAGAAAATGATGAACTCTTTATTTTGTTTTAAGGGCAAACGGATTAATCTTTCGTAATCGAGCTCCGCGCGATATAGATAAATTAAAAAATATTTCATGCTTCAAAATTGTTTTTAAAACCATAGACAATCAGTAAACTCAGATGAATTTCGCAAACAAATTCCATTTGAAAAAAAAAAAAAATGCTAGATTTGTGTTTTTTCAATATTATTCTTTTATTTGTTTATAAAAGAAGCATTAATTTCGTTAATTTGTCTTTCGCAAATTAATTAGATTGGTGGTTTTTTTATATTATTCTTTTATTTGTTTATAAAGGAAGTATTAATTTCGTTACGCAAAAATAGTCAGAAACAAATGCTGAAAAATGTTTGTTGCTTTATGTGCAAAATGTTTATTATTATTATGTATTGAAACCGGCACGTGATAAGATAAACTTAAAAAAAAAAAATCATGCTTAAAAATTATTTTAGAAAATATAATACATCAGTCAATGAATACAGTTTTTAAACAAATTGCATTTGAAAGTAATTTTTTTCCCTATGTGACGAAAATTGAAAATGTACGATGGTCAGAAGATTAAAAAATTGCAGTAGCGAAAATTTCAAGACCGAAATTTGAGCGTGAGGTGTTGCCCTTCCACCGCCCCCTGAATACTAGGCCTGAGCGCTGGACCAAAAATGGCGGCTGCCGAAGGCGGATTTTTTTCAGCGTGTGTACGGCCCCTTAAATATTCCTACCAATAATTTTTTGAAGTTTTTTCCGCTTCGTTTTTCTGAGAATAAACAAGGTAGAGAAATCTTTTATAAAATTCTGGTGTCTACATTTAAGGGACCGTACCTACGCTAAAAGAAATCCGCCTTCGGCAGCCGCCATTTTTGTGTCATTTTTGTGTGAGCGCTCAGGCCTAGTGATCAGAGGGCGGAGGCCCTTCGCAAAATGACGTCAGCGTTACGCACATATAAGTTTGTTCTTTATAATACAGATACTTAATCAGTAAAATATAACAAAGATCAGTTATTAGGATGTCGTTATCAATTGAGACCCTTATGCTTGCATTTCCGGAATGAAAACAGCAATTTTCACCTTCTCAAAATTTGCATACGCACTTCTCATATCCATATTCATCACTTTAAAAAAATTGTACTTTGTTTGATCATTTAAAAATCATTTAAACTCAAAACTTGAAGTCACGATTGTCAGCAACATCTTTTATGTGAACAGACGCCCTCTTTACTTGAAATTATAATCTCAATTCCGGAGAAAAAATTTCCGTAATTTATGCTTTTTATACACATTTGTGTTAAAATGTTTAGTTTTATCTAAGGAAATGATCGTTTTCTTTTAAATATGACTTCATTTTCACTTAAATAAGCATTTCGTCTAGTGTCTGAAACTTGGTATCAGTACACATGCAGAAGGAAAAACAATATAGAAAATTTATGCGGGAAAATGCGTGTTTTCAAAAGCAGTATGTCATTTTCCGTTATAAAGCCCCTAATATAATATTTTGCTCCTAATGGGATTTTGCGCCACTAAACCCTATACAACAATTTTTATCAAAAATTTTGAATTTTTATCAGAAAATAGCATGAATAAAGTTACAAATACCTCATTATTTCTCTCTTGTCGACAATAATGAAAGCTATCTAATTTTCATCATTTTAAAGAAATTTCATAAAATGCTTTTAAAATTAAAATATAAAAGTGGGGTTTTAAAAAAAACAGATAGTGGGATCACATCTACAAAGGAAGAGCTTTCAGTTAAAAAAACATTAGTAAAATTGGTTCAGCAGAAAGATCGGGGCAAATGATTAAAAAACACATTTGTGTTTTAAATATATAGACTATATAAAATTAGGAAAAATTAAATTAAGCAAATTGTGTTATTTTGATAAAATTATAGTAAAATGTTCTAAAGGATAGTATTAAAATTTTATTATTCGCGATAATTGTCTACAAAAACTTCAGGAACACGATATTATTTTAAACCATGAATTATTTGTTTTTTTATCTAACTCGGAGAAGCAAATCCATCCAGGGGAGAATCATCAATTTCTGTATTATAAATCGCTATTATTTGCATGTCACCTCTCTTTTATAAAGACACTTTAAACTTTTGTAAAACATTGCGTTTTATCAGTGCGTTATTTCGATTACATTATTTTCAAAAGTGAAGCAATTTCACCTGTGAAGAATTTCAAAGCTGCTGGGCTGTGAAAATGACGCACTTCTACAAAACATAATTCAGGTTTAAGAATTAAAATACATGCTTTTTTATAAAATGACGTCATTTGCATCCGCTAAACAATTCACTTTAACAATTCAGTCTTAAACATCGTCTATAGAAAAGTGTTTCATGTGACGTCATTATCACGGAATAACAGAAAATATTCTTGACATAGCCCATATTTTAATTTTAACTTTTTTTCAGGTTTTATGAGAAAATGGCAACAAAGATACAGTATTTCCTATTTTCGACTATTTTCCATTTACTTTTAATGACTTTCAATAGAAATGAGGTACTTTTGTTGCCACGATAAGAAAAATGGTATTAAAAACTACAAAAAAATTAATATCTCAAAAATAAATTGAGATACAGCTTTCAAACAAATTGCATTTAAAAGAGCATTTTTTTCCTTATACGAAGGTGTAAAAATTTAAAATAAGAGATGTTTAGAAGTTTAAAAAATTGCAGTAGAGAAAATTGCAAAACCAAAATTTTATTTAAAATTTCAAAGTGTTGCCATTCGCAAAATGACGTATGCGTTACTCACAGATATGTTTGTATTTTATAATATAGATACGTATTTACTCTTTCATGTCGTCCCATTATGTAAAATAAAATTCTTATGTTATAATCAATGAGATGAAAATACAATACAATAAAGAATGGTCGCCACAGGAAATTAAGTAAAGAAAAAACAACTGTACTTAGGGTTCTACAGTGCTCAGCAAAAGTTTAGACAATGATCTATTATACTTCTGTGCTGAGAAGTATGTAACGAATTGTTGTAATTCAACTGTCATATATTACTGGGGACTTATCCTTCATACACAAACAATAAATTTTAATTTATACACTTTACATAATATATAATGACAAAAAAAAAAACGAATTTAACATTGTTGCAAAAGTATAGACACTCTGTCTGTTAACAGGAAAATATCCATAAATTAAAATCGAACTGCACCTACATTGTCTGCTATTAATGCAAAAATGTAACTTTCCATCGAAGAAACTAAATCCTGCATCACTTGGGGGTCTATTTCGTGCCAAACACGTTCAACATCTGATCGAAGTTCATTTACAGAGGAGTAATGTTAAAAAAATGCATAAACCGTATGAGATATGATGCCACAAAAGTTTTCGATTGGGTTCAGATCAGGGCTACACACGGGCCAGTCGAAAACAGTAATATTTTGAGAGTTAAACAAATTTTTTGATTTGTATGCAACATGAATAGACGCATTATCTTGCTCAAATACATACTTTGGAAGAGATATAGGTTCCCCAAATGGCTGTAAATAGATTTCCAATGTATGTATGTAGTCTTGCGCAGCTTGGCGACCACTGAGAAACTCCAGAGATACTTGAGAATTAAAACAAAGTGAGGCCCAAGTCATCAACCCTTTCGAGGGCAAAGGACACATAATTTTAATTCCAAAAATGGCAAGAATATTTAATTAAAATTTTCCTTTTATAATACACGTGAAAATAAGCAATTTCATATTTTCTAATAACTTCGTCTATAAATTCTGGTATCAGTCCATTATATCATCCGTTTATAAAAAGAATTACTCCGCGACAGGAAATGGGTCAATTTTTTGTGAGATTTCAAGGCTGGTGGTTTTATCATTTTCATGTAAACTAATTTACATCTTTCTTTAATGCATCTACGAAATTACCCGTTGGCACAGAAAGATCTAACTCACTTTTAATGCGATTAGCAGTCATCATTTGCCTAGATGCCAGTTTATGGATCTTTCTATAATCTCGTTTTCTGGCCACACGAGTCCTTCCAGATCTATGTTTTGCTTTGAAAGAGTCACCCTTAGACAGTACTTAATAGACAGACTTCTTTGGCCGATTGAAAGTAGCTGAAATTTCCGCAACAGTCTTCCATTTCGATTTCAGCTTCCGTGCTTTAATTATTTCATCTGACTGAAAATTTATGCTCGCGCATCTTCACTAACCGATGCTATCGCGAGGTGCACTTAAATACTTCATGCATGTGACGTCATAAGTTTGAAATATGCGGTTTTCGGTGAACAATATCCAAAAAATCACAAAAGTGTCTAAACTTTTGCAATATGCAAATTTCACTTTTTTCAGTTAAATGAAATAATATCCTACATTAAAACCGTTATTTCTGTCCTAAAACGTTTAAAATATATTTAAAAATAAGTACAGTCATTTGTATAACCCAAGTGTTCGTATTTTTTATTTAAAAGTTAAAAATCACCAGTGTCTAAACTTTTGCTGAGGAGTGTAGCATCACATTTCATACTTGCCAATCTCGGCCATAACTTCCGTAAAAAGTGAGTTATTTTAAACAAGGTTAAACAGGTTTCTAATCAGAAAATATTTCACACGTATTATTAGCTATTTAATTTTAGATTTCCAATTGGAATTTGTTTGATATAATTTCTTTACAAAAATTCTGATTGGAAGGATGTTTAACCTAGTTTAAATTAACTCGCATTTTACGGAAGTTAAGTCGAATGTTTGCAAGCATGACATTTATTAAAAAGCTTTAAACATATCAAGCAAATGCTGCTTTAATGGCTGTTCAACATGAAGAAAATTCTAAAATTACGTCTATCAAACCAACCGAGGTCGCACTATTGCTTTTGATCAGGGATGGCAAGCTGGATATAACTAAAATTGTATAGTAATCATCGCCTTACATAATCACCGAAAGTCTTCTATTCAAGAAGTCAACTTTTTCTTTAAAAAATAGAGTTATCTGGCGTGTCACATTCGGCTACCCCTACTTTAGAGGTTCAAACAGTTAATAATTATTTTTAGGTGTCTTTAATTTCAAGAATTTCTCTGTTAAATTTTCTGGTAGTATCAGTTTTCAACCTTTTTTCACGTTCCAGTCAAATGATAGAGAGTGGTCAGTGTTGAAACGAAAGTAAAAGGACTACAACGGGCACACGGAACACTTCGCTCCGCATATTTTTTAGTGGTTGGATGCACTATAGAAACTAACTTACACTAAATAATTTAATAAGGTGAAATAAGATATCTAAGTAAATAATTTGGAAAAAGCATAACACATTTGAAAATACAATGCCAGCAATTATCATCTATAGTCGGCAAAATTTCGGAATTATTTTCTGTAACACTGTGTATGACTTATGGATGAGCATATATGAGGGAATCATAATCATAGTAGACCAAGTTCATTTTGAAAAAAAAGAATGAGATAGTTCATTTAGAAGGGTCATAAAATTTGTTTTATCTACTCCGACAGAGAACCAAGTCTGTTTTCACATACTTTCTCCTATAAGACATCTGTTTATAGACTTGGTTTACTGTGGGAGTGGACAAAAGAGATTTTATGCACCTTCTTAACCCTTTCAGGGACAAAGCACTTTCATTGATAAGATGTTGAAATAAATGAACGGCATCGTAATTTAATAACAAATTTATTTGAAAATATGAAAAATCCTATATTTCACATACATATGGAACGGGAATTTTTTTTATTAATTACCGGTGCCACTGTGGCGTTTGGGAATTAAAATTAAGTGGTTACATAAACATACCACCGATCTTGAAAGGGTTAATGGACTATCTCTTTTTTTTTTTCAAAATGGTTTTGGTCTACTATTGTTATGAGCCTCTCATATATACTATATAATATACTAAAATTTAATTTAGTTAAGAAACGCATGACACAGTTGACATTTCACGTTCAGCAATTTCCGTTAATAAATAGAAATATACTAGAATTATTTTGTGCAGTCCTTTGTATGTTCTATAGAATTCATACACGCTAAACTATATGAAAAATAAGTTAAAAGTTACAAACGTATTCCAAAACTGAAAGCGAACTTCATCAAATATTGTTTATAGATACAATGCTTTTACGTATCCCTGCAAATTAATGATAAATACTATGCACACCCCATTCTATAGTAAGCACCTCAGTGACGTACATCAATTTCAATACATTTGGAATGGTGTAACATGATTAAAATACATTGCAAACGAACGTAGACCATAAAGTAAAGGAATTCTTTTGAGTGCCCCTGTATACGAACTAACTATCATTAATACATATTCCATTTTAAACACTGTATAAGTCATAGTAAATCTCAATAACATACATCAATTGCAAAACGACAATCCGGGTATATTTACGCTAGTTATAGCAAGGAGAGACAGACGGTTATAAAACCGAATTCATAAACACTTTTCAAATGTTGGAAAGAGTTAAAATTGATGTGTTGGTATAAAAAAATGGGAAGGGGGAGGTTTTTTCTCCAATCTAGTTGGCTAAATGTCGATTTCGAAATAAAATATACAAACAAAATATTGCATACATGATGAAAACAAATTATTGCGAATACACTCTTCTTACATTTTAGATATGACAAAAACCTGATTATGTGTATTTTTGCATATTTTTACATCTTAATGCTCGCGGAATCCGTTTTCTCTATTTTTAAACCTATTCTACATATATGAGTGTAAGTATGCACGTAAAGTAGAATTTCCCCACTTTTTCAGGTTGTGAGAGCTGTTTTCAGCTTTTTTTCGGCGTTTCAATTATGTGGTATATGTGTGAGTGAACACGTTAACGTTCAAACTGTGTTTTTGATTGAGGTCTTATTTCGTGAATATGTTATTGGCTTATGTTACAAGAGCTTTTCCTTTTTGTACAAATCGGACAATCGGTTGGTTATTAAAAGCAATTTTAAATCCTTCTTCAACAATTGAACACTGAATTTCAACACTGGAAACATGCCAGCGAAACTGATAAATATTTTTTTAACTCAATTATTCAATAATTATTTTTATTGCTCACGCTGAACTTTTGTCGATAGAATAATCACATTTCACCAGAAAGTGATTTAATATAGTAAAACTTATTAAATGAAAAAAAAAACCTATTAATTAATTTTTTTTCTGATTTGATAAAAGCACGTGGAAATTTAAGTATTGCATTTTATCGAAGAAAAAGGCAAAATAACATATATGCATTTGAGTCAGTTCCTGGACTTGTTGAACATATGATGCAAACGTTCATTCTTTAATACTCGCAATGTCGTGGAAAGTGATACATGTAATTGCCTAGCAACAGCTCGTGTACTTGTAATTGGCTGATCGGTGATCAGCCACAGCATTCAGAATGTCTTCCTCCGCAACTAACTTTCCGCCCGTATTTGCACGGCTTTCATCCGACCGGAAGCGAGAAAGGTTCCCGTCGGTGGCAAAAGTTCAACTGTTTTACGGGCGGGAAACCGTCTGTTGGGAAACCGCACGGCGTACAATCGTTGAGCCTGTAAGCCATTCCTATTTCCAATTTGCAGTTCTATAGATAAGATGCGTATCAGACTTTTCCCAATTAGTTAAAAGCAACACTTTTCGATATGTTTCTCCCGCAATTGACAATTTCAAACTCTGATCAGAGGCTTTTATGTATTAATTGAGGCAAAATTTTCAAAAGCATTCTACGTCTTCCTATATCACATGCTATTTGTGTTATTCCTCTCCCGATAACTCACAACACAAATGGAGATTTAACGTTTGCATGGCTCAAGTTTCCAAATCAGCCGGCACCTTTGCATTTCATTTCCGACCCTGCATTCTATGACGAAAGTTGTTTCGTTTGAATGTGTACTATTACCTCTTAAGGTTTTGCCCATATTTTTTAAACACCCAGTATATTCACATGCATTAGACTGTATTATTATTGCTTTTACTATGAAGTTATGATATGTTTTGTTATTAATAAAACAATCTTCAAATGCTAATATTCTATGAAATAAATTTCCAGGTTTTACGATTTATGAGCATGTAAAATAACCGCTTATTAAAAAAAAAATAAATAAAAAAATTTAGTAAGTAATAATAAGAATCGTCTGATTTCTGAATGATTTCCGTTTTCTTTAAATTTCATTACAACCTCCTACTTCTACAACGCAAAATTTTCAACACCCAGCACGTAAAGTTTAAAATTGTAAAACTTATTTCTTTTTTACTTTTTTGGTCATTTATTACTTATTCCAACAATACATAATCTATCATTTAAATTCAATCCTTCCGAAATTACTGATTACGTCTATCCACCCTCCTTCAAACGGGAAATTCGGAATATAAAATAGTTAAACTCATTCATTTTTAATTTTTTTCTTCCCTATTTGTAGTTTTATAGTAACAGTAACCCGTTAATAGTCGCGCGTAGGTCTTTTCCCCGCCCGAAATTCGTTATCTTCCTGTAACTCATTTCCCATTAAAGTTACGATAGCCAAATTCCGTGTAGCTGACCTTGAGTGTTCACACTCTTGTGTAGTAAAATTGCAAGTCATTCCAGCTATTTTTTAGCATTTTATCGCATTCTTAAGTTTCAATCGGTCTAAATGACCGCGTTGCGACCACTTGCGTTAGTTGAATTTTTCCCCCTCGTGTTCATCCTTTCCCATTTCCGCGAAATCTGTGGGGGAAAGTTTCTTCGAAATCCGGACTCTCTGCCTGTTGTTATTTCGTCTTTCTATCTGCTATTTTACCCGTTCATAGAATACTTTTTTTACTTTTAGAATGTGACTTAAAATTGTTTTATTATATTAGTTGTGAAGTCAGTTCGCACAAAAAACTGATGGATGGTCACTTACATTTTTTTTTCATTGTCAAATATTGCGGGAATAAATTCTCAAATTGACAATCGTTTAAATATGGAAAAAAAGGGAAATTCATCATCATTTTTTCAAAGAACTTGCTTTCCATTTATTACCGGAACATATAAATGAAAGAAAACAGACAATAACACTGCCAAACCATTAAAAAAGAGAGAAGATAATTTTGTGGGAATCAGTAAAAAAATTGCCGTATCTCCAAAATCTGAAAAGTATCGGTTTTGTACAATAAAACAAATTCGAAAGATAAAACAATTTTCTCAGAAATGTAGTATGTATATCTGTGAAGAACATACATATAATTTATTTGTACAATAAGAAAAATAATGAGAATTTTATAATGTAGGTTAGAAATTACGAAATAAAAATCTCTTTTGGATAATTCAGTGAATGTTTATACTATGATTTAAAAAAAATATTTTAAGTATTTTTCTAAAATTTATCTATTTTTAAATTTTCATACTGTAAGTAAAAACACATTTTTTTTTAAACAATGCCTCAGAAAATGTTTTTATTACTATTATTATTATTGAAATCCAATAGAGGATTGGGGGCGGTATCTAACAAATTTAAATTTGCTGTCCTTCATCAATTGTTCAAACTATTTTTCAGAATAATGTTTTCCAGAATATGAGAGAAAATTCATTTAAATTAAATTAGTGCTGCATATTTATAATTTCGGAGAAAATTTTCTTATTGCTTTTATTATTTTAATGAATATTATTATAAAACAATAAATTATAATAGTAATACCTTATTATGAAATGTACAATTGAATATTTTTTTTAATTAAACAGTTGCTGTAAAATACATCCCTATTAAGATGAACCTTTCAATGATTCTATTAATTAAAATAATTTATCCATCTTAGGATTTAAATCTACAATTGCAAATGTATTTAAATTAAATATATAATTTCAATAACTTATTTATTATTTACTTTATATAAGCGAAGTTCGTATCCATCGTGTTTATTCAAGGGCGCTGCTCCCACCCTGAAATAAGTACAAAAACTACAAATCGTGCATTTTCATTTGAAAAATGGATTTAATCACAAAATCTCGAGAGCCCCCCCCCCCCCCTCCACTCTCCCCTCATACACACACAGACACCCCACAAAATAAATAAATAAAACGTAGTTACAACATTTACATTTATAATTTCGAAGTTAAGCATTTTTTACTTTTTTCTTTATTATATCTATTATATATATAAAATCCAAACGGAAATTTCGTTCCGAACGCCGAGATTTCGAGTTCTACCGCATGGATTTTGATGGAACTTATACCGTTAGATAGGTATCGTTTCAGGGAAGGTTTTAAGCTATAACACATCATTCTACCTAGATTAGTTATAGAAGTATGACGGAAAGTTCTGTTATTTTGGACTTTGTTACTTCATATTTCCTTAAATATCTGGGCTCCTATTGGTCGTAGAGCTTAGATCTCGCGCTAAAAGTAGCTCCGAAGCACCCAAGCAAACTTTTCCCCGCGATTATTTTGTCGTCTTCCGGTTTCCTCTAACTCTATTAGGGGCCCGTGTAGGTCCCCTTTAAAATATTTTTCGTAGTAATTTCAGCAATTATCTTAAATTATTGGTTAAGGCCGCCACCCTCCCGATTCATGTATCTACGGAAAGGTTTCATGAAGTAGTTTCGTTCAGATACTCTTTCGTTAAGAATAGAGTGCGCTCCCTGGTGGTGGAATGTGGAACTAACATAACGCGACATTGTTAAAATTAGGAAATCTAACAATGCGATCTGTTTTAAACTTTAAGATAGTTCATAACACATAATCTGTTATCTATTCTATTATATATATGTAAAATCTATTATCTATTCTATTATCTATTATATATATAAAATCCAAACGGAAATTTCGTTCCGAACGCCTAGATTTCGAGTTCTACTGCATGGATTTTTACGGAATTTATACCGTTAGATAGGTATCGTTTCAGGGAAGGTTTTAAGATATAACACATCATTCTACCTAGATCAGTTATAGAAGTATGACGGAAAGTTCTGTTATTTTGGACGATAAGGTTACCATTTTATTTCTTGGCGAAGTTTTTTGTTGTTGAAAAAACTGAAACGGCTATTACACCTAGAAAAATAAAAGACAAAAAACTGTTACTAATTTTATTTAAAATCTTTTAAAAAGAAAAAAAAAGAAATCCATTTTAATGAGTGATAATATTAAAAAACGAATATATTTAATTTAAACATGACAGAGAATGTTCGTAATACTTAAAGAATTACTCAGTTGAAATATTGCAATTGAAATAATATTTGGCGATTTATCTTTTGCATCAGGTTAAGAAAAATGCATCTGAAAATTGATAAAATGATATCAAGGAAGTTCCCCATAAGCGCATGCTCAGCATTATTTGAAAAAAAATTATAGAATATTCTTCTCATAAATATATATATATCCATAAAAAAATCAGCAGAACCTCTATTTAGCATTCCTAAAAAAATAATGAAAATTTCATTTTTTGCGATTTAGCGCTGGATGGCGACACGATAAAATTTTGAATAATACTATGATAAATACTCTTTAAGAAAAACTTTTTCAACTCTCGATACGAAGTTAGTTTAAGTAAGTTTAACTTAAATAAATACACATTTATAACTGCAGTTTTGTCATATACATTTATATATGTAACAATGAAATTTAACGATTGTACTTATGCCGTTTACAATGAAATTTAAATGGATTAAAAGTGTTTCAAACTCAAATTAAGGTCCGATTCTGAGCATTGGCAATTTGACTTCGATATTGTTAGTGTCAGAGACAACAAGAGAGTTTTATTGCCATGGAAACAACAATTTAATATCGAAATGTTTAATGATAGCATTCTTAATTAAAATACCCTTAAAACTTATCCAGCCGGTGACACCGTATAAAATTAAATAGCTCAATACAAGTAACACGCAATTTGCATATTATATATAAGCTTACAGCAAAAATAGTAAACTAATCCACAGTTTAAATTTAAATTCATTGAGCATTAGGCATTTAATTACTTATTTAACAAGGAATTTATAAATGCATTTCAATCTCTTGCATTTGGCGAGGAAACCTATTGGTTCGCCAAAGAGCGTCGAGCGTTCGTCTGTTCGCGCCAAATACTCCAAAAAATATTTTTTTACAGATTTTCTACTGCGATTCGACCGCTATATTTTTACCGATCTTTTTTACATACATGAGTCATTTTATTAGCATTTCCTTTTTCAATATATTTTGAGTATGCGTTTTAAGGAGACCTTCCTTGTGAGTAACAATTATTATTATTATTATTATTATTACGTATCTCTTACAAAAAAAAAACTAGCAGATGTAATTATAAAAATAATGATATTACATAAATAGCAGTTAATATTATAAAAGTGGAGTCAAATATTTAAATTTTAATGCAAACGTTTGCCCCCCCCACACACACACACATATTATAAATAATTTAATTTCAGATATTTAAAATATTTTTCGCGTACTTTACTACGGATACATGCTATTTTGTTTTTCCCCAAACTTATGACTTTTATAACCTCGAACTCAGATCAACAAATATTGTCCACTCTCTCTTTTTTTTTTTTTTTTTTTTTTTTTTTTTTTTTTTTTCATATATCGCCAATATTTCTTTTAGAAAAATCTACTGTTTCAAATGTTAAGTACTAAAGAGTATTCTTAAAAAAATTTATGCAATTTTGCGTTATTAATACCACAAAAGAAAATATTTTGCAATAAAAATTGCTTACTGAAATACATTTTCGATTGTCTTTTTAATTCGTCATCCCATTTTCAGTTTTTTTTTAAGGTTTTTGATATTGGATTAATCTTTCGTAATCAGGTTACCTGCTAATTAGTGTATTTACTGAACTATTTAGATTGTTCTTTTATATTTGAAAGAGTCAAATCAGCGATCAGACAGTGATCGCGATTGTAGAAGATTACATGAAATTTGTACTTAGCTATTAGTAAATTTATGTTTTTTCATTATGAAGCTAACGGAGAACAGAAGATTTAGTATTATATATATTTTTATTTGCAGTTATTTTACTGTCACTAAAAAATAAATACTTGGGGAAAAAATTTGAAATTCCAATGGTGGCTGGTGGAACAATATTTGTTGATTTATCATTTTAGCCTGGATAAGAAAAAAAGTACCTGAAATGCAAATAAAATTGAAAATAGAAATCATTATAAAGAAAGTTCTTCTGACGCACAATCCTATTAGCTAAACCGAGGAAAAAATTAACGATTTTAGATTTATTTAGGCAGCAGACTGAAGAATAATGTAATTTTGAAAATAAAAAGTGTATTTATTTCTCCGTGTTATTGCACTCTTTAGAGAAATGAAAAAAGGTCTTCGGTGCATCAAAAAGATTATTTCGTTATATTATAACGTGTTAGGTTATTAAGTTTTGTATAACTGACTTTATTTGTCATTTACAAAGAGTATTTTTGGCGAAAGATCTATAATTCAGCCAACAGCAATTTGACTTTATTTAATGGGATGTAGTCTGGCGTATGATTACGTATGTTTTACGTGTGTTAATTCTGGTAAATTTGTAACCATATAGTTTGCAAACACTTCTAATGTTTGCCGTAAAACTTAGCTGTGCACCCGATTATGGACGATTGGGAAGATTTTGATTGGATGAAAACAAGAGGTTTATTTTTCTATCATAATGAGTTATCTAGGTTTTTTTTTAGGTTAACAGTTACATAATTGCAAGTGGTATATATATAAAAAGGAAATGGTAATGAAAATGACATTATTTTAATTTTATTCAAACACTTCATTTTTAAATATCCACTTTTATGTGATTCACATTTCTTTTAATGAAAGTTAAAGACTTTTTGTGTGCAAACAATTTATTACATTTTTTTACCGTATTTACTCTGCTGTAATCCGAAGATAGAAAACTGCAGTAGACCTGCTGGAAGACGTGTATTACAAAATACAATGCAACGTAGAGAGAAATTGTATTTAAGCTACCAGAACCACACATAGCACCAAGCTGAGAAGCCCGGAGTTCAAGAACTATCAAACGAAAGTGAATAATCCGAACATAAGTAATGTTCAGTGGTCACTCTCTGCAATCATTGTAATTATCTCTCCTTTTAGTAGTGTGGTGACTAGAGAACATTTTAACATTTCTGATTATCACAACGGCAGTATTTTCTTCCCAACCTCTACTTTAAATATATACTGTAAAAAGAATTTCTTCTGAATAGTCCGAATTTTGCCTAACCCATAAGATATTATAATAGCTAAATAGCGTTCCCATAGTATTCAGCAAATGCGGAAAGATTTTCCCGGTGAAGGTCCATATTAATTTAAAATACGAGGTCGAATTCATAATTTTGTTTGATCAATGATCATTTGGAAAATGGACCAGCGAAGCGGGTGTAGCCTGCTAGTATATATATATAATATGCTGGTAAATTAGAGGTATTGTATTTGGTTTTTGTGTTGCATGTCATAGGTTCCATTTTTATTTTCAGTTTAATTTTTCAATTTAATGTCAGTGTAATATATTGATGCTAAATTTATTAATTTTATTTTATTAAATGGATATAGAGTGCCGGAGTATCGTAAAAATCTACCTGACTCTGATTATGTCCTTCCAAAAAAAAATAAATAAATAAATAAACAATAAATAAAAAAACCCTATCACGAATTTAGATTCATATTCGTAAATGTTTTTCTGCTAATTATTGATGCATAGTAACATCAGAAATTCAATCAAATCATTTACTATTTACTTTAAGTATTTATGCAAAACGAAGAAAGAGTTTTTAAAAACACTTATCTAGATGCCAACTGAATATATACTTAAGCGAAATAAATAATTGCTGTAAAAGGTTGTAAAATAAATAATTGCTGTAAAATGTTGTAAAATGAATAATTGCTGTAATCTTTTAAAATTCGGTCAATATTTTCACCCTACGTTATCCGTTTTCGATCATCTGATAACACCGGCAAGTTTCCCCTTCGTTTTCGGCCTGCTGGTAACGGTGGCAAATGGACTGACTACTAACGTTCTAAAAAATGTCGCGACTACTCTCGGGGTAAATAAATAATCAACTGTCAAAACAAAGCACCTCCTGCTGAGCCCAAGGCAAAAAATCTACCACTTTCAAACTTTATGAGATGACGAAATTAAAAATTATTAAAACATTTTATTCTGTATGTTTTTTCTGATTTCTTTGTTACTTTTTTCTAACAATAAATATATTATCATCTAAAACACCACCCACACTGAACTTTTGCTTTTACTTTTGAATTCCCCTTTCCCCCTATAACACAAAGTGCAAAACCATAAAATTTCAATTTTAAAAAATCTGTGTTCTTTAGTCTTGCATTAGTAAATGATTTTCAACCGTTTAAATAAACAGCATCTCACCCCAAATGTAAATAAATAAATAATAATACAGAATAAATAAAGTTAACATACTGGACATGAGGGGAGGAGAAAGATTTTTTCCCTGTTTTACAATTAAGATTTTCTCAACTGTGAGAATATCTTATACAAATATAACAGAATTGAAGAACCAACCGATTTGTTGTATATACAAGTGATTAGGTTGTGACGATATTTTACGAAATTCTTCAATCCTGATCTATTTATTCTTCTAAACATTTACAGGAAACTTATTTTGACTTTCTTCATTTATATATGATCTAAATATTCTAAACCCATTCCTTGGCAGGTTAGAATATTTTTACGTCGAACAACCGTCCATTTTTGTAACTCAATAATCATATAACCCTTTCAGGAGCAATTAATGTGTTTCTGTAATGTCGAATTCACACAGGAATCGTTAAAAAATTTTAAGGCGAGATAAGGAAAAACAATTATTTTACTTTAACCCACCCAAGTCAGAAAAGTAAAATATAATAATATATTTCGGGTGCAATCCTTCAATTGTACTAGGGTTAGGTGGGATATTATATATCCTACTGCTCTCAAGGTGTTAAACGTCTCTCGCTCGAAATGTAACAATGGGGTTGTGTTGCCAGATTGGGGAACTTTTTAATTCAGATTATTTGACTGTCACCACTTTTTTAAAATAGTATAATTCGCCTAATTTTTTCAGAATTTTTAATCTATATTTAAATAGCGCGAATATTTCTATTTAAAAGACACGGTCACAAACCAACAATCTGGGGAAAAAGAAAATCCTCAATCTGGCAACACTGCAATGGGCAACAGGCAGTAAGAGGGAAAGAAGATGCCTGACAAGTCAACCTATATTAAAGTACCCCTAGTCTTTACCAGTTCAGTAATTTATAAAGAAATAGTTGGCAATAAAATTAACACTCAAGTTGCCAAAAACCTCGTCAAATTTGACGATGCAATAGCACAATATATAAGAATTTGCCATTCATTGCTGACTCATTTCTATTATTTAAATTTTCATTGTTGCATTTTTCTTTTATTGTTGTTAGCGGAATTTTAGACAATTATAGATATGTGTTTCATAGTATCGATTGTTAATTTTCGGGATTCTTCGTCCGAGTTTCTGGTTGTTATTCACATTCTTTAAAATAAATTTGCTACGAATTCGATAACAATAGGTTTTATTGTTGCAATGTTCTGTTTCTGAAAACATATTTAATAATTTAATATTGCGTATTGTTCAGCAAATATATTTAAATGTATTGTTACACATTACAAGCAACAATGCATCAGCATTAAACAATAGAAAATCAACTGAAATTGTCTCATTCTTTCTGCAATAGCTTCACTTTTTCCAGCTTAAAATATCTATGCCTTTATATACGAAAATAAAAGTGACAAAAAATGTAAAATATTATTAAAAAGAACACATTATCTGTATTTTCAGTTCCACACGCAGTTTTTTCCATAAATATCGGGATTTTTTTTTCATATTACATCACCATGTTAAAGCCATCCGACAGATTCAATAAGCTCAATAAGCTCTACAAAAAAAGGCTTATACCAGCAGATCAATACCAGAAAGAAATACCATATGTATACGAGGAGGCTATGGAAAGAAATTTGATACTCCAGAAAATAAGCCCACATTATGATATAAATAGCAAATTAGAAACCGTGTATGGAAAATTCTCTAATGTATTGAATTACTTCTCAATAGATGGTCAAAGATTAAGCCTCAGAATAATCAAGAAAAAAGACGAAGGCTTATATGAATCGGAGTGGCTTAATATGAAACACAGTAATATAATGACAATACTGAATAGACAGAGCTTTGACGAAGAAGATGCAATATGTTACCTTTCTCCATATGAGCAGTATACTTTGAAGCAAGTCATAAAAAGTGAAGAGTTCAAAACAAGTAAACATTCATCCCTGTTTTTACCGAAATGGCTAAAAGATATTACCTCCGGTTTGGAATATATTCATAGTAAAACTTTTGCCCACACCAATATCACAGCAAACAATATAATAATACAAGACACTCTAATAGCAGCCATCACAGACTTCCACTTTCTCAATACAAGTATGAAGGCATCAAACAGGTACGTTATTTATTTGTTTCGCTCAAAAGGCATAATATTATATTTTAAAAGAAAAACAATGAATATGTCGCAATGAATAAAATCGCAATCTGATATAATTCTAGTAATATGTTCTGCACATTTTTCTGCACATCTTTGGAAAAAGCGGGTGGTAAAATTGTAGCGCCATATTTGGCGGCTAATTCACTTTTGGCGTGAAATAAACAAATAAATATGTAATAATAAAAGTTAAAAGCATAAAAAAGTATATAAAATAAGATTTTAAGAGAGAAATTTTATCAGTTCTCTAACTTATATGTATAGGACTACAAAATGCCCCAGGTCTCGATGCTAGGTGCGAGCAACACCAAAAGTGGTTCCCTTGTAAGTGGTATCCAAAAGCTTTTAGTATCGAAGATAGCAAACAGCTTTTGCCCGAGAGGCACTCGGGCACGACAGTTAAGGGGTTAATGTAATTTATCGTGTAACAATACATTTTGGTATTTTAGACATGATTCATATTCACCGAAATGAGTGCAATGAACATTTCATTTTTATTGTTCCAACATGTTTTAATCATGGGGAATATTATTTAATATTCAGCATGCGTGTACTCGGATGAATTTCCGTACTAAACTTTCGAAAAAATATATAAATGATTATGAATTTTAACTATATTGTTTAGTCAGACTGAAGTATCTTCTATGTTTGAATGTCCAACATTTCAGACAAAACGATTTTTAAAGAAATACATCTAAAATCCGAATAATATTTCAGTCGCTATAAAATTACTCAACTTGCTAAAAGTTTTGAATAAAACGAAGCCGTTGAAATACAAATATTCTCACTTGAAAAAACTTGATGGCGTATGAAACGCGAAAGATAAACGCATCCACAAATAGTCAGGGAGGAAAGTGCTGCGGCAGAAAAGGCCGATTGCTGCCACTAAATTTTAATAGCAGTTTCTGAATTATTTAACGACAGAATATCTCATATTAAAAAAGGTATTAATTAAAGCAAAAGGCTAAAAAAGGCATTAAAATTTAGTCGTGGAAATGAGACGTTTGTTGTGCAGAGTTTGCATCCTTGCGTCCCAGTGTTGCCAGATTGGGGATTTTTTTAAATTGAGATTATTTGATTGTCACCACTTTTTTAAAATAGTATAATTTGCTTTAATTTTTCAGAATTTTTTATCTCCCTTTTTAAATATGCCGAATATTTCTATTTCAAAAAAGCGGTGACAATGAACAATCTGGGGACAAAAAAGTCCCCAGTCTGGAAGCACTTGGTCCATCATATACGGCAGGGGTGTCAAACTGTGGCCCGCCGGTTACCACTAAAATTTTACAGAAAAAGTCGACTTCTTGGATCGCAGAGATTCGATGATTATATAAGGCGATGATTTCTATAAAATTTTAGTGGTTTCCGGCGGGGCACAGTTTGACACCCCTAATTTACGGGGTGTGGCGGACGAGAATTTCGCATTTAAACTAAACTTGAAAATAATGTATGTGGAGATGGGGACACAAGTGAACAGTTCAGATAATTGTAGCTTTTTTTCATAACTGGATTAATTTCTGTAAACAAAAACTTCTCAGTATAGTAAACAGAACTTTTTTAGACATAGTAATTTATTAACCCCTTAACCCTTTAATGCGCAGCTTTGCATATATACCAACAACAGTGTTTTGGATTTAATAGATATTTTTATTCGTATATACCTAATCCACACCAGAAAATTAAAATAGCAATATTTGCTTTAATTAATACAGAATATTCCGTATTTAAATGAAGCGAAACTAACCGTTGAAACCTTCTAGTGTTCTTCCAGTGTGAAGAAACTTACTGTTGTGAAGTCAGATTCTCTGATCTATGCAGCTTTTGAACTTATTCCATCATGGGAATTAAAGGATAAAAGGATAAGGGCAGTTGGAAGTCAAATTGGTGAAAAACATCATTTTTTTTATTTTTTATATTTTGTATCCTTTATTTGCCCTGTTTCGAAAGGTATATTACTTTTGTTTCTATGAGAACAAGAAGTTAAAAAAAAATAAGTAATTCAGTTTGTTTAAATCATACATGAACATTACTTACGTAAACTTTAAACTGAATTTTCTCAAAATGTTGCTTTTTGAACTTCGATGTACCTTTTTATAGAAACTACTACATATTATTGTTTGCAATCATTCCTGAATATGTCACACATATCCCTGATGAATCTGAAGCGAACTTTCTTTTCAAACGTTTCTACAAAATATTTATAAAATGAATTTTCTTTGGAAAAATGGATGTTTTTTGTTATTTAAAAGTGTTTTTTATTCCAGATTTTTTTAAAATAGCTAAAGATTTTTTTTTTTTAAGTTGACTTAACTTTATTAGGTATTTATTCATTTAATGTATATAAAAAAACTTAAAGTGAATATATTCGATAGTTTTTGAGAAAAGGTGCATTGTTTTAACAAGGAAGGTATAGGAGCTGCCAACTGCTCTTAAGATTTATAAAATAAATAATTAGATAAAATAAGGTATTGTGAGACATACTTATTAAAATATTTTTTGTTTGCAATATTTTAGCGTAAAACAGCCACACGACAGTAGTTTTTACTTGTATTGCAGATCTGCAACGGAAGAAAAGATTGACCTATTATATGAAAAATGTATCTCTGATTTTTTTTCATTATTTTTCCTGGGTAATAGACCTTTTAGAGAATCATATATAATTTTTTCGAAACAAAATAAAAAATCATGCATTTAAGGGTTAACTGTCTCATATATATTTTTGAAACCATAAACTGAAAAAGCACTTTTTATTTACAAAAATATTTCTCTTAAGTAATCGAAAATAGTCTGCCAATAAAATAAATGGAAGATTACAGGTAAAAATTAGTGGTGTCGAAAAGCTTTCATTATCGAAGCAGGCTAAATTTTCTTTCCCGAACTCAGTTAAGTGGTTAACATCCTTGGCACATGGTGGCACATGGACAGTGGCAACAGCGGTAAAACCATTACGTGGTTAAATCACCTTTATAGTCCTTCTTACCTTTTCTAATAGTTTTATAAATTAATAAAAATTCTTTCAAATGTGCACCACTGGCGAGGTAGTTGTGAACACACATGGGGCACATGTGAGCACAAACAAAAAATATCATTGACATGCTTTTTATTCTGTTATTCATTTGTCATCATATTCATTAGTTACATTATCTGCTAAATTCACCATAAATAAATAAATATATATATATATATATATATATATATGTAGAAGTTATTGTTTGTAAAATGTTAATATATAGATGATTTGAATAAGTAGACGTTTGAATCACAACACGTACACTTTAATGCAATTCTATAAGGGTAACTTTACATCACTTCGTTGATACTTTTCTAAATACAGCACCTTTCTTACTTAAAACTTACAACATATTTCTTACGAATAATTTGATTAGGCTTAACAATACCTTCCTTGGCATCTCATAAGCCGCTGCTTCATGCGCAACATTATTTTTTAGACCGTCCCTTTTCTAATTTTTGAATATGTCCAAACCTTGATCTCGTGATCGTGAATTTTTATAACACGTGCTTTCAAATCATGGATAATAAAAATATCAAAGCGTCAGTTAATTTGCTGATCATATAGGTCATAAAGAAAATAAAGTATGTTTAAATTCAAATCCTACAAATCGGTCATCCTGACATGATGGCGTCCCGACATCATCATCTTGGCTTATTATTTTCTTTTATGTTTAAACAGCTACACTCTTGAGACTTTTATACATTTTTCTTTCACATAAAATTTTGATTATATGTTCAATACACATACACGTATATTTAATCTATCCGATTCGTCCAGGAGTTTAACCCATAGACCACGGCTTCATGTATTCGGCCCCGGTTGACGTCTTTCCTGGACCTTCATGATCTCCTACTTTCTTTACTTCATACCGATCAGGATTCTTGGCTGCAGTTATCTCATATGGCCCCAAATATTTTTCTTTAAGTTTGATAGTATTGCCAAATTGCGTCCTCTTTATGGCGACGATATCTCCTATTTTGTATTTTCGTGGCTGTTTTCTTTTCTTATCAAACTGCACCTTGTTTTCTTCTTGTATTTTGAGTATATTTTTCTTTGCTTCTTCTCTCATGTCTTCGCGTTCTTCCATCATACATTCGGTAAATTCTTCTTCCAAAATTTTCTTGATGTTCTGCATGACACTGTCCTTCATTTTAACCCCTGTCATTAATTCAAAAGGACTATACTTGGTGCTTCGTGTTACTGTGCTATTGATAATTCTTTGTAATTTTGGTACATACTTATACCATTTGGATTCATCATCACTAGATAATTTTGACAAAACGGATATCATCACTCTGTGTATTCTTTCCACCTGTCCATTTCCCCTTGGCATCCCAGTTGTTATCTCTAGAGGTTCAATTCTTTCCTTTTTACAATATTCCTTGAACTCGCTTTCAGTAAAAGCTTTTCCTTTATCGGTTATAATTCTAGCTGGGTTCCCGAAAGTTGTTTGTTGTAGTTCCAATTTCTCTAGTACTTCCTTGGCCGACTTTGATTTCACTGGGTAAAACCATGCGAACTTCGTAAATGCATCTACTACGGTAAAAATATATTGATATTTTTATTTATGAGAGGTAATGAACCTATGTGATCGATGTGATAGGTTTCCAATGGTTTGTCTCCTTTTGCTATAGGGTTTAGAAAACCTTCAGCTTTTCCTTGCTTTCTATTATATAAGATACAATCAACACAGTTCGCGATTATTGTCTCTACTTTCTTCCTTAATCCAGCTATGTAAAATTCTTGCTTCACTAGATCTTCCGTTTTTGATATAGCAAAGTGTCCTCTTTCATGAATTTTTCGTATAATTTCTCTTTGCATCTCTTCCGGCACCACCAATATTTCTTTTCCATTCTCGAATCTGTATAATACTTCATCTTTTACTAAGTAATTATCGGACGGTCCATTTTTAATAAGCGACTTGATACATTGTATAGATTCATCTAGCCTTTGCGCTATTGCGATTCTTTTCGTTATTTCTCCTTGCGATCTAGTTATCACTAATACTGATTGTGTTATCGGGACGTTTCGGCTCAATGCATCTACATGTTTCATTCTTGTTGCTGCTCTATGTTCTATCTCGTAGTCGTATTCCTCGATGAGCAATGCCCATTTTGCTACCTTAGGTGCTAAATCTCTTTTGTTTAATGTTTTCTGGAACGCAGCGCAGTCCGTTACTATCTTGAATTTATTTCCCATTAGGTAATTTCTGAATTTCTTAAGAGCTTCTATTATGGCTAATACTTCAAGTTCATAACTTGAATATCTCTCCTATTGTGGTGAAGTTTTCTTGCTCATGTATTGTAATGGATGAAATTTTCCATCATCTCCTTTCTGTAATAAAACTGCGCCAAATCCTTGGCTGCTTGCGTCAGTATGGAGTTCTAGTGTGGATCCTTGTTTATATAATTGAAGAACTGTTTTTGTTGATAGTTTTCTCTTTAACTCATTAAAAGCTCCGAGCTGCTCTCTTTCAAATTTGAAAAAAATTGTTTTCCTTAATAAATCACTTAGAGGCTTGGCGATTTTGGCGTAATTCGGGATAAACATTCTGAAGTATCCTGTTAAACATAAAAAGGATTGTAATTGTTTTGTTGTAGTTGGTTTAGGGAAATTTTGCACAGCTTTTGTTTTCGCTTCAGACGGTTTTATGGTCCCATTTTCAATTATATAACCCAAGAACTCTATTTTCTTTTTAAGGAATTGGCACTTTTTGAAGTTAATTTCTAAACCATAGGCTGATGCTACTTCTAATACTCGTTTCAGCTTATTTATCCCATCTTCTTCATCATCTGAGGGAATGACAAAGTCATCCATATATACAATGATAGTGCCTTCTCGTAGTAAATCTTGGAATACTGTGTTTACATATCTTTGAAATTGATTAACTGATATGCACAATCCGAATGGGCAACGTAAAAATTCGTATTCCCCTTCATGTGTTACAAAAGCTGTATATTTACGACTGTTTTCATCAATTTCGACGTGGAAAAAGCCGTTTTTGAGATCTAATGTCGTAAATACTTTTGCCTTCTGCAATTTGTCGATCACATCCTCAATTAACGGTAGTGGATAGCGATCTTTTAATATTTTTCGATTTATTTCCCGATAATCAATACATAACCGGTGTGATCCATCTTTTTTCTTACTCAGGACTACTGGGGCCGCAAAATCTGAATAACTTCGTCTAATGATCCCATCTTCCAACCACTGTTGTATTTGCTTACTGATTATTTCCTGCTCCACTAGAGGTAACCTTCTTGGTCGTTCACAGATAGGTTTTTCATCCGCTAATAGTATTTTCATTTTTAACCCAGTATCCTTTGCTTTGTTTGGTTTGTATGATTCTATAAATTCTCGTATATTTTCTCTGTTAAATTTGTAATATGAGTCAAATCCACCTCGGCATTTACGTAGTTGATATTAACCATATCTTCCCAAGCTCGATTATCGTTATCTATACTTGATGCGGCTACTTCATCTGTTTTGGAAAGGACATCATTAATTTTAATGTATCCCACTCGAACTGAATTGTCCTTTACTATATTAACAACATCTTCCATTACTTTTAACGTCAAGCCTTCGACTGCTTTTCTACCTATTATTAAATCATAGTCAGTTTGTTGTACTACGTAAAATTTATCTTGTATTTCTATACCATCTACATAAACTTTATGCAAGAAATAACCCGTTGGTTTACCACTAGAACGCCCGGAAATTTTACTCAAGTTTCATAAAAATATTTGAGACCAGAATTTTTATTTAAAATTATTTGACTGATTTATTTAACGTAAATCTGCGTTGTTTAAACATAACTTATTTTATGAAATATTTTCTGGTTCCAGATGACATTTAATCATATGGTCGAAGTCGGATCGACTACTTCCGGGCGTTCTAGTGTTAATCTCTTCTCCACCTAAGCCCGATATAGATATATTGTCGCTGGTTAACTTTGGCGCGTTTATCGCCGTATGATATCTTGAATTGGCGATTGAAATATCACTCCCTGTATCGATTATTATGTTTGTTTTTATTCCTTGAATATTCAGGATTATTCCTTTCTTTCCATTTAACGTGCCCGTATTAACTTATTTTTTTGCGTGTTTTGGCTCCAATCTTGGTATTTCGTTTCTCGCCAATTTTGATTACGTTGCGGGTTATAATTTGAATAATTTTGTTGTGTTTTACTTCCCATGGTACAATTCTTACTCACGTGATCAGGTCTGCCACAATTATAACATATTATATGTGCCTCGTTTCTTCCATGGTTCACATTGTGCCTATTGTCAACTTGACGCCTTTTCGAATTGGCGTAGTCAGCCACCCTCGATCGTTTATCCTCAAAACTCCCACTTGTATTCCTTATAGCTTGTTTATTGCAAACCCATCGTGCCGTTTCGAATATATCTAATTTGTTTACTAATTTGTCTATCTTTTTTATGATTAACAATTCCTCTGCAAAATGTGTCTTTGTTTCCGCAGGTAAATTAAGCCTAATTTGATTAACTACAATTAATTCCGATAATTCCTCAAAGCTATCTATTTCAAGGCCGTCGATCCATTATTTAAAATATACCTTGATATCATAAGCGAAATCGCGCCAATTAGCCGATAGCTCTTTTTTGAGTGAGAAAAATTTCAGCCTAAACTCTTCTGGCGATAGTTTGTACCGTTTTAAAAGAATACTTTTTATATAGTCATAATCTTGCATTTCGGGTTCACTCTCCCTGGTTATTACATTAATCACATCTAATGGCATTAGGTTAATTAAATAGTTGACCCATTCTTTTTTATCAATGCCCGTTTGCGCCATTTCCCTTTCATACATAGCCAAGTATAAACTAATATCATTTGTACTATCGTATTTTGTTAATAATCTAAGCAATTCATATTGCTTACCTGGATTTGTCCTTGTGTCCACATCGATGTGCTGTCTTGAATTTTCTTGTAGTTGTATTTTCTTAATCTCAAATTCTCTTTCGCGATCTTTTTCTTCCAATTCTATTCTCCATTTTCTCTCTTCCATTTCCATTTTCAGTTTCTTTTCTTCAAGTTCCGATTGCGCTTTTAGTTCCTTTTCTTCAGTCTCTGCTCTTAATTTCTTTTCTTCAAGTTCCGATTCCGCTTGCGCTTTTCTAGCTGCCACAATTACTTCTAGGCGGTCCTTTATAAAATCTTCATCGTAATCTTCCCAGTTTTTAATTAGCTTTATTAGGACATAGATTGTCGGTTTTTCTGGTTGTTGAATTCCGCATTCCTCACAGAGATCTATTAGACCAATTCTTTTAGCTTTGTTTAAGGATCCCATGTTTTCGATTAATATTTGACTAACTATTCCACTACTAGTTGCTTAATATCCCGGCATCGAGCCCCCAAATTTGTAGAAGTTATTGTTTGTAAAATGTTAATATATAGATGATTTGAATAAGTAGACGTTTGAATCACAACACGTACACATTAATACAATTCTATAAGGGTAACTTTACATCACTTCGTTGATACTTTTCTAAATACAGCACCTTTCTTACTTAAAACTTACAACATATTTCTTACGAATAATTTGATTATGCTTAACAATACCTTCCTTGGCATCTCATAAGCCGCTGCTTCATGCACAACATTATTTTTTAGACCGACTCTTTTCTAATTTTTGAATATGTCCAAACCTTGATCTCGTGATCGTGAATTTTTATAATTCGTGCTTTCAAATCATGGATAATAAAAATATCAAAGCGTCAGTTAATTTGCTGATCATATAGGTCATAAAGAAAATAAAATATGTTTAAATTCAAATCCTACAAATATATATATATATATATATATTATATCATTCCAAAATGCTAAAACAACATAACTTCAAAAGGAAGGTGTATATCTGTAGAAATTTTTAAACTATAAAATATTTATAAAAACAAGAAAGACAGGTAAAAAAACAAAAACAGTCTATTCTTCATCAGTGGGAGGACAGACAGAAAACTAACTCCACCCCCCACTTTTTAAAATTTGCAGGTTTCTGAACACATGTTCACCCCGCATTCAATACTGAAAACTATTGTCATTTTATTAATCTAATTACTTAAAAAAAACTAAAACAACTCAAATTAAAAACTAACAAACATAATATTATCCATACAAAAACAAAAAACTTTAATAAAAGGGTCTTTTAGAGGAATGCTTAAATTATCATTAAACTGAAAACAAAAGAAAAAAATATAAGAAAACAAGCATGAATGCAGAATAAACATGCGCCCCCCAAACCCGCAAAATGAAATTTCTCAAAACATGAATACCTGTATAATGTTTCCTACCCGTCAACTATAAACAAATAAATTTTTTCTTCCAAATCCATTATCAAAAGCCAGAAATTCCAGGTCTGCAACTTTCTTTCGTTTCAATTCATCAATAGACACCCGTTCTTTTAACAAGACTTTAGGATGCCCATTTCATACAGAAAGATCCAGAAGGCTGCCATCACATGTTCAGACCTGGAATTTCTGGCTTTTGATAATGGATTTGGAAGAAAAAATTTATTTGTTTATAGTTGAAGGGTAGGAAACATTATACAGGTATTCATGTTTTGAGAAATTTCATTTTGCGGGTTTGGGGGGGCGCATGTTTATTCTGCATTCATGCTTGTTTTCTTATATTTTTTTCTTTTGTTTTCAGTTTAATGATAATTTAAGCATTCCTCTAAAAGACCCTTTTATTAAAGTTTTTTGTTTTTGTATGGATAATATTATGTTTGTTAGTTTTTAATTTGAGTTGTTTTAGTTTTTTTTAAGTAATTAGATTAATAAAATGACAATAGTTTTCAGTATTGAATGCGGGGTGAACATGTGTTCAGAAACCTGCAAATTTTAAAAAGTGGGGGGTGGAGTTAGTTTTCTGTCTGTCCTCCCACTGATGAAGAACAGACTGTTTTTGTTTTTTTACCTGTCTTTCTTGTTTTTATAAATATTTTATAGTTTAAAAATTTCTACAGATATACACCTTCCTTTTGAAGTTATGTTGTTTTAGCATTTTGAAATGATATAATATGCTTTATTGCATTTGATATGTGCTGCTGTAGCGCCATTCATGCAGTAATTTATCATTAATTTTGGAATAAAATATATATATATATATATGTATGTATTTCTCTAGTTTCTGGGTGATTATTTAACACTAGAACGCCCGGAAATTTTAATCAAGTTTCACAAAAATATTTCACACCAGAATCTTTATTAAAAACTATTTGACTGATTTATATAACGTTAAATTGCGTTGTTTAGAATTTCTGATCCCAGTTGACATTTAACTATGTGGTCGGAGTCGGATCGATTCCTTCCTGGTGTTAGGCCAAAGATTGCAAAATGAAAATAAGTAGTTTGGTACTGGAGGCTTAGATGATTGAATAAATACGATTGCAATAAAAGGAAAAATAAAGAAGTAAATTTGAGAAAAACAATTACAGCTTTTAAAGTTTTCTTAAGGGTTTTGCTTGGGGGAAATTTTAGATAGGGCATTTAGAAAATATTTATCGGAAATCTGCCAAAATAGGAAAGATTCTCACCCCTACATTTGTCTTCTTTACTTTTAAATCTATGATAAAGAAAGATTTTTAATGATTTTTTTTTCTATATCTCGATTATAAGGTTCTCCCTCGCTCCTCCCCCCCCCCAAAAAATAATGAATTAACTTTTCAAAGGGGGGGGGGGGGATACCATAGGGATTTTACGTTCGTTATCAGTTTAAA
This sequence comes from Maratus speciosus, assembly GCA_963932465.1. Taxonomy (NCBI): domain Eukaryota; kingdom Metazoa; phylum Arthropoda; class Arachnida; order Araneae; family Salticidae; genus Maratus; species Maratus speciosus. The sequence goes on along the minus strand of OZ010794.1, from coordinate 262,890,658 downwards.
AATTTTATTTTTTTTAAATATTTCTGATATCTGTCTCTATTCAAAGCTTCATATATGTAGCTGTTTTAAGGATGGAAGTAAGTTATCATTACAAGTTGGGAACAAATTAAACAAAAAAAATTGCAATGCTGCTTAACGGAATATTTTTCGTATTAACAGTGCATAAAAAATATTGTTGTAAACCTTTTAGTAAAATAATAGCATAGCTGCCAACTTTTACGCTTTTTTTCCTACCGTAATATTTTAACAAAGAAATTTCTCTTATTTAACCATTGAAAACATAGGATTAAATAAGCAGATCTTTCCGAATAAAAATAGTGGAAGGAAAAAAGCGTAAAAGTTGGCTTCTATATAATAAGTACATAACACTTATTGCATTTTAGAAAACATTAAATTTATTTAAATTACAATTGAACATAAACGATTTGTTGCTCATTATGTACTTACGGACACGTTTCAGTACAAAATCAGCTTTGTATGACGGAAATATCTTCTGTTTCAGGAAAATTATAGATATTGGAACTGATGTTTTTTCTCAAGAAGTTAATTTAAAGGAACAGAATCACAGAATGATTATTGGTAATCCTATGAACTGTTCACATCTGACCCAACTAATCTGTTCACAAGTGACCCACGTGGCTGCTAGAGTTAACTTGATCAATCATTAACATTTTTCCATTTTAGAAAAAAAACATAATTATATAAAAAATATTGATTAATATTCATAGTTTATGTTAAAACATTAAATTTGAAATAAATGAATATATAAATAAAGTTATTCACTTATCAAGTTGGATCTGAGATTTTAATTTTGAGATCTATATACAGTGCTTTGGGTAATGTTGACAAACAAAATGTCAAAGAGCTTCAAAAAATTTTAACCATATGTTTGCAGGTACTGCCATCTTTGGTAAATTTTTCAAATAAAAAAACGTATAATAACTATTGAAAAATTGCTATGTTCACATCAGTCCCATCTTCACATGTGCCCCCTTCCCCTGCATATATCTTTTTCTTTTTCAAAATAAGATAAAGCTAATTTTGGAGTTTACATTAACGTGTTTAATTTCTTCAACAGAATTGGAGTGAAATACAGCCATAGACCTCCAGAGACATATCGAAATGGTGAAGGTACTTCTTCCGTCGACTGCACAAAAGTAGATGTCTGGAGCCTAGGAATCCTCGCAATCAACATCTTCACAGGATTGTATTTAGACAAGAATCTTCCAGATGATGTCACTTGTTGGAGTAAAGACGTTTATTCCGAAATGTTCAAAGTGTTAAAGGTAGCTTTAAGTTAATATTATATATTTTTATTCCCTCATTAAACTTAAGAAGGCTAACTATACGCAGTGGGCTGGGCGTAAAAAAAATACAACCAAAGAAAGAGATAGGCCATGATACTTCACATCAGTTGGTTGACACGTGATGAATATAGGTTATTTTACAATAATTGTCGAAGTACCACGTGTTTAAAGTGGTTTGAAAATAAGCCGTTATTAGTGATGTGCCGCGGCCTGTCTCTTTCGTTGACTGCATTAAAAACGAAATTTTCACGTCCTCCTGTAGTCCATTTTCTGTGATGAAGCCAGTATCTTCAAGTTGCAAAGGTTTTGAATCATTAATCACTCAAAAAATGAAAGATGTTTTACATGTTTATAAAGTAGTTTTCAATAATTATCAAGAGAGAGCTTGATGCAATGTAATAGAAAAGTAAAAATAACAACATTAAAAGCATCAAACATTTTTAATTTTAAGCATACCGATTTCGGTAGAATATAACATACATTCCTCAATGCTAAGAATCTCATTTATGATATTCCTTGCAAAAAGTATAATGCAGTCTATAAGGAGAAGCCAGCCGTACACTGGAAACAAGACATAACCCCTTAATTCTCGCTCCCGTGATATTCACGGGCTGTGTCTTTTATTCAAATTGTTTGATTTCCACCAGTTTTATAAAATAGTATAATTGGCTTTATTATAGTATCATTTTATTTCTTTTTCTAAAAAGTGGTGCCAATAAACAATTAATTTTTAAACCATAATTTAATGCGACCGTTAAGGGGTTAAGGAACATAAATATACTTTTAGGAGTAAAAATTTAAATTCTAAGATTGTTGACCACACCATGAAAACTGATCGTTTTCTGAGTTTTGAGAATGCTTTTATAATTATATCCAAATGCAGCATTTATGCTAGTCGTATATTTTTGGAAGCTTGGTACACTAGAACTGCTGATTTAGTAATTAACGAGGCTGCATCTCTACCAAAAGAATATTGAATTTTGTTTTAATGTAATTTTCATTTTGGTAACTTGATGCAATGTTTTTCTCCTTGTTGAATTTTAACACTAGAACGCCCGGAAGGAGTCGATCCGACGTCAACCGTATGATTAAATGTCAACTGGAACAGAAATTCTTTCATGAAATAAGTTAAATTTAAACCATGAGTAACATTTTCGGGCGTTCTAGTGTTAACAACTTAGTATGATTTTTACGTTAGGAATTAGACAATGAGGGATTCAGAATGAATTCAAAACGTCGTTTTGAATTATTTTTAGTGCTTTTATCTTCCAAACTTAGTGTAATGTAATTTCTTGATCTTGAAAAAATATATAATAAAAATAAATGTATAAACGTTACTTAAAGGTGCGTAAAACATAATATAAAAGTATTTAAAAGTACATTAAACTCATTTAAAATCAAAACGATTTCAACCGACACTTACTCGACCTTTACCAATGACAATAATTTAAGTTTCTCACTGAAATTGAGAATCAGTTTCACTGTCATCAATTTCAGAAACTTACTCGACTTTCATCTTTAACCCCTTGAGGAGCGGTGGAATAAAATATATCCCACCTAATTTAAACAAGATTCTCACCAGAAATTTTTAAATAAATTTTATACTTTTAACTTTGGAGGAAAATCGCTGAATATTTGTTTTTCCTTACGTAAAAATAAAATTTTCCGATTATTCCGGTGAAACTTCAATATATAGAGCCATTTTTGCTTGCCCCTAAAGGGGTTAAGATTAAAGTCGAATAAGTTTCGGTTGAAAACATTTTTATTTTAATTTATTTTTAAATGCTTTTATATTACGTTTTACGCGGCTTTAAGGGGGTAGCATAGATTTAAACAAGTCGGAAAAGTAAAAAAAAAATATCACTATGTTCCAGGTTTCAAAACTTGTGTAAGAAGTCAAATATAAAAATAAAACTTCATCTATCTATTATAAATATAAAATCCAAACGGAAATTTCGTTCCGAACGCCGAGATTTCGAGTTCTACCGCATGGATTTTTACGGAACTTATACCGTTAGATAGGTATCGTTACAGGGAAGGTTTTAAGCTATAATACATCATTCTACCTAGATTAGTTATAGAATTATTACGGAAAATTCTGTTATTTTGGACTTTGTTACTTCATATTTCCTTAAATATTTGGGCTCCTATTGGTCGTAGAGCTTAGATCTCGCGCCAAAAGTAGCTCCGAAGCACCCAAGCAAACGTTTCCCCGCGATTATTTTGCCGTCTTCCGATTTCCTCTAACTCTATTAGGGGCCCGCGTAGGGCCCCTTTAAAATATTTTTCGTAGTAATTTCAGCAATTATCTTAAATTATTGGTTAAGACCGCCACCCTCCCGATTCATGTATCTACGGAAAGGTTGCATGAAGGAGTTTCGTTCAGATACGCTTTCGTTAAGAATAGAGTGCGCTCCCTGGTGGTGGAATGTGGAACTAACATAACGCGATATTGTTAAAATTAGGAAATCTAACAATGCGATCTGTTTTAAACTTTGAGATAGTTCATAACACATAATCTATTATCTATTCTATTATAAATATATATATAATCTATTATCTATTCTATAATCTATTATATATATAAAATCCAAACGGAAATTTCGTTCCGAACGCCTAGATTTCGAGTTCTACTGCATGGATTTTTACGGAACTTATACCGTTAGATAGGTATCGTTTCAGGGAAGGTTTTAAGCTGTAACACATCATTCTACATAGATTAGTTATAGAAGTATGACAGAAAGTTCTGTTATTTTGGACGATAAGGTTACCATTTTATTTCTTGGCGAAGTTTTTTGTTGTTTAAAAAATTGAAACGGCTATTACACCTAGAAAAATAAAAGACAAGAAACTTTTACTAATTTTATTTAAAATCTTTAAAAAAGAAAAAAAAAGAAATCGATTTTAATGAGTGATAATATTAAAAAACGAATATATTTAATTTAAACATGAAAGCGAATGTTCGTAATACTTAAAGAATTACTCAGTTGAAATATTGCAATTGAAATAATATTTAGCGATTTATCTTTTGCACCAGGTTAAGAAAAATGCATCTGAAAATTGATAAAATGATATCAAGGAAGTTCCCCATTAGTGCATGCTCAGCATTATTTGAAAAAAATTATAGAATATTCTTCTCATAAATATGTATATATATATCCATAAAAAAATCGGCAGAACCTCTATTTAGCATTCCTAAAAAAAATAATGAAAATTTCATTTTTTGCGATTTAGCGCTGATGGCGACACGATAAAATTTTGAATAATACTATGATAAATATTCTTTAAGAAAAACTTTTTCAACTCTCGATACGAAGTTAGTTTAAGTAAGTTTAACTTAAATAAATACATATTTATAACTGCAGTTTTGACATATACATTTATATATGTAACAATGAAATTTAACGATCGTATTTATGCCGTTTACAATGAAATTTAAATGGATTAAAAGTGTTTCGAACTCAAATTAAGGTCCGATTCTGGGCATTGGCAATTTGACTTCGATATTGTTAGTGTCAGAGACAACAAGGGAGTTTTATCGCCATGGAAACAACAATTTAATATCGAAATGTTTAATGATAGCATTCTTAATTAAAATACCCTTAAAACTTATCCAGCCGGTGACACCGTATAAAATTAAATAGCTCAATACAAGTAACACGCAATTTGCATATATTATATAAGCTTACAGCAAAAATAATAAACTAATCCACAGTTTAAGTTTAAATTCATTGAGCATTAGGCATTTAATTACTTATTTAACAAGGAATTTATAAATGCATTTCAATCTCTTGCATTTGGCGAGGAAACCTATTGGTTCACCAAAGAGCGTCGAGCGTTCGTCTGTTCGCGCCAAATACTCGAAAAAATATTTTTTTACAGATTTTCTACTGCGATTCGACTGCTATATTTTTACCGATGTTTTTTACATACATGAGTCATTTTATTAGCATTTCCTTTTTCAAAATATTTTGAGTATGCGCTTTAAGGAGACCTTCCTTGTGAGTAACAATTTTTATTATTATTATTATTATTATGTATCTCTTACAGAAAAAACTAGCAGATGTAATTATAAAAATAATGATATTACACAAATAGCAGTTAATATTATAAGAGTGGAGTCAAATATTTAAATTTTAATGCAAACGTTTGCCCCCATCCCCCCACACATATAATAAATAATTTAATTTCAGATATTTAAAATATTTTTCGCGTAATTTACTACGGATACATGCTATTTTGTTTTTCCCCAAACTTATGACTTTTATAACCTCGAACTCAAATCAACAAATATTGTCCTCTCTCTCTCTCTCTTTTTTTTTTTTTTTTTTTTTTTTTTTTTTTTACATATATTGCCAATTTTTCTTTTAGAAAAATCTACTGTTTCAAATGTTAAGTACTAAAGATTATTCTTAAGAAAATTTATGCAATTTTGCGTTATTAATACCACAAAAGAAAATATTTTGCAATAAAAATTGCTTACTGAAATACATTTCTGATTGTCTTTTTAATTCGTCATCCCATTTTCATTTTTTTTAAGGTTTTTGATATTGGATTAATCTTCCGTAATCAGGTTACCTGCTAATTAGTGTATTTACTGAACTATTTAGACGTTTCTTTTATATTTGACAGAGTCAGATCAGTGATCAGACAGTGACTGTCAGACAGTGATCGCGATTGTAGAAGATTACATGAAATTTGTACTTAGCTATTAGTAAATTTATGTTTTTTCATTATGAAGCAAACGGAGAACAGAAGATTTAGTATTATATATATTTTTATATGCAGTTATTTTACAGTCACTAAAAAATAAATACTTGGGGAAAAAATATTTGAAATTCCAATGGTGGCTGGTAGAACAATATTTGTTGATTTATCATTTTAGCCTAGATAAGGAAAAAAGTACCTGAAATGCAGATAAAATTGAAAATATAAATCATTATAAAGCAAGTTCTTCTGACGCACAATCCTATTCGCTAAACTGAGGGGAAAATTAACGATTTTAGGTTTATTTATGCAGCAGACTGAAGAATAATGTAATTTTGAAAATAAAAAGTGTATTTATTTCTCCGTGTTATTGCACTCTTTAGAGAAATGAAAAAAGGTCTTCGGTGCATCAAAACGATTATTTCGTTATATTATAACGTGTTAGGTTATTAAGTTTTGTATAACTGACTTTATTTGTCATTTACAAAGAGTATTTTTGGCGAAAGATCCATAATTCAGCCAACAGCAATTTGACTTTATTTAATGGGATGTAGTCTGGCGCATAATTACGTATGTTTTACGTGTGTTAACTCTGGTAAATTTGTAACCATATAGTTTGCAAACACTTCTAATGTTTGCCATAAAACTTAGCTATGCACCCGATTATGGACGATTGGGAAGATTTTGATTGGATGAAAACAACAGGTTTATTTTTCTATCATAATGAGTTATCGAGTTTTTTTTTTCAGGTTAACAGTTACATAATTGCAAGTGGTATATATATAAAAAGGAAATGGTAATGAAAATGACATTATTTTAATTTTATTCAAACACTTCATTTTTAAAAATCCACTTTTATGTGATTCACATTTCTTTTAATGAAAGTTAAAGACTTTTTGTGTGCAAACAATTTATTACATTTTTTTTTTTTTAACCGTATTTACTCTGCTGTAATCCGAAGATAGAAAACTGCAGTAGAAGAACGTGTGACGACGTGTATTACAAAATATAATGCAACGTAGAGAGAAATTGTATTTAAGCTACCAGAACCACACATAGCACCAAGCTGAGAAGCCCGGAGTTCAAGAACTATCAAACGAAAGTGAATAATCCGAACATAAGTAATGTTCAGTGGTCATTCTCTGCAATCATTGTAATTATCTCTCCTTTTAGTAGTGTGGTGACTAGAAAACATTTTAACATTTCTGATTATCACAACGGCCGTATTTTCTTCCCAACCTCTACTTTAAATATATACTGTAAAAAGAATTTCTTCTGAATAGTCCGAATTTTGCCTAACCCATAAGATATTATAATAGCTAAATAGCGTTCGCATAGTATTCAGCAAATGCGGAAAGATTTTCCCGGTAAAGGTCCATATTAATTTAAAATACAAGGTCGAATTCATAATTTTGTTTGATCAATGATCATTTGGAAAATGGACCAGCGAAGCGGGTGTAACCTGCTAGTCTATTATATATATAAAATCCAAACGGAAATTTCGTTCCGAACGCCGAGATTTCGAGTTCTACCGCATGGATTTTTACGGAACTTATACCGTTAGATAGGAATCGTTCCAGGGAAGGTTTTAAGCTATAACACATCATTCTACCTAGATTAGTTATAGAATTATTACGGAAAATTCTATTATTTTGGACGTTGTTACTTCATATTTCCTTAAATATCTAGGCTCCTATAGGTCGTAGAGCTTAGATCTCGCGCCAATAGTAGCTCCGACGCACCCAAGCAAACTTTTCCCCGCGATTATTTTGCCGTCTTCCGATTTCCTCTAACTCTATTAGGGGCTCGCGCAGAGCCCCTTTAAAATATTTTTCGTAGTAATTTCAGCAATTATCTTAAATTATTGGTTAAGACCGCCACCCTCCCGATTCATGTATCTACGGAAAGGTTGCATGAAGGAGTTTCGTTCAGATACGCTTTCGTTAAGAATAGAGTGCGCTCCCTGGTGGCGGAATGTGGAACTAACATAACGCGATATTGTTAAAATTAGGAAATCTAACAATGCGATCTGTTTTAAACTTTGAGATAGTTCACAACACATAATCTATTATCTATTCTATTATATATATATAAAATCTATTATCTATTCTATTACCTATTATATATATAAAATCCAAACGGAAATTTCGTTCCGAACGCCTAGATTTCGAGTTCTACTGCATGGATTTTTACGGAACCTATACCGTTAGATAGGTATTGTTTCAGGGAAGGTGTTAATCTATAACACATTATTCTACCTATATTAGTTTTAGAACTATGACAGAAAATTCTGTTATTTTTGGCGATAAGGTTACCATTTTATTTCTTGGCGAAATTCATCGTTGATAAAAAAAAAATTGAAACGGCTATTAAACCTCGAAAAATAAAAGAAAAACTGTTGCTAATTTTATTTAAATGAAAAAAAAAGAAAAAAAGAAGAAGAAAATCCGTTTTAATGAGTGATAATATTAAAAAACGGAAACATTTAATCAAAACCTGAAAGAAATATTTGTAATGCTTAAAAATTAATTTAATAAGAAGTATTACACTTGATACGCAATATTTGGCTCTTTATCGCTTGCGTTAGATACGGAAACGAATCTGAAAATTTGATTAGATGAAATTTTAACGACATTTTCTTTCTGTTCTGTTCTTTTCTTTTTTTTTACATCTAATTGTCCCATCACGTGACTTATAGAAGAAACAAGCAGATGTAATTGGGAGTCACATGTGTAATTACTATTTGTTTCTTTACAATTTTTAATTTACTTTTGTCGCCAAACAATGTGATTTTAAGCCAAAAATGCATAAGCGTGACATTAGCTTGAGGATGTTCTCACAAATGGTGTTTTTTTAGGTGAAAGAGATCATTTTTTGAGTACATTTTCATATTCAATTGTAACTTATATAGATATCAGTTAATATTTTAAAAATGGAATCGAATACTTAAATTTCAGTGTGAATTTCTGCCACACATACATATTGTAAAATAATTTCATACTTTTTAAAATGTTTTTCGCCGTAATTCCGAAAGCATGTGATATTTATAAACTCGAACTTAGATCAACGAATATTACCCATTTTATTTAAGCAAATATTATCTATTTTCTCAAGTCATATCGCCAATTTCATTTATAGGAAAATTCACAGATTCGAAATCTAGGAAATAAAGATAATTTTTAAGGAAATTTATGATTTAATACGTTATTACTATGGAAAAATTCAACATTTTGAAAAAAAAAATTACAAGTCTTTTGTAATTCGTCATTTCTTCTTCGTCTTTCTTCGTACTTTCTCTTTCTGTACTGTAATATTTCAAATGATATTGGACTAATTTTCGATCATCGATTCACCGCAAAATCGCATATCTAATATAGTATATAAAATAAAGTCTGGATTAGGGGACTAATTAACGCACAGCGCAAACTACTGAACCTAAAATCTTGAAAATCGTGGTAAAAATACTTCGTATGATATAAACTTCTGCTAAGAAAGGATTTTCTAAAGTGTCACCCCTAATGGTTTTTGCACGGGGAGGGGAAAAAAATCGAATATCAAAATTATGCGTCAAATGATAGCATATTTTAATGTAGTTTTGTATGCTGAATCGAATGCTACCAAATAAATTTTTATAAGTCCGACAGTTCATGACTCATTTCATATTTTTCTAATTTGGCGGTGTCTTTGGCATCTAAACCTCAAAATATCTATCATTACATCCGTTACTCTAGCAACGGGAAAAATTCAAATCAACCCTTTTGGCTAAAAAATAAAAACGGCTCTATGAGTTTGAAATAAAAATGCAAGCATCATAATTTTTTTAAAAAATAGTGATTTTATGTAAAATAAAAGGGAAGAAATTACTAAGAATTTAGCGTTATAAAACAAAAATGGAAAAGGTACTACTTAGATATTCCGTCGACCAAAAATCTATCGTCAAACTATAAGATTAAATGCCAATAATGGTTGATCGTAAATATCAAATTCACTTGAATTTAAACAAACTACACGTGTTTACGTCATCAAGTGATTTTAATTTCGACGTTTTATTTGTATTTTTATTAATGTTATACTAATTTATTTGTTATTTCGTTATTTAAAATAAAGATTATGTCAATTTATATAATTTGGCGAAATTGGTCGACGGGATAACAAGTAGTACCAATGAAAATATTTAAGTATGAAAGCAATGTTTGTAACGACTTAAAAATTATTTTCATATATATAAACTCGGTTTATGGCGTTAGATGCCGTCATCCGAAGAATCTACAAGAGTCTTTTTCCATTTTTTCCGGTCATAGGTTCCTCAATGAAAGAAATTGGAATTGGAATAATATTGTGCGATTTATAAATTGCTCCTCGATAAGAAGAAAAAATGGATACATTTATAACAACCGTGCGCACATCTCGCTGATAGCATTTTTAAAATTCCCAGTAGCAGTAGTTACATTTTGCGTATGTAAATTAAAAATATTTTTTTGCTTTTAATTATGGCATTATTTCCTGTTATTGTTTATCTTTTCAGTTTTTTAAATGAAATTAGTATAAGGCATGCATTTTAAATTAAATGAGTGAAAGGTTTGTGTTTTAAATGAAAATAATAAAATAAGAATATGCTATGAAAACAATCTTTATTGATTTATTACCTGCGCCCGGCTGACATAAAAGTATCACAAAAGCCACATATTCACTTTTCTTTGAGTAGTTGCTCATGAGAATTCAAGTTAACATTCCGTAATCGGATACTTCACATATTGGTGTATTAGCTTTAATGTTGAAAGCATCGTTTTTGTTTGAAGCGAAAACTTTACTATGAATTCTATTACACAAAATCGCATCATCATCATCTACTATATATTTACAACGGAAATTTGTATTTCATTCCGATTGTTTATAATACTTTCGTAGGATATACCACAATTAGTTAGGTAATAATTTTGGAAAGGTTTTAGTGTATACATATTGTTCAAGGGTACTTAGTTATAGAGCAACAGTAAAAGTTCAAAAAGTAAGTGAACCTGATTATGAAAGTTTAGCCTTTTAAAAAAAATCTACAGAACATATTTTGTTACAAGTGGCCCTGTTGCATGACTTTTAGGAATGGTGTTAGTATATACGATTTCATTATATGTTGATTAGTTACAGAGGTATTAATTCCTGTTGTCATAACGGTCTCATTACCCGACCATAAGTGCGCTGTTTATAATCAACTAAAACAATTACTTCTTAATTGCTAAATTTTGTCCAACGCTTAAGATAACATTATATCGCAATGGCGCTCGCATCGTTTTCAGTAATGTGCAAGGTCAAGCTGAAGATCCATATTGTTTAAAATACAAGTTCAATTTCACCATTTAGTTTAATCCAAGGTTCATTTGGAAATATTGACCAGCGCAGCGGGCATAGCCTGCTAGTTATATATATAAAATCCAAACGGAAATTTCGTTCCGAACGCCGAGATTTCGAGTTCTACCGCATGGATTTTTACGTAACTTATACCGTTAGATAGGTATCGTTCCAGGGAAGGTTTTAAGCTATAACACATTATTCTACCTAGATCAGTTATAGAATTATTACGGAAAATTCTATTATTTTGGACTTTGTTACTTCATATTTCCTTAAATATCTGGGCTCCTATTGGTCGTAGAGCTTAGATCTCGCGCCAAAAGTAGCTCCAAAGCACCCAAGCAAACTTTTCCCCGCGATTATTTTGCCGTCTTCCGATTTCCTCTAACTCTATTAAAGGCCCGCGTAGAGCCCCTTTAAAATATTTTTCGTAGTAATTTCAGCAATTATCTTAAATTATTGGTTAAGACCGCCACCCTCCCGATTCATGTATCTACGGAAAGGTTGCATGAAGGAGTTTCGTTCCGATACGCTTTCGTTAAGAATAGAGTGCGCTCCCTGGTGGTGGAATGTGGAACTAACATAACGCGATATTGTTAAAATTAGGAAATCTAACAATGCGATCTGTTTTAAACTTTGAGATAGTTCATAACACATAATCTATTATCTATTCTATTATATATATATATATATATATATATATATATACATATATATTTTATATTATCTATTCTATTATCTATTATATATATAAAATCCAAACGGAAATTTCGTTCCGAACGCCTAGATTTCGAGTTCTACTGCATGGATTTTTACGGAACCTATACCGTTAGATAGGTATTGTTTCAGGAAAGGTTTTAATCTATAATACATTATTCTACCTATATCAGTTTTAGAATTATGACGGAAAATTCTGTTATTTTGGGCGATAAGGTTACCATTTTATTTCTTGGCGAAATTCATCGTTGATAAAAAAAAAAATTGAAACGGCTATTAAACCTCGAAAAATAAAAGAAAAACTGTTACTAATTTTATTTAAATGAAAAAAAAGAAAGAAAGAAGAAGAAAATCCGTTTTAATGAGTGATAATATTGAAAAAACGGAAACATTTAGTCAAAACCTGAAAGAAATATTTGTAATGCTTAAAAATTAATTTAATAAGAAATATTACACTTGATACGCAATATTTGGCTCTTTATCGCTTGCGTTAGATATGGAAACTAATCTGAAAATTTGATTAGATGAAATTTTAACGACACTTTCTTTCTGTTCTGTTCTTTTCTTTTTTTTTAATATCTAATTGTCCCATCACGTGACTTATAGAAGAAACAAGCAGATGTAATTGTGAGTAACATGTGTAATTACTATTTGTTTCTTTACAATTTTTTATTTTTCTTTTGTCGCCAAACAATGTGATTTTAAGCCAAAAATGCATAGGCGTGACATTAGCTTGAGGATGTTCTCACAAATGGTGTTTTTTTAGGTGAAAGAGATCCTTTTTTGAGTACATTTTCATATTCAATTGTAACTTATATAGATATCAGTTAATATTTTAAAAATGGAATCGAATACTTAAATTTCAGTGTGAATTTCTGCCACACATACATAGTGTAAAATAATTTCATACTTTTTAAAATGTTTTTCGCCGTAATTCCGAAAGCATGTGATATTTATAAACTCGAACTCAGATCAACGAATATTACCCATTTTATTTAAGCAAATATTATCTATTTTCTCAAGTCATATCGCCAATTTCATTTATAGGAAAATTCACAGATTCGAAATCTAGGAAATAAAGATAATTTTTAAGGAAATTTATGTTTTAATACGTTATTACTATGGAAAAATTCAACATTTTGATTTTAAAAAAAAATTACAAGTCTTTTGTAATTCGTCATTTTTTCTTCGTCTTTCTTCGTACTTTCTCCTCTGTTATGAAATATTTCAAATGATATTGGACTAATTTTCGATCATCGATTCACCGCAAAATCGCGTATCTAATATAGTATATAAAATAAAGTCTGGATTAGGGGACTAATTAACGCACAGCGCAAACTACTGAACCTAAAATCTTGAAAATCGTGGTAAAAATACTTCTTATGACATAAACTTCTGCTAAGAAAGGATTTTCTAAAGTGTCACCCCTAATGGTTTTTGCACGGGGAGGGGAAAAAAATCGAATATCAAAATTATGCGTCAAATGATAGCATATTTTAATGTAGTCGATCGAATGCTACCAAATAAATTTTTATAAGTCCAACAGTTCATGACACATTTCATATTTTTCTAATTTGGCGGTGTCTTTCGCATCTAAACCTCAAAATATCTATCATTACATCCGTTACTCTAGCAACGGAAAAAATTCAAATCAACCCTTTTGGCTAAAAAATAAAAACGGCTCTATGAGTTCGAAATAAAAATGTAAGCATCTTAATTTTTTTTTTAAATAGTGATTTTATGTAAAATAAAAGGGAAAAAATTACTGAGAATTTAGCGTTATAAAACAAAAATGGAAAAGGTACTACTTAGATATTCCGTCGACCAAAAATCTATCGTCAAACTATAAGATTAAATGCCAATAATGGTTTATCGTAAATATCAAATTCACTTGAATTTAAACAAACTACACGTGTTTACGTCATCAAGTGATTTTAATTTCGACGTTTTATTTGTATTTTTATTAATGTTATACTAATTTATTGTTATTTCGTTATTTAAAATAAAGATTATAACAATTTATATAATTTGGCGAATGGTTTGGCGATTTATATAATTTGGCGAAATTGGTCGACGGGATAACAAGTAGTACCAATGAAAATATTTAAGTATGAAAGCAATGTTTGTAACGACTTAAAAATTATTTTCATATATATAAACTCGGTTTATGGCGTCAGATGCCGTCATCCGAAGAATCTACAATAGTCTTTTTCCATTTTTTCCGGTCATGTGGTTCCTCAATGAAAGAAATTGGAATTGGAATAATATTGTGCGATTTATAAATTGCTCCTCGATAAGAAGAAAAAATGGGTACATTTATAACAACCGTGCGCACATCTCGCTGATAGCATTTTTAAAATTCCCAGTAGCAGTAGTTACATTTTGCGTATGTAAATTAAAAATTTTTTTTTGCTTTTAATTATGGCATTATTTCCTGTTATTGTTTATCTTTTCAGTTTTTTAAATGAAATTAGTATAAGGCATGCATTTTAAATCAAATGAGTGAAAGGTTTGTGTTTTAAATGAAAATAATAAAATAAGAATATGCTATGAAAACAATCTTTATTGATTTATTACCTGCGCCCGGCTGACATAAAAGTATCACAAAAGCCACATATTCACTTTTCTTTGAGTAGTTGCTCATGAGAATTCAAGTTAACCTTCCGTAATCGGATACTTCATATATTGGTGTATTAGCTTTAATGTTGAAAGCATCGTTTTTGTTTGAAGCGAAAACTTTACTATGAATTCTATTACACAAAATCGCATCATCATCATCTACTATATATTTACAACGGAAATTTGTATTTCATTCCGATTGTTTATAATACTTTCGTAGGATATACCACAATTAGTTAGGTAATAATTTTGGAAAGGTTTTAGTGTATACATATTGTTCAAGGGTACTTAGTTATAGAGCAACAGTAAAAGTTCAAAAATTAAGTGAACCTGATTATGAAAGTTTAGCCTTTTTAAAAAAATCTACAGAACATATTTTGTTACAAGTGGCCCTGTTGCATGACTTTTAGGAATGGTGTTAGTATATACGATTTCATTATATGTTGATTAATTACAGAGGTATTAATTCCTGTTGTCATAACGGTCTCATTACCCGACCAGAAGTGCGCTGTTTATAATCAACTAAAACAATTACTTCTTAATTGCTAAATTTTGTCCAACGCTTAAGATAACATTATATCGCAATGGCTTTCGCATCGTTTTCAGTAATGTGCAAGGTCAAGCTGAAGATCCAAATTGTTTAAAATACAAGTTCAAATTCACCATTTAGTTTAATCCAAAGTTCATTTGGAAATATTGACCAGCGCAGCGGGTATAGCCTGCTAGTTTAAATATAAAGCTCATATTTAAATTTACCTATACAAAAATAAATATACTTGCAAGTTCATAAGTAAATATTAAAATGATAAGTTTAAAAATATATGATAATAACAGAAAAAAAATCTTGTGCGCATGATAAAATCTGAAAATATACATATAACGACTAAATTTTGGTGAAAATAAATACATAATAGTGTTACCATTATACTAAATATAACCCCTATACTAAACCGGAATATTTGGAAAAAATATTGGCTTAATAAAAAATTAACAAAAACTTAAAAATTTCCACTTAAAAAAAATTATTTTCAACGTACAAAAACAGAAAAAAAAATAAAATATTACCTTTTTCTGGTTTTAAGTTGTAGATAATACAGAAATGAATATGTGGTAAAATTTTCTTTTGATTGCCATGCATAGTTTTTTAGTAACACTGCGCGCAGTATCAAAATTCATCGTTTTGAATAAACGCAACGCAAAGTTTAATTATCGTATGTTGTCTTAATATGCAGTCCTAACAGAACTGCCATAATTAGCAAACTAATGGGTATTTTTTAATGCGCTTTTTTACATATTGTTCAGAAATGATTACGGAATCAAAATATGTATTAAAAAAGTTTCGAAAATTTTGAATGTTTAAAGGTATCCTACCCCCTTAAGTAATGTTTATACACTTATTTATATTTTTCTATGATTTAATTATTAATCAAGGTGAATATTGCGCCAAAAATGTTAACTTTTTATTTAACAAAAGAATTTGTTACTCCATGAACAATAGTTGCCCTAAGTGCGTTTCAAGTTGCTATACCTGTTTTTATAATTATCTTATTTTTATAATATTTGGCGTGTACAAATTTTTCGGATAATATACAAGTTGCATAAAGAATTCAATTTCAATAATTTTAGAATGATATGTAGTATATATACACAATGGTAGAAATCGATGAAAATAAAATCATACACATCGCTACGCAAAGAAATGCATTATATTATCGTTAATGGATGGTAATTTCTGGAAGTGCAACTTTAGTAAGTTTAAGCTTGTTTTGCCTTATTTAAATTTTAGTGTAATATATGGCGTGTATAAAAATCTATAGGCAATATATAGGGCTGTACAATAGAATTCAAGTAAATTTATGTTTATTGGTAGATACTGCTGAAAGACTATGCTATACGTAATTTTACTAAATTAAAATTTGGCAAACTTCGTAGAATAGATACAAATTTATCAATTATATGCAGGGTTCCACAAAAGAATTTGGGTACTTTTTTGTGTGTACGCGACAGTTGCTAATATATGATTTTAAAATGTGTTATGTGATTATTTACTTATATATTGTGTTTAGCTCGTTATGTCCCAAATTATGTATTCATGAAAATTTGATCTTCTAAAGCATTTTCGTGACTTTTTGAAACTACACTAGTAGATTTTCACAATCTTTAATAAATTTTCAAGGGATTTTTTCTATTAAAATTAATTCATTAATACAATAGAAATATAGAAATATTTCCGAGCTGAAACTTTTCCGCTAAAATCTTTCAATATCAAGAAAGCTGAAAAGGTACAAATGAAAATGAAATCGTACTTTTAAAAAACATTTTTGTTTTGTGCAACTTATAATACTAGATAATACAAGATAAAGCAAAGTCTCTAAAACTCATTGTAAATTGTATTACTACTAATCGATGTATTAATTAATTTTATACTATGATTTTTTAATTTGTTAATGGTGCTTTAATGTACCGTCGGAGTATGAAAGATTAACCCTCTTGCTGCGTAAGCAATTCCTTGCGATGGGCGTCTTTTAGAGAATTTTTAATATTTTATCACCGATTCTTTAAAGCAGAAATTTTTGATTATCGTAATCGGAGAAAATATCCTGATTAAATCAAGCAAAGTTTTCGCCAAAAAATAACTGGTGGTAATAACTAAATAGTATTAATTAGACTGGAAAATGCATGCCCGAGTATTTCTCAAGTTGCGCAGCGAGAGTGTTAAACGATGAAGGACCGTTTTAGTGTTCAAGAAGTGTTGGAAACTGTTTCATAATTTATGCCTGACACATTATTTTTGTTTCTTAAGAATCAAGGGAATTAGGAAGCAAATCTTCCACTGCCCGTGGACTATCATCTTTAGGACATCTTATCATATTGTGCAAATATTAAAATCATTGAGATAAAATATTGCCCCCCAAATAATGGTCTACATTTGACCAATATTAGCAAGAATTATTTCGGAAATGCAAAACCCATAAAGCCAATATTAGGGCAATATTAGCGCTTCATTAGAACATATAATCAATATTGGAAAAATATTCGCTTTGCAGTGAAAATATTTTCTACATAAATATATGGTTGCTACGTATTATTTTTACGTTGAAAATATTTCTGATGAAACAACATATTTACACATATATTAACTTTGTTTTAGAAATGATTGAGATGGAATACCAATAGAGTCTCAATATGAGGTTTAAAGGCTTAAATTGTCGAAATGTAAGCTGATCAATATTGAGACAATTTTCCATGCGAGTATTTAAAATGATGCTATATTTAGCCAAGAAATAGCACAATATTGGTTTGTTTCTGAAGATAAATATGATTTTTCAGTGTCAATGTTTTGTGGCTTGAATTTTTTATGCTCTTTCTTATGTATACAAAAAAAAAATCACAATTTAAGGAAAAATAAAACATTTAAACATGATTGTGATACATTGTTTTTATTGCAGATGAGAAAATTTAACAAGCTGCATAGAAAATACTTGAAGTATCCTTCTGCGAATAATATTCTGAAATCAGCCAGGAGTTTCGCAGCTTTCTGTCTTCAAATTGATCCAATAAAACGTCCTCCTGTTAAAGATCTTCTGGAGCATAACTTGGTGAATAAATCTGGTTTCCTCCCAAAAAAAGACAACATGTGGCGAAAAAAAGGTAAGATTTTTAGAGGAGATTCTGTTAAAATATAGAGGGTGTTCATACATTTTTGTAACGATTTTGATTTTCTCAATGATTTAAATTTAAAAAATAATAATAATGAAATGAATATGGATCAGTTTCGAAAAGGATTTTATTATATAACGTCTCCATCATTAAAAGTGTTCTTACCTTTAAAATGTGGCTGGAAAATAAACAATGGATCGAAAACTATATTATTATTACGAAAATAAATACTCTTATTTAATAAAATATATTATATGAACTTTAAAAAGTTCACTCATTTGCTTAAAGGGTAACTAAAATAGTAAATGGTGTGTTACAAGTTAAAAATATGCATTTAAACTTCTTCGTATTTTCAAGCTTTTCGAAGCTCTTCATCAGAGAATATTTTAATAACTAATGACTAATGACTATTTTTATTTAAATCTTCTTAGTACTTTCAATCTTGTCCAAGCTCTTCATCAGAGAATATTTTAATAACCAATATTTATTTAAAACTTATTAGTGTTTTCACGCTTTTGCAAACTCTTCATCAGAGAATATTTTAATACCTAATTTAAACTTAAACGTATATAAATATTATACAAACATACATGCAATAAATACAATAAACCCAACTGTGGTGAAAAATTAGCCAGAGCCAGGACACAAACCTGGGACCACATCCTACAAGGCTGTTGCTTTGACCACTCCGGGAGATAACTGGGTCTGCAATTTTCTATTAATAAACCAGGTGGCCCAATGGATTGAGCAACAGAATAGTACGCTGCGGTCCAAGGTTCAGTTCCTGGCTCTGGCTAATTTTTAACTCCAGTTTGTTTTATTGGGGTTTTTTTTTCATGTTTGTCTGCATAATATTTGTATATACCTTTAAGTGTTAAATACAGTCGTTATTTATGTGTGTGTTTTAATGATTTAAACTTCTTAGTACTTTCAAGTTTTCCCAATATTCACTATTGTTCAATGTTCCAGCATTCTCTTATTTGATTATTAAAGAAAAAGGTGTGTAGAGCTTTTTTTTTATTATTATTTCGGCACATATAGAAATGGCATATTTAATGAAAATAAATAAAACGCCAGAGTTTATATTTGACTCATAAAAAGATTAAAAAAGCATTCCCAACAAAGACACGATAAACGCTTATCATAACAAAATTCCCATTAAATGTTGGTTCAGTGAAAACAGGGAAAGTTTTGTTAAATATTTTATAGTAAATAAATAAATAGATTGCTAAATACATCTTTAAAAAATTAAACTTACAATTATACTACTGCGTGAAAATTACTTAAAATATGATAAAATATTTAAAAGGGTGTAAAATTACTTTTATAATTATTAGTACTTTCAACTATATTCATAGCCTTCGTCAGAGAATACAAAAATTAAAATAAAAATACTGTTATTTGCGCCTTATTTTCCAATTTCACGTAGTTGGTGTCAAAAGGAGTGAAAGTGAAAGTCATTTTTTATATCTGGAAAACACTGGGAAAATGTTTTTCATTTTTCCAGTTGCATTTTAATGTACTAATCGAGTTCTCTGTAAAACTGGAATTTCAGCCGCCAACCGGATGAAGTGGTAGTCTGTGCTGGCGCCTCTCGGTTTATCAGTAATGAAATATCATTGCACTGAAATTGGAAACACAGAAAAGAATTTTAAAACCAGCACTGAAAAAAAATTATAAAATAAAAATTACTGTGATTGCGTACGATATTTCCGTATTTTTACAGAAATTTTCTTTTTCCGGTGAAAGCGATTTCGGGAATGTCTCACAATCAACAACACCACATTATGGATTTGAAAATATTTTTGACTCATAATGCTAACATTTGATTTTTTCTAAACCTTTATAGTTTATTTTTATTGTTACACTGCAAAAGGAAAAAAAAGTAAAAATACGAAAATTATTCCAGAATAGCAACAATATGAAAAATCCGACGAAAATAACAATTTAAGTAGATTTCTAGCACTACTCTCTGTTAAGGATATTCGTAAATCCATATTCGCTACTTTTTGACACATACAGAAAATCATTTAATCGAAGAAAGAAATTTCCCAAATATACATAGTCTTTTGTAAATTGTACTTGAAATAAACAGATTTTTTTTTTTGTCCTTTCACACTGCATGATCAATTCAGAGGCTTGGGAGAGGGAAGGGGGGAAGGACATCTCTAGAAAGATTTTGAATTTTCTGATTACACAAGCCTGCGATGGTTGCATTTTTTAACTTTTCATAATCGATTCATATCTATATTTTTAGCGCTGAATACGTAAATTACCTTTATATTTTATCATCACGATAGAAAATTTTGCAGATCTTAAATTTCAAAATTGCTATAAAGCCGAAAATTAGCGAAAATATTATGCTCTAAAATTGATATATAACTTTTTTTTCTTATAATAATTTATTCACTTTCTGGTTTAAACTGGAGATTCTTATATCTAAAGACATGAGGGGTTTGATAGGGGCTAGCGGAAATAAAAAAAACGTCCACACATGGAACAAAACTGTTAGTATTTTATATATATAATATTTTACATGCTTAGCCATAGATTCCAACACCTCTTAATTATTTCGGTGTCTGATCCAAAACGAGCCCATTTCCAACCGGAAATTTCATTTAATCAAAATTTTCAAAACGAAATAAGAAATGCATTCTTTTTTTTTACTATTTTATTAGATTTACATGACTGGGTGGTCGCCATATTCTTTTTCTCTTTTTATACAATTTGTATATTGTGTTTAATTGTACAGTTAGCTTGAACTCTTCTCATTTATAGTTTTTACTATTGTTTCCCTTGTAACTATTTATAATTACAAATTTCACTTGTAAATATGTAAATATTCTTTAAATTTTTTCTCCTTTTGCACTGTGGTTAAGCAACTATATATTGTATTAACCCCTTAACGCTCGAATTAAATTACGGTTCAATAATTCAAATTGCTTATTAGCACTACTTTTATGAAAAAGAAATATTCACCTTATTTAATTACAGTAAAAACGATACCAAAACGTACCCAATTTCACTATTATATAAAACTGGTGGGAATCAAACAATTTGAGTAAAAGATACAGCCCGAGAATATGACGGGGGGGAGAATTAAGGGGTTAAACTAAATGCATGGTATCTAAAAATAGTCTTTTTTATGATGAGTTATCCCTTTGGTAGCTTTTTCCCCTGTTCACGGACTCTCAGGTATGTTAGGATCTAATGGATAGTTTTTTTTTTTTAAATCTTATATTGTTATACTATCATTTCTATTGTAAGTTTTTACTTACTGTTAAACTTTATTTTTTTGGCTACCTGCCGCGTTTAAACATTCTTCATGGCTCCCATTGCATGGAAAAACGCACTACCTCTACACCGGATGTAAAATTGCATGGCAACTAGAGAATCCAGAAAATGACTACATTGTTCCATTGTGCCTCATAGAAAGAAGGAAAAATTCCTTATATATTTTTTCCGATTTAATACATGCTTGTCATGGATCAGACTCCGTAATAATTGCCGAAACGTCAGTGAAGGCTTACTATGGAGACCCGAAATGTTTTTGGTTTCCGTCTCTCTGTTTGTTAGTCTGTCTGTCCCGCGATAACTGCCGTAAAAAGCATCCGATTAGCTTGGAATTAAGGAGGTATGTTGGTGGGCTCCCCGGATTTAGCTGTATGGTTTTGGGTTAAATTTGGTTCATTTGTTCGGAATATATAGAACATTTTATTTTGTGGCATAATGCTTTTCTATGGCAAGTCAGACGATTTTCAAATTTTCATTTGTTGAAAGAAATCGCTCATATGAATAATGGATTTAAATGGTAAATTTTGGATGCTGAAATTTTTAAATAAAAGTATTAAATTATTCCTATTAGTTTGCAATTTTGTCAAAACATTTGTCAGAGCTTTTAAATTAGGTGTATAACTTATGATGGAATTTTATACATGTGTTCGAATAATATAAAACATTTTTATTTTATGAATTTACTTATATTTCATTTTTTCTTTTAACCGTTACGTAGCAACAGCATCTCATCTAAAAATATCATAAATGTGAAAGTATGTATGGTTTTTTTAAGTCAAATCAAAGCAAAAGGAATGAATTAATGAATGGCTTTGTATAGATATTTGCATATAGATTGATTTAAACGCAGAAATGAAAATAGTATTTATATACTATATAGAATAATATTTTTATTTATTTATTCAACTATTTGATTATAAATGAAAAAGTTCGTTATTTTCATACAGAATAAACTGACATTATTCTGTTAAATTTTATAAGCTTTATTTGTTGCCAAAAAAAAAAAAATGAATAACAATTTCTCCCAAAGAGTTAATTTTAATTTGTATGATTTTCACGTGCAAAAGAAAAATGCAATAAGCAAATTAAAAATAAAAAAAGGATATATAGGACAGGAATGAATACATATAAATATTTCACACCAAATATAACCTAAAATATTGTTTTTAGTAATATTCTCCCAGCACTACGAAGAAAGATTCCTCAATTTACACGATTTTACTTTGACTTCCTTTTCTCATTGGTTGCTATTTCATTTTCGCAATTGTGTATATTAATTGGCACAAAGTTTTACATTTTTATGACTGAGGTATAGGTGAGGTAAGGACATAAAAATAAGAAATTCCGTATTGTCTCCTATAAAATGTGATAAAGTGTTGGTTAATTATATATGTTTTTATTAAGAGGAGCAGAGCTGCCAAGCTACCCGCGTTCTGGATACCAGTATTTTAATACAGAAAATGTTACTTCATTTAATTGGAACATTTGCGTGATTTAAAAGAATAACATTTTCTCTAAGATAATAGTGATAAGCAAAAGCCTGAGACTTCGCATGTCTGGTGGGGAGTGAAATGTTTTACTTAAGGGGTCCGGGACACAAAAATCTTCAAATTTTCATTTTTTTTTAAAATTATTATTGGATTAAAAATTTCTCTGCCGTTTTCTGCTTAAAATGATGTTTAAATCATGTTTCTATCTTAATTAGAACAGGAAATATTGATTTTTTCGTTTTGGTTTGTTTTCAAAATCTGCCTTTCAAGCTATGTTTGTCAAGGAAACGAGTTCTTGTGAAATTGCGTTTTTCTTCATGATAGGTTTTTTCACCATTTCTCATATTTAAATTCTTATAACTCGAGAACCATTAAAGATACAGGGTTGAAACTCGGAACATATCTTTTTCAATTATTTTACTTTACTTTTGAGCCAGCATATTTGAAAAAAAATATTTACTTTTGAAAATATGATTTTTGTTTAAAAAGTTGCACCACTCTTTTTGTAATTTTTTCGTTAAATATTTTTAATTTTTTTTAATTAATATATTTTTTAATGCTGGCTCTAAATTAAAATCTATACATTTTTGTTTATTTAAATGAAAAAAAATTGAAATTCTATGGATAATATTTCGAGTTATAACGATTTTAAACTACCCCTCTTTTTTAAGAAAATTTAAAATTTAAATAAAAAAAAATTATGAGAAGTTTTATCATGCGATTTTGTTTACAAATGGTATGGTTAACCATCACAAAAAATTTCAAAATTTTAACTCAATAAATAAATTTTTTTGAAAATGTGTCCCGGACCCCCTTAATGCATTTATCCTTATTTTAATGCTACGTGAACGACGTCTCGTGCAACAGCTTGTGGAGTATAAAATAAATTATCAAAATAATCCCTATTACGAAAAATAAAACAGAAAGTCCGACTAAGGGAAATAAAAGGTTAGTAAACCTTTCGTAATTTGATCTAAAACATAGGTTTGTTTCAAATATGAACGGTATTTGTAACACCACCATATGTGGATACTATTAAAAGGCTATATAAAAAAAATACTTTACGGCACCAAATCACGTTTATGGGGCATTCTCACAATCTTTTGACTTTCAGTAATAAAAATCTGGTTAAATTAAACTTGCTAAAATAATATTTTAAACTTATAGACGAATGTTTTAATGATTCAAAATAAAGAAAAAATGGTCAGCAGCAATTTTTTTTATTATTATTATTTAACTGAAGTTTAAGTTAAACTTGCGACTTTAATTTTCCTTACCATTTTACCACTATAACTTTTTATTTTCTTCTTAATTTTAACTTATGATGAATTTCCATACTACCCACAGGACATTCAAATAAAAAATAACAATGTAGTATTTTTTGCAAAAATTTTTGGTATAACATTGTCTTAAAGGGGTGTTAAAGAAGGCACGGAAAGGAAAAAAGGGACGGTAATGGGAAAAAAGGGATGGTAAGGATGAGACGGTGAGGAAAATTACAACCTATTTTTAGGCCAATCATGTTAAGATTCAGTGATAGGCACAATGTTCAGTGATTTTTAAAAACTGTTATTTACATTGGATTAAATAAATAAATAAGTAAATTACCTTGAAAAGTTCAGGAATAAACCTTGGGGACGGTAAGACTACCAATAAAGCCACCATGCTTGAAATGACATTAAAATGGTGATTTAAATTCTGGAGTAAATTTCCTGTCAAAGAATTTTAGCCATTCTTTCTCTATCATACTTCTGCATGAGAAAAAAGTTGACAAAAATTCTGTGACTGCATTTGAAGTGATTTTCTGTGTAATTTAACAAGAGGGACGGTAAGGAATCTAAAACCCAGGGACAGAGTTTAAAAAATAATATCAACCGTAAAAATGTGTGCAGGTTAATTTTTTGCTACATATTTATATACAACAATTGTCCCAGTTTAGGGGAAAAAATACATCGAATTATTTTTATTGAAACAATTTTATATAGACAGCTCCAAACTTAAAAATCAGCATCAGGGACACGGGACGGTATAGGAGTTTCCCGGATATTTGGACCCCCAACATCGTCCAAATCTTATTGATCTCGTTAATATTGTTATGCAGTACTGAGATGTTCCCCAGTATATGAAATAAAAAATCCCACAAGAATATGTACTAAAATAAAAATTATTATTCAGGAACTTATAAGTCAAAAGATTTCGAGAATGCCCATTATCTATATAGTCAATTGGAAGTGGACACGATGATAAATTATTAACCGTTAGGTTTAGAAGTTTTCCTACGTTAGGGTGATTTTAGTAAGTTAATGCTATCGAGTACATTTTTAGATATTTAGATTAGATCTTAGATATAAATATTGCAGAATGGCAATAAAAACTATTTTTTGGAAACAAAAATTATAAAGGTATTAGATTTCTAAATTAGATGTATCAGTTTACGTTTCCAAAAGTTCTTTATTCATTAGATACAAGTGTTTGTGGTTAGCAGGCAAGTAAATACTGCTGTATGGATATTAGGATAACGTAAAATGCTTGTCCAAACTGTTCCTTATCCTTATAAATCGCAGTGTAAACAGAAACCGAAGATATACGATAACCATTAACTCAATCAATAAAAAATTACAAATGTAAAATAAATTACACGGGTTCAGGGGGGCAGAGTCCCCTTGAAGAAATCTGCTTTATTATATAAAAATTACCAGAATAAGTAGCTCGTGAGAATTTCAGAATATCATTACATAACAACGTGTTTAATTTAACTCTTTTAATGTCTAAAACCATGGAAATATTTTTTACTTTTATAAATTTTTATGTAATTTAAAAACTTTAAATTTCGTTTTTATAAAAAGATTAATATTACGCAAAATGTGCTAAAAACAATGAGTTGCAAAGATGACGTTGAGGCTCTTGATCTGCAGATTTACTAGTTAAGAAATGTTGGCATCTTTGCTTTAGTTGAAAGAATGCATAGTATAAACGTTTTAAGTCTATTTTATAGATTTATATTTTAAAATTTTCTCAATATGTTAACTCAAAAAAAAAAAAAAAAAATGTGATTTACAAAAAATCTTTACGTGATGGCAAGAATGAAGGTCATGTTCGGATTCAGCGCGAAGAAAAACATAAGAATTAATAGCCGAAACGTCAGTGAAGGCTTACTGTGGAGACCCGGAAAGTTTTGGTTTCCGTCTGTCTGTTTGTTAGTCTGTCTGTCCCGCGATAACTGCCGTAAAAAGCGTCCGATTAGCTTGAAATTAAGGATGCATGTTGGTGAGGTCACCGGATTTAGCTGTATAGTTTTTGGTTAAATTTGGTTCATGCGTTCGGAATATATAGAACATTTTATTTTCCGCCTTAATGCTTTCCTATAGCAATTCAGACGATTTTTCCATTTTTATTTGTTGAAAGGAAATGGCTCATATCATTGAAAGATTTAAATGATAAATTATGGATGATGGAATTTCCTAATTAGAACCATACATTATTCATATTAGTTTGAAATTTTGTGTATACATTTGTCAGAGCTTTTAAATTCGGTGTATATCTTATGGAGGGATTTTATATATGTGTTCCAATAATATAAAATATTTTCTTTTTTTAATTTACTTTTTTTCAATCACATATTTCATTGTCTTAATTTTCTTTTAACTGTTTCCTAGCAAGGGAAAGGGTAATTTGATCTCATATATCAAAAATAAAACAAATATGCTTTGAGGTTGAAATAAAAAGGGCTTGTGTTATGATATTAATTCTTATTATATAAAAAAAAAAAAAAAAAAAAAAAAAAAAAAAAAAAACGTTACTAATATCTCACGGTTTATCGTATGGACGCAGCTAACAGAAATATTTAATTTTTAATCGAAAATTTCAATGAGAAAAAAAGAAACTTTTGAAAAGCAAATAGGTGGTAAATGTCAAAATTATGCACCGCAGAATTATCGCTCTCGAAAAGGACGTCATTGTATCGGAAAATAAATATTTTCATTCTTAAAAACAAACATTAACTAGATTGCCTGAAAAATTATTTTTTGACGAGTGTTAGTTCTTAATGCCGCCTCATTTCAGAAAATGTGAATGAAAATTTTTTTATCTTTAAAAGGAAATTACATTTTCGTTCGTAAAACCTAAACTTTTAATATAATTGCGTTAATGTAAATCTTTTTCTGCCCACCAGTATTGAAAAATAAGGCTCGGAAGTGTAAAAAGATTTACCATAATCATTAGCGCAATCAATAAAATGTTACATATGTAAATTAATGATACTACTGGGGGTTCAAGGGGGCGGAGCCCCCTGAATACTTTATTATTTACAAAAAAATACCAGAATTAGTAGCTCATGAAAATTCAAAATATCCTTCCATAACAACGTTTTTAATTTAACGCTTCTAATGTCTGAAAACTTCGTATTTTTTATTCTTATAAATAATTACGTAATTTGAAAACTTTAAATTGCGGTTTGCAGGAAATTGAATATTACTAGAGTGTGTCTAAAAACAATGAGTTGCAGATCTGACGTTGAGGCTCCTGATCTGCAGATTTACTAGTTATCAAATGCTGAAAAACATGAAAAACTCAAATTTTGCTGAGTTGTGTTATTAATGGAACTAGGGGATCGTACCCGGGCTTCCCGGGTTAAAGAATATAGGTGAAAACATTTTTTTTAAATTGAAAACTAATAATTTTTTTTATATGCAATAATTTTTTTAGATTGCCCACTTACACTGAAAAAGCATTTTTCATATGGAAAATACGAAATATACAATCAAATAAATTTTTGAAATTTATCAAAAGCGATATTTTCTTATTAGCCGCATGCTTAGAGTTATTTGAGCAAGATCTTGCTACTTATGGCATCCTTTAATATTCTGATAATTTCAGAGCTTATACAGGTCTGTTAAATTTGTGTTTTATTTATATTACTTTATTTATATATTCATAGGGAAGTTTTTTTTTATTGGATATTAGCCCAAAGAAAATGATGAACTCTTTATTTTGTTTTAAGGGCAAACGGATTAATCTTTCGTAATCGAACTCCGCGCGATATAGATAAATTAAAAAATATTACTTGATTTAAAATTCTTTTTAAAACCATAGACAGTCAGTAAACTGAGATAAAATGTGCAAACAAACTACATTTGAAAAAAAAAATCCTATTTGGTGATCTAAAAATTTAAATTGTACGGTTACAAATAGGTTAGATTTGTGTTTTTTAATATTATTCTTTTATTTGTTTATAAAAGAAGTATTAATTTCTTTAATTTGTCTTTCACAAATATGTTACATCGGTGGTTTTTTTAATATTATTCTTATATTTGTTTATAAAGGAAGTATTAATTTTGTTTTGCAAAAATAGTCAGAAACAAATGCTAAAAAATGTTTGTTGCTTTATGTGCAAAATGTTTATTATTATTATATATTGAAACCGGCACGTGATAAGATAAACTTAAAAAAAAATCATGCTTAAAAATTATTTTAAAAAATACCAGTCAATTAAGATACAGTTTTTAAACAAATTGCATATGAAAGTATTTTTTTTTCCTATGCAACGAAAATTGAAAATGTACGATGAGCAGAAGATTAAAAAATTGCAGTAGCAAAAATTTCAAGGCCGAAATTTGATCGTGAAGTGTTGCCATTCGCAAAATGACGTCAGTGTTACTCACATACATGTTTGTTCTTTATAATATAGATACTTAATCAGTAAAATATAATAAAGATCAGTTATTACGGTGTGGTTATCAATTGAGGCTCTTTTGCTTGGTATTGCAGAATGAAAAACCGCAATTTTCCCCTGTCAAAATTTGCATATGCACTTCTCATAGCCATATTCATCATTTTCAAAAAAATTGTATTTCGTTTGATCATTTAAAAATCATTTTAACTCAAAACTTGAATTGACGATTGTCAGCAACATCTTTTATTTGAACAGAAGCACTTTTTACTTGACATTCTAATCTCAATTCTGGAGAGTAAAAATTTCCGTAATTTATGTTTTTTAGACGCATTTGTATTAAAATGTTTAGTTTTATCTAAGAAAATGATCGTTTTCTTTTAAATATGACTTCATTTTCACTTAAATAAGTATTTCGCCTAGTGTCTGAAACTTAGTATCAGTACACATGCAGAAGGAAAAACAAACCAATATAGAAAATTTATGAGTGTTTTCAAAAGCAGTATGTCATTTTCCGTTATTATGCCTCTAATATAATATTCTGCTCCTAATGGGATTTTGCGACGCTAAAAACTATACAACAATTTTTATCAACAATTTTGAATTTTTATCAGAAAATAGCATGAATAAAGATAAAAATACACTATTATTTCCCTCTTGTCTGCAATAATGAAAGTATCTAATTTTCACCATTTTGAAGTAATTTCATAAAATGCTTTTAAAATTAAAATATAAAAGTGGGATATTTAAAAAAAAAAACAGATAGTGCGATCACATCTACAAATGAACATCTTTCAGTTAAAAAAAAATATATATATATATATATTTGTAAAATTGGTTCAGCAGAAAGTTTAGGGCAGATGACTAAAACACACACTTGTGTTTTAAATATATAGATTAGATAAAATTATGAAAAATTAAATTCAACAAATTATGTTATTTTGATAAAATTATAGTAAAATGTCCTAAAGAATAGCGTTAAAATTTTATTATTCGAGAGAATTTTGGGCAAAAATTTCAGGAACATAATATTAATTTAAACCTCGAATTATTTGTTTGCTTGTCTAACTCGAAGAAGCAAATCCATACAGACGAGAATCATCATCAAGTAATTTCTGAATAACAAAAAAGAAAAAAATAGTATTTACATATGTAACTGACGTAACTTTTATTGTGTAACTGAAGTAACATTATCACTTTACAAAGACAATAATAGTACTTATCTTGGTTTGTAAACAGTAATTTACAACACATTCTTACTGGTATTATTTTATAGAATACAAAAACATCAAGCTTTCCAATCACAGCCTTAAGTTAAATATATTATTAATTTTATTCATCCCCCTCCCAAGATGAGAATTTCCTCTGGAATTGCCGTGATGCAGAAATCATTTCTGTGAGAAAATTCTGAACTTCAACACTGTTTTCTTTAATCATTATTTGTAAATATAAGAGGGATTACTTATAAATTTATAGAGAATAGTTTGTGCAAATATTTGTTGTGAAATAATATTTTCCGCATTTTTCATGATGATATATTATAATGTACAATAATTCTTAACACGTTCACGCCGGCGCGGTGGGTCAAACTCGACTGTCTCAGAGTTGTCAAGTCTCAAGCTTTTTATACACCACTATTATTTTAGAGAAAATGTTGTTCCTTTAAATCGCCCAATTGTTCGAATTATATAAAACAACATTTTCTGTATTAAAATACTGGTAGCCTCAAAGCCGGAGACTTGGTAGCTCTGAGAGCGTCAAGTGTGACCCACCGCGCCGGCGTGAACGTGTTAATTAAGTTGTATAGAATACTTTTAGTTAATAACGAATGTGTAATAAAAGGGATTTTCTTTTCTTTTTTATCCTTAGTACACTGGAAGAAAATTGAAAAAGAGATTAGTTTGATAAAAGACTTCCTAGGACGGAATGAAGATCTCAATTTTGTGCTCGAAGTTGAAACATCTCCATATATAGAAAATGTAAATAATAGTAATGACACGGAAAACACGATATTCCTTGCAAATAATAGTAAACTAGGATTTGGAAGTCAAAATCACAATATTCAGAAAACTTCAGGTGTAAAAGATGAAATCATTTCTCCAGTTATTGATACAAAACAAATTCCATCGAATTGTCTATATGGTGATGCGGAGAAAAATATGATTATTATAGATGATCACATAACACATGGAAAAGAAAGAATCGAAGCACCCTTACAAGAAGATAAATATACAGACATCAAAAGTGAAGGTGATCGCCTCGCTGATTTACTATTATCCATAACAGAATTACAAAAGCCTAATAAAAATGTTGAAAATACAGTGACTGTTAAAAGTGTAGAAAACCACAGAACGTCTACTGATATAGAAGATAAGAAAGATACAGATTATATTTCAATAGCCAGTAAAACAGAAAACTACAGTGAAGATGATCATCTTGCAGATTTATTAATATCTTTGTCAGAGTTCAAAGTTCCTCCAACTAATGATGAGGAAGAAAATGTAGTAATTGTAGATGAAAACCTTAAATGCCAAAAACAAAATATCACTGGAGTAAAAAATACCACAGAAATACAAAATGAAGTAGAAACTAACATTGAAATTCGGGATATTGTGAAAGACAATATTACAGAAGAAATCAAAATGTACAGCCTACCAATGCAGCAGTTCAAACCTGAAAAAGAAATAAAAAAGAATATCGATGTTACAGATTTTCAAAAAGAAAATAATGCAGAAAAAGGCCGTTCATATTGGAATCATGAAGTCGGCGTGTATTTGCTGAATTTGTTCATTGATGACAACCCTTCCAATGGAATGCTTCACCCCGAAAACTACTTTTTCAAGTTGGTGCAAAAGCTATAATTTATCGAGGGGTCCATGCTGCATATTTCCTCATAAAAAACAGCAAAACAAGTTTTTCACTGCTAAATCAAAAATAATGACGATATCAATCAAATCAACTAAATGAATAATTGAAATTCAAAAATAACCATAATTTACAACCATATTATAGTACATGAAATGCAGTAGTAATAATCAAAAGTTATTTTTTCCATTTCAGCTCATATGATACAGTATTTTCATTCTCGAGCCCAGCAATTTGATCATTAATAATATTTAAATAAAAGTTCAATACAAAGCACAATAGGAAAACAATGGTGCAAAAAAATACCCATTTCCTTAACATAAACAAAAGCAAAACTATTACATTTTAGCATGTATAATATACAATTATCATTTGACATTTAACCCCCACTATTTGTTCAAGCGATTTAATATTTTTAGTTTTTTTTTTAGTTTTATTTAAGTTTTAGTTTTTAAGTTTCAGTATACGTTTAGTTTATTTTTTTTAAGTTTTTATTAAGTACTTATTTAACGCTAAATATTAAGTCGCTTGGTCAAATAGTTTTAAATGGTAAATGATTATTATATATTATACAATAGCTACTTTGGTTCATATTAAAATAACAATAATTTCGGCTCATAACAAAAAAAAACACATTACTTTTCAACAGTAATAATAATGAAGTTACTTTCCAACAACATACAATAACTATATTGGTTCATATTAAAATAACAATAATTTCAGTTCATAACATAAATAACAGTTACTTTTCAACAAAAATAATGATGAAGTTACTTTTCAATAAGAATAATAGTCAAGTTTATTGAAAAATAATAAAAGTAATTTTCATTCCATATTTACCATTTAGTAGAAAAATATGCAGCAATGTTACCCCCGATAATACAGAATCTCAAAATTCTCCGCATCACCTATCGAATAAAGAAACGAAGCAAGACAAAAAAATAAAACTGGAAATATTTTGCAATACAATTCTTACCTGCAAAAAATTCTCAAAAATCAGATGTAACAGATATAATCTTGTTGTAATAAAACACACCAAAATGTAATTTGTTTGTTTTCTTTAAACTCAGATTCCGTAATTTAAAGCCTTTTTAACATTTTCCAACATAGTTGAAAGGTGCTTATGATTTCCGATTTTATGTCCGTCTGTGCGAGCTATAACTCTCATAAATATACTGGGAGTGGCCGGATTTTTTTTTTTATGTTATTGATGCTTAATATAGCACGATCGGTATTGAAAATGTCTGTATTTTTAAATGTGGATATTTAGTTCATATACATGGACGGTTAAAAGTTTTCCATTACCTTATGGTCAGTGTGAAAAAATCGTTACAATGTCATTTTAATGATGTTCTACAATTTCAAACATAATGAAATTGATAAGTATGATGAAATTGATGAAACATAATGAAATTTATAAGCATTTGTGCAGTGCACTGAATCGTGCATTCTGAAGAATATGGGTGGTAAAGCATTTACTATTCATTTACAGGGACAAACAAAAGGTTTCCATTACATTTTGATCTACGGGAAGAGTTTTCATCGTATTCTAGCTCTATTACACAATTTGAAACATAATGAAACTAATTAGCACTATTGGAGCTTAAAAAAAAATACATCTTGCATAACATCCTGTGCATTACATAAATAGTTTATAGGTTACATGGTATCAAATATAATGAAAATAATATATATTACTGGAGCTTCCTACAAATATACTTGTTGCTGTATAACTTGATGTGCAAACATAATTCATAACTTATAGTTCATTTACATGCAAAAAATACGGACAGAATACCGTACAATTAGCTATATGTGCTGGAAATGCGATTTCATGTATGGTGTGAGCATTTAACTGTTATTTTCCTTAGTATGTGGTGTGCATAAATGCTGTAGATCTTTATACAGTGTTATACAAAAGAATTCGTAAGCACTGAAGATTACGAGCGTGATTGGATTAAAAGCAGCATTTAATATAGTTATGCATTTTCAGGTTGAATTGTACTTAGTATCCTAAAAATGTTTATACGAATTAAGGAAGTGTTGGAAAGTGTTTCGTAATCTATTCTTGAGGTATGATAAAAAAAAAAAAAACATATATTTCTTCTATAGTTGTTGGATGCCACAACTTCGTCCTTGATTTATCTTTTCCAGGATGTTGGTTGTTATACTGGTCCGCAAAACGGTTAGTTTCTGTAACAATATGAAGCACCAGCTTCTGATCAAAAAATAATTCAAAAAATAAAAGTGGGTTCGTAAAATCTGTTACATTTTTATTTATTTCTGGTTGTCCCGAAAATGGAAACCGTGAAGGTGGCATAGGTAATTTTTTACATCCAATCATACCCAGTTTCTGGCATCTTTCATAGAATAGTCGTTATCTGAATCCTCTTCATCTGACACATCATATTCTGACGTCCCTGATCCAGAAGATGACAGAAAGTCGTCATTCAATTTACTATCATCAGTACATACTCCTACGAAATTCGAGAAACTGCACGGCTAAAGCTATAAGGCTGAGGTAGCGACATCAAAATAGCAATGCGATAGAAAGGAGAAAAGTGAACGGCAAACCAAACAATATTTTCTCTAAAATAACAGTGGTGTTCAAAAAGGGCGGAGCCTTGTCTAATATGGAAAAAAATTCGCTCGTATTTTCACGTCACTAGCTCAGTGCGATAGCCTTTATGAAGGTAGTTCCTTCTACCCCTTCTCCTCTAAAATAGGTCAGTCTTTCAAAAACACCTTCAAAGTCTTTTTTCTTTTTTCTTTTTTTTTAATTCCAAAGCCGTAGGCGTGGTTTTACTAGTACAGCGCAGTATAAAGGATAATATTTTGGACTGACGTATATATACGTCAGTGGCACTTAACGCATCGACTATGCGCGAACGTCTGTGGCACTTCAGGGATTAAGAAAAATACATTTTCATTTAATGAAGCATGGTATATAAAAACACAAATTAAACCACTAACTTGGAAGAGTACTTTTTTCATAGCTCTCCATAGACGCCAACGAACGGAATTTTTTTCGTATCCGATCTATATAATTTATATATACCAGGAATACATTAAAATAAGTATAGCAGACGGGTCGTACTGGTTCTGAAATTTCCAAAACATCTTTAGTCTAGGCAATAGAGACCGTGCTCTACCTAGCAAAATTCATGGTAGTTCTGGAAAAAGGTTTACAATATGTTTTTTGTGTTGCTGAATCCGAATTTTTAACTTCCCACCAAAATTTCCCCCCGCAACCCCCCAAACTTTGGTAAAATGCTCCCCAAAAAAGGTTTTTCTTAAAAAATTCAATTTTTTTATTGTTTTAGTGAACGAGTATCTAGAAATTCAGAAAATAGACAAAATTTGCAACAAATATGATACATGACATTATGACGTAGGATGAATGGGGATGGGGGATCTGCCTCGGAACATGCGCCGTGGTGCTGCGTGGGCTAAGTTGCGCAATTCCACTTAACCACTCACATCGTTTACTTTCGCCTTCCCGTCTCCCCTCCGAACTTTCCCTATAAGGTATACTTTAGGTTTTTTGGGTCGCTGTATTCGAATCTTTAACTTCCCCCCAAAAATGCAACCCCCCAAAAATAGTTGTTTCTAAATTAATATTTTTATTGTTTTAGCGGAAAAATATGTAGAAATTCAGAAAGTAGACAGACTTTGCAACAAATAGGATCGATGACATTATCACGTAGGATGAACGGGGAGGGGGAAAGCTGCCTCTGAACATGCACTGCGGCGCTACGTGCACTAAGTTATGCAATGTCAGGCAATAGGGGATTTTACCTGGCAAAATTAATGCTAGTTCTGGTTTTCGACCCACTTTATGTTTTTTGGCTCGATGATTCCGAATTTGTAACTTCCCACAAAAATTTCACCCGGAACCACCCCCCCCCCCCAAAAAAAAATAAATAAATTGATTTTTTTGAAAAAAATCTGCTTTTTGAGAACAGCGCGCGGGGAATGTTCCGAGGCATCCCCCCTTCCCTCTCCCCGTTTATCCTACGTGATAATGTCATATATCCTATTTGTTGCAAATTTTGTCTACTTTCTGAATTTCTACCTACATTTCCCGTAAAGTAATAAAAAAATTAATTAAAAAAACTTTTTTTTGGGGGGGGGGGGGTGCGGGGGAGAATTTTGGGGGGAAGTTAAAAATTCGGATTCAGCAACACAAAAAACTTAAAGTAAACCTTATAGGGAAAGTTCGGAGGGGTGACGGGAGGACGAATGTAAACGATGTGAGTGGATAAGTGGAATTGCGCAACTTAGTCCACGCAGCACCGCGAAGCATGTTCCGAGGCAGATTCCCCCTCCCCATTCATCCTACGTCATAAAGTCGTATATCTCATTTGTTGCAAATTTTGTCTACTTTCTGAATTTCTAGATGCTTTCCCCCTAAAACTACAAAAAAAATATTTTTTTATAAAACCTTTCATGGGGGGCATTTTACCAAAATTTGAAAGGGGGGAGTGCCGGGGGAAATTTTGGTGTGAAGTTAAAATTCGGTTTCAGCGACCCAAAAAACATAATATAAGCCGATTTCCAGAACTATTATTAATTTTGCCAGGTAAAATTCTCTACAGCCTGTACTACCTCGGCTCTATTTTCCTATAGAAAACATGTCCTTTGATAGGGCGAGATTTCGTGCGTTTAACTTAGATTCATTATTCCATTAAAAAAATATTGATATATGTCCTGAAAAATTCCCTAAAACGAACGAACACTGTAAATATAATACAGCATAAAACAGCTAAAGACGAGCTTTGAGTAATTATTGTTCGCAGTCAATCCTGTAATCGAATTATTTTGTCTGTTCTCTGCAAATCAACGATGTATGCTATGCACTTCATAATCTATAGAAAACATCATCATATTCGTCTTCATCGCAATTCATTGCTGTATTCTTTTTGTTTTTCACACTGTCGAAAATAACAAATTCGGATAGTGTTTCCGAGGTCTCAATTTCAGAATTAAGTGAAATACAATCATCAATCAGCACATCAATGTTAATTTCTTCTTTTTTTCTCACTGTATCCACATTTTAAAAGTTACTCTAATGGATTATCATCTTCGTCCTCCGTACTTACCGAATTCTCACTACTGACAAAGAAGGCGCCTGGTAAAACCAGTTCAAGGCCATTGAACATCATAAAATGTGTTTAAAGAAAGAATAAGTTTGAAATGTCCAGAAATATTTTGAGAAATGGGGAGAAAAAAATTTTTGATCACAAGAAGAAGTTCGTTAAATAGAGAATGCACTTCGCTATTTGGAGGTTATTTTACGAAGAAACTGGCAAAATGTTCTTGGTTCCAACGAAAAGTTCGCAAAATAGAGGTTCGTTAAATAGAGGTCCGACTGTATAAATGCTACGCATTTATTTTCAATAGCGAACATTCTATAGTATAATTAATTACATGTCATTGTGAATATACTTACGAGAGTTACAGCCTGCAAAGTTTGCAAACGGCAGACATAGAAATGGAACACCCATTTAACCCTCTAATTCCCATGGTAGAATACATTCTAGAAATTCCATAATTCAGAAAATCTAAATTCATACCAAAATATTTCAATATTAAATTTCGCATTATTTAAATATTGAGTGTCAGCTATTAAAGAAAACAAAAAAATGCTATTTAAAATTTCTGGTGTAAATTGGGAATATCTGATTAAAAAGATCCACTAAATTCGAAATACTGGTGTGTAGTATGTACTGCTACCATTGACATTAGACGGTTAAACTATGTTAGGAACTACTAACGGTGTTTTCCATAATTTTATTTCTATTAATTGTAATTATTAAGGTATCTCCCTGCGTTCGGAGCGCTTGTTTTAAAAAATGTGCAATATTAAAAATATACATATATTTTTATTTAAATAATAAAACTTTGTATAAACCGCCATAAAAAAAATTAAATTGAATTGAGTTCATTTTTGATTTTATCCCATCTTACTTCGGCTGATAACGGGTTGTTAACCCTTTCCATTGCGGAGTAATTCTGTTTATAAAGTGATGAAATGTTGGACTGACACCAGAAATTATAAACGAATTTATTAGAAAGTATTAACATGCTTCTTTCAGAGTACGTTATAAAAGGAAAATTTTAATTAAATATTCTGGGTGCCAGTAAAATAAAAATTAGGTGTCCTTTTTTAAGGACACCGCCCGTGGAAGGGTTAAAACTTCCTGTTCGAATTGCACCCTGAGTGATTTTTTTATTTTTATGGTGAATTATGCAAAATTTATTATTTAATTGTGTTTTATTCCCAATTTTTTAATGCTGTTTGTTCTAACGCATATTTTTAGTTCAATTGAAATACAAAATGATGAAAAACGTAAAATCCTTACAAAACCCTATAATATTTTTTTTTAAATTGGGGTGTTGCATTTCTTTAGTAAAATTTTATGATTTCACCAGACAGCGTATACTTTATCCAACTAAATATATTTCAATTCCCTCTGTACGTTACACTTACTTGTGCACTGAACTAAGATTTTTATGTCTTCAAAATTAAGTGAAATGTTTCAAAATCTGTCAAAAAATACATATTTTCGTATAAACAAATACCATTCTTTTATATTCGAATATGGAAATTAACATGTAGTTATGGAATAATATGTAAAGCATTTTGACAAAATTTTACTG
This sequence comes from Maratus speciosus, assembly GCA_963932465.1. NCBI lineage: Eukaryota > Metazoa > Arthropoda > Arachnida > Araneae > Salticidae > Maratus > Maratus speciosus. The sequence continues at coordinate 262,852,322 of OZ010794.1, read as the reverse complement.
ATATATGTTTATAGCACTTTGTGTAATGAAGTTTATCAAACATGAAAATAGAGAAAAACTGATTTTCCAGAAATAGCATTTTAAAATATTCGTATCTATATTGTTTCTTACGTATAAAATTAATCTAGAAGTGTCGGTTGACGTTTATTTGTATTTTTATATAACAAAATGCAAGCATACCATGCAAAGAAACATTGGTTGAATTTCTTCTGGCCCTCCTACTCCCACTTCCAGTATTTTATTCACTGATTCCTGTTTATTAAATTGGCCATAACTCTTCTTCTGTTAATCGTTTGACAAAATAGATTTGTAACCGTAAAATACATGGTGTGTTCACAAAGTTTCAAGACTGGTCCTAGAGTACAAAATTTATTAAACATTTTTGTACAGAGAACTAAAATTCTGCGAAATATGACCCTTGAAATCAACACACTGCTGCCAGCGTTTTTTACATCGTTCATAGTCTCTCTGGAAGTCCTCGCGCGCAAGGCTGTTAACCCCTTAATTCTCGCTCCCGTGATAATCAAGGGCTGTGTCTTTTATTCAGATTATTTCATTCCCACCAGCTTTATAAAATAGTGCAATTGGCGTTATTATGGTATCATTTGACCTGTCATTAAATAAGGTGACTATTTCTTTTTCAAAAAAGTGGTGCCAATAAGCAATATGAATATTTGAACCGTAATTTAATGCGACCGTTAAGGGGTTAAGGGACCTCGTCGAAGCTGGAATCGTGTCGAATCTCTTCTCTTTCAGATCATTCTTGATCCGGAAGAATTAAAAAAGTCGCTGGGAACGAGTTCGGAGCTGTAGAGAGGTTGGTGGCAGTATTGCCACGTTAAACTTTGTCAAAACTTTGGCGGCTGTGAGCGACGTGTGAGAGGGCGCATTGCCATAGTGCCATCCGATCCTCTCTGGTCTCTGGGCGGATGCGCCGGGTCAAGTCGGTTTTACTCTGTAATGCACCCCCCTCATAGAAGGACATAGTCCGATGCGCCCACCGAGATATCATAGACGATTGGATTGATCACCACGACAAAGCGCACTCCCACACGCCTCTCGCCGCTGCCGAAATTTTGGCTAAGTGGCAATACTGTAGCAAGTCCTTCTACAGCCACGACCTTGCTCCCAGCGATATTTTCCCAGCGCTGGCAGCGCTGTGTCCATAGGTGAAATTTCGAAGAATTTTAGTTCGCTGTACAAAAGTGTTTAATAAATTTTGTATTCTCAGACCAGTCTTGAAACTATGTGAACACACCCTGTATTGCTGTTTAAAATAAAACAATAAAGATATTTCGAAAAGTTTAGCAATTTTAATATAGGCAGATACCTTAATATAATGCGGACTGCCTGGCCCTTAATAGTTATTTCAATGAATTGCCCCATTACAGATCCGAGGTTTGCGACAGGATTTGTACAACGTTTACTCTATATTACATCTGTTCAGTTTCGGTAAATGAATCAAGCGAGTTTGGAAAAAAAAACTGGACATTTTTGCATTATCTGGCCACATTCCCAGACGTACGCTATATAGCACACTAGGACACACGTCGAAACAAGCAGGATTATCTCTAACTTATGATCCTATACGTATTCTAGATAGTGTTGCCAGGAGTACCGCCTAAATAAGGGCTCCAAATTCTCTGGACACCACTAATTTCTGTAAATTTATTTCACCATCTTTAATCGCAGACAATTCTGTCATTAACCCTTTAATTCTAGCTCTCGTCATATTCTCGAACTGTATCTTTTACTCAAATTGTTTTATTTCCACCAGTTTTATAAGATAGTGAAATTGGGTAATATTTTGGTATCGTTTTTACTCTCATTAAATAAAGTGAATATTTCTTTTTCATAAAAGTGGTACCAGTAAGCAATGTGAATTATTCAACCGTAATTTAATTCGAGCGGGTTAAATAAGACGTGAAAATACTTTAAAATACTGGTGCCCAGAGCATTTGGAGCAACGTTGAAAGCTGGACATCTGGCAACAGTATACTAGCACATCATTTTACAATTTTTAATACCTTTTAGCAGCAATCTTTATTATTCTTAAACCCAATAATGTTCATTATTTTTACTTGTGCACTTTATCTTTTCTTGTATGAATAAGTAGCTTATATAATATAAATGTCACTTTTGAAAATGCTTGCTAATATAAACGTTACATTACAGGTAATAAGAAGAATTCTTGATAAGCAAAACAGAATATTTTGTAAAGATATAGAGCAAGCTTTTACTTCCATAGAAATATAAAAACAATATCACATTTACCGAAGTTTTATTAATTTAAAACAGATCAAACAAAATTTATAAATTAAAAATAAATTCTTAGTATATAGAAAATTATTGTCTGTTCAAATATAAGAAAATGTATGAATTTTAATGTTTGTTTCTACTTTCTAGACCATTATTATATTATTACTTTTTCTTGTACACTTTCTCGATTCATAAAAGATGTATCTTATAAATTATTTACGACCCGCTCAGAAGTGCGTGCTCATATAAAAATCATCTTATAAATTATAAAAATAATTCGAAGTTATAAGTAATATTTGGTAAAAGTAGGGAACATAAAAATTAGCCACCTGTCCATTTATAATAGAAATATTATATATATATATACATATATAGGTTGGACGTTTAAAGCCGAACTAACAAAATTATTTTAAAAAATGTTTGCAATGGCTCATTGCCGCTTAACGAGGTACCACCAGAAATAACCAAATAACCCTCTAATAGACCGACAAGTCATTAGTTTTGCAATTCACACCGGAAAATTTTGAATAGCTTTTCTTTTGTTATACTTGTGGAACATGTATCATCTTATAAAACAAGAAGAACTATTTAAACTTACTGGTGAGAATTTGGAATCCGTCAATAAAGTATCTGCCAGATGCGGCAATAGTGTGGCATTCCGCATTTAGCTGAATGTTTTCTTCGAATTATGAATTCTCACAAGTAAGTTTAAATAGTTATTACAGGGCCCCCAAATGGTCCGCTAACTGAATACCAATAATTTTTAACACAAAATTGTATGGTAGGTTTGCGCTAGAATTAACTTTCAAAGGTGATTTCGGGGCGGTTTGTAAGAAAAATCTAAAAAGAAAATTTTTCTAAAAAAATATTGGTATGCAGTTGGAGGACCATTTGGGAGCCCTGTTGTTATTGTCTTATAAGATGATAGGTATTCCACAAATAAAACAAAAAAATTGCTATTCAAATTTTTCCGGTGTGAATTCGCGCACTCGTGAAAAGTCGGTCGATTACGATAATAACGATAAAGACAGGCTACCGCGGTGGGTCCGATTCTTCTTTTTTTTTTTTACAGACCGCTGGAGTCACGTGATGCTCGAATGCACCAATGAAGGTGTGCGAAAAGAGCATCACGTGACTCCAGCAGTCTCTAAAAAAAGAAGAATCGGACCCACTGCGGTAGCCTGTCTTTCTCGTTAGCCTCGGTCGATTAGTGATGACGTCACAATTCGTGTCCTCTGGCCTTGTGTAATTCGATGGCAGTGGTTTAGCCCCTTAAATCTCGCTCCCGTGAAAGTCACGGACCGTGTCTTTTATTCAGATTATTTGATTCCTATCAGTTTTATAAAATAGTGTAACTGGTTTATTATGGTATCATTTTACCTGTCATTAAATAAGTTGAATATTTCTTTTTCAAAAAAGTGGTACCAATAAGCAATTTGAATTTCAAAACTATAATTTAATGCAACCGTTAAGAGGTTAAAGAAGTTCTTTTAGCTTCGACTATTTTACTCCAGTTTTTACTTAGATCAATTTGAAAGTAAAAATAACTTTAAGAAAACAGTTGTATCCACAGTAGCTGTACCTGCAACTTGGTTACACCATCTGAAAAAACCAGACTAGAAACAAGTTTCAACTTCTTGAAACGAGTCCTACAGTTATAGAAATTGGACGACTTAAGAGACTACACTAGTCACGCGAAAACACTCGAAAGCTAATGTTAAATGTGTGGGAACGTTATTTTAAACTTTATTATTTTAATATTTTTATTTATTATTTTTTTTCATAGGACAACTGAGGTTGATCTCTAACAGGGCTAGTTTTTTCACTTTTCGATTTTTATTGCAGTTTGTTTTTTAATGAGACTACTTTTATTTTCGGAACCGTTTTCGAAAGTGAAAGTTCCGAAAATAAATGTAACTTTCTAAAAAAAAAATCTCCAAACAAAATCTAAACATTACACACTTTCACGATCGGAATTTCGTAAATAAAATGCTGTTGTGCATTTCTCAAAATAAGAATTCTTTGTTTTAATGTTAACTAAATATTAATGTTTAACTAAAATTCAAGGAGCCTCTATAAAGTTTTCTTGACTGAATTGTTGTAAATGCGTTTACATTTAAAAAACTTAACCCCATAAGCGTCGCACCCGATAAGTGTAGGCTACTTTTTTTTATATTCAGATTGTTTGATTGAAACCTCTTTTTTGGCGTAGAAATATTGACTTATTTACTGGCAGATAAAGTGATGCAAGAATAAAGCCAATTAAACGATTTAAAAAATAATAATAACTTGTGTGAATCAAACAATCTGAATGGAAAAAAAATTTACACTTCCCGTGAAAGTCAAGGGCGTGAGAATTAAAGAGTTAACACCTTGGAGGCGAGCGTCACGCATACGTGCTGTATAAGATGCTCTGAACCCAAAAATATTCCCACCAGTAATTTTTTATTGTAAAATTTGCATTTCTTAATCATAGCATTTATGCGATTGAGATTTGCGAAAATTTCTGTTTTGAAAAATCGGTGGTTCCCGTAAACCACGCTCGTCGCGAAGGGGTTAAAAAAAATCGGCAGGATTTTTTAGGATAAATATGTTTTAACTTTTTACATTCTTTTAAGGGTACAAGGGACTTTCAACTTGATTTAATTTTTTTTTTTAAACTTAAATACTACTCACACTATATGAATTATCGCATATATTTCTCGCACAAGAAAATAAAAAAAGCATTTTCTTTCGGAGGAAAAAATGAATATTTCCTGAAAACTTTGAGCAAGCTTAAGAACTTTCAAAATATCCCAACCTCACTCCATATCAATTAATATCCCCAATATTGTTATGCCAGTTTGGTTTACTTATAAGAATAGAACTGTGCATAGTTTTTTTTTTTTTTAAGTAAATATAATTGAAATAGTTAAAGGTAGTTAAATACAGAAATAGGATGCAACATGTTGAAAATTTTATAAAATTTAGAAAATATTTTTTGTCTTTTATATATTTAAATATATAAAAGTCTATGCACAGTTTTATTTGTATATGTAAACCAAACTGGCATAAAAAATATTGGGGATTTTAATTGATATGGAGTGAGGTAGGGACATTTCGAAAGTTCTTGATAACGCTTATAATATTCAGGAAAATTCCTTACATTTCTCCCAATTTTTCTTAAATTTCGCATATGATATATATATATATATATGCCATAATTCATTTAACCCTTTAAGACCCGGTGGATTTGTAAACAAAACTGCTCATGCCTGTAGAAAGTAAAATATGGACTGGAACCGCTACCTGTTAATAAAAAATGATACTTTACTCTATCTGCTAACCAGAACGATCGTTCGATTCGAGTTTTCATAACATACGACTCAGAAGCAAGCATTTAAATGAATGTCTAACCCGCACGATCGTGCGGGTTGGGTCTTAAAGGGATATTGCGCCCTAGAATGGTATTTAACCCGGAAGAATGCGCGTATACTCAGGGTATGAATGGATTTTACTTTGTCACCAATAAATACGCATAAAGATCGTCACCTTATTTAATTGGAGATAATTTTGCGATAAAAGAAGCTGAAGATTACTTTTATCAAGATAGTGGTGACGATTGTAAAAACCGTACGCACTCCGTGTCTATCAGGCCCGGCGCGCGTAATCGCGGGTCAAGGTGCAATTTAAAAAATTAGTTTGAAAGTCTCTTGCCCCCTTAAATGATTTTTAGATAATTATTGTTATTAAATTAAAAAAAAACTCAAAGTAATGTCAAATCAAGCCAAGGAAATATCTAAAAAAAGAGCCATATTGGAGCTTGAAATCATGCAAGAAGTAGTCCTCCCTTCAATCGAGCTTATATGTATATTTTTTTCCAGTAAGGCTTTAGCCTAGCACCTACTCATCTCCTGTTTTCGTTCAGTAATACAACGGAGTTATGAATAAAGAGGAGGAGACGTATAATGTACTGGCTACCAGTTGCGAGTGAAGTAACTGAGGAGGTTGTCACAAGATGGCGGCTGCTTTTTTAAAATCGGATCTTCAGTTTCTGATTACCGCCAGGGCAAACGTCCCACCACTAAAATTGAATAGAAATTTTCGTCTTAATTAAGCGCCTTATTCATGGAAACATTTCTCAAAAATGACATAAAAATTTCAATTTGTTTTGACTGGTGTCAGTATGTCTTGTAAACTGTCAGTTTGTTCCACTGGTTGTCACAATATGGTGAAAACGCAGGACCTAACTACCACCAAAGTAAACTCCTACCAGTAAAAATGAAAGTCTGTTTCTTCTATTATTTTTGACTTTAATTTTGTAATAATAAGGCGTTTAAATAAGTTGAAAATTTCTGTATAAATCTACCGGATCAAGTTTCCACCAGCGATAAATAACTCCTGCAATAGCGGTTACAGTTGAAGCTTCACTATTTTAAGGATATGTCAGTTACTCTTTATTAATAGTTCCATGAGTAATACGCTCTGCCATCATTAATAAAACAGCATGTTATCAGTTATCAGTTCGAATACAGTAATTCTGATAGCATTTCGGATCAATGTGAACTATACAGTATTTCACAAATATTAATTTTCACCACAAAATAAAATTTGTTTGATATCTCAATATTTGTCATATATGCATTAGAATTTTAGAGCTTTCAAACTAATAAATACTTTGGATGATTGAATCTTTATTTCATTTCTAAATTACTATGATCCAATGGGCTCCGATATAAAAAATAATTGAATATAACAGATTTATTTCGAGATAACAGGATATTTCTAAACCTGCATATTGACAATTCAGAGCTTACTGTACATAGAATAACATTAAATATGCAAAAGGTCTAATACTCTATATATCTTTCATAAATTAATAATATTATTAATTTGCGAAATGTATGCAGAGCATTAGACTTGTTGAAAATTATGTTCGTCACACTGATCAATCCAAATAAGCTTAGACGGCTCAGATATCCCGTCTTTTAGAGGATAAAAGATTATGTTATGTGTTATCAGTTCTAATACTCTGTTTGTGGAGGCATTTAAGATTATGTTCATCAATTCGTAGTTTCATCGATTAGTTTTATCCCCAAAATAAGATTTATTTGATATCTTAGAAGTCCCGTGCTTTCAAATTGATACACAGTTTCGGATAAATGAATCTACTTTCCATTTCTATGTATTAAAATTTGAAAATTATAGCCTATATAGCAATTTAAATTTGATACAAGAGAAGCTAACGTATATTGTTTAAAAGTATTTAGAAAGTTCCACTGTATTTTGTGAAATTTTTGCATTTAAAAAACTTTATTATACAGTTTTTTCACCGAACGTTCTGTTGAGAAATTATTTAAATACATATGCTTAACTATGCATTTAGGATTTAATTAAAAATTTGGAATGAAAGAAAGTGGGAAGATTTCTTAATATTCAAATACATTATTTAACTCTCTAGTGGATGATTTTTTATTTTTTCTTTAAAAAAATATATTTCATTCTTTAATGGGCATACATTAAAGGAAAAATACTAAAAAGAAAAATATCACTCTTATATTTTTCCGTATTTTGGATTTTTTTAAGTGGTTTCCAAATGACAACACCATGCATTAAGCGTATTCTAAGCATATTCTACGATATATCTCTGGTCTTTTTTTCTATCAATTATCGGGTGGCATTTTGCAGCACGGGGTTCTGTTTTTCCTTATTATTCCAAGGAACGAAATTACTTTTAATTTTAAAAGTGTCATTATGTTCACTGGTGTTTATATAATAGTTAGCAAAATACAGTTCATGATTTACAGGTTCAACAACTGGGTGAGTTAGTCTAGCACTGACTCAAACGCTAACCTTCAAGTCCTGTCCACCTGGCACACTGGTTGTATTTTTTTAAATAAATATATAAATTGTACGCAAATCTTGATACTCCTGCAAAAAATAACATTTTAAAACCACATTTATCCGAGTTTTTGTTTGGTGGTGGGGGTGGGGGATATACTGCTTCATATGGTGACGAGCCTTTGGCGCACTTATTTGCTCTTAAACACAGAGAGATGTTTTGATGGGAACGGATATGAATTTCCATTCAGGATACCGACTATTGGTCTCAATTTGAAGAACTTATCTTTCCCATTAGACAATGTATTATCGCTCAGATGGGAAAATTGTCGTAAACCGTATACTTTCAAATGTATTCAAGATTCTTGTGCGACTACCTGGTGATACACCAATGACAGGGTTCCCAGACAATCTTATGATTTTAAAGTTCGCCACGCTACTCAAGATACAAATCCTTAGATAATGTTTTATATCTTTCGAGCATATATTGAGAGGTTTTTGAACGTGTTTTAAAACACTGCACACGCTTGTTTGTTAAGAGATATGCTCGAAACGTACTGGGTGAAAAAATAGAAAATATATTTATATGGTATTTATAATGATACAACACTTTCTGGCAGAAAAACCAATAATCTTTATCGAAGAAGGATCTGGCTGAAGGGTTTGAAGCTTTCACTTTTTCTGTTTACGTTTACATGGCTGCTTTTGTTTTAATGCAGATGGAACATTCACTATCCCAACGTTTGCATCAAAATTCTAGTCAATTTCATTAGCTGATTTATCTGCTTGTAAATCACAATCAGTCTCATCATAAGTTTCTGAACCGTTTTTGTTCATCCCTGTTATTGTAAGAAATGTCACTTTCACGAGACAATCCAATCCAAATTTCTTCTGTTAATATTTTTTCTAGTATCTTTGCTTTAAAATATATGATGAACATGATGAGGCTCTATCACATCAAATTTTTTGATGAAAAATAAACAAAAAGCAAGATGAAACAATCAACAAATTCATTGAACAGAATATTGTTGTTGTTGTTGTTGTTTTGACTCTATTGGGCCCGGTGAGCAGCTTTCTATAACTGTATATCTGCCTTAAGAACAGAATATTAAAAATGTAAATAAAACCGGAACTCAATTCATGGTGTTGCCAAATGGCAACAAACGTACATTCGCATGCATACAATATTTGTTACAAAAAACCTATCTCAAAATTATTTAAAATCACTTTTAAAAGCATATTCTTTTGAAAAATATTTTTTTCAAATGAAATTTTGTTTTTTAAATATTTTTTTATTTGTGTTAGAAATCCATCTATGGCTAGGAAAATTGCAGGCTTCAAAAATTCCTTTTTATTCGTAACTGATAAACAACTATCATCACCTATGGTATTTTAGATGAACTAAACCTAAGTATAGGGTCAAAATGAATACATAAAGCATGTAGTTATCAAGAAGCAACAGTAAATAAACGATAAGGTGAGAAAGTTTAATTTGTTGCCAATTGGCAACAGTATGCGCTAGAGAGTTAATATTTTACAGGATTTTTTAACGGCAACTAAACTTAGGGATATGCAGGGATGAGATTCCCGTTTTTTGCACACCAGTATTTTGTTAGAGAAAATGATATTTCATTTAATCAGAACATTTTTGCGATTTAACAGAAGAACATTTTCTGTAAGAATACGCTGGTATGCAAAAACGCGGATCCATGAATGAGGCAAAATCTTCTGTTTCTTTTTACTGGTGGGAATGTGCCCCGTTGGTAATCAGGCTCTGCCTGGCGAGTCATCAGGGCATGTCAGAGACTGCATGTCAGAGACATTTCCAGAGACTGCAGTAGAATATGCTACAGATATAGATGCCTGGTCTATAGTAATTCCTTTTATCTTCAACAACCTTTACTACACTGCGAAGGAAAATGATTGGAAACATGATTTAACACGTTCACGCCGGCGCGGTGGGTCACACTCGACTGTCTTAGAGCTGCAAAGTATCCGGCTGTTTGGATACCAGTATTTTAATACAGAAAATATTGTTTTATTTAATTAGAACAATTGGGCGATTTAAAGGAACAAAATTTTCTCTAAAATAATATTGATGTGCAAAAAGCCGGAGACTTGACAACTCTGAGACAGTCGAGTGTGACCCACCGAGCCGGCTTGAACGTGTTAATTTGAATAAATAATAAATATAGTTGCATTAATCTAGATGTAGACCATGTTAATTTATTATCATACTCAATAGGCAGTATAAAGATAAAGAAAACATCATAAAAGAATTATTATTATTGCAATATTATGAATTACATTTCCATTGAATAAGTAGTAGAGGCAAAATGACATGAGTGAATCAGACTTTTATAAATTATAGAAATATAACATGTCAGTTGTGCACTTTGTGTTTAATAATTTTAGTGTAGCGCTGAGGTATAGAAGCTATAAGGTTTCAAAAATGCGAGGTGGCAAAACACGCCATGTCTCAGAAATGACAGATTTTAATTCTGCTTTCGATTTATACTGGAATATTTCACCATTTTTTTTTTCAATAGATATTGCGCACTACAATAAACCAAATCATCTCCATAAGATTTAGGTCTGGACCAGTGTTGCCAGATTGGGAATTTTTTTAATTAAGAATATTTGACTGTAACCATTTTTTTTAAATAATAAAATTCACATTATTTTTCAGAATTTTTAATCTATTTTTAAATAGGCCGAATATTTCTATTTCAAAAAAGCTGTTACAATCAACTATCTAGGGACACTGGTTGGCAACACTGGATTGGCAACACTAGACTATCAGCCGATAAATGAAGTTTTGGAATCCTATTAACTTCAAACCACATCTTCGTGTATTTTGAACGGTGAATTGAGGCATATTGTTGTTGAAAAATATAGTTTATGAGCGGCATTTTTTTTTCTTTTTTTTACCCTGATTTAACAAATGGAATTCTAACACGTGAATAAAGTTACGTCCGTTTTGCCTTCACTCTAAAAAAGCCATTCTAAGCTTACCTTCTGGAAAAAAGCAGCCGAAACCATTAACCCTTTGAAGGGCGGTGGACTTATATGTTCAACTTAAATTTAATTACCAATTGCAACACTGCCACCGGAGTTTTTGAATCGAATTTAGCATCTATAAGCAGCGGTGGAAAATTGGCGCAGAGGAGGAGCCTATTGTCACCACTAAATTTTAGTAGCTTTTTTCGGCTTATCTAATGATGGAATTTCTGAGTTTTTCATAAGATGAAGGAAACTTTAAAAAATTTGTGGTGTCAATAGGCTCCGCCTCTGCGCCAATTTTCCACCACTGTATAAGGTACGTAATAAAAATACATTTACTTATTTTGATGAAAAAAAATATGTTCTTAAAACCTAGTGTCAATCGATCATTTCAGCATTTTAACAGGTGAAGTATTTTGCCCCTAATAAAGTTAAGGAACCTCTACCTAGATGAGGGGTTGAAATATGTCCTTTTCTTTGTGAAGGCCATGCTAATATGGAAGAATGCCATGATTACTATCGAAACTAAACGCTTTTTCATCTCTCTTACTGAAATTTATGACAATGAAAACAAAATATTTTAATCGGATGACTTTTGGAGAAGCTATAAATTAAAGTTTGTCGTGTGAATTCTGCATTAGCATCCTCAAATTCGGATCTCTTCTACCTTAACAAAAATAGATAACTACCTACATTTTCTGAGTGATTTGATTCAAGGAACTGAAATAAAGTGTCTAAGGGAGTTGTTGGCAGGTGTGTAAAAATCTAGGCACTAACGGGCAGTCTCTCACCACTAAATTTTATTATTTTTCTTCGCTTAAATTTTATTAGCATTCTTACAAAAAAGTTAGACGAAATATTAGACGAAAAAGAACGAATAAAATTTAGTGGTGAGAGACTGCCTGCTGACGCCTAGATTTTGATGCCCCTGGTTGTTGCGTTATGCAAAATCGAAGATGGTGTGATAATCAATATATGGTATTTCAAAAATTACGTTGACCTTTTGAAAAAAGATATTATTCCGATTCTAATGGAACATTTGGTGCGATTGTTTCATAAACGGTTTGCAAATATAGGCAAATGTATACATTTTTTTTTTTTTTACATGAACTGTACTTGATTGTGTGTTCCTGGTAGTTTAACTTTAAGATCTTAATTTTATCAATCAAAGTTTTCAAATTAAACACTAATTTTTTTATTATTTTTGTGAGCAAGTGCATAAACTGAGGCTTTTTCCGTAATGACTTGATTCAAGGTAGTCATATGTGATTTCAAAAGTAGCTGTAACCATATGAAAAAAAACGGTAATTAAAATTCTAATTCTGTAAACGGCCTTATTTTCAAAATTGAAGTTATATTCGGAAAGCAGACAAAGTTTACCATAATTACAATAATTAAAAAGATTATAAAACAGAATTGGCACATCCTCAAAATAGTGAAACTTCAACTGTAACCCTTTTCGCAGTGGCTCATTACCGCCGGTACAAATTTCAACCAGTAAATTTGAATACAAATTATCTCCCTTTTTTATTTTTATTTTTTTTTTCAGAATTCCACTGATAGTCTACCAAAAATGGATATTTATTTTTACTGGTGGAAATTCACGTCGGAGGTTGACAGGCCTGCGTTTCAATCATATCGGACCACCTAGGGAACCATCTGTCTGTGTCAGTAAAAGAAATTACGATAACCGGGTCAAAGCCCGCCACCAAAAATGAATAGACATTTTTAGCATATTTGTGAGAAAAATTTTGCGCGAATAAGCCTCTAAAATACGGCGAAATTTTCTATTCAAAATTTACTGTTGTGAAGTTTGCTTCGGCGGTAATGAGAAACGTTGATCCGAAGAAAAGAAACAGTCGCCATCTTGTGATAACCTCCTAAGTAGTTTGCTCTGGCGTCCAGCGTAAATTGGGGCTCCAAATATTCTGGACACCACTATTTAAAAAAATTTTCATCATCTTATCCAATGGCAAAATTATTTGTGATTAAAGATGTCAAAATAAACTGAAAGAAATTAGTGGTGTCAAGAACATTTGGAGTTCTAATTTACTCTGGACAGCTGGCAACACTACTCCTTAGTTATATCACTCGCATCCAGTGTTTCCAGATTGGAGATTTTTTTCTATTCAGATTATTTTATTGTCGCCACTTTTTTTTAAATAGTATAGTTCGCCTTATCTTTCAAAATTTTTAATCTATTTTGAAATAAGCTGAATATTTCTATTTAGAAAAAACGGTGACAATCAACAATATAGGGCCAAAAAAGTCCCCAATCTGGCAATACTGCTCGCATCTGATAGACTCTTATTAAAAACTTTTTTAATACAGAATTTCAGTGATAGTTATGACCATAAACGGTTATTTATTTTTACTGGAGGATATTCACGTCGGAGGTTGACAGACCTGCGTTTCAGCCATATCGTGGCAACCTAGATAACCATCTGTCTGTGTCAGTGAAAAAGATTACGATAACCGGATCAAATTCTTCCACCAAAAACGAATATAAATTTTTACCATATTTGTGAGAGACATTTTGCATGAATAAGCCTCTAAAATAAGGCGAAATTTTCTATTCAACATTTACTGGCATGAAGTTTGCTTCGGCGGTAATGAGAAGCATTAGTCCGATGAAAGGAAACAGCCGCCATCTTGTAACAATCTCCTAAGTAGTTTGGTCAGGCGTTCAGCGTAAATTGAGGCTCCAATTACTCTGGGCACCACTATTTTAACCCTTTGTGGGGCAAGCAAAAATGTCTCTAAATATTGAATTCTCACCGGAAAAATCGAAAAATCTTATTTTTAAATAAGGAAAAGCAAGTTTTCAACAATTTTCCCCCAAAGTTAAAAATATAAAATTTAGTTAAAATTTTCTGGTGAGAATCTTGTTTAAATTAGGTGGGATATATTTTATCCCACCGCCCCTCAAGGGGTTAAAGAAGTTTGATCGTCTTATCGAATAGCAAAATTATCTGTGATTAAAGATGGCAAAATAAACTGTAAAGAATTAGTACTGTAAAGGACATTTGGAGTTCTGATTTACGCGGGACACCTGGCAACACTACTCCTTAGTTACATCACTTGCATCTGATAATGGAGTTACGAATAAAGAGGAGGAGACATATAGTGTATTGTTTAGCAGTTGCGAGTTGAGTAACTGAGAAGGTGGTCACAAGATGGTGTGTCTTTCTTTTAAATCGGATTACCAGTTTCAGACTACCACAGAAGGGAAATCTTCCACCGATAAACTTAAATAGAAATTTACGTGTTATTTAATAGCCTTACTCATGCAAAATTTTCCTTACAAATATGGTAAAAAAAAATTCTATTTGTTTTTGCTGGTGTCAATTTTCTAAGGGTTTATAATCCTTTTCACTGCCACTGACAGGTGGTTGCCTAGACTATCACAATATGGCTGAAACGCAAGACCTGGTTACGGCTGAAGCAGACACCCACCATTAAAAAATAATATATGTTTTTGTTATTATAATTGGCGTAAACTTTGTATTAATAAGGCGTCTAAATAAGCAAAGTTTTCCTAGTTAAGGAGTCTTGTACCTTTTAAACGCGTCGAAAATTAACGAAAATCTTCAAAGTTTGAATTAGTCTATCTTCAAAACATGTTTATGTATAAACATGAAATTTTGGATATTGATTAAACAGATTGTGCTTTGTAATATACTACCAACAGAAATTTATTAACCCTTTACAGAATTTGTGTATTGTTGAAATCATAATAGCTTTTTTTTTTTTACCCCATAAGTCATTGCTCGCATGCTATCTTGAGAAAGTACGTATGTATTGTCATGAAATTTAGTAAATAAACTAAACAAATATGTTTGTTTAAAATGATCTACTTTTAAGTATTTACAATGGTAATATTTTTAGTTATGACTATTTTTATTCATTAAAAATAGAAAATTTTTATTTTTTTTATTTACGAAAATATTTTTTATATAGTTAATGAAATAATTTTAGCCTAAAAGTAGATCATTTTAAACACACATATATGTTTAGTATCTTTACCAAATTTCATGCCAATCCATACATACTTTCTCAAGATATCATGCGCACAATGACTTATGGGGTAAAAAAAGAGCTATTTTGATTTCAACAATACACAAATTCTGTAAAGGGTTAATAAATTTTTAATGGTAGCATATTACAAAGCACAATCTGTTTAATCAATATCCAAAATTTCATGTTTATACCTAAAAAGGCTTTGCAGATAGACTAATTCAAACTTTGATGTTTTTCGTTAATGTTCGACGCGTTTAAAAGGTACAAGACCCCTAAAAGTTACTGGTAGAAATTTGCCTGGGTGGTAATCAACCCCTGCAAGAGCGGTTACGGTTGAAACTTCACTATTTTAAGGATATGTCAGTTAATCTTTATTAATAGTTCCATGCATCTGATAGACTCCACACTATATCTCTCCTCATCTTTAATCATAACTCCAATAAATTTTCAGTCGAACGGTACTCCTCCCATCTTGCTGCGACAATTTGATGATGAAAGGGCATAAAGCGATTTCTTTCTTTCTTTATTTCTTTATTTTTTATTTCCATGAATGTATATATTCACCATTCTTCTTAAATTTTTAAAAAGTTTGAAATTATAAGAAATACATTGCAGAAAATGCAAATAAATGAGATTCTCTTTATTACTCCTCTATAAAAGCCTCATCTTTAGAAAACATTTTTAATCTTTAGATTGCATAATATACAGTCGTGGGAAAAAAAGTAAACACCCCATACTAACTCCTCAACAAATTATCGTAGAAGAAAGTTACTGGTACCGAGCGATTGGAAATAAAGTCTACTTTTAAATGATGTATATAAAATTTGCTTAGGGAGCCACCTACATATTAAAATGAACCATAACTTTGTTTTTTTCAATAACAGTACCCAATTCTGAAAGCATAAATGAACTCTACACCCTTCAATTAGCCTAAAAACGAATTTTTATGCAATTCGTACCATAAGTTTCCGAGAAATTAATTATTTTAAAACGAGCGTATTTTAAGGGCTGTATCCAAATTGAAGTTCCGTACTGGATTGTTAACCCAGAGAACCGCTTCCTTGATCAAGGCACCTTAAGCGCCACTCAAGAAGTCAATGAAGCGTGTTAGATTACAGTACGGCAGAATAAATTTCAAAATGTCTACTCACTTCCATCATAGACGGCCCCTTAAACCATCATTTTGCCGTTTTTTAAGCATAATTTGAAAACTACTTGGAAGAAAAATGTGAAATTTTTGAATTTCCATAAAGCAGGACTTAATAAATCTAAATCCATCAAAAAAATTGTAGGTTGCAATTCATAATTTTTTCGAATATTAATTTCATAATTCATAATTCATATCATTAAATTATAAAAATTGCAAATTCAGCTTATTTATGTTTGGGTATATTAGTATTATTACCACAAAAAAAAATTAGCAAATTAGAAGCATAATTTCGGGAGATATAAATAAAAATATGAAAATATAATTTAACATTAGAAGCACTAAATTTTGAATGTTTATAACTCAAAAACTTATCATTCAAATGACTTGAAATTTGGTGTCTAGGCATAGTTTGAACCGAAGATTTGAAATATCTCGTTAAAATTGGGTATTGCCATTGAAACAAATGAAGTTTGGATTCGTTTTAATGTGTAGATGCGCCCCTAAGAAAATTTTATATACATCATTTAAAAGTAGACTTTATTTCCAATCGTTCGGAACCAGTAACTTTCTTCTATGATGATTTGTTGAGGAGTTAGTAGGGGGTGTTTACTTTTTTTTTCCACGACTGTACATATAACATTTGTGTGAAAAGAAATATTTTTTTGAACAGAATCATTACAATTTTTGAAAATAAAGCTTTGGATTTTCCATACAAAGAAAAAAAATGACGGTTCTATTATGGAACATAGTTTTTTTAAGCAATTTATATTTTCTAGGCATTTACAAACTGTAGACAGAAGAGTTGGAAATATATGGATATTAATATAATCGCATGGTTATTACTGGAAGAAAAACTCATAAAATTCAGCAAAATACTTCGGATATGTAATAATGTAACCCGTTTTCAAATGGTACATGATGTATAATACACAGTTAAAATTATATGTTTCAAGAAATATTTTTCACCAAACTAATCATTTTGTCAGAAAAAATATGTAGCCTTTTCTCCTAAAAAAAAATAAATAATTTGTTGTTGTTGTTGTTGACACGGATAACAAGTTTATTTGAATCAAAACAAATTGCGCAAAAAAACACGCCTATTGAACATTTTTTTTAATTAGAAATATTACAGTCATGCTTTTACAATATGGTTCTTGAATTCCTTTTTTTTAAATAAAATTAATTAGGATTTAATTGCACTCGAAAGCGCTGATGGATTAAGTATTTTTAGGTAAATATGATAAACTTATTTGCAGATATTTTAAAGATCCTGTGTGGTTAACAAAAATATTTTTGTAATTGAAAGTTTATAAAAGCATTTTTAAAAATATATCTTATTTTTGATAATAAAATATATCTTATATTAACCCTTTCAAGGACGGTAGTATGTTTATGAAACCACTTAAATTTAATTTTCAAATACCACAATGGCACCAGAAATTTCATATAGATTTATTTTTTTTTTCATTTATTATGTATGTGAAAATGCCCTTTTTCTTATCTCCAAAAAAAATTGTACGTAAATGCCGATGTCACTCATTCATTTCAACATTTTTCCAATGGAAGTGCTATGCCCATGAAAAAGTTAAAAAGTCATCCAAATTTTGTGAGGGTTTTACCCCTCACTGCTCTTTCTTAGTTTGTGATACTAGAGTGATAACCTTCATTCCCCCTTTACCTAAGTGTAATGTCAAACTTTTCCCCCCTGTTAACTTAAGAAGGATTTTATGTACAAATAAGTTATATACAATGTATTATCTACTAATAAATAAAATAATTAGAAGTCTTATTTCTTCGATCTCTTGAAAAAAAAATGAAAAATGTACCTAACATAACTTAAAAACCCTACTTTTAAAATGTGTTTTATTATGGTGTCTGCAAATAAAACATAGCTATTTTTTCATACTTAAATGTGATGACATAATGTGGTAATCTCACCTCTCTTCCTGTCACACCTTAACCCATCGTAAATTGTAACTTAATAAATTAACAACCACTAATTGGTAAGTAATTTTTAACTTTTAAATAAACCATGCGCATTACTCATTATTCAAAAGGCGCTCTTAAATCTTCAGTTTCTATCACTACTCTTAAATCTTCAAAACGTTCTATTTCTCGGTGAACATTTTCTTTTATGTATATGAAATAACAATATTGCGTGAGCCTTTTATAACAAACGTCCTAAAACAAATCCTACAATTACGTTATTTTTAAAAATATATACATGAAGAAATCTCGGAAAACCAGAATTCCCAGCGTATTACTTTCGTAAATTAATAATTTTTAACTGCCGAAGTTTTCCTGATAAACTAGTAATATTCGTTTTAGTTAATAATAGGTTTAATAAGTCGAAAAATAGACTAATTATAATATTTAAAACAATAAAGAAAAAATCATGCGTTAAGCATAGATTATGAAAAACTTTTCGACAAATTCAGAATAAAGTAACAAAATTTCACCGTTTAACCCCTTGAGGGACGGTGGGATAAAATATATCCCACCTAATTTAAACAAGATTCTCACCAGAAAATTTTAACTAAATTTTATATTTTTAACTTTGGGGGGAAAATCGCTGAAAACTTGCTTTTCCTTATTTAAAAATAAGATTTTTCGATTTTTCCGTTGAGAATTCAATAATTAGAGACATTTTTGCTTGCCCATCAAGGGGTTAATAAGTTGAAATATGATGTTTAATTTAACCATATGGAAACGCATAACGCATTTGAAATCCCAATTTCAGCAATTCCCTTCTACAATCGGAAAAAATTATCCAAATTCTTTGAGCAGCTGTGTTTATGGTGTATAGATTTGTATGTATTACCTACGTGCATGGATAAATTTAGTTCAGTTGGGAATTACATATACCAGTTGAAAATTCCCCTTCAGCAATTCCTGCTAATAAGGCGAATGAGACGGAATTCTTTTGTACAATCCCATGTACGAAGTATAGAATTCATACAAAACGAGCAACATGCAAAAATATTAGTTAAATTTAAAAGAGCAATACCAAAATTGATAACGCACTTCCAGCAATTATTGCTCAAAGACAGTACTGAAACCGATTTCTTTTGTGTGTCCATGTAAATAAACGACAAACGCTATGAATGTCCTATTCTATCGTAATCAGATTGTAGTGAAATTCAGTGATTTATATGAATTTCAATACATTTGAAATAGCGTAATATCATTAAAATTCTTCGGGAACGAGTTTACCCCATTGAATATAATGTAATGGAATTCTTTCAAGTGCCACTACAAATGAATTATTGACGCTAAACACTTCATATTTAACACCGAACATGCCATGGTAAACATAATTAACCCTCTCGCTGCGCAGCCCGAGCTATGTTCGGGCATGCATTTTTCCGTGAAATTAATACTATTTGGTTATTCCCACCAGTTATTTTTTAGCGAAAACTGTGTCTGATTTAATCAGGACATTTTCTCCGATTACTTTGTCCGAATTCTTTTGTACAATCCTGTGTACGAGGTATAGAGTTTATACGCAACGAGCAACATGTTAAAATATTAGTTAAATTTAAAAGAGCAATACCAAAATTGATAACGCACTTCCAGCAATTATTGCTCAAAGACAGTACTGTAACCGATTTCTTTTGTGTGTCTATGTAAATAAACGACAAACGCTATGAATGTCCTATTCTATCGTAATCAGATTGTAGTGAAATTCAGTGATTTATATGAATTTCAATACATTTGAAATAGCGTAATATCATTAAAATTCTTCGGGAACGAGTTTACCCCATTGAATATAATGTAATGGAATTCTTTCAAGTGCCACTACAAATGAATTATTAACGCTAAACACTTCATATTTAACACCGAACATGCCATGGTAAACATAATTAACCCTCGCTGCGCAGCCCGAGCTATGATCGGGCATGCATTTTTCCGTGAAATTAATACTATTTGGTTATTCCCACCAGTTATTTTTTAGCGAAAACTGTGTCTGATTTAATCAGGACATTTTCTCCGATTACTTTGTCCGAATTCTTTTGTACAATCCTGTGTACGAGGTATAGAGTTTATACGCAACGAGCAACATGTTAAAATATTAGTTAAATTTAAAAGAGCAATACCAAAATTGATAACGCACTTCCAGCAATTATTGCTCAAAGACAGTACTGAAACCGATTTCTTTTGTGTGTCTATGTAAATAAACGACAAACGCTATGAATGTCCTATTCTATCGTAATCAGATTGTAGTGAAATTCAGTGATTTATATGAATTTCAATACATTTGAAATAGCGTAATATCATTAAAATTCTTCGGGAACGAGTTTACCCCATTGAATATAATGTAATGGAATTCTTTCAAGTGCCACTACAAATGAATTATTAACGCTAAACACTTCATATTTAACACCGAACATGCCATGGTAAACATAATTAACCCTCTCGCTGCGCAGCCCGAGCTATGTTCGGGCATGCATTTTTCCGTGAAATTAATACTATTTGGTTATTCCCACCAGTTATTTTTTAGCGAAAACTGTGTCTGATTTAATCAGGACATTTTCTCCGATTACTTTGTCCGAATTCTTTTGTACAATCCTGTGTACGAGGTATAGAGTTTATACGCAACGAGCAACATGTTAAAATATTAGTTAAATTTAAAAGAGCAATACCAAAATTGATAACGCACTTCCAGCAATTATTGCTCAAAGACAGTACTGTAACCGATTTCTTTTGTGTGTCTATGTAAATAAACGACAAACGCTATGAATGTCCTATTCTATCGTAATCAGATTGTAGTGAAATTCAGTGATTTATATGAATTTCAATACATTTGAAATAGCGTAATATCATTAAAATTCTTCGGGAACGAGTTTACCCCATTGAATATAATGTAATGGAATTCTTTCAAGTGCCACTACAAATGAATTATTAACGCTAAACACTTCATATTTAACACCGAACATGCCATGGTAAACATAATTAACCCTCTCGCTGCGCAGCCCGAGCTATGTTCTTGCATGCATTTTTCCGTGAAATTAATACTATTTGGTTATTCCCACCAGTTATTTTTTAGCGAAAACTGTGTCTGATTTAATCAGGACATTTTCTCCGATTACTTTGTCCGAATTCTTTTGTACAATCCTGTGTACGAGGTATAGAGTTTATACGCAACGAGCAACATGTTAAAATATTAGTTAAATTTAAAAGAGCAATACCAAAATTGATAACGCACTTCCAGCAATTATTGCTCAAAGACAGTACTGTAACCGATTTCTTTTGTGTGTCTATGTAAATAAACGACAAACGCTATGAATGTCCTATTCTATCGTAATCAGATTGTAGTGAAATTCAGTGATTTATATGAATTTCAATACATTTGAAATAGCGTAATATCATTAAAATTCTTCGGGAACGAGTTTACCCCATTGAATATAATGTAATGGAATTCTTTCAAGTGCCACTACAAATGAATTATTAACGCTAAACACTTCATATTTAACACCGAACATGCCATGGTAAACATAATTAACCCTCTCGCTGCGCAGCCCGAGCTATGTTCGGGCATGCATTTTTCCGTGAAATTAATACTATTTGGTTATTCCCACCAGTTATTTTTTAGCGAAAACTGTGTCTGATTTAATCAGGACATTTTCTCCGATTACTTTGTCCGAATTCTTTTGTACAATCCTGTGTACGAGGTATAGAGTTTATACGCAACGAGCAACATGTTAAAATATTAGTTAAATTTAAAAGAGCAATACCAAAATTGATAACGCACTTCCAGCAATTATTGCTCAAAGACAGTACTGTAACCGATTTCTTTTGTGTGTCTATGTAAATAAACGACAAACGCTATGAATGTCCTATTCTATCGTAATCAGATTGTAGTGAAATTCAGTGATTTATATGAATTTCAATACATTTGAAATAGCGTAATATCATTAAAATTCTTCGGGAACGAGTTTACCCCATTGAATATAATGTAATGGAATTCTTTCAAGTGCCACTACAAATGAATTATTAACGCTAAACACTTCATATTTAACACCGAACATGCCATGGTAAACATAATTAACCCTCTCGCTGCGCAGCCCGAGCTATGTTCGGGCATGCATTTTTCCGTGAAATTAATACTATTTGGTTATTCCCACCAGTTATTTTTTAGCGAAAACTGTGTCTGATTTAATCAGCACATTTTCTCCGATTACTTTGTCCGAATTCTTTTGTACAATCCTGTGTACGAGGTATAGAGTTTATACGCAACGAGCAACATGTTAAAATATTAGTTAAATTTAAAAGAGCAATACCAAAATTGATAACGCACTTCCAGCAATTATTGCTCAAAGACAGTACTGTAACCGATTTCTTTTGTGTGTCTATGTAAATAAACGACAAACCCTATGAATGTCCTATTCTATCGTAATCAGATTGTAGTGAAATTCAGTGATTTATATGAATTTCAATACATTTGAAATAGCGTAATATCATTAAAATTCTTCGGGAACGAGTTTACCCCATTGAATATAATGTAATGGAATTCTTTCAAGTGCCACTACAAATGAATTATTAACGCTAAACACTTCATATTTAACACCGAACATGCCATGGTAAACATAATTAACCCTCTCGCTGCGCAGCCCGAGCTATGTTCGGGCATGCATTTTTCCGTGAAATTAATACTATTTGGTTATTCCCACCAGTTATTTTTTAGCGAAAACTGTGTCTGATTTAATCAGGACATTTTCTCCGATTACTTTGTCCGAATTCTTTTGTACAATCCTGTGTACGAGGTATAGAGTTTATACGTAACGAGCAACATGTTAAAATATTAGTTAAATTTAAAAGAGCAATACCAAAATTGATAACGCACTTCCAGCAATTATTGCTCAAAGACAGTACTGTAACCGATTTCTTTTGTGTGTCTATGTAAATAAACGACAAACGCTATGAATGTCCTATTCTATCGTAATCAGATTGTAGTGAAATTCAGTGATTTATATGAATTTCAATACATTTGAAATAGCGTAATATCATTAAAATTCTTCGGGAACGAGTTTACCCCATTGAATATAATGTAATGGAATTCTTTCAAGTGCCACTACAAATGAATTATTAACGCTAAACACTTCATATTTAACACCGAACATGCCATGGTAAACATAATTAACCCTCGCTGCGCAGCCCGAGCTATGTTCGGGCATGCATTTTTCCGTGAAATTAATACTATTTGGTTATTCCCACCAGTTATTTTTTAGCGAAAACTGTGTCTGATTTAATCAGGACATTTTCTCCGATTACTTTGTCCGAATTCTTTTGTACAATCCTGTGTACGAGGTATAGAGTTTATACGCAACGAGCAACATGTTAAAATATTAGTTAAATTTAAAAGAGCAATACCAAAATTGATAACGCACTTCCAGCAATTATTGCTCAAAGACAGTACTGTAACCGATTTCTTTTGTGTGTCTATGTAAATAAACGACAAACGCTATGAATGTCCTATTCTATCGTAATCAGATTGTAGTGAAATTCAGTGATTTATATGAATTTCAATACATTTGAAGTAGCGTAATATCATTAAAATTCTTCGGGAACGAGTTTACCCCATTGAATATAATGTAATGGAATTCTTTCAAGTGCCACTACAAATGAATTATTAACGCTAAACACTTCATATTTAACACCGAACATGCCATGGTAAACATAATTAACCCTCGCTGCGCAGCCCGAGCTATGTTCGGGCATGCATTTTTCCGTGAAATTAATACTATTTGGTTATTCCCACCAGTTATTTTTTAGCGAAAACTGTGTCTGATTTAATCAGGACATTTTCTCCGATTACGATAATCAAAAATTTCTGCTTTAAAGAACCTGTGATAAACGATTAAAAATTCTGTAAAAGACGCTCATTGCGAAGAAATACGTACGCAGCGACAGGGTTAACACATGTCAATCCAGTGTTGCCAGTGGGCTACTTTTTTATTTCGGATTTCTTGCTGTGCACCACTTTTTTGAAATGGTAAAATTCGTCTTGTTTAATGACATATTAATTAAGGTGAAAACAAACGGAATTTTACCTTTTCAAAAATGTGGTGGTAATCGATAAATCTGATTTAAAAAAATAGCGGACTGACAACACTGCAGTAAAAAATGATTTAATGGTCCCGTCATCTTATGACTTGCAGAACGCAAACCTTCCGCTGAATTTTCTTTGGGGTCTAATTTTGAACACTGTTGTAACAATTTGATATCAAAGACAGAAGTTGGTTTCTATGACAACAATTTTTACCTTTTTATTAACAAACGCCAATGACAAACACGTGCTACACCTATTTTGTTCTTCCTGATAGTTGCGCTTATGAAATTTTCCTTGTTTATCCCTTTCCGGCAGAGTGTGCCCTGGTCGAGATACCTAATTTTAAGTCTAAACTTACGAACGGCACCAAGAATACTTTAGTAAAATTTTGCTTTACAGTGAATAGTTGAAGTAACATGTTTTTAATTTTTAAAAAAGTCGTTTTAAAATCCCGGTGTCAGTCAATCATTTCATCATTTTACAACAAAAAAATTGCCCGTGCCGGAAAGGGTTAACACGTTGACCGCGTAGCGGTTTTCAACGTTCGCAATTCCCAATCTCAGCAAAGTTTGATATTTTTGTACAATTTTTATTCAAAAATATCAAATGTTAGTTATTTTTACACGTTAAATACCCAACCTGGAAAAGAGAAATACCTGGTAAACAATTATCAACAGACCCGTTTCATAGAAAGGAACTGTCCACGACGGAAATATTTATGGCTCACGTATTCGTGTGGTATGGTTTTGTTTAAAATGTGCATTACATAATCTGAATCTTAGGTTTCATTAACCTCTTAACCAGTGATGGAACAGTGTAGTAGCATCAGAGAAACAATTGACACCGCAAAATTTTATTAGTCATTTATTCATCGTCTAATTTCAGGACAGAATTTCTGAGATTTTCAAAAACGAAGAAAACTATTAAAATTTAGTGCTGAGAATCGCCCAACTGCTGCGCCAATGTTCCATCACTGCTTAACTTATAAAAGGCGGAATTATTTTCCTCTTTGAAAGGCAAAACTTGCATTTCACACCAGATTTTTTAAAAAATAATTTAGGAATAAAATATTTAAATTAAATAAGACTCATGTTTATGTTTCTATAATAATATCCGCGTATCGTAAAATAATGGCCGTCATTCTCTTTTCTTAAAAAAACTATTGTAGAAGTGGCGATGTTCTAAACGGTCAAGTAACTTTCCGGCTTCCCGCGTCTTCCTTATTTATTTTTATGTGGTTATATCTCACGCAGACAATTTCAGAGCAGCTGGTTCTTTACCGCTTATTTGTTTTTGTATACAATATATTTGGAACTTAAATGCGCAATGAGGATATCTTTATTTAAAATTTTCTATTTGAAGAATTTTCCAATGTATTTTACCTTTTATTTTTATCAGTACCAAATATTTATGTTAAATTGTATTGTAAAGTTTTTTTTTTTTTTTTTTTTTTTTTTTTTTTTTTTTTTTTTTTTGTAAATAATAATAATAATCATCATCATCATCATAATTAGAGTTTATTAGGTAAAACATTGTTTAAATTTTTAAAATGTGTAAAAATCAATTTAATGGTAATAATGAACCCCCAGCCCCCTTTTTTTAAAGTGAAGTCTGTTTCACACGTTTTCTGTAAAATAAAACAATTTGTAAAATAACTTTTTTTTTTTAAAGTCATATCTCTAAAATACAAATTTGAAATACAAATAATTAATTATATCATAGGTTTTGCATAAATTTTGTGTATTTTTTTTCAAAAAATGGTAATTTTATTTAAAAAGTCTGAAAGAAGTAGAATTTTTGAAAAAATAGTTACTTAAAATAGTTAAACACTAAACGAAAAAAATATGACTTGAATGCAAATTATAAAGCAAGAAATGCATATATGACTAAACTCTGAAGACTCTTTCTACGTGCTCATTAAAAGCTGCAGACTTAAATGTAATAGGAAATTTTTAGATTGAAAACACAGAAGTGTTCCGAATACCACTGGTCTGCAAAAAAAAATAAAAAAAAAGTTCCTCCCTGCAAACTAAATATGTAAAGTGTAGAGATTTAATACTCCTAATTCTAAATATGTTATCCAAATTGCTCCAGCACGTACCATTTTTCCTAGAAACACTTTTATAATAATAACAATCAGTCTAGGATTATTATATTAAATTGCAATGCTAGATAAAATTGAAATCATGAAAAAAGTATACTTTCACTGTCTTAGATATCAAATTGATAAAATATAGCATGAAAATTTACTTTATTAATGCTTGTATCGCGCACTATATATATTATGCCCCTCCCTCCTTTCGTGACAGAATTTACCATTTGCTATGCACTAATGTATTTTCATTCCTTATGCCGCTGTAACTCGGGACTGTTTAACATTTCCGGCACAGTGTGCCCGGTTCGGGATACCTAATTTTAATTCTAATCTTACAAACAGCACCTAGAATATTTTAATAAAATTTTGCATTAACGATGAAAATGTAAAGTAACAAGTTTTTAATTACTAAAAAAGTCGCATGTAAATTCCGGTGTCAGTCGATGATTTCATCATTTTATAACAAAATATGCCTGTGCCGGAAAGGGTTAAAATACTGTTTAAAATATTTCTCTTCATTTTCAAAGATTTCAAAAGTTCATATTTTTGTCACACTACGACTTACAATATGGTGGATTTTTGTCACATGTGTGACGTGACGTACGTTACATGCAATGACATAACAATGACGTCACAATTTTTTTAATTGCTAGAAAAATATAATTTTACAGTAAATAATGTATTTTAAAGAATTTTCGTAATTTTTTAAAGTTTTCTAAGAAGTTCACATGTCAGTCACAATCTGACATCAGTGAGTGGTGGCATTTTGGTCATAGATGTGACGTGACCACAGTAACTTACAGTGACATCACAACGACGTCACCGTGACCACGCATGCTATGAGGGTAGGTACTTACTATTAATTGTCATCCCATTATTTAAAATAAAATTCTTATGTTATTTTCAATCAGATGAAAACGTAATACGATGAAGAATTTACACCACTATTGACATTGGTAAATTAAATATATAAAAACTACGCTTACTGCTCTAGTATCATATTTAACCCCTTGAGTGGCCAGCAATTGCGTTTGTGTAATGCTGAATTCCCACTGGAAAATTAGAAAAATTTTATTCCTAAATAAGGAAAAGCAATTTTATGACTTTTTTTCCACCAAAGTTAGAAAAGTAAAACTTCGTAATTTTTTTTCTCATGTAAATCTTCATTAATCGTAGGTGGGATAAAATATATCCCACCGCCCCTCAAGGGGTTAAAGGGCTAACGTTATAGGGGGGGGGGGTTATTGTTCCTACCAGTATTTTGAAAATAATATCTTTGTTCTACCTTCATACATCATATGTCAAATAAAATCATCGTGAAGATTATTAATTAAGGGTTCTGGTAGGAACAAACGTCCCCCATTTAATGCGACCATGCATTTATTATAAAGGTTTAAATATATATAGGAAATGCTGCTTTAATGGCTGTTCAATATCAAGAAAACACTAAAATTACACCTATCAAATCGCCGCGGTCTTCCCATTGCTTTAGAACAGGGGTGGCCAACTGTGGCACGCTGAATACCACGAAAATTTTATGGTAATCATTGCCTTATCTAATCATCAAAGGTCTGCTATTCATGAATTCTTCTTTTTCTTTGAAAAAAATAGTAGTATTCGGTACCATTCCTGCTTTAGAGCCCTTTGTACAAACAGTCATTAACCCTCTCGCTCCGCAGCCCGTGCTATGCTCGGGCATGCATTTTCCCGTCAAATTAATACTATTTGGTTGTTCCCACCAATTATTTTTTAGCGAAAACTTTGTCTGATTTAATCAGGACATTTTCCCTGATTCCGATAGTAAAAAATTTCAGCTTTAAAGAATCAGTGATAAAAGCTTCAGAATTCTGTAAAGGACGCTCGTCGCGAAGAATTGCTTACGCAGCGAGTATTCTTTAATGTGACTGATTTCTCTTTTAAATTTGTCGGGTTTCAATTTCCACCTTTTTTTCCCGTTCCGGGCCCCACCAGTGGCCGAGAGGTTCTACTCTCGAAGCTGGTAGACGGGAGGTGCTGGGTTTGATCCCAATTGCGCCCGTCGGCCTAATCGTTCGGAGTTTTCGTGGTTTTCTTCGAACCTTGGTTCTCCAAGCGTTAATACGGGTTAGGTTCCCTTAGAAAGACCTCCACGGAAGGCACTCCCACCTTAGGGCTTATATCCCACGTGCAGATAATTGACCGACATAAATACAACCAACCAACCAACCAACCTTTCCCGTTCCGGTCAAGTGTCAAAAAGTTATCAGTGTTGAATTGAAAGTAACAAAACTAGGACGGGCACTAGAATTTTGCGACGGTGCGTATTTTTTGTTGTTGTAAGCTCTATAGAAATGCACTTACACTAAATAAATTAATAAGGTGAAATAGGATATCTAAGTAAATGATTTCGAAAATGCATAACACATCTAAAACACAATCATTTATAGTCGGCAAAATATCGGGATTCATTTGTGTAACCTGTGTATGAACTATAGAGTTTTATATATGAGGGAGTCACAACCACAGTAGACCATTAAAAAAAATATATATATATGCGATAGATCATTTAGAAGGCGCATAAAATAAGTTTTATCTACTCCCGCAGTGAATCATGTCTGTTTTCACATACTTTTTCTTATATGTCAGCTTTTTACAGACTTGGTTTGATGTGGGAGTGGATAAATCAGATTTTATGCACCTTCATAATAGTATATCTCTTTTTTTTCAAAATGGACTTGGTCTACTAGGAGTATGAGCCCCTCATATATACTATGTAGTATAGTAAAATTTAAATTAGTTAGGAAACTCATGACACAGTTGACGTTTCACTTTGAGCAATTTCCATCAATAAATAGAAATATACAAGAATTCTTTTATCCAGTCCTATGTATGATCTATAGAATTCATGTGCACTAAGTAATATGAACAAAAATTTAAATTTAAAAACGTATGCCACAACTAAAAACGCATTTCCATCAAATATTGCTCATAGATACCTAAAAATGTAGTGTACCTAAAAATGAATGATAAATACTGTGCATGCACACCCCATTCTATAGTTATATTTGGAATGGTGTAACATCATTAAAATACATCGCAAAAGATTTTTTCTCAGAGCCCATAATGTAACGGAATTATTTTGAGTGCCCCTGTAAACGAACTAACTATCATTGTTGCACATTACATTTTAAAATCTGTACATGTCATAGTAAATCTCAGTAACGTGTACCAATTGCCTGATAGTCCGGGTATATTTACGCTAGTTATATCAACGAGTGACAAACGGTTAAAAAACCCGAATTCATAAACATTTTTCTAATATTAGAAACAGTTAAAAATAACGTCTTGGTATAAGGCAAGTTGTTTCTCTAGTCTAGTTGGCTAAAAGGCGATTTCGGGACATAAAATATACAAACGAAAAATTGGGTACACGATGAAACAAATTACTGCGGGTACACTCTTCTTTTGCAGATATGATAAAAACCTGATTAGGTATATTTTGGCATATTTTTACATTTTAAGGCTCGCGGAATCCGTTTTCGCTATTTTTAATACTAATCCACGTGTATGAGTGTAATTATGTTTGTATATTAGAATTTTGCATGTTTTCAGGTTGCCAGAGCTGTTTTTGGCGTTTTTTCGAAGTTTCAATTATGTGGTATATGTGTGAGTGAATACTTTAACGTTCAATCTGTGTTTCTGATTGAACTCTTATTTGGTGGATATGTTATTGGCCAATATTACAAGAGCTGTTTTTCTTTTTGTACAAATCGGAAAATGGCTTCGTTATTCAAACCAATTTTTCAACAAGTTTGTTACCAGCGAAAATGATAAATATTTTTTTAACTTAGTTATTCAATAATAATTTTTACACGCTATCATTGTGTCGGTAGAATAATCTGATTTTACCAGTAAATTTGATTAAATGAAAAAAAAAAAAATAAAAACAATTAATTATTTTTTTCTGATCTGATAAAAACATGTGGAAATTTCTGTATTGCATTTTATTGAAGGAAAAAGGCAAAATATTACATATGCATTTAAGTAAGTACAGTGGAACCTCGCTGTGCGACCACCTCTCCGAACGACCATTTTCTCATGGAACGAAATTTATTCCCATAGGCTCAATACTAATTTTCCCTCCATTTAGAGACCATCCCAGTTAAACCCCCTCCATGAGCGACCCATTTCTTTGAAGAAATTAAAAAAAATTCCGTTTTTCACTGGTCACTTGAAGAAGTGTTTTATTAGGAAAATAATTCCGGAGAGTGCATTATTCATCAAACTTCTAAACTAAGTTTAGAATTTTTTTTTTCGGTAACTTTTAAGTGTTTAAACAATTTTGTGCCTTTTTAGGCAATGATTTTAGCTCTGATGACAAAATAAGAATGTCGCTCAATAAATTCCCCTGCCTTATTCCGTCAGGAAACTCTCAAAGAAATAGACACATTAGTGAAATCGTCATTATTTGTTCTCATCCAAAAAAAAAAAAAAATGCATTTATTTACTGAACTTCGAAATAAAAGTTATAAAAGATAAAACCATAATATCAAAGCAAACGTTAATGTATTCATTTTTTTTAACTCTGCAGTAATTAACTTATGTAATTAAATTTTAATTTTTTACTGAAAATTTTATATTTTTTCCTAAAGTGAAAAATAAATTTTAGTAACATTAATTGTTACCTTTTATTGACAATTAAAATCTAGATTTAAACATGACCTCCATTAAGAGACCACCTCTCGGAGCGACCAATTTTTATTGGAACGGAACGTGGTCGCTTTAGGGATGTTTTACTGGACTCGTTGAACATAAGGATGCAAACGTTCATGATTCAGCCCGTAAGGCATCGGGACGTCACGTCGACGTCGTTGTGAAGTCACGCTGTGACATTGTGACCGTCGATGTGACGTCACGTGACGTCAATGTGAAGTCATTGTGACTAGAATGTGAGGTCGTTATGGCCGTTTTAGAGCTCTTTTGTGACGTCACATTGTGACGACTTTGTGAAGTCACGGTGTGACAAATTTGTGAAGAGTGTGTCATTTGTGACTATTTTGGTATTAACTTTGTGACGAATTTGTGACGAATGTGACAATGCTTTAAAGTCACATTGAGATCAATTTGTGAAATATGTGTCATTTGTGACGAAATTGTCTTTAACACTGTGATGATTCTGTGACGACAGCGACACTGCTTTGAAGTCACATTGTGACAATTTTGTGAAAATTGTGTGATTTGTGACGATTTTGTCATTAACGTTGTGACGAATATGTGACTAGTGGCAATGTTGTGAAGTCACACTATGACATACTTGTACAGTTGTAAACACGTATGCATGTCACACATAGTCATAATTATGCATGTTGTAAAATCATTTACATCTATAACGTTAATATACTTCGGCGATACATCGCAATTAAAACTTGGGGGCCGCTATAACAAGGGTATACCAAAAGAATTTTATTGAATCAAAATGCAATGCCCCGCAGACTTCAATTTTTGTTGCACCTTTCTTTCCTATTGCAATAAATGAGAATATTGAAGACAACTGAATAATCGATCTATCACAATTTTTTTTTTTCAAAATTAGCTATTTGTTAAAAGCATCAAAATTACGAAAGAAATAATTTTTTTTTTAAATTTTCAAATCTTTATCACAATAAAATTTGTGTTAAAAATATAATATTTTATAATATATACAGTACTTTTTATATTCTTTAAACTATAGAAAATACTGAATGAAATTAATTTATTTCATTTAATACGCATTACAAACTCGAAGTCACTGGTGAAGTTGAATTTTTTCGATTACACAACATTTATAATTAAAAATAAATAAATAAATAAATAAATAAATAAATGAAGGATAAAAAGAAATGCCGATATTAAGTAATTAAATTTTATATGTTTTATGATATTGATTACCATAAAATATATATATATGATTGTAATTCAAACAAGTTGGGGCTGAGAAAATAGGATACTTCTTTGCTATAGAGGCCCCTATAAATTTGATTATGCAAAAATTGCAGTAACGACATTGCTAAGATCCTTGTGAAGTTTATGCATGCGTTATATACACACACACACACATATATATATATATATATATATATACACTCGAAACGCTCA
This sequence comes from Maratus speciosus, assembly GCA_963932465.1. Lineage (NCBI taxonomy): Eukaryota > Metazoa > Arthropoda > Arachnida > Araneae > Salticidae > Maratus > Maratus speciosus. Next base: position 262,819,811 of record OZ010794.1, on the reverse strand, counting down.
TCATGTGCCATATAGTCATTATATACGTATTGTTGACGTCTTTTATGCCACATACATGCATTACAAAATTTCCGAAATACATTTTATCAATAACCATTTGAAACTACTCAAATGAAAAATACAGCTTTGGTATAGAAAATTAACTGAGTATCACCAGTATCATTATGTTGAGAATTCTAAGAACAATTTCGGCAATAATCGTTATGTTGGAAGATAGCAGCAATAAATAAAATGGTATTTTTATGCTCACTGTAAAAGTAAGTAAAACTTTTGGGTATGCATAGAACGGTGATACAAAGGATTAATTTATTTTACATCAGGGTTTGCTTGAAGTAAAATCCATATATAAAACAACTTTTTGATTATTAAAAAATAACTTTAATAATTGGTTGCCAAAATTACATTTTTATTTATGAAATTATATATTATAAAAATAACTCTTACTATCTATGATTCTCTCTATTCTAAAAAAAAGTAACTACCGCTGTCACCGCCGCCGCCGCCGGTTTTGAATTTTTTGTGACCGGAGGTCTTTCTTCGTTAATATTGAGAAAAATAATGCATACAAAAATATGAAAATCAGTGGTTTTATACAGAAATGTTTGATAAACACGCTGATGCAGACAGTTTTCAAATCGAAGAATTATTTTAAGAGATATTTAATGCTAAAGTTGGACAAAATCGTTCCACTAAAAAAGTTTTATAGCATCAAAAACTATACATGGCAGTGTAATCATTTTTAGATCATTTTATGCGTTAGAAATTGCCGGTGTGCAGATTGCATTAATTTTTTTTATTTTGACTCATTTTTTCAGGTTTTATTTCTATTTTAAATTCAAATTTTCTGCATTTCTAGACATATTTTTTACAGATTTCAGAAAATTGTACTAATTTAAACTGTTGCCAACTGTATAAAAATCGCAAGCAATAATGTTTGCTTCAAATTAAAAATTTATTTACACGTGACTATTATAAACAGGAAAAAAACTTTCAAATTAGAATTAAATAATTATGTATAAAAAGCAGGAACTTATTAAAAATTACGTCATAAAAAGTACACAAGTGAATTTTAAAAGAGAAAGGAAATTGTAAAATAATAAATTCATTAACATGCTTTAGAAGTCTTAGGAGAAATTACGTCATATTTACGTCACATTATAGTTATTACATAAAATGAACACAAAATAATATTGCAGAAAAGTTTAAATTTAGAAATTGCGCTAGACATTTATTTAATATTTTGAGAGGATATTTTCAACTATTTTTGTTAGGAAACCGCAAATAATATTTCATTGCTAACAAAAATACTTTCACGCGATTATTTAAAAGAGAAAGAATAGCTTGGTAAAAATTACGTCAGATTAAAAACGATTAATTTAAAATGTCTCATTTAAAAGAACTTTCTTTTCGCTTTGTTAAAAAATACCAGGAGACAAAGACTCTGTTTACTTAATTCCTTTTATATTAGCTTATTTTGAAATGTTGTTACACGTGTCTACGTCATCAAGTTATTTTTATTTCGACGTTTTATTTGTATTTTTATTAATGTTGTACGAATTTATTTGTTCTTTCGTTATTTAAAATAAAAATTATGTCAATTTGTATAATTTGGCGAATGGTTTGGCGATTTATATAATTTGGCGAAATTGGTCGACGGGATAATCAAGTAGTACCGCAGCGGATTTGGCGTTAAAATTCCCCAATCAAAGAGAAATGAATTGAAATTCGTTTATAGGGAGATCGCCACTGTTTTTTAAATTATAATTCAATCTTTCGAAATCTTTTTAAAGCCGATCAAATTAGCGTACATTTAGAGCCTGCGGTGTCTGGACGGGGGTTGGCGAGCGTAGCTCGTAGGGGGCCGAGCCCCCTAGTTTTTAAAACAATAATACCTTATTGTTTATAAAACACAGCACCGCAGATACTCTATTTTGCGTCTAATGTGAAAGTTTTTATGTTTTGCCAAAAAATCTATCTGGCTGGATATATGTTGCCGTGACATCTATAACTCTGATATTATCATAAATAGTACAAAGAGATTAGAATCTACAACGAAATTTTTAGAATAAAGTCTGGTGAAAGTTTTATAAATACAGTAGAATGCCGATTATCGGAACTCGAATTAATCTAACTTCCAATTATCCGAACAGCATATTTCTCTCAAAGAATTCTTTTTAACCAAATTTCCAATTATCCAAATATTTCTCTCTCTAAAAAAGAAAAAAAAACACCTAACTTCCAATTTATTTTTTGCTTAAATTATAATCTCTGAAGTTTAGAAAATGATAAAAAGAGAAAAAAAATTAAATAATAAAAAAGTAAACAAAAAACAATTAAAAAAAAACATTTTTTAAGCACTCCAGTATTAACTGGTGCTGTCAGTCCTAAACCTAGATAAAGTGTGAAGGTTTTAGAATAGTCAGGAACATCCATTAAACTGTCTGCCCATTTATCCGAACTTTTGTTTATCCGAACTAGGGTCGGTCCCGACTTGTTCGGACAATCGGCGCTCTACTGTATATATTGTATTAGAAATACAAATAATCATATTTATTTTTATATGACACAATAAAACAAAATAATGAACACAGTATCAAATGGTTAACTACTTTTTAATGTAAATAAAGTATAAAAATTGAGACCATAAACACAAAATAGAGCCACACATAGGTTCATTATTATTATTATTATTATTTTATTTACAAGATTATGGTAATTATAAATAAGAAATCCATTTTAATCACGCTGTTTATAAAGAGTGTATAATATGGATACTTTGAAATTTATTTCGATAAAATCATTCAGGAAATAAAATGATAAAATTATCCAGAAAAAAAAAGTAAATAATAAAAGATGGTTATTACATTTTAGATTCATACCGTTCAAGTATTTGCGTTATTTTTAAAGTAAAATCATATTTAAACACTTACTGATTGCGTAACTTCTATATTTTCATTTTCCAGCAGACTTCTAGTTCACTTTGAAAACATTTCAGTAAGAATGTTTAACAACTGAAAAGCTTCCACCCGCTATGACTATTTCTTTATAGATTTTAAAACATTTCTCAGGTTGAATAATGCATTAAATAATCATTTTTTGTTTCTTAACATTACATATCAACGATCTCTTTTAATAGTATACGTTTCCGTTGTGTCTTATTTTGTATAAATTCCTCTTCTGAGCAGATGCAATTTTTTTTAAATAAAAATATGCAATGCAAATTGTTAAAGACCATCACTTAATACAAAATTAAAAAAATATGTTTGCCAATAATTTTATTCCATAAAAAGCCTTTTTTTAAATAATTTAATTATCTTTAAATGTTTATTAATTACATTAATGATTGATTTTAATGCTTGTCCATATACTTTCATATTTATGACACCATGTGGTTTTAACCAAATATTTAAATAAGAAAATAAACCAGATTAAAATGCAATTTAAATCACTAATTTTAATAATCTGATCAAAGCTGTTGAAAAGGAAGTTAGATATTTTAACAAAATAAAAAATAAATGTAATGAAATATTTGTGTTCTATAACATGTTTATTAGAAGATAACTAAAATCATTGTAATTAAAAAAAAAAAGCAAACAGGGAAAATAATATTTTAGATATTTCAACAAAGTAAAAAATAAATGTAATGAAATATTTACGTTCTACAGCATGTTTATGAGAAGCTAACTAAAATTGTTGTGATTAAAAAAAAGCAAACAGGGAAAATAATATTTTTACATACCTAATTTCATTGACGTTGTACGTGATACTTTGATTTGGGGGAACCAATTAAATCCGATAATAAGTACGACAGCAATGACTTGAATCATCTTCAACAAGTCAAAGCTGCCGTAATTTTCTCGGGTTTATATTTTGTTAGCTGAACTAACTTGGAGAACGTTCTTGTTTCAGTTTTTAAATCCGTGTCAACACGTCTATGCTGTCCAGTGTCCACAGAACTTTCCGCGTTCATTCTAAAAAGCTTCACTGTTACTTTTATCCGTTATTTTGCGGTCGAGTCGTAACAACTGAAATAGTGCAGATGCAGACGATTTTTAAGTTTCGAAGTTCGAAGCATATGTTTTCGGTTTTATTTGTTTTTCTATACAACAGTTTCGGAAGGAAATTAAATTCGTAATAATTTTATCAAGTTGTCTCTAATTCAATTTCCTGTTTGAAAATGATTTATTGTATTTCACCTTTTATTTTTATTAGTTTTATTGAATTGTAAAGTTTCATTTACGTAAATTATGATAATAATATTATCCATAATTAGAGTTTACTAGATAAAATATTGCTTAATTTTTCAAAATGTGTATAAATTAATTTAATGGTAATAATGATGACCCCCTCCTTTTTTAAAAAGTAAAATATGTATCACAGGTAATATATACAAAATATCTGCTTAAAAAATACAACAAGATTATCGAGAAGAGATATGAGCTTTTCTTTGTCAATCTGCCATTCTCTTAATATTAATTTTCTGTAGAATAAAACATCTTGTAAAATAATTTTTAAAGATATATTTTGAAAACAAAAAATAAAATATGAATAATTAATTATGTCATGGGCTTTGCATAAATTTTGTACATTAATTTTATATTCGGAAAATGCCAATTTTATTTTAAGCGTCTGAAAGAAGTAGAATAAAAAAAAAATAGTTACTTAAAATAGTGAAACACTAAGGAAAAAAAATGACTTGAAAGCAAATTATAAAGCAAGAAATGCATATATGACTAAACTTTGAAGACGCTTTCTGCGTGCTCATTAAAAGCTGCAGACTTAACTGTAATAGAAAGTTTTTAGTTTGAAACCACAGAAATGTTTCGACTACTCTTTGAGAAACTTCTAGTATAACAGATGGTCATTTACAAAAATCTTTATAAAAGATAAGCCGAGGTCTGTTTACCTAAAACATTTTTTTAATAATATGAAATAAGCATAATTAGGAAATCTGTTTGTGTCGCTGATGAATTAATTACATTTTATGTTATATGAAAATAAAAAGTTTTCGTTAGAGGCACAGAGGCAACGTGGACCACGGTTTAAAAAATTTTTAAATCCGGCAGAAAAATATTTTTTTACAGTAAATAACATGTTTTTAATAATTTTTGTAATTTTTTAAAGTTTCACATCTCAGTCACAATGTGACATCACTGAGTGGTGGCATTTTGGTCACAGATGTGACGTGACCACAGTGACTTACAGTGACGTCACAATGACGTCACTGTGACCAAGCATGCTATGAGGGAGTACTCGCCGTGTCGTGGAGAGTAGTACATGAAATTGCATAGCCAATGCTCGTGTACCGCATTCAGAATGTCTTCTTCCAAAACTAACTTTCCATCTGTCTTTGCACGACTTATAACCGACCGGAAGGAAGAAAGGCTCCCTTCAGTGACAAA